>CM064894.1:3880237-4494820 GCA_030347415.2 Decapterus maruadsi
GTGTTACCTGAGGCCCCTGCTCGGTCTTCAGGTTGAACGGATCTCCGACCACTCGTCTCTTGGCCCGCTCCACGCTGCGCTCCAGGAACTCGTCGTAGATGTCGGCCTGGACGTACGTACGGGAGCCGGCGCAGCAGCACTGACCCTGGTTGAAGAAGAGAGCGAAGTGCGACTGCTCGACGGCGTCTTCCACTGACGGACGGAGACAGAGACAGAAAATACTCAATAACAATAATAATAATAATAATGAACTCTGTGAGTCAAAGAGGTTTAATATTAAGTGTGGACATGAGGTCAGGGTGTGTGAGCGTGAGGCGTGTTCACAGGTGCAGCAGATAACAGTGTTAGGACACACAGCTGCACCCTCTGCACACACACACTCTGCTGTAGTAATACTTCAAAGTCAACTGCATTGAACTCAAGTGAAGACGATGCAGGACTGTGACTGTGAATGACTTTGGGTCGTGTAAATGGAGCTAAGAAGACTTTGATGCATGCTGGTTTGAGCCAAACACTCACTCACCTGCTGCTCAAAGGTTTTTACTGAACTTTACGCCTTTAAAAAAATATAAAACAGTAAAGTTTTTAAATCAAAATCCACTCATGAAGGAGAAAATCAGCTGCAGAGGCTAAATCAGGCTGTAAACATGATTTATTTCTATTACATAAATTGTTTTGGAGCCAGGACACCTAGTGGCCGTTATAGGAATAGCACTTTTTTTCATTCTTAATTTTTCTGCACCTTTAAGCCTTTAAAAATATAAAACAGAAACATTTATATCAAAATTCAACTAACACAGTCACCATGAAGGAGGGAATCAGCTGTAAACATGTTTATTTCTATGCAAATTGATCAGAATCCATTTGTTTTTGGAGCCAAGACTCCTAGTGGCCGTTTTAGGAACTGCATTTTTCAATTCTACATTTTTCTGCACCTACTGATCTGATTTGCAGAAGATGTTGAGTTGTATGTTATATACGTAACACACAGACAGAGACAGAGGAAACGTACTGTTGGCGTCAGACAGGATGATGTTGGGACTCTTCCCTCCCAGCTCCAGAGTGACCTTCTTCAGGTTGCTGGTGCCGGACGCCTGCTGGATCAGGTGACCCACCTGAGACACAGACACACAAGTTATTTCACACTTGTGTTAAGAGACAAAAACACTAGACCACCTGGAGCGCTGCGGTCAACTTCACTGGAAAGTGCAGATTTAAAACTCAGAACGAGTTGTTTTAGAGGGAAATTCATGAAAAACCTCTGATGCGTGTTGCCTTCAGGGACAGTTTTTCATCATCAGTCTCTGTATTTCCCTCTAAAACAACTCTGTGTGGTAACGTTGTGTTATTATCTCATAGCGTGGTGAATGTGCAGGTCACAACTTGTCCACCAGAGCGTTGTGGAGTTGTTGGATTGTGTATTTGATGAGTTTGATGAGTTTGAAACCAAGAAATCCCATGAGTCTCCGTAGCGTAGCTCTGAGCAGCTCACGGCTCTGCTCCGCCGTTCTAAAAATAGCTTGCACTGACAATTAAAGGTAATGAACCTACTGCTATGACTATAGGGATTATGGCAATGGGCCAAAATGTTGAACTATCCCTTTAAGAGATTTCAGGTTGTTCATAATATGTTTTGTAAAAGGAGAGTTCATGAACTGTAAACATCTTAATAATGAACTAAAACAAAGGGAAGTTCTTCTTATTTATAGGTCAAAACACAATAATAGTTAGATGGTAAAAATTTTTTTATGTGGTATATAAAGTAAAAATTAAAAATATTCAAAAACTCATGTGACTATAAACAGCGGATCCTCCAGGGACCCGGAGCGAGGCGTGCTCTGACCTCTGAACCGCGCTGTAAACGTTAGCGGACTGTTCACCTGTAAACAGACACGACGGTAACCAGGTTACCACAGGTCGTGTCAACAGACCGACTGATGGTGCGTTCAGGGACCTCGAATGCAAAGCCAAACAGAATCAGAGAATCTTCTACGTTGTGATGTGTTCCTGTATTGTTTTCCCTCCGCTCTGACCCGGTCGATCGTCGTATTTCCTACCTCCGTGGAGCCAGTGAAGGCAACCTTGTCGACGTCCATGTGCTTAGCGATGGCGGCTCCAGCTGACGGCCCCATGCCGGGCAGGATGTTCACGACGCCTTCAGGGAAGCCCACCTACAAACACAACAACAACAACATGTATCACTCCTTTTGATTTTGTATCACAGATCTTTATTGATTCGTGAACGGCTGCGCAGCGCGGCGTCGTGACGGCGTACCTCTGCGATGAGACTGGCCACGTAGAGAGCTGTGAGCGGCGTCTGCTCCGCCACCTTCATCACCACCGTGTTGCCCGTGGCCAGAGCCGGGCCCAGCTTCCAGGCCTGCATCAGCAGAGGGAAGTTCCACTGCAAACACAAACAACAACAAACAAACAACAACAAATGCTTTGTTTACTTTGTTTCTGTAACGAATCATCTGGAAACTTTCACTTCTACTCCACTGAGACTCGTTTCCCTCTGAGCTGCTGCGTTATCGTTCCTTCAAAATAAAGGTTCGGTATCAGACTTCAGATCAGTTTGAGTTGGTTACGTAACAATGCTTTTTAGTTAAGTGCCTTAACTCTAAAAGAAAGAGGAGGGAAAGGAGGAGGAGGAGAAGAAGGGGAAAGAAAAGGAGTAGAAAAAGAAGGAAAAGGAGTGGGAGAAGGAGGAGGAGGAGAAAGAAAAGGGGTAGAAGGAGGAAAGAAAAGGAATAGAAGGAGAGGGAAAAAGAAAAGGAATAGAAGAGGAAGGAAAAGAAGTAGAAAAAAGAGGAGAAGAAGAAAGAAAAGGAGTAGAAGAGGAAGGAAAGGAGTGGAAAGAGGAGGAGAAAGAAAAGGAGTAGAAGGAGAAGACAGTAAAAGGAGTAGAAAAAGGAATAGAAGAAGAAAGAAAAGGAGTATGAGGAAGGAAGAGGAGTAGTAGAAGAACAACAACAACAATAAGAAGGAGAAGAAGAAGGAGAAAAAGAAGAAGTACTAGAAAACGTATACGAGTAGAGGAGTAGAAAAAAAGAAATAGAAGAAGAGGAAGGTGTAGAAAAAGAGAAGTAGAAGAAGAAGAACAATAAGGAGAAGAAGGAGAAGGAGGAGGAGCAGAAAAAGAAGTAGTAGAAGAAGAAATAGAAGAAAATATGTAAATATGTTGAGTTTGGGGCTTAAAAACATATTTGAATTTTAAATATTAAAGAAGCTGATTATTATGGTTTTACCAAGAAGAAGCATTTCATTCAACATAAAGAACATTTAACAACAGAAAATGACTTTTAGATAAACTTTTACTTAATTTATGTCCTAAACTTGAACTTTCACCGAGGTCATTTTCTGACCGAGTTCTGCTTCAAGTCCTTTATACGACTTTCTTAGTTTCGATTCAGAGTTGAAGTCACTTCCTGTAACTGTTGTGGTGTTTTTGTTTCTACAAAAGCTTTAAAAGTTTTAGTTTCAACTGAAACACTGTCACAGTTTTCATTAAACCATGTTTCTCTCCCTCCTCTCTCTCCCTCTTCTATCTTTGTGAACTGGACCGTTTCCCACACTCTCTGGTTTAAAATGACACACGACCTTAAACGACCTCGTCCTCCTCGTGAACCCTCGGTATCAGTGGCTCGAAGCCCAAAACAACGAGGCAGCGGCGCAATGTGGAAGAAGAGATACACTTCTTTTTCTTTTAACTGGAACTCAGTGGCAACATGAACAAAACACAAAAAAACATGTTTGTTCTTACTCCTAATTTTTCACACATTACAATAAATAAATAAAATACTGACTCATTTAAAGGCTTGAACGCTCGACACCTTCGTGCAGTATGATTCATTAAATTAAATAAAATATAAATACCTAATTATATCTACATGTACCTAACACAAATTCCAGCCCTTTGCATGCAAATGGTAGAAAATAAAATATGTATTATTCTATTTTATTCTATTTCATTCCTCTAATAGGTGAATTCAGTTATGAGAGTCAAACATTTTCTAAGATGCGCCTTTATTTTGAAATTCCTGCCTCGCACAACATACAGTGATCAGCGTTAATGCTGAAGTAAGGCGTTGAGGTTTAATCAGGGGTTAATAATGATGAACATTAATAATCAACAGTATTGATCTAAGGATGGGAAAAAATTGATCAGACATTGATTTGATACATATTAAAATTTGTGAGATGTGCTTTTATTTTGAAATCCTCCTGGCACATCTGAGCGATCTATAGCTTCTCTGTCTCCGCCGCTATGGATCTGATAGAACTTTTATCGGTCTAAATAAATTGTGTAGTAATTAAGAAAAGCTTGAATGACACACAGG
Source organism: Decapterus maruadsi (assembly GCA_030347415.2). Classification (NCBI taxonomy): domain Eukaryota; kingdom Metazoa; phylum Chordata; class Actinopteri; order Carangiformes; family Carangidae; genus Decapterus; species Decapterus maruadsi. The sequence goes on from CM064894.1 coordinate 3,884,578, forward strand.
CACAGACACACAGACACAGACACACACACACACACACGCGCGCGCCCCTCACCGGTATGATCTGTCCACACACTCCGATGGGTTCGTGTCTGGTGTAGCAGAAATAATCTCCATCGATGGGGATGGTCTTTCCCTCCCATTTGTCCGCCCAGCCTGCGTAGTACCTGAACGCAACACAACACAACACAACACAACACATTTAAAACTCCAGTCAGAATTCAAGGTGCATTCAGGAACAATCAGACATAACAGTATTGATCGAAAATACAAAAAACAAACAAACTCAAAGCTCATTAAACAGCCTGATGAGCTTTGGTTGAGTTCAAGGACCACATACAGTGTGTGTCCTTGTTTTCATGCACCTGACAACGGTATCCCAGAATTCATTGCAGGCAGCACGTGTTGTTATGACAACACTATGTTAGCAAACAACACTGACACACTCAGTCTGGATCAGGCGCTCTGAAGGACGTGGCCCTTGAACTGGGTCACAGCTAATAATAATAATAATAATAATAATAGTAATAATAATGATGATGATGATGATGATGATGATAATAATGTTCACTGTAACCATGGTGACACCTTACCTGAGACATTTGACCACGTTGGGCAGATCCACGGTGTAGGAGATGGCGTACGGCTTCCCGTTGTCCAGAGTCTCCAGCTCCTGTGACGACAACAACAACAACGACAGGTGCAGCGATGACGTCATACGAATAAGAAGGAGTCTGATTGGCTCTGAGTGAGTGAGTTTTTTTTTAACGGCGACTCACGGCGAGGTAGGCGGAGTCCCGCTCGATTGCGTCGGCCAGCTTGTTGAGCAGCAGGCCGCGATGAGAGGCGTCCATACGTCGCCACGGTGACCCCAACCTGAAGGCGTCGCGTGCTGCCTTCACTGCCTTGTCCACGTCGGCCTGGAGACACAAAGACGCTGGTTTTTAAAGGGATAGTTCAACATTTTTGGCAAATTGTCCCATTATCATAATCCTTATAGTCGTAGTCCTATAGCAGTAGGTTTGTTACCTTTAATTGTTGGTGCAAGCTATTTTTTCCCTATAGTCGCTAGGAGGCTCATGGGATTTCTTGGTTTCCCTCATCAAACTCATCAAATACACAATCCAACAACTCCACAACGCTCTGGTGGACAAGTTGTGACCTGCACATTCACCACACTATGAGATAATAACACAACGTTACCACACAGAGTTGTTTCAGAGGGAAATACAGAGACTGTTGATGAAAAACTGTCCCTGAACGCAACGTGCATCAGCGGTTTTGCATGAATTTCCCTCTAAAACAACTGTGTGTGGTAACGTTGTGTTATTATCTCATAGCGTGGTGAATGTGCAGGTCACAACTTGTCCACCAGAGCGTTGTGGAGTTTTTTGTGTAGAACGGTGAGCCTCCGTAGCTTTGAGCAGCTCACGGCTCTGCTCCACCGTTCTAAAAATAGCTTGCACCAACAATTAAAGGTAACAAACCTGCTCCTATGACTATATTATGGCAATGGGCCAATTTGCCAAAATATTGAACTATCCCTTTAAAGGAACAGTATGATCCTCTTCATCCATTAATACCACTTCTGATCAATGTTACCCCCCCTCGCCCCATATTGCCCCCGCCCCCCTCTCACCCCATCAGCCTCTGCGACCTGACAGATGACCTCGCCGGTCGCCGGGTTGATGGTCGGGAAGCTTTTCCCGCTCGTCGCGTCCTGCCACTTGTTGTTGATGAACAGCTGGAAAATACAAAGACAAACCACTTGAGAAAGATTAAACACATCTGGAGCACCACACTTAACAGGCGGTGCATTCAAGTGCATCACGGAAATCACACCCTTGAACAATGTGCAGTGAAATGCTTTGTTTACCAGCAATAAAACAATTTACAATAACAATAATAAAAGCACTTCAGAATAAGAAAAAATATGATGAGAGAACAAATATGGATTGCTTAAAACTATAGTTTGTTAATATTAGAGCTGCAACAATTAATCGATGATTAAATTAATCGTCAACTATTTAGATAATCGGATAATCGATTTGGGTTGTTTTTATAAAGAAAAAAAGTCAAAATTCTCTGATTTCAGCTTCTTAAATGTGAATATTTCTGGTTTCTTTGTTCCTTTATGACAATAAACTGAGTCTCTCTTTGGTTTGTGGACAAAACGAGACATTTGAGGACGACGTCTTGTGGTTTGGGAAACACTGACTGACATTTTTCAACATTTTATTGACCAAACAACTAATCGATTCATCGATAATGAAAATATAGGTTGTGTTTGACTGTTTTAAAATCATATAAACTTTAATAAATAATAAAGATTTTATATTTTCCCAGGAGAAAAAAACACCAATAACAATATATATTTCCTCATTTGATCATTTTGTAGCTGTAAATTTGAGGACGTCAGAGTTGTAGTTATTTTTAAATAACGTGTTGTCATCCACATCCTGTTAAGTGTGGGTTACTGCTGCAAAACCACAACAACAACAACCCACAACAATTCAGAAACAACACAAAAATAAGTGATAAATTATTTATTTTTATTATAGAAAGCTTGTAAAGATAATCTAACAAACAGGAAATGACAGTATTTCATGTCCGCCCACCAACATAAAAACAATGACTGTGTTTTCAGCTCAGCACAAAGAAGGTGAACGACCTCTCGAACCAGGAAAAGACATATTTCATCATCAAGTAAAAAGCGATTACACAAGAAAAACTGAAGCTGCAGAACAGACACGATCCTGCAGGATGAAGTTAGAAATCCATTCTCCCTCTTGATGAAGCTGATGACATCATTATACTTCCTCCTCTTCCCAGATGCATGCAGATGTTTGTTTGTTTGCAAAGGCATATGGTAAACACACTAACCTTTAGCTCTACTCTATACACATTGACTGAAATGCACATGTCCTGCTGCCTCCTCTAATTAGTGACTGTTTAACTCTTTAGCTGAGTTTGGTTTCTATACTTCATCCAACCTACACTAGTATGAATGATTATCAAATTAAATACAAGCAAAATCATCATTTGTGTGTTATTAGTTGAAGCAGATTATATTCCTTTATGACTGACCATATTAAAAGATGCAGGGCAGGGGTTAACTTACTTTTTCTTATCGCTACCTGATGGGAAATAAACTTTGTCGCAGTGCAAAGGTAGCCTAGCTCACCTGTGTGGACGCACTACCTCTTTACCTACATTACATTATTCCATAGTTTCAACAAAACGTCAAACAAAATCACAGGAACTCAAGTGTAAATGGTTATATAACCTCAGCAGCCCACAACCACGTGAAACTTTATCTCCCCCGAGGAGAGGAAGGATTTCACAACAAGAGGAATCCGGATCCTTCAATGTAAACACACCGTGCAGGCTGCTGCAGACTGACCGTGAACGCACCACAAGTTTCCTCTTATACAGTGACAAGGAGTTGTGATCCAACGCAGACACACACAGACACTTGTTGATTACGCACTTGGCTCGTGCTCAGCAGCAGCAGCAACATGTCATGCACCTGAGACCATCGCATTAACTACCGCTGTAGTATTTCTTACCTTGTTGTAGTGGATCTCGGGCTCGGTGCTCGGCGCTGGGATCGCGGCGGCGGAGAAGCGACACGCCGACAGTCGGCTGAGCGCGGGCAGGGCCCGGGGGAGCACGGTGCGGAGCATGGTGATGCCTCTTCCTCCTGCACAGCACACGGTCAGTCGGTCTGCGTGTGGTGTGGATCAGGCCGGAGCTCGACAGAGGTAGGTAGTGGAGCGGCCGAGTCTCCGCCCACGTGCTCTACGTCATCACGCTACGTCCATAAAAGCGACGTCGAGAGTTCTTTAAAAAATAAATCAATCTTATTTTAATTTTTTGCAAAGTTTTACATGGTTTTACATTCACAACAAGTGTAAATTTACCAAAGTAAATCCCCTTTTTTGTTTTCATGAAAGAACTGTAGTTGTATTTCAAGTCAATATCCTCTGCTAATAACAAGAAAGCTATCAAAACTATAAATCTGTGCTCCCACCTTAAGATCTTTAATACAATTTAATAGTCATTGCTCATGTCCCCTGGTGTATCTTACTTTATTTTTATTTCTTAGTATTATATATCTTTTTTTAAAAATTATATATATATTTTTAATCTCCATTTAGGTATTTATTTTGTTGTTACGTCTTTTGTTATCCAATTGACTTATCGCAATGTGTGAGCATGTGTAGTTGGTGAAATTAGGGTTAAACTGTATTCATGTAAAATATTATTGTTATTTGGATTGATATGCATGTTTTAATGTGGACCCGGAAGAGTAGGTGTTGCAGGAGTAACAGCTAATGGGGATCCAAATAAACAAATAAACGGATCTAATCGTGTTTTTCAATTATTTACGTGTGTGCAAAACACCAGTCAACAAGCAGGAAATGAGATGAGATTCATCACAGGTTTATTTATTGGTACGCCGCTGATCAGAGTCGATGCGAGAACATCCCATTGTCCATTAGTTTGTGTCTCTGCTCCAGACCACGAAGCCCGACCTCTGTCCCGGCTCCACCTCGGCCCACTCCCCGTCGTGGACCAGCGGGCCGCCGCTCCACGAGTCCTGCAGGCCGGAGGTCACCGTCACCACCGCGGAGTGAACGGTGCGTTCATGGTGCTCAGGCCTCGTGGTCCCCGATGGGAATCGTCCCTGTGCTGCTGCTGCTGCTGCTGCTGCTGCTGCTGCTGCTGCTGCTGCTGCTGCACTGTGCGTCTCCTTCACTGCTCCAGTTAATGGACTCAGATGAAGAGCTTCACCTTCTTCTTCTTCTTCTTCTCCAACTCCAGAGTCGGAGGCGGAGACCAGATCCCAGAGTCCGGGTGGGTGAGGGTCCTGGTCTGGCTCCAACCGTCTGATCTGTGGACTGTGAAGCATCAAATCATCATCATCATCATCATCATGATCAACAACAACAACAACAACAACAGGATCATCTTTACTTCCTTGCCTTAGCGTCCTGGTGTCCCCTGATCTCTGTAGGAACTTGAGCGGTTCTGACTTCAGGAGCCGGTTCAGCTCCTCCTCGAACTCCACCCGGCTCCGTCCCGACGTCCTGACATCCAGAAAACCAGACGGGTCAAACTCAAACTCGGCCTCGCCGGCGTTAGACCGCGTCCCCGCTAACGTGTCCTCTGTCTCCAGAACCGGATGGACGCCGCCTGAATCCTGAACAGAACCAGACGAGGCTTCGACGTCGGAGCCGTCTGGACTCGTAGCGTTGGTTCTCTCAGCGTCTCTGCAGCTCATCTCGTCGTCGCCATCACCGTCAGGACAGATGTGAGGGACGGAGGTTACAGCTGTGGAGGCGTTTTCAGCAGAACCATGACGACCTGTCTGGTCACGATCGACAAAGCTGGAGTTTGTTGTGGAAGAGTTCGTTCCAGTTTTATAGTCAAGTGCCTTCTCTTCCTCCTCCTCCTTTCTGGTCCAGGCCGCCTCATTTCCTCCAAGTCTGATCTGCTCTGGCCTGATGATGTCATCATCCATCTCCTCCTCGACTTCCTGGCTGACTGCTGCATCATGTTCCCTTTCCTCCTCAGGTTTAATCTCTGTTCCCTGTGGAGAAATCTGTGCTTTCTTGAAATAGTCGTCGTCCAGTCTTCGCTCCTGCTCCGGCTCCTCTCGTCCCTCCTCTGATTGAAAAGACATCGCCCTCATCCTCGGTCTCATCCTCGCCGTCTCCTCGCCTTTCTGTCCGACGAGCCAACCCGGGCTGCTCACGGTGCTCCTCACAGCTGAGGAGAAAAGAGATTAAGAAGTCTGAATCAGTTTCATCTTTTTTATTACTTCTATCCTGTGTTTGTCTCTTTAAAGGATCATTTCAGTTGTTTTTTTTACAATCTGGACCTTATTTCTAGCATAAAATATGATCATTTCCTCCCCCAGATAACTTTGGTGTCGTTACAAGTCGTTCCGATGAAATTAGCTCCATCCGAGAGCCGTGTATATCCGTATAATGTGAGAACACAGGGCAGCAGAACGCAGCCTCTAAATAACACATTATCTGCAGAGAAACTCCTTCATTTCACCAATATTTAGTTCTGATAGGCTAGTGCTGTTCCCCTCTGAGTCCCGGGTTAACTGTTAACATCCAGGGTCTGTAGGTTGACCTGCTGACCTCTGACCTGGATGATGTCATCTCCGACCGCTGCCCGGCTCATTCTGATAATAATCATTCTGCTTCGACATTCAGGTCCATTTTTATCTCAACCAGCCGGAGCTTTAGTGAGTCCAGGTTGAGGAGAGGAAGCCTGTGGAAGCTGAACTTCATCCAGCTGCTCATTTTGTTTCAGTAGGCTCTCGGCTGGGTGAGAAAATGATCGTATTTTATGCTAGAAATAAGGTCCCGATTGTAAAATAAAAAAAAACGGGTAATTATCCTTTAATTGTCACCTAATGTGGTTTAGACCAGAACTTACAGCCCTGTGTGTCGGAGCATATGGAGTCACAGCAGGAGCAGACCGAGGGCGAGGCCGCCAGCTCCTCCCACCTACACATGAGAAACAACAAAGCCGTCCTCACCTTTAGTACACATGTTGAAAAAACAACACATTGTGTAATATTAATAAGTCTATTGTAATGCTGTCAGCTCGTTTCTCTGATTGCTTCATACCCAGATTTCTGTTGACCTTTATCTAAATCTGTACTTTGTTTTTTTGACTTTGGTAACGCTGACTCAGCAACTTTGTGTCTTACCTGCCGGCAGTTGGGTTGTAGTTACAGGACTTTGCAGTGAAGGAAGGAGAGAGACCAACTGACATCGAGCAGTGGAGGAACAGCACCTGAACACAAACACAAACATGCAAAGAAATGTACAACAATGTATAAACATTAGAGTGAAACAAACAAAACTGCTTGATAAAGGAAACGTCCACTCATCTCCTCCTCTACTGTCAGACAGATCGAGATAAACGACTAATCGCTCTCAATATGTTTCGATTTAATGCAAATTAAACCAGGACCAGAAACTGGAGGCAGACAAAGTTTTAGTGGAGGTTAAATGTATAGTTTGCTTTTATTTGAAGCAGCTTGAGGTTCCACTTCATCTCCACTGGAGGTCACTGTGTCTGAAGGTTTGGCTCCAGGAGTCAAATATTAAACATCCAGATGTGTCTGAACTTTAATCAGTTATTGCCTAACAGCAGCAGCAGCTCTCACTTCTATCACTACAATAGACTTTCACATAACATAGCAAAGTAAAAAGTGCTTTAAAACAACAATAAACATGCATGAATGCAAGACAAAAAGATGAACTTACATTTTTCAAACATTCTTGTGAAATAAAATTGCAAACATGCAGGTTGAAATTAAATGTAATGTAATGAATAAAATCAATTAAGTAACGTTTTCTAAAACACAAAACATCCTCATTCACAAATGCAGCAGGCGTTGATTAAACATTTAAATCTCTGCTACTTGTTTGAACAAGGCAGGAAAGTTTTTTTTTGTTTGTTTTTGGAGTAATTGGTGGAGTTAATCAATCCCAGATACCTGGAGATACTGGTTTTACCGGCCTTACACCCACGATGAGACTTAGAGACACCTATAGAAACTCTCCTGTCTGCCTGTTTTCCATCATATACACTGGTGACACTCAGTTTTTCACACTGAGGGATTAATTATTTTGAAGAGGCTTTGAGTTTGTGTAATTTTTTTGTGAATTGTAGGGTCTGTTCTCTATTGAAAGTCTCATTGTGATTAAAATATTGTCTGATGTTTATGGGGACCCAATTATTTAGGCTCCAGCTAAATAAAAATAAAATAAAACGAATAGCAAAATAAAGAAGCCTTTAGGTTTTGGAGGATATAAGAAGTGTGTTGATAATTCACCTGTGAGGCTGCTTGGAAGAGAAAGGCATCGACAGAGAAGCGCAGCTCGCTGCCGCCGGCCAACAGGAACCTGGAGCTGCTGCCCTGCCGCCTGCTGTCCGCCATGCAGCTGCACAAACCAGGTGACAAACCAGTTTTATTATTAGCCTGCAACTGTTGCCGGGCAACACGACGGCATTCTTTTACACAACAAATGACTCAGACTCACCCATCGTTAGCGATAACATCCACTCTGGGCGTGGCGTTTGGATCTGCGGAGCCGGTGGCGTAGCAGGAGTCCACGTACAGCCGCTCCCCGGCCAGCAGCGCCCCCGTCTGGGCCACGAAGTTCACAGGCTCCCCTAAAGAGAACCAGTGGCCTGCAGGGAGGGGCTGCCACTGGGCTGCAAACACAAACATTTATACTTTGTCTTGACTGATGAGATATTGGATTTTTTTTTTAAAGTTGCATTTCAAAATTTCAAATATTAGATTTTAGACTTTCCTTAGATAGAGCTGGTTATAGGAACCATACACGTCTATTGTTTTTACAGTCAACGATACTAAAACTCAGGGATCAAAGAGAATATCAAACAGCACAAATCATGTTCAAAGCAAATAAACTAGTCAGAGGGAAGGAAAATATAATTTAAGGGGATTGTTTTACTTCACAAAAGCAAAAGTAAGAACTACAAGGAAAAGTTTTTGCGTGACAATGATTGGTGTGAAACTATGGAGCAGCCTAAAGAATGAATTAAAGCAACGTCCAAACATGGAGCATTACAAAATAAAGTAGAAAGACATAAGTACTTTAAAAAAATGCATTTATTTACCTTCTCTTTTTCCTAACAATGTAATGAAGGGAAAGTTTCTTCTCCTTTTTGAATATGTATGATTATGCTTTTGGAACGATGGAACAGACTGAAATTGTGCCTTATTTTGTTTTACATATTCAGAATAAATATTACATGAAGCCATTTTTGAAACAGACCCTGTGAGAATATCCATCAACACAGGTGGAGGTGTGGGTGTGTTACCGTTGCAGACAGTCAGGCTGAAGCTGAGTTTACTCCTGATGGTCTTCATGAAGGTCGTGTGCTGGACTTGTGGACTGTAGCCGACTTTGTACGAGTAATGAAACCTGGAAAAGATATAAAGTCTCACGAAGCTGCTGAAAAACCTGACAGGAGACAGTTGATGGCAGTCGTGAGGTGATAAAACTCACCTGTTGTAACGGCAGTGGATGGGAAGGTTTAGAGGTACGACTCTGATGACATAACCTTGTGGAGGTGGAGTGTAACACAGTGTGTGGGAATACACCAGCTGACCTCCAACAACCTGGAAGACAGGAAGTTAAGTGGACTGGAAAGGAAGGTTTATGTGCAAAATATTAATGAGTGTTTTAGGTATCAGGTATTTTTTTTCATAATAAACCTCTTTTAGATATTAATTGTAACTTTTTAAAATATATTTATTGGGAATATTAGTCTGTCTTTTCCGAGTTTCCAGTGCCTTTCTGTCTTGTGTTTTTGTAATTTTATTCCAGATAGCATACCATGTAGCTGCTATGAACAATAATGGACTCTGTCTATGACTTTATTTTGAAATTCTAATGTTAAAGGACAATTCCGGGCAACTTTAACTTAGTGTCTGCTTATTCGCTCCCAATCATATCAAATAAAACAGAAACTGAAATATAATCTGAGTTTTTTTTATTTTTTTTTTATTTCTGAGCTCAACCAGGATGGAATCGATATATTACTATATGTGATTTAGCCTAACTATGGATTAGCTACTCCTACTACCTGGGAAGTGACAGTCATACCTGAGGCTCTCCTCCACACTCTGTCAGTTTGTAGTGGAAGTACAGGTACCTAGGTGTTACGAGGCTGGGTTCGCACGTGCCCAGTCTGAACAAGGACGGAACGGTCCACGCGCGCAGCTGGAAGCGGTCCACGCGCACAGACAATTTGTCGTATCCGCAGTAGGCCTCCACGGCGCGTGCAGACGCTCCCTGGACCCCCTGGTGGTGTTGTTGACCTGCAGGCGGGAACAGCAGCGCGGTGAGGCCGGTGGGGACCTGGGGCTGGCTCCGGGGAGCCGGGCGGAACAGCTCTCGTGCCACAAGCGGGCTCAGCGCGTGCTGGAACATGGGCAGGCGGTAAAATGGCGCGCGCTGAACCGATACCGGACCCCCGACTGTGCCGCGGAGCAACGTCCAGAGAAGCCACAGGAACAGCGGCAGCATGATGCGGCGGCGGGACTAGCGGAGGCGGCTGGGCTCCGAGTACCGATCAGTCCAGAGGGAGGTGAAGGTTCCTCCTTCTCTTTGGCGCCATTAATACACCTGCTGCCAGGTGTGTTGGCCTCCTGATTGGTCTGCTGGGTTGCGCAAACCTGGGATGGCAGCTTCCCAGAGTCATTTTTATCCCATACCTAATGTAACGTTACCGTTGCTCATGTATTTTGAACTTTGTTAAATTTTACGAGGAGAAACGGGAAATCGGCGGAGATTAAGCGTTAGCGTTAGCTAGCGTCGTTAGCTACCGTACTAGCGTTAGCTTGTACCTAACGTTAGCTAGCGTCGTTAGCTACCGTACTAACGTTAGCTAGTGAGTGACCAAAACAACGATTTTTTCCCCAATTTTCGGAAAAGTCAGGTAAGTAGAACATCTCTGATACAACCTTTGTTTTCAGTCCATCAACTAGTTGGAAAAGGGACGTTTATCTGGAACTAACCAACTCAACTGTGCGGAGGGATACTGAGTGAGTGAATACAAAACTGACGGTTACGGTTAGGTTAGGAGGGCGAAATTTGTCATATTTTAGCATTACGGCCTACATATAAAAAGTCACACAATAGTTAAGTTACTTTTCCTGGCAATTAGTCACTTTTATAGTTACCCAGTTACTTTTAGGAAAGTAAATAGTAACGTTAAGTCAAAACTCCCCACCAACGGTCATATCATGCCAACCATATGCCAACGGTTAACAACAAGCACTTCCTGTTCCAATTTCACTGGTTCTGACTGTGACCTAGGTAAGGCAGGGCTGTACAGTGCGAGCATTTTACTCGCATATGCGCCTAAAAATAGATTGTGCGAGTAGAAAAAATAAAAAGGGAGCACACGTGCGAGTACGGATTTCAACCCTTTCATTCGCATTTTCTAGAATAAATCTACACAAAGTCTACACAATAGCCTACAACAATTTTTTTTTTTTGCCTTCGGCAACCTGCACAGCACAGACCTCTTGTGATGACGCGCGATCACATCTCAGTCGCAAGCTGCACTTTTTTTATCAGTAGGAAACTCGGATTTGAAAAGCGCTGCGGTAAAGTTTGTATTTACTGTAACTGTGTTTAATTGACTGTCGTGTAACGTAGCGGGGTCTCTGTGTAAACGTGTGCGCAGCGCACTGATCACACAGGGAGGGAGAGAGGAGGTGAACAGAGACACACTGTTACCTGTTGTATCCTGGCCTCAGCCTGCACCATCGCTAATACGCAGCTCACACCGACCCGCGGTGCCTCAGCACGGCGACCAAGCTTTGATAATTACACCGGATAATTGCGCCGGTTGACAGTAGCCTCCCGTATTTTAACCGGTCGCTACCGCAGATTTAAAAAAAAAAAAAAAAAGCGCTCGTGGCGGTGGAGCTGAGAACAGCGGAGTTTCCTCAGCTGCAGCTGAACAGCTGACATGTGATCACAGTCTTATGGTTCATTTCATTATTATAAACTTCAACCTCAAAGCTGTCTGTCCTCAGACTGTCCTGACCTGTCCCTGGACATCACACAGGGACAACATGGAGCTGCTTGTAATGTTTACATCAGGCTGAGTTCAACAAATTAGTTTATGCCGAATTAAGTTGTTAAATAGAGTTAATATCAAGTGTAGTGGCAGGAAAGACCAATTCACCTGTATCAAATACAGTGTTGGTCATAGAACAAGTAAAAAAAATAAAGTTGAAATATTTCCATGTGTGGCCCATGCTTGGTCACATTAGAAGTCAACCTAAAGTCAGAGGGGGACAAAAAGGGTGTTTTTACAGTTCTCAAATGTAAAAATGGGTCACATTTGACCTTCAACATTATTTAAAGTTTAAATAATGTTACTTAAACATTTTCATTACGCTAACTGACAAATAGAGCCATGTATAAGGACTGTTTAGTGTTATTTATGAAAATTAATAGTGCTCCTAAATTTTTCTCTGTGCTCCTAAATTTTTTCATTTAGGAGCACCAGTGCTCCCAGTGAAAAAGCTAAGCGTACAGCCCTGTAAGGTAACAAAAAACTTAACAAAATAATATATTTTATGCTCAAAATAGTTGTGTTAAAAAACTGTCTTCTATGTGTTGCGTGTGTGTTTGTGTGTACACCGTGTACCCATCCGTGCTTCGCCTTTTTGGCTGCTCGCGGTTGCCGTACCTTAATGCCAGGAGTAGAGGCGCAGGCTAAACGGAGCCGACACCGGCGGTTCAACCGACACCAGCGGCACCAGAAGGTAAATAAATAACACCACGGCTCACCGGAACCAGGGAGAGGGTGGAGGGGTGGGATGTGGTTTAGAGTGGGGGGCAGTCAGTCGGTGTTGACGGCGGTTAATGTTTAACGTGACGTGGTGGTTGAGGGTGTGTTGGTTGGAGGACGCGAAGTGGATCCGCGTCTGTCCTCAGGTTGTCGTCGGTGTGTGTTGCTAATGATGTAGGCCGGTAATCGATCCTGCTCCTGGAGGTGAGGTGGGTGATAGATTATTGTTGCTTCATTTCACGTGCCCTCGGTGTAACTTGATCCGATCCGATCAGAGCCACCGGTCCGGTTCCGTCTTGTTCGTTCTGTGTTACCGACCGAGAGATGTTAGTCAGTCATCAGGGGGTCTGGAATAACCAGGACACCACGTACTGACACACACATACACATATGCACATGCACGCATAAGGGCTGGCCTTTAAACGTTGACGGACACGCATTGTTTTACATTAGATTTGCACAACATGGCGTGAATTAATCTGTAAAAACCGACAGATGGTCGGTGCAGGCGGAGGATCTGTGATCACTGAACCACACCACCCATCTTCTCTAACCTGCAGTACTGTGGAGGAAGGAAGCCATACTGCAGACACAGCTTCAATGCATTAAATTATTGCCATTATTTATATATATATATGATAATCAGAGAGTGCAAACTGTCCTCCTCCTACTGCTGCTGCCCCACAACATCAACTTCAAGCCTGGAGGTGCCCTTGGAGCAGCAAGGCTGTGCAGGGCAGCTCCCACTGTGGAGATGGAGAGGCTTATTGACTGATCAGTAGGTTGGTGCAAGAGAAGGCCTCAGTACCAGGAAGGAAACACCTGTCACTGTCTTTGAGTGCCAGGAAAAACATACTCTAGATGTCATGGAAAAAAACAAACAAAATCACACGCTGCCGGAATATTAGGGTTCGTAATCATAACATCTCGACTATTTTTTCTTTTGTCGATCAAAATAAGACAAATTTATGAAATGTCTGTTTTTTCAGCTTTTCTTTATCTAAATGAAATTAAATATGAAACTGAAGAATGTATCAGGAAACATGTTGGCAGTACAGATTGCACAAAAGTTAGATAAACGATATTTATCTGGTAAGTCTGGTTATCTGGAGGGAGTTTGTTAGTAAACCTGCCTCTTAATCCAAATACAGTGTCATACATAAAGGTCTTTAAATCAGGTTTATAGGCATCATAGTAACACTCTTTTTCCCTGCAGGATATTTTGGAAATGTTGAAAACAGCCTCTGAATGAAAATAGAGATATTGTAGAGGATTTGTTTTTGTTTACCATCCTGAATAACATGAACAACACTTTATACATAGTTTAACTCCTTGTTTTTGACTGTTCACATTTTCATTTAAGAATGACACTTTGTTTTATGACCCCAGTACAACAACAGAACAAAAGCTACAGATGTAATTGTATTGTAATTGTATTTACTCCTTTGCAGGACCGAGTGGTACAATCCCTACGTCTGCAGAGAAGGCGCAGCAGGAGCGTCAGACGTCAAGGAAAAGAAGCTTCTGTAATTCATGTGCCCCTCCGTCTCCGCTGGGCAAGATGAGTGCAGACAGACCCAAACGCAACATCATCAAGAAGAAATATGTGAGTACAACTTCCTCGCTCTCCGTTGATGTTCAACATTATAAGGCGGTAATCTGAGCTTTTTTAGATCAGTTTTTCCTAGTCTTGGCCTCAAGTCTTTCACTCTTTGGGATGCTGAACATAATCATCAACCAAAACATAAATTCAGATGTGGTCAACTGCTCTCACAGGACCAGTCTCACACAACACAACAATAAATACAGACAATAAATAGCTAAAAATAGATAACTGGTGGTAGAACCACTTGGCTTAAAAACAAAAACAGAAGGACAGAAGTGTTCCAGTCAATGCTTCTGCCTTGATGAGCTCTAACAAAACCGGAAGCAGGAAACCTAGTAGAGTAGACAAACAATCACAAGAGCGGCATGGACGAAATGCCCCAATCAATATCAGCCGTCCAGAAAGAGGAGTGGATGGTGGAGCTGTGAGCAGAACAGCATGTTTGAAGTTAATTTCTACTAAGAATCTAGTTGTAGTCTTGTAAATAGTGACCCTGCAAGATTCACAGTCTCAGTAAAAACTCTACAACTTGTCTTTAGACGTGAGCAGGTGTGAGACGATAGTTTTCCAAGAGTCTTCTCCCAGAGTCTTCTGGTGTACAGGTTGAAGGTCACAGTAGCCAGAGGACGAGTCTGTCCAGAACCAGAACCAGGATCAGAACAGTTTATTTGTTTATGCTGCAGTTTTTCTGTCTGTCTGAGCAAACACGGTGATAGTATGAAGGTACATATTGCTTTTCACAATGCATTGTGGGATACCACAAGCCCACTATACAGGAAATAACACACTCACACAGCTACAAAACCCTTCTACATGTAGCAGTGTACTACCGGGAGTAGTGGCTGTTCTTATGTAAACTCAACGTTCTGACAAGGTTTCAGTTTCACTTTCTAGTGTTTGTTCTGTTGTTTACTTTTTTGTCGTTGAAATTTTTATTTAAGTTCTTATATGATGTCAAACATCAAACAAAAGACATCAGTCTTCACCACAAACAGTTCAACCATGTTGAATGAAAATTCACAGAATAAAAAATAAATAAACATACACACACAAATCTCAGCACATCACCCCAACACTGGATACTTTGTCCACAAAAAGTGCATATGATGATATATAATACAAGTCACCCTCCTCTCACATGTTATAGAAATTCACCCCAGTAAAGTTTCTCTTTGCCATCATTCAACTTCAACTCAATCATCAACTCATGGGAGGCATCGGATGAATCCAGTCACTACATTCTGGTCCTGTAGTGTTTTGATCTTTCACAGCACCCAATACTTTCCTCTGTTCATGGGAATTAACGGGAATATATGGGAATAAATCCGAAATTAACAGGAAATTTAAATATAGTCGGGGAAATAGGTATATTGTAGCATAATCTTGGCTAAAACAACACTTGGAGCGGGGGTAATATTTGACTCAACGTTCATGTTTTTGTTGTTCAGTAAAAGAATTGATTGTTCATACAAGAATTAAAACTTGATAAAGTTTTACTTATAAATAAATCTGTTGAAATGTCATGTTGTTTAATTGTATTATTTTGCATGGAGGTCTGTGTATGACAAAACAAAATATTTATATTTATGTTTGGAAATGATATAGTTTGTTTAAATTACCCCCAATTTCCAGATAATTCCTATAAATTCCCAATAATTCCCATAAATTCCCGAAATTCCCATGGAAGGTTTCTAATTTGGAATATTTCTGAAATTTAATTGTCGGCTAACGATGTGTGTGTGTGTGTGTGTTGACAGGACATCAACGATGGGATGCCGTGGTGTGAAGAACGTCTGGTCCGCAAAGTCCTGTTCCTCTCCCTCAGGGAATTCAAAGACACACACCGTGCCGCACACAAACACTCACACATACGCGCAGCACACAAGCGCTTGTGCAAGAACGCCAACGCTCTGCACGCTCTGCGGAAGGCGCACACGCAGAAGAACGCACGCACGAGGCAAGGTGCCGCCGCGCACACGTCGTCGTCGTCGTCGCCGCGGCAGAGAGTCGCGAGCAGACAGGCGACGACAAACACACACAGACAGAAAAACACGCACGCACACACTTCTTCTTCTGATCACGCACACACCAGCAAAGGGCAAAAAAAGAACAACTCGTCTCAGGACTCGCACACGCCAAAAAGTAGATGCGCCGCCGCCGCCGCCGCCTACACACTGCAGCGACAGTCGAGGACACGCACAGGGAGAACTACAACTACACACAGCAAGACGACAACGAAACAGAACACACACACACCACGCAGGAGCTCGGCCTCGACAACCAGGACGCTGCGTAGCAACGCCACGACGACCGCGCTGCCGCCGCCGCCGCACTCCAGACACACACGGACCGAGAGACACACACACGGTGCCCAGCGCAAACACTCAGTGAAGAACAGCTGCACCCTGAGGTCACACACTCCGACCAGCATCAACGGTCAGTTCCTCCTCTTCATCCTCCTCTTCTTCTCTCCTCCTCTTCCTCGTCCTCCTCCTCTTCCTCCTCCTCTTCTTCATCCTCCTCTTCCTCTTCATCCTTCTCCTTCTTTTCTTCATCCTCCTTCTCTTCATCATCCTCCCTCTTCCTCCTCCTCCTCGTCTTCATCCTTCTCCTTCTTTTCTTCCTCCTCCTTCTCTTCATCCTCCTCCTTCTTCCTCCACCTCCTCTTCTCTCCTCCTCCTTCTCTTCATCTTCCTCCTCCTCTTCATCCTCCTCTTCCTCCTCCTCTTCATCTTCCTCCTCCTCTTCTTCTCTCCTCCTCTTCCTCCTTCATCCTTCTTTTCTTCACTCCTCCTCTTCCTCCTCCTCCTCTTCATCCTCCTTCTCTTCCTCTTCCTCCGCTTCATCCTCCTCCTCTTTCTCCTTCTTCTTTCTCCTCCTCCTCTTCCTCTTCATCATTCTCCTCTTCATCCTCCTCCTCTTCATCCTCCTCCTCTTCTTCCTTCTTTTCTTCCTCCTCCTCCTCTTCCTCCTTCTTCTTCCTTCTCCTCTTCTTCTCTCCTCCTCTTCCTCCTCCTTCTCTTCCTCCTCCTCTTCTTCTCTCCTCCTCTTCCTCCTTCATCCTTCTTTTCTTCACTCCTCCTCTTCCTCCTCCTCCTCTTCATCCTCCTTCTCTTCCTCTTCCTCCTCTTCATCCTCCTCCTTCTTTTCTTCCTCCTCTTCATCCTCCTCCTCTTTCTCCTTCTTCTTTCTCCTCCTCCTCTTCTTCCTCTTCATCATTCTCCTCTTCATCCTCCTCCTCTTCATCCTCCTCCTCTTCTTCCTTCTTTTCTTCCTCCTCCTCCTCTTCCTCCTTCTTCTTCCTTCTCCTCTTCTTCTCTCCTCCTCTTCCTCGTCCTCCTCCTCCTTCCCTTCCTCTTCATCCTCCTCTTCATCCTCTTCCTTCTTCTCCTCCTCCTTCTATTCATCTTCCTACTCCCCCTCCCCCTCCTTCCTTTTCTTCCTCTTTCTCTTCCTCTTCCTCTTCCCTCCTCTATCTCCTCTTCCTCCTCCTCCTCCCTCCTCCTCCTCTTCCTCCTTCTCCTTCTCTTCCTCCTCCTCCTCTTCTTCCTCCATCCTCCTCCTCTTCTTCCTCCTTCTTCCTCCCTCCTTCTCCTCCTCTTCATCCCTCCTTCTCCTCCTCTTCCTCCTCTTCTTCCTCCACCCTCCTCCTCCTCTTCTTCCTCCCTCCTTCTCCTCCTCCTCTTCCTCCTTCTCTTCCTCCTCTCCTCCTTCTCTTCCCCCTCCTCCTCTTCTTCCTCCTCCTCTTCATTCTCCTTCTTCTTTCTCCTTCTTCCTCCTCCTCTTCCTCCTTCTCCTTCCTCCTCCTCTTCCTCCCTCCTTCTCCTCTTCCTCCCTCCTTCTCCTCCTCCTCCCTCCTTCTCCTCCTCCTCTTCCTCCAAAACAGAATCACAGTGATCTAAAGCTGAACAGGCTCAGATCTTTAGCGCTTTACGCAGCACAGACACTGAGCTGAGAGTGAATTAAAAAGCTGTTTCTGCAGCAGGAAGTGGGTGCACTGACCGACCGGCCGGTCATCAGGTTTGACCTGCGGGGTCAAGATGCTCCTCACATCTAAGAAAAGAACCGGCGGAAATCGGTTGGAAAAGCTGGAATCTTAACACTCACGTTCTCATCTGAATAACTATTGGAACACATGTTTGCGTTGTTCTGTGATAAGTTTGTCATATTTTCTAAGCATGTAAGAGATTGTTTCATAGATAAGTTAGAGCCAGAGCCTGCACACCTTTAAATCAGACTTCTGGGGGTGAGAAGGGAATAAACACAGAAACAAACTGGTTAAATGTGTCATTCCAGAGCGTGAATGTGACGGGGGATTAGCGTGGTAACGTCTCTGTGTCTCTTCTCCTCAGGCTCCCTGGTGAACGGCATCAGCCGGTGTCGCTCCCTCCTGTCGGCCAGTCTCAGCTGGAGCTGGCCGCTGCAGTCTCGCCCTCCACAGCGCCGTCCTGCCAGCAGTCACCACGACGACCCCACCAGCAAGAGGTCAGCTGACCCACAGCGTGTGTTTTTACATGATTCATAGCTGTAGGTGTGTGTGTGTGCAGTGCATATTCTGGGATGTCAACATGCACTGTGTGTGTGTGTGTGTGTGCAGACCGAGGCTGCAGGCTCAGAGGAAGTTTGCCCAGTCCCCGCCCAGTTCTCCAGGACCACCCGCGATGATGTCATCAGCGCGGAGTAACCACGGTCACAACCTGGCCGTGGTTACCTGTCTGACCAGACGGAGACCAAAGACTGAGGATTTCCTGTCCTTTCTCTGTTTGAGAGGTGAGATGGATGGATAGATAGATGAATCATTGGATGGATAGATAGATAGATAGATAGATAGATAGATAGATTGATGGATGGATGGATGGATGGATGGATGGATGGATGGATGGATGGATGGATGGATGGATGGATGGATGGATGGATGGATGGATGGATGGATGGATGGATGGATGGATGGATGGATGGATGGATGGATGGATGGATGGATGGATGGATGGATGGATGGATGGATTGATAGATAGATAGATAGATTATTTTTATAATTAAATAGATAGATTTTTTTTTCCATTATAGATAGATAGATAGATAGATAGATAGATAGATAGATAGATAGATAGATAGATAGATAGATAGATAGATAGATAGATAGATAGATAAAATATAGCATAACTCAGGGAAAAAGAGAGTAGTTAGTGAGTAGTTACACTCCTCTTTTGTGTTTAATGTTTATTTATTCATATATAATTATTCTTTTTTTTCCATTATCACTTAGGTATTTGTTACTGTTTTGCAGTACTGTTTGGGATTGAGATTGATTTTATTGAATTCATACTTGCAGTGGAGAAAAACTGCAGAACTTTACAAAAAACAAAACAAACATTTAAAAAGAAGAACAAATGATTTTAGAGTTAAAAGAAAATATTTCAGGGCAGTGAGCAAAGACGGTTCGCTATCAGTGGTTATATTATTAGGGTTGAGTTTCTTCGCCATCGGTTCAGCCAGCTTGTGCTGGTTCCTCAGCGTCTTAGCTGTGCGGTTGCCTCGTGTTGGAGGTAGCAGGTCATGCACGACGTTTAACAAAAGGCATTTCCTCTTTCACCTCAGGTTCTGCAGCGTTGCCTAGCAACATGGCATTTTTAGCGAGTGGACGAGAGAAGGAGGCGGCTGACGCTCAGCATCTCACTTCCTGTCTTTCCACCAATCACAGGACAGGGACCGATGGGAGGAACATGAGCTCGTTCAGTAGAGCAGGTACTGACCGATGATCTGAGAGGATGATGACGCTTTAATAAACATCTGTCTGTCTCTTTCTGTCCATCTCTCACACTCTTTTCTCCTGTCTTTCTGTCTCTCACTCCTTCTCTCCCTCTCCGTCCCACAGGGCAGCAGGACTCTCGGTCTCTGAGAGGTCGGCCTGGAGGCTCTCTCTGCCCTCTAACTGCCCCGGCTCAGGGCAGGAGGGAGAGGGAGGAGGAGCAGCAGAGGAGGAGGAGGAGAGAGAGGACGACAGAGGAGGAAGAGAAGGAGGAGGAGGAGAAGGAGGAGGAGGGGAAGAGGGAGGGAGCAGCGCGACCCCTCCTGAGGCCTCGACAGCTCTCCCTACAGGTCAGGAGGACGAACAAGGTGATCAGCCGCTCTACTACGCACCCGGCTACGTGTGTTTGTGTGATTGAAAAAGAGCCACAACTAATAAACTTACTGGATTTTTAGATGGTAAAAGGTCAAAGATCAAGGCCACGGTGAACTCACATCTGATTCAGATGTTTTATTCACGTACTCAGAATAATATGATTCACTAAAACAGTTTACAAACGGACGAACATGAAAGGGAACCCCAAAGAAGCAAGGATACATAACAATACATTAGCATTACCCACTGTGAGCTTTTATCCATAGCAGTAGGTTCATTACCTTTAATTGTCGGTGCAAGCTATTTTTGGGACGGTGGAGCAGAGCCGTGAGCTGCTCAGAGCTACGCTACGGAGGCTCATGGGATTTCTTGGTTTCTCTTGTTTTGGAGGTAGATTCATGCAAAACCGCTGATGCACGTTGCCTTCAGGGGCAGTTTTTCATCACCAGTCTCTGTGTTTCCCTCTAAAACAACTCTGTGTGGTAACGTTGTGTTATTATCTCATAGTGTGGTGAATGTGCAGGTCACAACTTGTCCACCAGAGCGTTGTGGAGTTGTTGGATTGTGTATTTGATGAGTTCGATGAGGGAAACCAAGAAATCCCATGATCCTCCGTAGCGTAGCTCTGAGCAGCTCACGGCTCTGCTCTGCCGTTCTAAAAATAGCTTGCACCGACAATTAAAAGTAATGAACCTACTGCTATGACTATTATGATGGCAATGGGCCAATTTGCCCAACAAAACCCATAATCTATCTATTGCACCTCTAACAAAACATCGGCCATCCATTGGCAGACTTGTTTGCGTAGTTATTCTCTGCTAACATCCAAGTCCTTTATTTTCCTCTTGCAGGTTACCATGGTAACCAGACTCCCTCAACAGAGATCTTCCTCTGTCAGGTCGGTCGCGACCCTGAAGCCGGGCTCAGGGGTCGGCGGCGGCGGCGGCGGCAGCAGCAGCAGCAGACGATCACAGAGGCCGTGCACGAGGCCGAGCAATACCAGTAAACCAAGAGGCCATCTCCAAAGCAACAACACCAACAACAACAACAACAAACACCTCCCGCGGCATAGCAACCACCAGCTGCCTCGCAAAGACCACCACCTTCCTCTCCACCCGCGGCCGACGGTCTCCACCAACCTCTATAGCAACACCAGGACCTTCGGTGGTCTCCAGAACTCAGGGAGAAATCCAGGCAGGACTCAAACGGCTCAGACGCCGCCGCCGCCGCCGCCGCCGCCGCCGCTGACCAACGGCGTCGCCATCGGACGGACGGACGAAGAAAGTCCCGGAGGAATCCTGAGATTGTCCAGACGGCGGCGAGGCCTCCCGCCAGACACCAACGCAGCCCCGGCTCCTCCGGGCAGCAGCTCGACAAAGACGTGTAGAGCTCCGCAGTGCAACAACGGCGGCGTCTCAGTGGACGGTCCTGGCCGCCATGTTGGCGAGATCGGACCAGAGAAGACGGAGAAGGAGAAGGAGGAAGAGAAGGAGGAGGACGCCAACAGAGATAAAGACGTTAAAGAGGAGCACGTGAGCCATATGGGTGAAATCGGAGAGACGACACCCGACGCCGGTTGTGTCGGCGAAGACGTGAAGGACCAGGTAGGTGTTGACGGGAAGCTGAGTTTGGCGCCTCGGGATGTGGCGAACCTGACCGACGCCATCACGGATTACGGCCTCGGCCCCGTCAGCGAGGTCATGTGCCGACAGGTGAGAGAAAAACGGCTCCACCACAGGAATCAGACCGACTCGGACGCGGCCGCGACCCTCAAGCCGCCGGGCGACGAACCGCCTGCCGAGTCCAGGACCGCGACCGCCACGCCGAGGACTACTGTAACTAAAGCTGCTATCGACTCAGCGACATCGACGGACGTCCACGCCGACCCAGACAAAGGCGCGAGCAGAGACGTTACCAAGTGTACTTCACCAGCCAGCGGTTACTCTACCCATAATTCCAAAGGTGCTGCGAAAGACGCCTCTTCCAACGGAACCGCAGAGGACTCGACGGACGGCGGTCCGCCCGTCTGTAGCGACTCCAACGCTTCCAAGGGCTCGACGAGGGGCCCGACCCAGACCAAGTCTACTACCTCAGCCGTGAAGACCAGGACCAGCCCCAGGATCCTTCTGAAGCGCTAACGGACCGCTGAGCTACGTTCAGATCCTTCACCGAGGCCACGTGCACACACGGCGCCGGGTATCGAACGTCTGCGAATGGGTTGTCGTCTTTTGTCCACACGGAAACTCAGATTAAGGTAGGGATGGGAACCGAATGCAGTACTTCTATCAACACCGACCGAATTCCCGCTTAACTACCGAAGAAATCAAACGGTTCCACATTTCGGTACCTGAACGCACCTTTGCGTTGCGTCCCGTCATTTGGAACGCCCGTCGTTTTAAATCACTGACTGAAAAACAGCCGTCCATCATTTAAAAATTGATTTGTTTTTTAATTTCACCTACAGCGTTTCACACAGAACTTTCTGAGGCTTTTATAGACAAAATAACTTTAATTACCACATATACACACAAAAAGTTAGCCTGATGCATCAGCCGCTTATTTCATTACATTTCATAGAGCGTCTGAACACGAGCCGTAGGGATTCGTTTGCTTCCGGGAGGCGGTTGCTTACGTTTGCTTCAACTAATCGCTGCTGCTTGGTGGTCACGTGTACTACACACCGGTGAAGCTCATAGGTTAATCTTGAGCCCTTGAGTTCAACGTCATCGCCTTCACTTACCCATCTGTTCGCTGATTGGTCCTACCGTTCTGGCGGACGGAGCAAACCGAAACGCATTGCTAGTTTCCTGACTACATGGTTGAGGAAAATGAAATTTGCCGGGACCAGTAGGCGGCGCTAGCCTGGCTAACAAAGTAGCCTACTAAAAACAAGTACCTTTGTGTACCTGTAGCGGTTCCCGGGTACCGAGTATCAGTACCGTATTGATTCAAATGTAAAAGGTAGCCGAACCATCCCTAGAGTCAGGTCAATGACAATGATTATTTCTAAAATCTCTGGCCAACGTGGAGGTTTGGCTGATCTCTGCTTTTATGCTTCTTGGACTTAAAACAACACTGCTGAGAGTCGAGTTAGTTATTAAGCGTCATACTCACACTTTTTGTGAAATGTAGGACTATCCCTTTAAGGGTCTCAGAGCTGAGTTACGACTGTTCTATCTATGTGTTGAAAACTGAGTTGACGTCACTGCCAAGTCTATAGGAAGTGACCAATCGTTGAAGGGGATCCCTGATGTAAGAATATAGAAATATCTCAGTGAATAGTTAAATGGCCAACGGGAGTGTATATTTCCAATTTCCACATAACGCCATCTTCCTTGTGCACGCCAGAACAAATCGCTCCCATTCAAGTTCATCAGATTTCCACAAATCTCTGGCAAAAATATATTCGGATCACACAGGCATTTCGCATCAATTCACGTAGATCAGATCGGCCCAAACAGGAAGTCAAACGCACAGAACATCTGATACGTTTCTAAATATAACAACACAAAAGACAGTTTGTCTCAAGGGGCTTCACATGGCATCATAACCACATCCTCTGTCCTCAGACCCTCACATCGACTGAGGAAAAACTCCATAGAAAAACCATTTTAACAAGGAAACCTGTGGAGAAACATGAGCGTGAGCAACAGAGGAAGGATCTCTCATCCAGGACGGGCAGATGTGCAATAGATGTTACAGATACCGACAAGAAAACGGTTTATACACGGCTGTCGTCACGGTAGCTTGTAGTTCTCTGGGCTGCGGAGACGGAGACGTATCGCCAACGCATCCAGTCGGTGCGAAGGTTGTAGCTCAACTGATCAAAGCTAAAAACCACAACGGAGATCAAGCCGTGCTTTTAACTAAAGCTATGTGCGTAATAATAATAATACGGCCGGAACCTCAACCGCTACCGTTTGTCTCTCTGTTTCTTAGTCGTCTTCTCTTTCTTGCGTTCCAGGCAGGCTGTTGAATCCGTAAGTTACAACTTCAAGTCACGACTTACGGCTTTGTAGCGTTCCAGGCAACCCGTAACTCGTGCTTTCCCGACCTGTTACCTGAGAAAGTGCACTATAACGACTGTCAAACTCATAACTTCCGACCCGTGAACTCGTACCAGTTCGATCGGTCGGAAAAACATCCATCCGAGTTACGGGTTGCCTGGAACGCACCTTTACTTCCTGTGCGCCACATACAAAAAGAACAAATACTGAAAAATACCGTGAGGCGTTAGAGGAGCCGAACAGTTACGCACTATAGCTTTAACATTCGTCCAAACGCTTCTTTTTTTTGTGTGTGTGCATCTTTATGTTGAGGAGCAAAGGAGAACTTTCTCTCCGCAGATAATCAGATAAATCCCAATAAATCTGTTGCGTATTTTATCCGGGTTTGTGCAGATGAAGATATTTTATGGAAAAACAATCAGAAACGAAGGCAGAGGGAGGATATTTGTTTTTATAAACACCCGGCTGCGTGTGCACGTGACCTGAGAAGAAGTCGTACTGAAGACAAAAACACTGGACACTGTTGATGGTTGGCGGTGCGTGACGGCGGTTGTTGGCTGGGTTTATCGCGACGTAGTGACCATGGTTTTATTTTTTCGTTTCTCTACATCTCTCAGTGGGAGTGGGGTTGCTTTTTTGTTTTTCTTTTAAATAAATAAATCGATTGGAAGACACACAGCATAATGTTGTATAGTGCACTGTATAGTGATTCGATGCTTCCCTGTTGTATGTGAAACTGTAGGTTGATATTTGTTATTATTAACCACCAGGAGAAGGCACTTTTTATTTTTTAAATTAAAAGCACATACTATATTACGTAACTAGAGAGTTTTTTCTGCTGAACAGTTTTCAGTAGCTCACCTAGAGGAAGAGGAAGAGGAAGTCACGTCATGTTTTAGAGCTACATGCCTTTTTGCTCTGCTGCCGTTTGGTCTCTCACTCCTGAGAATCGACCTACTGCCACTTTAATTTAATTTAAAGGGAATTTTCTGTACTGTTTCACCTAAGATTAAAGGATAGGTTCAGATTTCAATCTGCAAACGTACATGAACAATGAAACTGGTTGTTACTGATAATAATAATAATAACTCCTGTTCACATCGTCCTTCCCTACATTGATTTCAGTCTCAGTGATCGATGACTAAAATCTCCATTTCTGTCCAAAATATCTGTGTTTTCCCGCAAACATTGGGCTTTTGTCAGCGGTGGGAAAGGTTTCAATCTGATTCGCTCAAGTCAGTCGAGTCAGGATTTAAATTTTCCATCTTTCAGAGCACGCACACTGTAAACACGCCCATAGGCTTGGGCGATAGGACGAATGTATCGCCAATCGACCATCGGCTGAGTCCGTCACGGTTGATTTAATTTTTGGCGATTGTCTGGGCGATTTTTTTTGCATTTTGTTTTGTCAAATTAATGGTCTGCCGCCACAGAATTCAATTCTAATTTAAATGGAGCACAATTCAAAGCGTGCGTAAATTGGATCTGGCATTTATAGTTATGTAATAGGCCTATGTTATTCACACAGATTTCCGACGAGTCTCTCACCAAATATGGCAGTGATGGCAGAGATGAAAGCAACGTCAGTTCATAAATCATATTAAGAGAACTAGACAAAAACTTAAGTGCAGTTACAAGGACAGGTAGCCTGTGTTATCCCGTTCTCCCACCTGTTTCATTTTTACCGTCATTAAACAGCTTCAGACTAATTGTGATGTTAAAACGACTTGAAGCTTGTCAGAGGGAGAGTTGAGGCTCTCTGCCTCCCACACCGCTGCTGGAAACCAAACCTGCGATCAGAGCGGACGGACCAGCGCAGCGTCACAGCTGTGACCAGCTGTGTCTGTGCCACCAGCCCCTGGAAACGTGTCCGTAGTCTCTTATTACAGACAGGACTACATAAATGCGCACATCGTGACATTTGCATGATAATTCATCGATCTACTTATTTATTATCAAGAACATGTTGAAAACAACTGCACATGAGTCGACCGGGAGGAGGCTGAGGAGCAAACAGCGCGGAGTGACCGGACCTCGGACTTTGATCAACATTACGTATCAAATTAATTAATTAACTCATAAACCTGTATCCATAATGTAGAGTTAGTCTGTTGTTATGGAGAAATAAACCCAGACAGGATGTATGAAACCACGCCATTTTGTCAAGAAACTGTTATTTCCATCCTGCGGTTTACATCATGGATGTGGTTTACATGCTCTCATTCAAATTTAAATATGGCGGCGGTCACTTCGACGTGATGTCACTGCAACTCCGCCCACGTGTCATAGCCGCCGAATATATCGTCAACCGCCGATTTAAAGGGTGACGGTGGCCGATTGGAAATTTTTAACCTATCGCCCAAGCCTACACGCCCATCTGTGCTGCTGATACGCTGCAGTCCAGGTGAGCACAGTGAGCTGCAGCCCCTGGAATTAGTTTTATTAACTTAAAGCCCCAGTTTGTAACTTATGTGGCTTTTTATCAGCAAAAATCAAATATTCTTTCATAAATACGTATTTCACTGAAGTGGAATCACACCTGCATCCAAATGAAAGCTTTCTCGTACCTTAGGATGAGTTGTTGTTGCCTCTTTACATTTCTTTACATAGAGGCTTGTTTATCCTGTTACATGCAGCGTCTGTTGTCTGTCTGACGTCTGCCCCATTTCACGTGAATGCAACATCAAGAATACGTTCCGATGTGCAACCGCACCGCTAGATGGGGGGTAAATCCTACGTACTGGGGCTTTAACAATCACAAGCAGCTCACTGTTTCTTTATCTAGATATATGTGTGCGCTCTGTAACTGAATGTAGTGATATTACATGTGTGTCCTATTTGCTGAACATCGCTGACTGTGAGATGAGGATTAGAATAAGTTTATACCTGCTCATAACTCAAGTCTCCTATAACGTCCTATAGGTCTTGTGTTTATCGTTTTACTGAGTTCAGGTGAACAAAAGTGTTTTTTGTTTTTTTTAAAAATCATGTTCATTATATATCGGGAAAATGCGAACCTGTCCTTTTAAGTAATCCACTACATCCACACCCACCCTGACCTCCCATCATGACCCGATGTGTAAAACCAGCTGCACTCACCACCAGCCCAATAACGTGTTTACTGGACGTTAGTGCAAACCTGCTGTTGTTTCTACTTTATTTATTCTCTTTTTCTGTTTCTGTTTGTTTTTTTTTTGTTTTTACGTCCGTGCCGTCTGTACCACTGCCTACAGCTCTGTACATTAGTGTTTTGTTTTGTTTATTCTCCCAGACAAAGAGAAAACAACAGAGGAGAGGAAGCTACGTGTTGATGTGTATTTGTAGATACAGAAGGATATATGTGTGTTTTTGTGAGGTGGTGGTTGAACGGCAGACATTTAATTAAATAAACACGTGTGCTTTGTAACGTTTGGTACAAGAATGAGGGGGTGGAAATATTAAAATAAAATGACTTAACAAAGACCTGATGTGGAGGGAAAATATGGAGAATTAATTGGTGACTCAATGAAAGAAAAAAAGAAGCAGATTTCAGGTATAGAAACACTCAGAGAAACCAAAATCCTGCGAGTCTGGCCTGTGGGTCCATGTGGGCGGGGCTTGGCTGTGTGCACTCAATGACATCACAAAGTCACAGGAAGTCCTGACAGGTTTTTTTCTTTCTTTTTTTAAGGCTCAGTTTTTGAATACAGGCTGTGCGCATTTCTCTGTGGACTGAGGCTTTGATACTTTCACAGTATTAATATTAAACCTAGAGCTGATCAATAATCACACTACAACATGGACCTTTATTAGTGTATGGGACCTTTAAATCTGAACGCTCTTCCACTTCAGGGTCTTCCACAAAAAACATAAAAATAATCATTATCGATGTGATTCAAACACGTTGAACTGCAGCTGCTTTGTTGTAGAGATTATGAAACACTAAAATAACAAAGGTGTTTAAAACAAAGATCTCATTGATCAATTAATTTATGATAATTAATTACAGACGTTGTGACGGACTAGACTTCCTGGTACTTATCCCAACAAGGGCTGAGACACTGTTGTTACTGAGGTGCTTGTTTTTGTTTTTGACTGAGCTTCGGTTGAACATCGTTGAATAGATGTGACTCAGAAATGTGCAGAATATTTAATTTCCTGCAGATTCAAATACAAATTCTCTGGTTTTGCAATGACTTGAGGAAGAATTTCCAACTGAGACGACACAAGGATTTATTGTGTTTTTAGTGTTACTTAAAAATGTTGTTTTGTTATATGAAAACAATACTTTTTGTTATGTTTTCACAAGTTTTTTGGGGGGTAAGATGAGCTAATTGATGATGTTTAACATGTGGAAAAGACAATACAAATATTACGGTATGTACAGTACAGCGACGTCCATGTTAATTGTAAATACTCTGTATAAATGTGAATGATTTGAATGAGAATTTGCAATAAAATGACTTTGTATATTTATCTGCCAAAATGCATTTGCATCGTTTAATAATAAACCGAGGCTGGTGCTGTAAGCTTTTATCACTTCACCTTGCAAACAGTAGAGGACGCTGCTGCTCCTGGTTGGAGACACCGGTGCTTCAGATTAACACATAACAATGTTCATGATTGTGGTTTCTCATTATCACAACATCCTGACTGGATATCCTTTGTTCTTTCACCTTTTTTCTCACCTTTTTTTTGTTGTTAGTTGCTGATATTTTCCTGACCTTTGACCCTTGAGATTTACAATTTTCTACAATTTCTACAATATTCTGCCCCCTTTCCCACAAATTAAAATAGTTCCCAAGTGTCTTAAAGACGTGTCTGTGACATACTTTGGTCAAAATCCCCCAAGGATCAAACATCACAGCTCTTTTCATCCTCTCTAATCAGCTCTGTTCAGAACGGCTGGTTTCAGTGCCTGTCCCTTTAAATGCAAATGAGCGACTGCTAGCCCCGCCCCCTTCCACGGGTAGGGGTGGGGTTATGCAAATTCGAAAACTAATGAAAAACACATGGATTTCAACCTAGGGAGCCTGAAAATTACAGATTTTTTTTTTGTCAATTCTCACAAACTCGTAGAATTTTTTGATGCCCCAAGTTGGCGAGATGAGAATAACCTTTGACCTTTTCAACATGGCTGCAAGCAACGCAAGATTCGTTAATGGTAAACAAGGCAATAAGCCTTTAGAAAACAGTTAGCAGCTATTCACTTTATGTATGCATGCATGTACAGTAAAAACGCTTTTAAAAAACTAGCCAAATAGGCAGTACTAAATCTACGTGAATATTAATATTTACCATTTGAGTTTTGATAATGTTGATAATTCATCTTCAAGATTGTTTTACCCAACACATGTAGATGATAGATGAGTTATTACACTGTTGTTAAGACCCACGGGGGGGCTCAAATTCAATTTTCTTTTCTGTACAGCTTTAAAGAACCTACAAAAAGTGACATTTCCATAATATGTTCCCTTTAAGACAAGAAAAAAGAATTGTTCCAGAGAAAAACAGCATCAAAACACATCTCAGTAAGAGTGTGTTTATTATCTTGAATGTTAAAACAACAAGAGGCCGGTTTATGTCGTACCAGACTGTTATAATTATTATAAATAAACAATAATAATTCATCATACAGTATGATGGACAAAGGTTGAGCTCAAAGTTCCAACTTGGCTTTGTTTCCGATTGACAGAAGGAAGTGCGTTTCATGGAAGAATAACTAATTCCAAAATGGGATAATTTAAAAATAACACCACGGATAAAGACCACTAATGGATGAAAATGCAAAAAACAGATTTTGAAATCACCTGTCTGCCTTTCTGCCCATCACGCAGGAGGAGGACAAAAGGAGAGTGAATCTGCTTTCCATATTCTTTCTTTTTCTCTGAGCTGATCGCTGAGGCTTTTCTTTCATTTCCTCTGTCGTTAAAGACTTGAACACTCATCATCCGTCTCGCTGATGGACAGGCAACAAGAGAGACTGACAGGGATTTTCTCCTCTCTCTTTATGTATGAAGAGAAGACACAAAGACTCCTGATTGTGGTAAATGATAGAGAGCAGACTTCATGTCTCTGGACAGTGGTTTGACGGGGGGGTTGGTTACGAAATGAGACGAAACTGTTTGAGATCAAACTCACGTCCGACGGCAAACAGCCTCTTCCTCCTGCTGAACTGCTCTGCTCACATTATCACAACAGGATAAAGGAAAGTTCAAGGTTTCCAGCTTTTTTGTTGTTGTGTGTAGCCTATACTGTACCTGAACACCATGCAAAAGTCAAGACAGTGAAAATAGATCGAAAAGTGTCATTTTGCTCATTTAATGTGAAAAAATGCAGATAAAATCAACTAATTGGAGATAAATAGTAGCTTTTCATGAGTAAATGAACCATTTTAATGCAATAATTTGTCTTTCCCATCATGTTATTATAGACAAATGCAGTTAGAGACTTTCAGCTTTTTTTGTTGTGTGTAGCCGACCTGAACACCATGCAAAAGTATTTCACCACTGTAGCTCAGAGGAAACTGTCCATTTGGATCTCTACTGGTCCTTTCCTAAACTTTGAGATGTCTTTTAAAGGGATAGTTCAACATTTTGGCAAATTGGCCCATTGCCATAATCCCTATAGTCATAGCAGTAGGTTCGTTACCTTTAATTGTCGGTGCAAGCTATTTTTAGAACGGTGGAGCAGAGCCGTGAGCTGCTCAGAGCTACGCTACGGAGGCTCATTATGGGATTTCTTGGTTTCCCTCATCAAACTCATCAAATACACAATCCAACAACTCCACAACGCTCTGGTGGACAAGTTGTGACCTGCACATTCACCACGCTATGAGATAATAACACAACGTTACCACACAGAGTTGTTTTAGAGGGAAATTCATGCAAAACCACTGATGCACGTTGCCTTCAGGGACAGCTTTTCAGCAAACAGTCTGTTAGCTCTGAGCAGCTCACGGCTCTGCTCCGCCGTTCTAAAAATAGCTTGCACTGACAATTAAAGGTAACGAACCTACTGCTATGACTATAGGGATTATGGCAATGAGCCAATTTGCCAAATTGTTGAACTATCCCTTTAACTTCACTGGATGTATCTGACAGTTTTAACCCTCAAATCGGTAACTTTTGGCCTATATTTTCCACTTCAGTGTCTGATTGTGAGCCCAGACAATGTGATTATAGATGTAGATCTGTCAGACCAGTGCAGCGCCTATAAAGGTCCTCGTACTGTAGATCTAAAGAGACGTTTCTTTACAGCCCTCCAGTGTTTATGTCTCAGTCCGACCCTCACGTCTTCTTCCTCTCTCCCTCTGAAACTGAGCTTCCTAAAATAGTCTCCAGAGTCTGTGAAGCACCAGAGGAGTGTTTCATGTTGTCCAGACTATAAACTGAGCTGTTACACCGGTGCTGCAGGAGCCTCAACTCAACGACCATGACAGAGTAGTTCAACACCTCGACCACGCGGTTGTTTGTTTCTTTATTAGGATATTAATAATCTTAAATTTCATAATCCGCGGTGTGTTCACAGAAAAACAACCATTCATTAGTGGCTTAAACCAAACATGTTCAGCGTTGTGCGCAAAGAAAAACTCCTGCTGAAATTGTAAACAGGCGCCCCCTGCTGGCGAGATGAACGTAGTGCATCTTTTACAGCTTTTTAACACTTTTAGCTCACTAAAAACTATTTTAACACACTTTTATTCCATTGTTGGGTCTTTCATTTCTCATTATATCATCATATATATACATACATGTCCATCAACAGTGCGTTTACAGAAAAACAACCATTCATTAGAGACTTTAAACCAAATATGTTTAGCGTTGTGAGCAAAGAAAAACAGGCGCCCCCTGCTGGTGAGTGAACATAGTGCACCTTTAACAGCTTTTTAACACTTTACCTCATGAAAAACTATTTTAACCCTCTTTTATTCCATTGTTAGGTCTTTCATTTCCCATACATACAGTACATATATATATAAATGTCTCAGGTTTTCAGTTTGTTTGTCGGGACGGTTGAAGTTGAGCAGCTCTCACTGAACCTGAGACCAGAGGAGTCCAGTGACGACCGGCCTGCCAACAGTTGAGGAGCTGCTACTATCCAGGGAGAACTAAAAATAAACCGAGGGCCGGCAGAAAACACCCGGGGAGATTTATAATGCTCATTTGTTTCTCACGTGTCTGTGTTTTTTTGTGTGTTAAAAAGTAGTTTTGTAATGATTGACACATTTTCTTTTTTCTCTGTTAACACACCAACGTTAGTAAAGGCTGCTGATATCTGTTGATATCTCAGTTAGACTCAATATTAAGTTATGTAGCCTATATAAATGTATAGATACATTCTGTCACACACTTTACTACCTATATGTACACTATCATACAAACACACACACACAGAGACTGTCCAGGGTGGAAATGAGCTATAAATAGCCGGTGTTCGGTGTCGGCTGCTGCTGCTGCTGCTGCTACATACGGGTAAATTCCCTTATGAGGCTTAAACATGCAATCAAACATGAATGGAGAACACACACACACAGACACACCCTTCATCCTCCTCCTCCCACACACACACACACACACAATCTGGTTCTGGTGATCCGTCAGCGCTCGTCTGAGTGAAACTGGGTCAGTCAGACCTGGACCGGCTCCGTGCGTCCTCATGACATGATGTGAAACACACCCGGGGGTTTTCTGTCCGTCCTTCTCTGCTGCTGCTGCTGCTGCTGCTGCCCCAGATCTGCCATCCACACACACACACACACACACACACACACACACAGTCAGAGTCACCTTGACCAGGTAGATACGGAGGGAGGACGACGACTACAACACTTTTCTATTCTGGTCCATAAAGATCATCAACCCAACGTCTCCACAGCTCTGATTAATGAGCCGACCACCATCAGTCAGTTCACCCTCTCACTCTCTGACTGAATGAACTCATTAAAAGCTGCTTTTACACTTAAAAAACTGTTGCATTGGTTTATTTAGTCATTTATTCATGTTCATCACCATTTCATATTCATGTTCCGAGGCCACTCGCTGCTCACATGGGGAACACGTCCACCTCCATCTTTTGAACTGGTTATAAAAAGACACACGGCTGCTGCTGCTGTCAGGTCACACACACACACACACACACACACACACACACACACACACACACACACACACACACACACACACACACACACACTGAGTTGAGTTGCTTTTGCCCGTCAAAATAAAAGCTTTGCCTCTTTGAGATGTTCCTGACCCGAGCCTTAAAAATACAAAGAAATACAAACTCAACACAACACAATGAAGCTCATAAACATCTGGACGTATACATATAATTATCTGATATTTCATAGCTAAACTACTGTTTTTCATCCCAACTGTGCAATATGCATAGGCTTTATATTATGTACAGTATGTTTCTCAACTCAAATATGCACAGTAATGATGTCAAACTCACTCAACACCAACATAACTCCTGTATGTTATGATTTTTTACAACTTTTTTTTAGTGCTTTTGTATTTAATAATATTGTTTTTTATTTTCTTTTTATTCTTAATAAAATACTGTACTACTCTTTTATTTCACTTTTCTGTTGCAACACTTCAATTTCACCATCGTGGGACTAACAGAGGAATATTCTTATCTTATCTTTACAGTATATATCTATATGTCCGTGATGCCACATTGAGTCCACTTAATACTAATAGAGCAATTAAACCTTTGAAATGTAGATCTTTCATTTAATTGCTACTAATATAAACAAATCATATCTATTCATTTAACTTAAGACTGAATCTCAATCATTCACTTACTTTCTTATGTTTGAATGTGAACATGATATTGATATTATTCTTATTCTTATATAAGAGCATTATGCAATAGTGGATTTGTCTTTATTGTCTTTCAATTGTGTGTTTATATAATAATGTGTTACCTTTTTATGTCTGAAATGTTGTATTTTATTGTTCTTGTTTATATTAGGGTGCCATTTAACAACTGACAGAGGGACTACCGAATAAACTCAGTCTCTCTTTTCAAACAAATGAACAAACGAACAAAGAATTAAGCAAATAAATAAACAAATAATCCTTAATTCTTGGCACAGGCAGTAACAGATGAGTGAATGTCAACTAAGTGTTTTATTTTTTTTATATCAAAACTATTTCCGGTCATATATTGACTCAACAGACTAGTGTGTGTGTTTGTGTGTTTGTATCTATGTGTGTAAGTGTGTGTGTGCCACCGTTGGACTGACACCGCGTGTGTGTGTGTGTATGACTCGTGCCTCAGCCGCTCCACGCGCTGCTGCTGCCTCCTCTCTCCACTCCGCTGGTTCTTCTGATCCACTTTTACGCACATTTTACGCACAATTTACGCACGCGACGATGGAGCCTCCGGACTTCGAAGCCATGAACTACACGGTGGAGCCGGAGGAGCCGAAGTACCCGCTGTGCGAGGCGTGGAGAGACGGCGCCGAGGGCTCCGTCTTCCACCTGGGACACATCTTCCTGTTCCTCGGCTTCATGGGCGGCAGCGGCTTCTACGGACTCCTCTACCTCTTCTCCTTCCTCACGCTGGGCTTCTTCTGCTCCACCCTGTGGGCATGGACCGACCCCTGCACCACCGACTCCTTCCTGTGGACCTTCGCGCTCTTCTGCGTGTGTTTGGGGCAGCTGGTGCACGTGGCCTACCGGCTGAGGAGCGTGTCCTTCGAGAGGGAGTTTCAGGAGCTTTACCAGTGCATGTTCAAGAGGCTGGGCGTGTCGCTCACTCAGTTTGGGAAGGTCGTGGAGTGTTGTGACGGAGAGATCCACAGCCTGGAGCAGAACCACTGCTTCGCCATCGAGGGGAAAACTCCCATAGACAAGCTGTCGGTGCTGCTGGCCGGCAGGTGACCGTCCACACCGCCTCACATACACACTTACACTGTAGATCTGTAGGTCTGAAAGTTTGGGTTTGTTCATAATAATTATATTTTATTGTCTCACAGAGAGGAGGTTTGTTTTGCTGTGGTTGTAAAGTTAAAGTAAGGAACTTTATAAGAACATTTTGGCAAATTGGCCCATTGCCATAATCCCTATAGTCATAGCAGTAGGTGTGTTGCCTTTAATTGTCGGTGCAAGCTGTTTTTAGAACGGCGGAGCAGAGCCGTGAGCTGCCCAGAGCTACGCTACGGAGGCTCATGGGATTTCTTGGTTTCCCTCATCAAACTCATCAAATACACAATCCAACAACTCCACAACGCTCTGGTGGACAAGTTGTGACCTGCACATTCACCACGCTATGAGATAATAACACAACGTTACCACACAGAGTTGTTTCAGAGGGAAATTCATGCAAAACCACTGATGCACGTTGTCTTCAGGGACAGTTTTTCAGCAAACAGTCTTACACAGTACAACAGCATTTATCTAGAAAACAACTCTGTCTCGTCTTGTTTTGTTAGCTCTGAGCAGCTCACGGCTCTGCTCCGCCGTTCTAAAAATAGCTTGCACCAACAATTAAAGGTAACAAACCTACAGGGGTTATGGCAATGGGCCAATTTGCCAAAATGTTGAACTATCCCTTTAACTTCACTGTATGTATGAAGTCAGCATGAAAATGTAATGGACTGAATTTATATTGTGCTTTTCAAGTCTCAACAACCGGGCAAAGTGCTTTTCACATTCACAGAGGTCGGTTTATTCACAGCACATGAGCATCAGATACAACAGAGACATTTCAAGGCTCAGTATGTCTCTATAAATTATCCTGCTGCTCTGCTGTGGCGATACAGAATGACTGAAGATCATTTTGTGTCCTGTTTCTCATAATTAAATTAAGTTAAATCAACTTCTCATCCTGCAGAGTCCGTGTGACCATCAACGGAGAGTTCCTGCATTACATCTACCCCTTCCAGTTCCTGGACTCACCTGAGTGGGACTCTCTCCGACCGTCGGAGGAGGGCGTCTTCCAGGTTCGTTTTAACTGATTCCTGCACAGTGTAACACCTGCAAAATGATTTTTAATCCTGGACAGAGCAACGTTTCAAATCGCAAACACTGGTGCAACAGTCTCACTATAGGAGCTTTTAAAATTGTTTATTTGTTTTTATTGTCTCATTGTCTTGTCTCTACAGAGTCTCTATTATTTTAATGTAAGTTTAATCATTCTGCTGCACTGTAGTAGATGTTCCCTCTTCACTCAAGAACACACACTGCAGGTTATTTTGACTGAAGCCCACACACACTGCTGCCCTAAATACTCACCAGCTACTTTAGTGAATATTTTGACCCTGTTTTCAAGATGAAACTATGAGTTTAGGAGCTGCGTTTAAAAGATTTACCTCCACAGCAGCTGCAGCAGCGGGAGGTCGAATAGTCTCCATCAATAACGGCTGCCATCCCACAAGTCCATGCTAATAACGATGTATGGACAAAAAGTGGTTAATTAAATCCAGGTAATGAATAGTGAGTACACGAAACATTGATCTGTTTGATAAAATGTTACATTTATATGATGAAAATGTTAATTTAAGTTGAGTGGCTGATGTAACTGTATGAATTGGAGTATAGTTTTCTAAGTTTCATTGTCATTATCATACTTAATTTATTAGTTAGGATCCCGTACAGTTAAACATTTACAATCACAAAACCAACGTTAAATCTGCACAGTTGGATTATCGTCCGCGTCAAAGCACGTGCAGTATGTAAAATTCTCCAATGCACAGTGGTTATAAAGTAAAATAAAATAAAAGGCTGAAACTACGACGGAGTATTAGGGCCTCATTGAGAAACTTGACTTTGAGAATAAAGTCGTACATTTACAAGAATAAAGCCGTAAATTACGAGAATAAAGTCGTAAATTTACGAAAATAAAGTCGTACATTTCCTACGAGAAGGAAGTCGTAACATTACGAAAATAAAGTCGGAAATTTACGACTTATTCCCGTTCTAGTTAGCCGAGAGCTAAAGTGGAAGTTAGCCGGCTAGCTCGGCGTAGCACTAGCTCGGCTGACGTCAGTGCGCCCACTTCCGGTTTCTTCCCGAATACGGGAAGAGTCACCTTCCCGAATAGTATGTGCGCGTATGTTATTTTATGAAATTCCAAGATATTTTTCAGTGTTAGTTTCTTGGCCTCAAAAACTTGATTGAGATAATGGCGGGAAAACTTTACGACGTAATTTGTAATAATAATAATAACACTGACGCTCATGACCACCTGGTTGGATCCCATCATCATCATCATCATCATCATCATCATCATCATCATCATCATCATCATCATCATCATCATCATCCTCTTTGATTCTCCACAGGTGACGCTGCGAGCCGACAACCCCTGCAGGTACGTGGCCTGGCGGAGGAAGAAGCTCTACCTGCTGTTCGCCAAGCATCGCTACATCGCCAAGATCTTCGCTCTGGTCGTGCGCAACGACATCACGGAGAAGTTGTACTCCCTCAGCGACAAGGCCCTCAACAAGTCCGGGCACCGCTTCGACCTGCGCCTGCCGAGCAGCTGTCACACGCCAGCGACAGAATTAGAAAAGGCAGATGTCCTCCTGCAAGTGCCGGGACACGGCGGAAGGACCGCCTGAACACACACACACACACACACACACACACCTGGACGTAAACTAGGCATATAGTGCAAAATATATTTATTGAGCAAGGGGATCTTAAATCAATAATAAATTATAAGAGGAGTTATAAATTAAGACGAGCAAAGGAGAGTGTGATGTTTGTGTCTCTGTGGAAATAACTAGCGCTTCAGATTGTGCTGTTTAAATAATGTTAAAGTCAATCAGCTTTAGGCTCCTTGTGGTTTAATTAAAAGCTGTTAATTATGTGTGTTATGAATGTGACTGCAGAAGAAGTCTTAATAGGAAAAGATTGCGTAGGATTCAGGATCAATAGATGGTTGAGTGTGTGTTATGGATGCAGCAGTGTACAAAATGCAAAATGTAGATGTAAATAGACCAGTGGTGTAATAAATACTTTGTTTTACAGTGTAGACATGTTATTTCTTTCTATCTATCTGTCTGTCTGTCTGTCTATCTATCTATGATAACAATAATAATTTGGATGAATCACATATTACACATTAAAGGGATAGTTCAACATTTTAGCAAAATCAATTTCATAGATTGCAA
Organism: Decapterus maruadsi; assembly: GCA_030347415.2. Lineage (NCBI taxonomy): Eukaryota > Metazoa > Chordata > Actinopteri > Carangiformes > Carangidae > Decapterus > Decapterus maruadsi. The sequence goes on from CM064894.1 coordinate 3,922,803, forward strand.
TTGTCGGTGCAAGCTATTTTTAGAATCTGCTCAGAGCTACGCTAAATTTCTTGGTTTCCCTCAAAACACATCAAATACACAATCCAACAACTCCACAACGCTCTGGTGCACAAGTTGTGACCTAATTCACCACGCTTGAGATAATAACCACCAGAGTTGTTTTAGAGGAAACTGGAGGACTGCTTGTTGCATGAATTTCCCTCTAAAACAACTCTGTGTGGATTGTGTATTTGATGGTTCTGGTCCTGGTTCCGGTTCCGGTCCAGGTAACGGTTTCGGTTTTTGTCCCGGTTCCGGTTCTGGTTCAGCTTCCGGGTCTGGTCCCGGTCCCGGTTCTTGTCCCGGTTCCGGTTCCGATTCTTATCCCGGTTCCTGTTCTGGTTCCGGTTCTGGTCCCGGTCCCGGTTCTTGTCCCGGTTCTGGTTCTGGTACCGGTTCCGGTTCTGGTCCCGGTTCTGGTTCCGGTTCTTGTCCCGGTTCCGGTTCTGGTCCCGGTACCGGTTCTTGTCCCGGTTCTGGTTCTGGTACCGGTTCCGGTTCTGGTCCCGGTTCCGGTTCTGGTCGGAATCGGGACTGGGACCAGAGTCCCGGTTCTGGTACCAGATAGTCCAGGACCAGAACCAGAACCGGGACAAGAATCGGAACCGGTACCGGAACCAGAACCGGGACAAGAATCGGAACCGGGACCGGGACAAGAACCGGAACCAGAACCGGGTCCAGAACCGGTACCAGAACCAGAACCGGGACAAGAACTGGGACCGGGACCAGAACCAGAACCGGGACAAGAACTCATCAAACTCATCAAAACACAATCCAACAACCAGAATGCTCTGGTGGAGCAGAGCCGTGAGCTTATCAGAGCTACGCTACGAGATAATAACAAATTCACAAAACAGAGTTGTTTTAGAGGGAAATTCATGCAACAAGCAGTCCTCCAGTTGCCTCTAAAACAACTCTGTGTGGTAACGTTGTGTTATTATCTCATAGCGTGGTGAATGTGCAGGTCACAACTTGTCCACCAGAGCGTTGTGGAGTTGTTGGATTGTGTACTTGATGAGTTTGATGAGGGAAACCAAGAAATCCCATGAGCCTCTGAGCAGCTCACGGCTCTGCTCTGCTGTTCCAAAAATAGCTTGCACCGACAATTAAAAGTAACGAACCTACTGCTATGACTATAGGGATCATAGCAATGGGCCAATCTGCCAAAAAAAGTTGAACTACCCCTTTAACACACACGCACTACATGTCTGTCTGTGTGTGTCTCCCCCTGTCGGAGCTCGTGGTCACTGCAGCTCCTCTCCTCCTCCGCTTCTTGCCTATTTTAGTCAGTGACTGTAGGGTGAGGAATGTGCGGGTCACACTGAGCAGAGCCCGAGCTGAGGGTCCAGGCTGCGGTCCCCACACAGCACCGTGTCCGCTGCTCCTTCATCCACACCCCTCCTCTTCCTCCTCCTCTTCCTCTGTCGCACTGACCCGTAGTTTTAACGACAGCTGCTGAATCGGTAAGTTTTTTCTTCTTCTTCTTCTCCTTCTTCCCCCGGTTAGTTGTCGGCTATCTGTGAAGAATTGTCCGCTGCAGCGTGAGAGCATCTATTTTTACATGTGACGGGAAAGACAGCGGCAGATATAATGTTACACAGACAGGGAGAGAGTAGAGGCGCTCACACAGGCGGAAAGTCAACACAACTTTATTCAGCAAAATGTCCTTGTAAGATAATCTGTCATAGTTAATAAACCAAAGCAGAACGATGCACTGGAAACGACCAAATGTTAAAATCTGAGCGTCTCCATGCAGAAGCTTGCAGGTTTTTTCTCAAGACTATATTACATTTCAAAAGATAGAAAATGCATTGAAAAACAAACATAAAAAGCACATGTAAAATGCATTATAAATGTCTAATAACAAGTGGTTGGTTTTTAATTTGCATTAACTAACAAGATTTATACATTTCTAAGCATTACTATTTAAAGAACCAGACCTATTGTAGATAGATAGCGTAGCCTACTTTAGATTAGAGGTCGACTGATAGAGGATTTTTTAAAAGGCTCATTTGATCGTGAATAAAGGTCCGATACGATAAAAGCAGATTATTATAAGATGGTTCAGACAATAACCCGTTTTGTTCCTCGCTGCCTCCTGTTCAATCAAAACCTGTAGAAAACTCTGCTTCTGTGGTATTTTGTGTTAAGTGCAGCAGGCAGCATTGATGTTGTTCATCCTTGTTGGATATAAATTAACCTTATGTGTGGAGATCTTGGTGCCAATAGTACAATCTGATGACGTCATAGCGTTGGGCCATTTAATCTGTTCTGTAGATACTATATAGGGGTCAAGAGGTCAGCCTTGTAATTATGAAAGTCTCTGGCTGTGTCTGAAATCACTCATTCACTTCTCCCATAGGGTTCATTGATAAAATGAAAAAAACAAACACACAAACACTTAATATAATTGCATACTTAAACCATTTCTGCAACTGCAATGCATTATGGTTTGCATTGCTTGGATATCATCAGTTGTACATTACTTCTGCTTATAGTACGAGTCCACTATAACGGGTATATTACTGTAATTCTCATTATACATGTGGACAGCACTATGGAATAGAAATAGTCTGTAGAGAGTGGTTTCAGACGCAGCCTCTAACTGACTTAGCGATGATATGTCCATCCATATGTCCAGAAGAGGAGGAGGGCTTCCAGGACACAGCAACAAAAATTGCAGGATATGCAATCATGATAACTAAAGCTTACATTTGTTTTCAATGAAGCGCGGCGAGAAATCAATCAATGGAGCGGTGGATACGATGTTATGATGTGTATATTTGTGTGGTCTTATCTGTTATAAACAAGAGATTACAGGTTATGGGGCGCGTTCGTGTCGTGGTGCTTCAGATACGAGAGCTGTGACACCGGGTCGGAGGCTCTGATTTTGCAAAGTTGTTACTCCAAAATCCTGCATAGTTCCTCTTTAACTCTAAGTGAATGATAATGTTGCACCAGGAAAAATGGGTTAGATGAAACCGATAATGTTTTTACCACAACAACTGCCAGAAAGCAGCAAAACAAAGTCCCTTTCAATAGGAACAATACACAGTAAAACATTTCAACATTTCATCCCAGCCTATTTCCTCCGACCTTGTCCTACAGTCTTTAGAGTGACCCTGCTGAAGGATGGCGTCCACCTCAGGGCACCACCCTCCTCTCTACAGCACCATGCCCTCCTTCCTCTTATCCACCACCGAGGTCCCGGCTATGGCCAACGTGACCGAGTGCCAGGAGTGGGAACAAGCCCACCACCTCCTCTTCCATCTGGGGAACCTGTCTCTGCTGCTGGGCCTGCTCATCCCCACCACCCTGGCCCTGCACATGATCGCGCTGCGCCTCCTCCTGATGACAGGTCCGTCCCCAGTCGCCCCGTCAATGGCATTCCTGTGCTGCAGAGCTGCAAGCTGTAGAAGAGAGACGGCTTAAAAAAAAAGTTCTAAACTCTTGTGCATCAAAGCATGAATTCTTTATTACCAGCACTGTTGAGGATTTGCTTTAGTTTATTTAACAGTGTGCAAAAAAAAGATTTGGACGTTTCAAGAGGGATCTCCCTTCAACGGAGCCGAGATACAGCAGAGATAAAGGAAGTTAAAGGAGAAAATGGCAGAGGGATGGAAAAAAAAAAGCACTTCCAACATGTTTATCCTCCACTTGGAAGGAGAGTGGAGACAGGAAGCAGTAGATTTATGGGAAATGTGGTTGTAATTTTGACAGTTCATTTATTTACATTGACCTTTAGCCAAAACCGGTCTCTAGAGAAAAAGAACAGAGTAAAGAGGAAGAGTAAACTGACGGAGCTACAGTAGTTAGTCCTCTTAGAGAGCTTCAAGTCCAAATGCATCATAATTCTGAGTATAAGCAGTTTATACTTGGATATTTCAAGTATTTTAGTGACTTCCAGTTCCACTGCTGTGATAAAATACTGTAATTTGGACAAACAACCACAAGAGCTACATGATTTTTAAGTCAAATAGAAGTTTTGAAGTTTGAAATCTTTGAATTAAATTGTATCTTCTGACTTTGTCCCGTGTCTTCAACCCAAAACAAAACAGGATGTGGCCTCTTGATTTCATGGGCGACTCTGTACCGGTGCAACCTGGACGTGATGGTCTGGAACGTGGTGTTTCTGGTCGTCAACTTCATGCACTTCTTCTTCCTCCTGTACAAGCGAAGGCCAGTGAGTTAAAAACAACAACAACAACAACAACAACATGTCTGCTCTCATTCACGCTCATAATAGTCATTTTATATTCAGGCCATCTGAGTTTTTACTGTCTGTCTCTGGCAGGAAGCAGCAGCGTGTCCTCCTGGGTTCACTCCATGGTTTTATGTTAATAAAATGCAGGTTTCATCAAATCCATGGAGGCCACTTGAGGATTCGTTTCCTTTATGACTCTTTGACTCTTATTTCATCTTGAGCACAGAAGCAAAAGATAATCCGAGTGCTGTGGCTCTGCTCTGTTCTTTCAGATAAAGATCGACCGGGAGCTGCGCACCGTCTACAAGCGGATGTTCGAGCCCCTCCATGTGAAGGAGGCTCTGTTCCAGAGGCTGACGGGTCAGTTCTGCACCATCCAGACGCTGAAGAAAGGCCAGGCCTACGCTGCTGAGGACAAAACCTCCGTGGACGAACGTCTCAGCATCCTCCTCAAAGGAAAGTATGTGCCGTTTGTTGGACTCCGGGTGTTGCTGTTCATCATCTTTCATGTGATGTGCAAGTCTTAGTGATCCATTGATATTGTATTGAATATGGACCTCGTGGTTCTGACCTTGATGTGTTTTAAGAAACGTGAACGCTACCATGGCATTGCCAAGGTAGGATCTCTGTCAACATGGGAATCACGTTTTCAGTATCGTTCGGTCTGGGGTGCATTTCCAGGTCCTGGTCTTGGTCCTGATCCCATTTTTCGCTCCCATTTCAATCAGGAGAGACCAATAGGAAGAGAGACAGACTGAAAAGTGATGAATTACATTTATTGTGCATACAAATAGATTTTGGCGCTTAGACGCCGGGGGTAGATCATTGTGGTGTACTGATCTATGGGTGAGAGCTTGCATCTGAAGGAGATGACCCCCCGGGCCTAGACACTGGTGGTGGTAGACTTCTGGTCGGAGATCCTGATGAAGATGGTCAGCAGGTGAAGGTGGTGAAGGGGTGGAGGTGGGTTGGTTTTGCTGGATGACAGAGGGATGACAGCAGGGAAAGGAGACGCTCCTGAGACTGATTGGTAGAGGGAGAGGAGAGGGCAGCCCGTGATTGGATGAAGTTTACTGTAGAGGGTGAGCTTGAGAGAGGCTTGTGCTTAAGAGATGGTCTTCCTGTCTGGTCTTCCTGTCTGAACTTTCGCTTTAGCTTCATTTCCCTACCTGGTTCTGGTTCTGGTTCTGGTTTCAGAATATGTGGTTCTGGCCCTGGTAGTAGTCCTGGTCCGAAAAGGGGGATAAAGTGCTGTCCCATTCCTATCACAGCATCTGGAGCCCTTTCACACTCAGTCACTTAAAGGGATAGTTCAACATTTTGGCAAACTGGCACATCACCATAATCCCTATAGTCGTAGCAGTAGGTTTGTTACCTTTAATTGGTGCAAGCTATTTTTAGAACGGTGGAGCAGAGCCATGAGCTGCTCAGAGCTACGCTACTCATGGGATGGGATTTCTTGGTTTCAAACTCATCAAATACACAATCCAACAAGTCCACAACGCTCTGGTGGACAAGTTGTGACCTGCACATTCACCACGCTATGAGATAATAACACAATGTTACCACACAGAGTTGTTTTATAGATAAATTCATGCAAAACTGCTGATGCACGTCCCCGTCGGGTGCAGTTTTTCAGCAAGCAGTCTCTGCGTAAATGTCATTGTTTGAATTGTTGTATTTGTGATTGATCAGAGTTTTGACTTTGACATTTCTCTGTGACAGGATGAAGGTGTCGTACAGAGGACATTTCCTCCACAACATCTACACCAATGCATTCATTGATTCTCCAGAGTTCAGGTCCACTGAGATGCACAGAGGAGAGAAGTTCCAGGTAAGATACTGTAAAAAAACAGACCAATGAATTAGATGACTGAACATCATTCATGTCGCCATTGCTTAACTTCGTTCAAACACTATTGATTGGTTGTTCTGTTACTGTGTTTGATTGACAGGTGACTATCGTGGCAGAGGAGAACTGTAAGTTAATGTGTTGGTCTCGTGAGAGGCTCACCTTCTTCCTGGAGTCAGACACTTTCCTCAATGAGGTGTTCAGGTACCTCATCGGCAAAGACATCACCAATAAACTGTACTCTCTGAACGACCCCACACTCAGCGACAAGGTAGGCCAGGTTCTGCTGTAGGGTTACTGTTTGTTTGTTGTTGTGTGTCAGTCAGCTGTAACACTCTGATAACATCACACCCAGGCGGTGAAGAAGATAGACCGTCAGCCCAGCCTCTGCTCTCAGCTGTCCATGACGCAGGTGAGGAACAGCATGGCAAGCACCAACGACACCGATGACGTTCTCAACCAGATCCTACGAGGAGGATCCACTGGATCGTCGCTCCGTAAGTCGCCTCATCAGCTGATAAGATTACAGCCGTTACTAGTATTTCTATTGATTTAGTTGTACCGCAACCCTGCTCCAGTAGGGGAAGCCTTCATTTGGGGGTAAGTTTGACTAGAGATAGTAGTGTTCTGGTCAAGACCACCTTACCCAAGACCGAGTCAAAACTGAGTCAAGACCAAGACCAGAGCGTACCAAGACCAAGACAAGACCAAGACAAGACCAGAGCGTACCAAGACCAAGACCAAGACAAGACCAGAGCGTACCAAGACAAGACCAGAGCGTACCAAGACCAAGGCCAAGACAAGACCAGAGCGTACCAAGACCAAGACAAGACCAAGACAAAATCAGAGCATACCAAGACCAAGACCAAGACAAGACCAGAGCGTACCAAGACAAGACCAGAGCGTACCAAGACCAAGGCCAAGACAAGACCAGAGCGTACCAAGACCAAGACAAGACCAAGACAAGACCAGAGCATACCAAGACCAAGACCAAGACCAAGACAAGACCAGAGCGTACCAAGACCAAGACCAAGACCAGTTTGTACCAAGACAAGACCAGAGCGTACCAAGACCAAGACAAGACCAGAGCGTACCAAGACCAAGACCAAGACCAAGACCAAGACCAAGACCAAGACAAGACCAGAGCGTACCAAGACCAAGACCAAGACCAAGACAAGACCAAGACCAAGACCAGAGCATACCAAGACCAAGACCAAGACAAGACCAGAGCATACCAAGACCAAGACTTTGACGGGGTTTGGACTTAGGCAAGTCCAAGACCAAAGGGGTTATTGTTCTTGTCCAATCTAGTCCAATCCGAGACAAGACCTTGACCTTGGCCTTGATTTTGGTCAAGACCAAGACCTTGAAAAATGTGGTCTTCAGTAACACAACACTAGGAGACTTGAAAACACTTGAAAAGGCAGCTTGCTTTGGAAAATAGGACTGGACCAAAATCATCTTTCGTTCTTTTATTTTGAAAGTCATAAAGGCCAAGAACAGATGAAAAACCTAAAACACAGACACAGATAGAGATTCAAGGAAAATGTAACCCAAGAACCCATAATTAATCAACAAAATCCAAGATGAAATAGTTGATTTTAAACTACTAGAAATTAATCTTGAAAGCCCAGACGTGACCCAGATGTGAGGCTGTAATTTCTGGCACTTTCATCTCAGAACTGAATCAAGGGTCAAAACACTGATGTTACTACTTTATTTCAACGCAGCATATATTTCTATTTTGTATCTCCTTTGTTTGTTTCTTTAATTGGCCTCTGAGCCAAGACCATGCATTGTTTCATCATCATTAATCACACACAATGCAATTTATGTATAAACATGTCTAATCAATTTGGGTTGTAATGTATTTGATTTCTAGAAAAATCCCCCAGCACCAAGACCTCCAAGATGAAACCTATAGAAGAAGGGCTGGAGGACGACGTGTTCAAAGACCCCGCTCCCTCTGAGTCTCAGTGCAAACCCAGCACGTCCACTGAGGAAGTGTAATGTGGTGTAATGTACGTGTCTGAGTCTGCTTTACAACCTTGAGCCTGATTGATCACCAACATCACTGATACGAATCTAAAGGTCAGATATGTTTGTGTTCATGTGGAAATTGGTGTCTTGTTGATTTACTCTCTGTCAAACACTTTGATGTAGTTTTATGCTCTAAAAATGAATCATAATACATTTTCCCTGCTCCATAGACTTGAGATAAAGATGGTTATATCCTCAGTCAGCATTTGTGGGAGTGAGGCGCCCCCCTGTGGTCACATTGTGTAATCTTCGCTTCAGGCCCTCTGAGAGAGAAATAAAACCTACACTAATAGGCTGTTTCCAAGGGCGTAGGTTTGGTCTCAACATTGGTATAGGGAAACACTAACTTTTTTTTCCGTCTACAGTGACATCATGTGAGCTGAGCGATCGGTTGTTGTTTTTTTTCTTGTGTGCGCATCCAAATTGTACCAGATTCAGAGTCCTCTGCAATACATGCGCCAAGTGTCACGTAGACTACATCAAAAAAAAGAAAGAGAAAAAAAAATTTCACGTAGCCTTCATCAAAAAAAAGAAAAAGAAAAAAAAATTTCACGTAGCCTTCATCAAAAAAAAGAAAGAGAAAAAAAATGTCACGTAGCCTACATCAAAAAAAGAACGAGAAAAAAAGTGTCACGTAGCCTGCATCAAAAAAAGAACGAGAAAAAAAAGTGTCACGTAGCCTACATTAAAAAAAGAAAGAGAAACAAAAGTGTCACGTAGCCTACATCAGACGAATGGTTGTGTGCAGAGTCCTAACCTTTTTTTTTTCTTTTTTTTTAGTAGGGGCAAATATTTTACCAGACAACTAAATAATAATTGCTTTCAAGTGTTGTAAATTGCTATCAGTATAGGCTATAGCTATTCTGCATCCCCGGGCAGAGCTCTGTGGGAAACAGAGGGGGAGAAACATCTGGACGGGAAGCAGGAAGCAGTATTTCAGGAATGCAAAGAGCGATATTCATAAAAAATTCTGGAGTAATACTAGAGGGTACTACGTGCATGTACAGTGAATTTGGTAAATGTCACCCTTTGCATCCCTTAGTAAAGAACTGACTAATTAACCAAAAGTGACTGCCCCCTGTATTTCAGCGTTCCCGTTGGGGTCAGTCGTTTTCTGGCAGGCAGTCGTTTTTTGGCACAACAGCGGTGTCGGAGACCCATGTATTATATTAGACCCCTGTGTGGTGCACAACAGCTGTCCACCTGGACGCTGTGAATGACGGCATGACGCACTTACAGCAAAGATCGTCTCTGCTGGAAAGACACGTGACTCTGTCAGGAAACCAGCAGATACCGGCATCGTTCTCCTCCAGTAGCTAAAAATTAAAATTTCGCCAGTAAAAATAAATAAATAGCTCAACACCTCAACAGACTTTACGAGGAAGAGACAAAATCTTCCCGTAATTGGCGAGTAGCGAGTGTTAGTTTTGGAGCCTGGTTGTGAGAACAACAGACATACAGTTGGTTCAATTTATTGGCAGGGACAAATCAGCTCTCTCAAAATATTGGTATGTAGCCTAGGTCCTACATGTCCATAGGTCCATACGCAAACCTACGCCCATGGCTGTTTCTGAGGCTTTTTCTGTTTTTGTCATGTCTGGAGACATCAATATAATAGGCTATTGATTTTATAGAAAAGACTTGAAATAAATGTGTTTGTTTTGTGTGAAGATTTTTCTATCATTTTTTAAATTTAAGTAGAATTATCACCTCTGATAACTTTTAGGATTTTACACAGCAATTGTAGAATAAAATTAACATGTTGGGCCGTAGATTTCCTTCTCCATTTTAAGTAAAATAAACTCAAAAACACGACGCTGGAAAAGATGGATCTTCAAGTAGAGTTGTCTTTAATTCACTTCAGAACAAAGCAAAAGAAAAACAACCCGAGTCGCATGCATGGGCAAAAGATAAGAAAAATAAAGTTCAGAACTTCATGCACTAAAGTGCACAAAAGAGCAACAGAGTAACAGAGCGGCTGCGACTAACTTCATATCATCAAATGTGTTGCTTATATACTGCTCAGTGTGTACTTTCCCAGGACTTTCCCACCCTGTGACCTTGTCTTCTGCCAACTGTCCTGCATCCATGCTTTCAGCTCTGTTCCCACCAGTTTCGCTCCCATCTGCCTATGGCTTTTTCAACAGGCTGCATTGAACTCCCATTCATTTTTAGAGGGCTTCTTCCATCCCTTTCTGGTGGGTTTTCACTCCCATCGCAAGTGAAAAACAACAGGTGTCAGGTGGTGAGGGGTCATACACAGTTCATTCTTGCCTCATCCACTTCGTACACTCTCATCCTTTAGGTAAAATGAGTATAATGTGATGTATATAAGCTGGTGATGACAGTTGACAGTGACAACGCCACAGTGGGATAAGGCCACATAAGAATATAAGAAAATTATTAGATTCTAACTGTTCAAATCAACACAAATTAACATAATATGAAATCCATTCACATGATGACATGGATTATGGTGTAACTTTCCACTGGTCTTGTTGTTTTCAAACTCATATGTCACATATCATAAAAAAATTCCACCACAGAATCAGTAATATATTAAAGAACTTGTGAGATTGTTGGTGTGTGTAATTACAATATGTAAGCTATATTCTCTGTGCAGTCACTATCTTTTGTTACTTTTTGTCTGTTCAGTTATAACACACCAAGATAATTATGTTTTATGGATAATAAATTGTATCACACAACTGCAACTATTCTTGTGTTTTCTGAGAACGTCTTTTACATTCATATTTTTTTAGTCAAGTCAACATACATGCAACATACATCCAATTAAAACCTGGCAATGCTTTTGTTTCACACATAATGTTGTGAAAGAAGATAATATGCTTTGTGGACACTGCCTCTGATAAGTTTTTGAAGAACTACAAACACAGTATTTGTCCTTCTTCAAAAAGATATCATATTGTACACTGCAAAAACTCAAAATCATTCCAAGAATATTTGTCTTATTTCTTGTCAAAATGTCTCATTTCTAATCAAAACTAATCTCATCACCGAAAAATTAACTTAATAATATAATTAATTTTCACTTGTTTCAAATACATTTTTACTTGAAATAAGTAGAAAAATCTGCCAATGGAGCAAGTTTTTTGTGCTTATAATAAGAAAGAAAAACTTGCTCCATTGGCAGATTTTTCTACTTATTTCAGGTAAAAATTTATTTGAAACAAGTGAAAATTATCTGAAAACAAGTTAATTTTTAGGTGATGAGATTAGTTTTGACTAGAAATAAGACATTTTGACAAGAAATAAGACAAATATTCCTGAAGCCACCACATGAAAAAGTTGTTGGAAAAAAAAAAAAAAGATTTGAAAAGCCTTTGAAAATGACTTCTGCTTCAACATGATCGGACTGAGAAGGAAAGGACAGCTCCGTCACTCTGCAGGTAAACCCTCCAGCAGACTACGTCACAGAGTCAGTTACCATGGTGACTGGCAGAGTTCTGTTCAGAAATGGCCGTTTGTCCTGTTTGTCGCGCCTCCTTCCATGAGTTTCCACGAGTTTCCACCACAGACTGTATAAAAAAGAGGTTGCCGCACGAGTTTACCCAGGTAAGGAAAACTAATTTGATTGGTCGTTATCGAGCGGGCGGGATATTCAATGTTGGGGGCGGGACCGAGCTCGGCGTGTGTGCGAGCGAGTGTGTTTAGCTAACGTAGCTAACTGTTAGCTAGTAGCTTGCTATGTTATAGCTTGCTAACTTAGCTAGCGAGGCTAAATGATAGTCTGCAGGGATCTGGAGGAGGAGAATGGAGTTCTAGCAGTGGCGAACCGTGGACCCAGACCCTGGGCCTTCAATAGGACCATGTAGCAATAAAAACATTTAACGCAATTGAAACAATAGCCAGAGCCTGGTCACATGGATGTTTGGCATATTACATGTTTATTTGCCCTAACTGGCTTCACAACACACAAGATGATTCTGGAATAAACAGTCAAAGCTGGCTATCATGAATCACTACAATTCAAATTTAAAAATTAACTTTAAAAAAAATGAAACAAGCAAATCACACATTCACTTATTTGTTTAGCTTGATTGAAAGTAAAATGCCAATCATGGGGCGGTGTTTAGCTCAGTTGGTAGAGCACCCGCCCCATGTGCAGAGGCTATAGTCCTCGCTGCAGGCCCTGTACTGTGTGTCATTCCCCCCATCTCTGCCTCCCATTTCCTGTCACACTCTCAACTATCCTATCAATAAAAGGCATAAAAAGCCCCCCCCCCCCCAAAAAAAAAAAAAAAAGAAAGTAAAATGCCAATCATGACTTCACTATTCAACAACTAAAGATGTCTTTGTGTTTGTTTGAAATTAGACACAGCCACTTTAGGCAGAAATACCGTATTAAATCTACAGTGAAATTCAACTATTACACAACTCCTGAGGTGAAATGACAAGCTCTTTGTATGCTCGGCCATTTTTCACTGGCCTTAATGGCTATTAAACTACAGATATGCAAATTGTAAATTCAGTTCTGTGTAGCTGCTGCTGCTGCTGCTGCGGCGGTGGTGGCGGTGAGCCTGGGTCTGTGGATCTGTGGGGCTTCAGCAACTGACACAGCTTAAAGTCAGGCGTTTAATCAGCACGAAACTTCAATTAAATGAATAGTGTGCGCTCCGGCCACAGACTGTAGGCTACGCTCTTTCCTTCGGTCAGTTGGAGTTCTCAACGGGCTGGACCGAGCAACATGACCGGGTGTGCTGCTGCGTTCAGGCCGAGTAGTGGGAAGAGGGGGGTATCATGCACCCCCCGGACTAAATCTGCAGTGAACAGTGTGAAAAGGTAAGGTGGAAAGCACAGTACCCTGTGGTACCACTGTGTCTGACATGCAGTTCTCCAGCCTCACATACTGTGGCCGCTCTGTACTGTAAGATAGTTATAGAGCCACAGGATGGTGGTTGGATCTATACCCATCTTCTCAAACTTTCCTCTCAGAATTCCAGATTGAATTATGTCGAAGGCACTGGAGAAGTCAAGAAACAGCAGTCTCACATATCGCCCATGAAATCCCATGAGCCTCCGTAGAACCTACTGCTATGAAGTGATTATGGCAATGGGCCAATTTGCCAAAACGTTGAACTATCCCTTTAATTGTGTAACTTTTGAGGTAAATTTCGTTACTTTTGCATCATTTGTGGCAACCTTTTTTTTTTCTTGCAAAACGCTTTGTTACAGTCCTGCCTTCTTGTGGTTGCAACATTACATAAATAAGATTTTCTAACCCTGACGGAGTTCATTCTGAGTTACCACAGCTGAAGACATAACCTCATCCCACTGATCAACTTTAAGAAAGGTAATTTTTCTATATTGTCTCCTTTGAATTTACATGAATTTAAGATGAATGTACAGATTGTATTTAAAATATAAGATAATGAAGGCATCAGTGACAAATACAGACAGATACAGTGTACTATGACAGATAAACAGATACCATGATCATGGTATGTTTTTAAAAGGAGAAACAGTTCGACTACTTTCTAAACTGATGTAATTAAAGGCAGTGCATCAAAGTTGTTATTAAGATTTAGAAAAAATTGAAAATTAATATTTTTTCATTTTTCTGTCACAGGCTATAGGTTCAAGACAAGGATGGAGGACATTAATTCAACAGCTCTTTTTGATGGAAATGACTCATTTAATGCTCACGATGATGACTATAGTTACTTTAAGCTGATAAAGTCTCTCAACATCTTCTCTGCCACTGTTTTTTGTCTGGCCTTCATTGTTGGTGTGCTGGGGAATGGAGTGGTTATCTGGGTGACCGGGTTCAAGATGAAGAAAACAGTTAAAACAGTTTGGTTCCTCAACTTGGCTGTGGCCGATTTCCTCTTCACAGCCTTCCTGCCCCTGAATGTGATCTACATAGCCCTGGATTACCACTGGCCATTCGGCAACTTCATGTGCAAAGTGAACAGTGCTGCAATCTTCCTGAACATGTTTACCAGTGTGTACATCCTGGTGGCGATCAGTGTGGACAGATGTGTAACTGTTGTGTGGCCTCTCTGGGCCCGGAGCCACCGAACTGTACGCAAGGCGTCCTATGTGAGTCTTGGTGTTTGGGTCCTGGCTCTGATTTACAGTACTCCATTCTTCATCTTCAGGGACACAACGCCATCATCTTCTGATGAAGAGACGATCTACTGTTTCGACAACTTTGCTCCTTCCAATAATTTCACACAATCTCCGTCTGAGTTGGTGCAGTTCCGTCTTCGGGCCATGACCCTCACCCGCTTCTTTCTTGGATTTCTTCTCCCCTTCACTGTCATTGTCTCCTCTAATGCTGTGATGATCCATCGTCTCAGGAGGAACCGCACCCTGGTCAGCCGCTCAAGACGCCCCTTTAAGATCATTGCTGCTGTTATCATCGCTTTTTTCCTGTGCTGGACCCCCTTTCACATCATGGGCTTAATAGAGTTGCTTCATTTTACAACCAGTCCAACATTTGGCTATGTTCTTACTATTGGTATCCCTATAGCCAACAACCTGGCCTTTCTCAACAGCTGCATTAACCCACTGCTGTATGTGTTCATAGGCCAAGATTTCAAGAATATAGTTTGCAAATCCTTCCTGAATACTTTGACGACTGTCCTCCAGGAAGAAGAATGATGCTCTTGTTCTCACACAGTATTCAGTTTTTCGCTGTGCAAACAATATTTTCTCACGACTGTATCTGTGACTGTGTGTCTGCATACTGCAAGCTTTAATAACATGTTACAATGTCAGCCTTGTAATATAAAAATATGTTGTATGATATTATGTGTAAAGAAGAAGCTGTACTTTAAACGTAGCTGGGTAGCTACTTATGTTCTGCTGTGATCTGACAATGTTAATGTATATGTGGTGATTTTATTCATAAGACATCATAATGAGCTTGTTGCAATTTAATCAACTTTGAAATAATATACCTGTATAAATAAATAAAAATAACATATAAAACAATGTATGTTGATTATTATTATGAACTTCTTTATTCATGTAAATTTATCAGCAGACAAAGCTGTTAATTTCAAAACTGTGCTGCAGACCCAGAACCAAAGCTTTATATGGAAATGAAGTAATTTTTGTTTTACCAAATCTTTAACATCTTTTATTAACTGTGTAACTTTTGAGGTAAATTTCTTTATCTTTTTGATTGACTAATTCTTTTTTTAATTATCTGAACGATTTAGAATGAGACACATTAATAGTAAGACATACAGTATTCTAGGGTCTAGGTCTTCTAAATAATTTCAAAATATAATCTTAGGTAAGAAGTAGAAGTAGATTCTGCAGTGTTGCCACACACACCGACACATTTGCCGGTGGCAGCGGCCAGTGGCGCTCTTTATGTCTGTGGTGTGGAGCAGTGCGTCTCTGAATGCAGCGGAGACAGCTCCGTGACACTGCTGTGTAGGCTGACTACCAGTGAGTGATCGCGCCGCTGCTCGTTGAAAACAGCTGTGATAAAAATATTTCTCAAAAAGAAGAGCCTGCTTTGTGTCTTTTTGTAGACACAACACTTGTGTGTACAGACCAATCCAACCTGTCATCAAGTTGAACTCCAAGGTACTTGTATGACTGAACCCACTCAATGTCCACCCCGTCCACAGTCACAGGCCGCAAGGATCTCTTGGACCTGCCAAAGTTATTAATCATTAACAATGATTAATTAATGAACAACAACAACAACAATCAGTTACAAGTTGTTCTTGTTGCACCAGTCCATGAACGCCCCCACCAGGTCCCTTTGTTCATCTTCCTGTCCCTTCTTCATGAATGCCACGATGGCCGTATCATCAGAGTACTTCTGAACATGGCAAGATCCAGATTTAGATGTCAAATCCGCAGTGAATAGTGTGAAGAGCACAGTACCCTGTGGTACCACTGTGTCTGACATGCAGTTCCCCAGCCTCTGTAAGATAGTTATAGACCCACAGGATGGTGGTTGGATCTACACCCATCTTCTCAAACTTGCCTATCAGAATTCCAGGTTGAACTATGTCGAAGGCACTGGAGAAGTCAAGAAACAGCAGTCTCACATATCGCCCAGGCTCATCCAGGAAGGAGTGAATCCGATTCAACATGTAGATGATTGCATCGTCCACCTCAATGTTCTCCCGGTATGCAAACTGCAGAGGGTCACTGAACGCTGAGCTTGTGGTCTCAGGAGGTGGAGTAGTAGTTTCTAGTAGTAGGAGTCTTATGAGAAGTCAGGGCTACTGGTCTGTAGTCCCTGATTCCTGCTGGCCTCCCCACTTTGGGAACCGGCACCAGTCACAAAACTGCTGATGCACGTTGCCTTCAGGGACAGTTTTTCATCAACAGTCTCTGCATTTCCCTCTAAAACAACTCTGTGTGGTAACGTGTTATTATCTCATAGCGTGGTGAATGTGCAGGTCACAACTTGTCCACCAAAGCATTATGGAGTTGTTGTGTATTTGATGAGTTTGATGAGGGAAACCAAGAAATCCCATTAGCCTCCGTAGCGTATCTCTGAGCAGCTCACGGCTCTGCTCCGCTGTTCCAAAAATAGCTTGCACCGACAATTTGAGGTAAAGAACCTACTGCTATGACTATAGTGATTATGGCAATGGGCCAATTTGCCAAAATGTTGAACTATCCCTCTAATTGTGTAACTTTTGAGGTAAATTTCGTTATTTTCGACTGAAATTATCTGACCAATTTAGAATGAGACACATTAATAACATCTATGTTATCCTGACAAAAATTGACGTTGCATCGTTTGTTGCAACCTTTTTTTTTTCTTGCGAAACGCTTTGTTACAGTCCGGCCTTCTTGTGGTTTCAACATTACATAAATAAGATTTTCTAACCCTGACGGAGTTCATTCTGAGTTACCACAGCTGAAGACATAACCTCAAAGGTAATTTTGCTATATTGTCTCCTTTGAATTTACATGAATTTAAGATGAATGTACAGATTGTATTGAAAAAATAAGATAATGAAGGCATCAGTGACAAATACAGACAGATACAGTGTACTATGACAGATAAACAGATACCATGATCATGGTATGTTTTTAAAAGGAGAAACAGTTCGACTACTTTCTAAACTGATTAAAGGCGGCGCATCAAAGTTGTTATTAAGATTTAGAAAAAATGGAAAATTAATATTTTTTAATTTTTCTGTCACAGGCTATAAATTCAAGACAAGGATGGAGGACATTGATCCAACATATTATTATTATTATTATTATGGAAATGACTCCTCTAATACTTATGATGATTACAACAACATGTATATTGATGACGATGCTGAGCTAAGGAAGTCTCTCTGGATCTTCTCCATCATTGGTTATTGTCTGGCCTTCATTGTTGGTGTGCTGGGGAATGGAGTGGTTATCTGGGTGACCGGGTTCAAGATGAAGAAAACAGTTAAAACAGTTTGGTTCCTCAACTTGGCTGTGGCCGATTTCCTCTTCACGGCCTTCCTGCCCCTGAAAGTGACCTACACAGCCCTGGATTACCACTGGCCATTCGGCAACTTCATGTGCAAAGTGAACACTGCTGTATCGTCCCTGAACATGTTCACCAGTGTCTACATCCTGGTGGCGATCAGTGTGGACAGATGTGTTACTGTTGTGTGGCCTCTCTGGGCCCGGAGCCACCGAACTGTACGCAAGGCGTCCTTTGTGAGTCTTGGTGTTTGGGTCCTGGCTCTGATTTACAGTACTCCATACTTCATCTTCAGGGACACAGCGCCATCATTATATGATGAAGAGACGATCGACTGTTTCGACAACTTTGCTCCTTCCAGTAATTTCACACAATCTCCGTCTGAGTTGATGCAGTTCCGTCTTCGGGCCATGACCCTCACCCGCTTCTTTCTTGGATTTCTTCTCCCCTTCACTGTCATTGTCTCCTCTAATGCTGTGATGATCCATCGTCTCAGGAGGAACCGCACCCTGGTCAGCCGCTCAAGACGCCCCTTTAAGATCATTGCTGCTGTTATCATCACTTTTTTCCTGTGCTGGGCCCCCTTTCACATCATGGGCTTAATAGAGTTGCTTCATTTTACAACCAGTCCAACATTTGGCTATGTTTTTACTATTGGTTTCCCTATAGCCACCAACCTGGCCTTTCTCAACAGCTGCATTAACCCACTGCTGTATGTGTTCATAGGCCAAGATTTCAAGAATATAGTTTGCAAATCCTTCCTGAAAACTTTGACGACTGTCCTCCAGGAAGAAGAGTGATGCTCTAGTTCTCACACAGTTTTCAGTCTTTCGCTGTGCAAACAATATTTTCTCATGACTGTATCTGTGACTGTGTGTCTGCATACTGCAAGCTTTAATAACATGTTACAACGTCAGCCTTGTAATATGAAAATATGTTGTATGATATTATGCGTAAAGAAGAAGCTGTACTTTAAACGTAGCTTGGTTTGATCATTAGTTTGAACACATGTCTGTTAGTTTTTCTTGAGGAGACATATAGCCTCTTATATTTACATGTTCTGCTGTGATCTGACAATGTTAATGTATATGTGGTGATTTTATTCATAAGAGCTTGTTGCAATTTAATCAACTTTGAAATAATATACCTGTCTTTAAATAAATGTATAAAAATAACATATAAAACAATGTATATTGATTATTATTATGAACTTCTTTATTCATGTAAATTTACCAGCAGACAAAGCTGTTGTACGATATAATTTCAAAACTGTGTGCTGCAGACCCAGAACCAAAGCTTTATATGGAAAGTAATTTTTGTTTTACCAAATCTTTAACATATTTTATTATCTGTGTAACTTTGGAGGTAAATTTCTTTATCTTTTTGATTGACTGATTTTTTGAAATTATCTGAACGATTTAGAATAAGACACATTAATAGTAAGACGTACAGTATTCTAGGGTCTAGGTCTTCTAAATAATTTCAAAATATAATCTTAGGTAAGAAGTAGAAGTAGATTCTGCAGTGTTACCACACACACCGACACATTTGCCGGTGGCAGCGGCCAGTGGCGCTCTTTATGTCTGTGGTGTGGAGCAGTGCGTCTCTGAATGCAGTGGAGACTGACGTGACACTACTGTGTAGGCTGACTACTGGTGAGTGATTGTACACAACACTTGTGTGTACAGACCAATCCAACCTTTATGCTCTAAAAATGAATCATAATACGTTCTCCCTGCTCCATAGACTGAAAAGAAAGATGGTTATATCCTCACTAGTTAGTTAAATGTGTGATCAGTCAGCATTTGTGGGAGTGGAGCGCCCCCCTGTGGTCACAATGTGTAATCTTCGCTTCATGCCCTCTGAGAGAGAAATAAAACCTATAGTACTAAAGGGAAAACAAATTTCAATTCCAGAGGCTGTTTTCTGCTTTTGTCATGTCTGGAGACAATAAGATCAATATAATATAATATTGACTTGAAATAAATGTGTTCATTTTGTGAGAAGATTTTTCTATCATTTTTTAATATCATCTCTGATAACTTTTAGGATTTTACACAGGAATCAGTAATATATTAAAGAACTTGTTAGATTGTTGGTGTGTGTAATTACAATATGCATATATTCTCTGTGCAGTCACTATATTTTGTTACTTTTTGTCTGTTCAGTTATAACACACCAAGATAATTAAATGTATGTTTTATGGATAATAAATTGTATCACACAACTGCAACTATTCTTGTGTTTTCTGAGAACATCCTTTACATTCATATTGTTTTAGTCAAGTCTGAAATAAATAGTATTGACTGTGGTTGTTGATGATTTATTTATGACTAGTTATCAATTAGTAAATTAAATGAAGCAATAAATCATGATAAATGCACTCTTCAATTTATGAGAAACTTGAGATGATTCACAATATATCAGTAAACTGTACTGCCCACATGCAACATACATCCAATTAAAACCTGGCAATGCTTTCGTTTCACACATAATGTTGTGAAATTTGACTCTAAAACTGAAACACTCTAATTCCTCTCTGACTTTATAACTTTTAGACTTTACTAACAATCTTCATTTTTTATTCTTAAAACTAATCTCATCACCTAAAAATTAACTTGTTTTCAGATAATGTTCACTTGTTTCAAATAAATTTTCACTTGAAATAAGAAAAATCTGTCAATGGAGCAAGTTTTTTGTGCTTATAATAAGAAAGAAAAACTTGCTCCATTGGCAGATTTTTCTACTTATTTCAGGTAAAAATTTATTTGAAACAAGTGAAAATTATCTGAAAACAAGTGAAAACAGTTTGACAAGAAATAAGACAAATATTCCTGAAGCCACCACATGAAAAAGTTGTTAAAAGAAAGATTTAATTTTTAAGCCTTGTTGTAGTAGTTGCTCCCATTATTAGCCAAATTAGGCCTACTTCTGCTTCAACATGATCGGACTGAGAAGGAAAGGACAGCTCCGTCACTCTCCAGGTAAACCCTCCAGCAGACTACGTCACAGTCAGTTACCATGGTGACTGACACAGAGCTCTGTTCAGAAATGGCCGTTTGTCCTGTTTGTCGCGCCTCCTTCCATGAGTTTCCACGAGTTTCCACCACAGACTGTATTTCAATCAGGAGAGACCAATAGGAAGAGAGACAGACTGAAAAGTGATGAATTACATTTATTGTGCATACAAATAGATTTTGGCGCTTAGACGCCGGGGGTAGATCATCGTGGTGTACTGATCTATGGGTGAGAGCTTGCATCTGAAGGAGATGACCCCCCGGGCCTAGACACTGGTGGTGGTAGACTTCTGGTCGGAGATCCTGATGAAGATGGTCGGCGTCAGGTGAAGGTGGTGAAGGGGTGGAGGTGGGTCGAGAGTTTTGCTGGATGACAGAGGGATGACAGCAGGGAAAGGAGACGCTTTTAAATTTGACGCTAGAGACTGATTGGTAGAGGGAGAGGAGAGGGCAGCCCGTGATTGGATGAAGTAGTGAAGAGGGCGGAGCGAGAAAATACTGTAGAGGGTGAGCTTGGGAGAGGCTTGTGCTTAAGAGATGGTCTTCCTGTCTGGTCTTCCTGTCTGAACTTTCGCTTTAGCTTCATTTCAATCAGGAGAGACCAATAGGAAGAGAGACAGACTGAAAAGTGATGAATTACATTTATTGTGCATACAAATAGATTTTGGCGCTTAGACGCCGGGGGTAGATCATCGTGGTGTACTGATCTATGGGTGAGAGCTTGCATCTGAAGGAGATGACCCCCCAAGAAAAAGGTAAGTCTTACCCGGTTGGAGAGCATCAATCTATAGAAAAAGCACAATCAGATATGGTTAGGAACACTAAGCGCAAAAAAGGTGATGAGAATGAGAGACGTGAGCTAAGAGATGAGAGAAACTGAAAGCCCTGCAGCGATCAGGGTAGAGGCCGCAATGCTATGCGGCAAGAGGAGAGAGGGACCGCAATGCTACGCGACGAGAAGAGAGAGGGACCACAATGCTATGCGGCGAGAAGAGAGAGGGACCACAATGCTATGCGGCGAGAAGAGAGAGGGCCCGCAATGCTATGCGGCGAGAAGAGAGAGGGACCGCAATGCTATGCGGCGAGAGGAGAGAGAGGGACCGCAATGCTATGCGGCAAGAGGAGAGAGGGACCGCAATGCTATGCGGCGAGAAGAGAGGGACCACAATGCTATGCGGCGAGAAGAGAGAGGGACCACAATGCTATGCGGCAAGAGGAGAGAGGGACCGCAATGCTATGCGGTGAGAAGAGAGGGAGCACAATGCTATGCGGCGAGAAGAGAGAGGGACCACAATGCTATGCGGCGAGAAGAGAGAGGGACCGCAATGCTATGCGGCGAGAGGAGAGAGAGGGACCGCAATGCTATGCGGTACAGAGGGATGCGTGAGGCTGCGATGTTACGCAGCGAGAGGATGAAAGGGAGCTAGAGACTGCAATGCTATGCAGTGGAGAGATATGCGTGAGGCTGCAGTGCTTTGAGCTAAGAGGCTATGTGCTGAGAGGATGAATGAGAGCGAGGGACTGCAATGCTATGCAGTTGAGAGGATGTGAGGCTGCGATGCTATGCGCCGAGAGGATGAGATGGAATGAGAAAATGTGATGCTTTGCAGTAAGAATGCAGAGATGAAAGGTGACCAACGACTGAGATACCACCACCAGAGAAATGCATGTTACTGAGCACTAAGGTTTCAGAGATTTTTGGCATCCGCATGGAGGAGGAGACAGGATGAATGTATGATGAGTAGGTATGATGCTGAACAGTGGAGAGGGTAGAGTGATGCGAGAAAGATGGCAATGCTATGCTGAGGAGAGGGTAATTATATGACATGCAGAGAGAACCAGGTGCTGAAAGGCAACCAGATTGAGATACAGCCACCAGAGATATGCATGCTTGACGGCAGACAAGGTTCCAGAGATTTGAGAAACCAGGGTGGAGGTGGAGTCTTGAAATGCGTGATGCTCGGGAACCCGTGATGAGCTAATAGAAGATGAAGATGATGAGATTACCTGTTATTGTGCGCTTGAAGTAAACATTTACAATTCCCTTCAGCAGATCTAGCTGATCTACTGATGGGAAGCTGTACTGAGGAAGACTCCCCCCAAAATGAAGTATACCATACTTGGTTAAGAGCATCAAATCTACAAGGAAGACCGAGGACAGCGAAGATGAGACAACATTCATGAACCCAGGAATCCGGAGGAATTTTGATTGCAGCTGAATACAAAATGCAATATACCAACGTAAAGACATACATGCAGAGGTAACGATGGAAAACTAAACACTCAGTGGCTGGGCTATGCGCAGAAATACTTGTGTGATGCCGAGAAAGGCCATGCGAATGACTGCCGTGCAAATGGCTGATTAAACGAAGCTGAAAAAAGCCATGCAAATGGCTGAGCTCTGATTTAACCAACGCTAAGTGACTTTTCAACCTCGTATAAAAAGTCTTTTAACTTTTGTGATGATGCGTAGACTTAGGAGTTGCATGACCCTCTGTCATGGCCTTAGGGGTCTGTATTACTTACTTGCGCTAAGCAACTTTGACTTAAGTTTCGCTTTCACGAATCACGATGAGCGGTAGCAGGCAATGCGGCATGTTCCCGTCGGATTGCGTACGTGCGATTACTGTGAAATGATCCGCTGGAAAACTGAAACTTAGTTTGGACGTGTTCTTGTTAATTTCCATGCACCGTGAGTTCGGAATGTGTATGGCGCTATTTGCTGGTGCTCATGGGAGACTCCATCTCCCTTCAGGCAAAACGCTACTGCCTTGGTCCGCTGGCGCCGCCAAACTCGGCCAACCGGAGGTTCTTTAGTATTGCTTGAAATGACGCTGATAAGGCCATGCAAATGACCACCATGAAGATGGCTGAGCGCTGATTAAATGATGCTGATAAAGGCCGTGCAAAGGCCGATCTGAATTCCTTATTGTCATTCATAATAAACAATTGAAGCAAACCCTCACAAGGTTAAGAACATCAGTGAAGATAAACAATAAAACTAAATATTGCACAGGCTCAAAAGCGCCATGTAAATGACCACCATGACGATGGCTGCAGTCTGACTAAATTGTGCTGAGGAAGGCCATGCAAATGGCTGATTATGCAAGGAACACCAAGTGATGCAGCCAATGCAGGGGAAATGCTTGCAGGACCGTTGCATGGGGAGAAAGTGATGACAATTTTTTTTTTTTTTTTTTTTTATTAGAGGCTGGTGCCCAGTGGGACCCACAAAACCTGGTGACTGACTTATTCTGCTTCAGACCCTAACCAGTGTGCAAATTACCCATCAATATTCGGGGGGTCCCTAATTCGCGATTGTTGCGCAATACAATTACAAGCCAAGACAATCAGCCTATAGCCCGAAAAGGAGAGGCAAAGTTGTGCCTAATGAAGGAAGTAATAGACAATAGCCAATAATTCAAATAAATCAACTGGCACTACACTTGCGCACTTGAACAATGAATAAATGCCAGATATGAGACTGGCGTGCTATCGGGGCAATGCAGAAACTAATAAACAATAAATAAAATACTGCAGTGAATGGACATAATTCACCATTGCACTTCTATACTTTTATGTCATGCAGTTATTTCTTATTGTGTTATGCATGTAGAAGTCCTATTCTGGGATCACGGTCCCTTTTAAGTAACTATGCTGTTGTCATGACGACGAGCCCCTGCTCGTCTTTTGGTTACTGCACGTCGCCATCTTGCGTGCTATCAGGGCGATGCAAAATACAATTAAAATGAGTGAAGGACTAATTGACGCCAAATGTGTGCATTCAAACAACAACCAACTGTATGAGATTGGAGGCTGACGTGCAATCAGTGCACAAGAACCTCAGCCTGCACCATGACCAATCGTGTGGGCCTAATGTTAACTAATACTTGTGTTAATTCTGCATTAACATCAAAATAACGCCTATGAAGGGCTTGATTGCATTGCATGACGAATGTCCTTTGTTAATGATGACTGCTTGTGACCTCGAGTGTATTAAAATCATGAACGGGACAGAAGATGCATCTGTCTCTTTAATTGCTTTTTTTTTTTTTTTTTTTTTTTTTTTGAGTTTTGAGGAACACTGCCCTCTGATCGGGGAGCTGGCATAAAACTAAGACAAAAGAAGGTAGCGCCTGTTTAAGACTTTCATCTCTGTGTATGGAGGAGGACGGAGGCAGAGTTGCATTCATGTGCAGTCAGACACCTGACTTACGCCGTTGGCAAACAGACCAGATGAAAATGTAACAGTAAAACATGGGTCGGCATCCCCCTGACCTATCGACACGCCTGTATTTGCCTCGTGCTGGCGAACCACTTGATAATGCTACTTAGATGCTTGATTATCCTGATAGCTACATGCAGTGGCGGCCGGTCAATAGGGGGCGCTAGGGCGCCGCCCCCATCAAAATTTCAGGGATAAAGTGTTATCACAGTAAACGTAAATAACATATTAAAAAGTAATTACCATATCTGTTCAGTGTTCACTCATACAATGGGTTTTACTTTGAAATTTGTGAGCCTTTCCATTCAATACTGAGTTTATTCTGGGTTGTTTTATACATTTCAACGGCGAGGGACGCCGGCCACATGAGTGTGTATGTGGGCTCTTAAACTTTTGGCTTCCATGTGACTTCATGCTGGTCTCTAATTGGTTACTCCAAGATTCTCCTCCGGGCGCAGCTCTCTGCGCCCGTGGCCAATCAGCGCGTTTGGGTTCATTTTTTATCCAATCGGATTGATTGATGATAGGCTAGCTGTCAATCAAAGTCACTCCCCTGGCAGCGGAGCCTCCTGTCACTCAAACAGCTACAGACGCACGCGGGTGCACACGGAGCAGACAGACAACAACAACAAGAAGACAGCTAGCTAATGGCGGCGGCAGCCGAAAAATTAGTTGTTTGCTTACGAAGTAGGCCTAATCCTTTCACGAGGCGTTCGGTGGAGTGTTTAAAAAAAAAAAAGGCAAGTGACCGTGGACGGAGTTACACAACACTTTTCCCGTCTTTGTCATGCCAAACACAGTTAGCTGGATGTGAAGTCAGCAATGCTTTTTATTTATCTTATTTATCTGACGCCCCCCCAATTTATTTTAGCACCAGCCGCCACTGGCTACATGAAGCCTCTGTTGTCTGTCTGATACCTGTCCGATTTCACGTGAATGCAACACCAAGCACACTTTCTGAGGTTATATGAAAGGCTGGACGCGATAGCTTGGATCGATCTCACCAATGACTGAATGCGTGGTAGCGGGGCATCCTGGAGAAGCTTGGAGCGGCCGGAGCTGCATGGAAAGCGGCGACCATAGGAGCCGGAGCGGCGATGGCGGGGGTCGTGGACGAGCGACCGAATGAGGAGAAGCAGTGGCGGCAGCGGGGCCCGAGGCGGCAGCGTCCATAGGAGGAGTAGAAGCAGCACGGCGCAGCGTGGAGCCGTTGAGACGCCGACGAAGGAGGAGAAGCGGCGAGGCCCGTGGCAGCATCGACCGGAGGAGAAGAGCAGCACGGCGGCAGCGCAGAGCCGTTGAGCCGGCGGCCGGAGGTGAGGCGCCGGTCAGAGGAGGGGAAGCAGCACGGCGTAGCAGTGCCGATGAGAAGGAGGATATTGCCGGAGCAGGAGCGGCGGCGGCACCCTCGGGTGGAAGATGTGGGAGATAGATGCAGACGCTCTCCTTTTGCTGAGAATGTTGACCGATGGAGATTGAGCGTAAAATATCGCCGCTTGATTGACCATCCGTGGGGCCGGGATCGTAACCGGCATTTTCGGGAGGGCAGACGAACATGGAGGAACAAGCAAACGTCGTACAGGTATGAGCAACGCCGAGAGTTTTGCTG
Organism: Decapterus maruadsi; assembly: GCA_030347415.2. Classification (NCBI taxonomy): domain Eukaryota; kingdom Metazoa; phylum Chordata; class Actinopteri; order Carangiformes; family Carangidae; genus Decapterus; species Decapterus maruadsi. The sequence continues at coordinate 3,949,204 of CM064894.1, forward strand.
GATGACAGAGGGATGACAGCAGGGAAAGGAGACGCTTTTAAATTTGACGCTAGAGACTGATTGGTAGAGGGAGAGGAGAGGGCAGCCCGTGATTGGATGAAGTAGTGAAGAGGGCGGAGCGAGAAAATACTGTAGAGGGTGAGCTTGGGAGAGGCTTGTGCTTAAGAGATGGTCTTCCTGTCTGGTCTTCCTGTCTGAACTTTCGCTTTAGCTTCATAAAAAAGAGGTTGCCGCACGAGTTTACCCAGGTAAGGAAAACTCATTTGATTGGTCGTTATCGAGCGGGCGGGATATTCAATGTTGGGGGCGGGACCGAGCTCGGCGTGTGTGCGAGCGAGTGTGTTTAGCTAATGTAGCTAACTGTTAGCTAGTAGGCTTGCTATGTTATAGCTTGCTAACTTAGCTAGCGAGGCTAAGTGATAGACTGCAGGGATCTGGAGGAGGAGAATGGATTCGGACGCATATTCGACGCATAATTTGTGCACCTGAATTATCCAATGTGAAAGAAACCAAGAAACTACCCCAATACCCTGGATTTACTTGAATTTTGGGCTCCATCGTCTGGTAGGTGAGTGAACACTACATTACACTACTGTTAAGACCCATAATGGGCTCAAATTCAATTTTCTTTTCTGAATAGCCTACCTTTAGCACTTCTTTTTTTCAGTTTTGGTCAGTATTCTTTGATCGTTTAACGCTATCTTGTAACGCTCAACGTCATCATGTAAAATAATGGGTTGTCTGGCGTTCACACTGCAAGCCGATCGGAGCCGAGCCGATTGAAGGCGATTTCAACCCGGGTCGCTTGCCGAGTCATTTGACGTGTTGGCATGGGTCGGTGTGCCTTTCCCACTGACACCAAAAGCCGGTTTGCGGGTTTAAACAGTTTTTTTGACCAGTGGAGTTTTTACATAACCCGCTTTCTGGAGTAGCCCTCAGCAGATGAAGCTAATGTAAGAGACTAAACTAAAACTAAAACCCATCACATGATGTGTTTTAGTTTCTTTTTACTTTAAATATGGATTATTGTTAATATAATTCAATTCAATTGTGGTTTTATTTTTGTATTTCTTTCATTTTTATCAACCCGATCTTTTATTTTATTTTAAGTCTGCGGTTATGATGAGGTTCTCTTGTCAGTTGCACTGTCTGACTGTTCCCATGAATCTATTATAGGACATAATAGCCGACATCCTGTTCCTGACAGAGAGAGGTATGTAGTTGAATCTCCGGGACAGGGGCAGTTTTTGGGCAAGCAGTCTCTGCATTTGCCTCAAAAACAACTAATTTTTGACTGAAATGATCTGACCAATTTAGAATGACACACATTGATAATAAGACATCTATGTAATACTCACAAAAATTGTAGGTGCGTTGCTTGTAGCACCTTTTTTCTTTTTGCGAAACGCTGTCACAGTCCCGCCTTCTTGTGATTTCACATTCCTGACGGAGTTCAGTCTGAGTTACCACAGCTGAAGAAATAACCTCATCCCACTGATCAACTTTAAGAAAGGTAATTTTGCTATATTGTCTCTTTTGAATTTACATTATTTTCAGATGAATGTGTACAGATTGTATTAAAAAAAATAAGATAATGAAGGCATCAGTGACAACTACAGACAGATACAGTGTACTATGACAGATAAACAGATACCATGATTACATGGTACTGTATGTCTTTAAAAGGAGAAACAGTTTGACTACTTTCTAAACTGATGTAATTAAAGGCGGTGCTTCAAAGTTGTTGAAAAAAATCATATTTTTTTTATTTTTCTGTCACAGGCTATAGGTTCAAGACAAGGATGGAGGACAATAATTCAACAGATCTTTTTGATGGAAATGACTCCTCTAATGCTTATGAAGGTGACTATAGTTACTTTGTTAAGCTGAGAAAGTCTCTCAACATCTTCTGTGCCACTATTTTTTGTCTGGTCTTCATTGTTGGTGTGCTGGGGAATGGAGTGGTTATCTGGGTGACTGGGTTCAAGATGAAGAAAACAGTTAAAACAGTTTGGTTCCTCAACTTGGCTGTGGCCGATTTCCTCTTCACAGCCTTCCTGCCCCTGAATGTGACCTACACAGCCCTGGATTTCCACTGGCCATTCAGCAACTTCATGTGCAAATTTAACAGTGCTGTAGCGTCCCTGAACATGTTCACCAGTGTGTACATCCTGGTGGCGATCAGTGTGGACAGATGTGTAACTGTTGTGTGGCCTCTCTGGGCCCGGAGCCACCGAACTGTACGCAAGGCGTCGTATGTGAGTCTTGGTGTTTGGGTCCTGGCTCTGATTTACAGTACTCCATACTTCATCTTCAGGGACACAGGGCCATCAATTTATGATGAAGAGACGATCCACTGTTTCAACAACTTTGCTCCTTCCAGTAATTTCACACAATCTCCGTCTGAGGTGATGCAGTTCCGTCTTCGGGCCATGACCCTCACCCGCTTCTTTCTTGGATTTCTTCTCCCCTTCACTGTCATTATCTCCTCTAATGCTGTGATGATCCATCGTCTCAGGAGGAACCGCACCCTGGTCAGCCGCTCAAGACGCCCCTTTAAGATCATTGCTGCTGTTATCATCGCTTTTTTCCTGTGCTGGGCCCCCTTTCACATCATAGGCTTAATAGAGTTGCTTCATTTTACAACTAGTCCAACATTTGACAATGTTCTTACTATTGGTGTCCCTATAACCATCAACCTGGCCTTTCTCAACAGCTGCATTAACCCACTGCTGTATGTGTTCATAGGCCAAGATTTCAGGAATATAGTTTGCAAATCCTTCCTGAATAATTTGAAGACTGTCTTCCAGGAAGAAGAATGATGCTCTTGTGCTCATCTATCCAAACAATATTGTCTCACGAATGTGTGTGTGTGGCAAAACCACAGAATCTACTTCCTCTGCCTATAGCTACCCCAAGCTTTACTACTAATATAATAAACATGATCAAATAAAAAAATATGTACCAGTAAAATGATCTTGTTTTTCTTCTTTTGTTTGTTTGTTGACTACCACGAATCTATCACTTTTATCTCCATCTACCACAATTAAAGTACTGCGACATATTCTTACATGCATGTGTTCATTTTATGATAGAAGACTGCCCTACTTTATTTGGTGCGTAGGTTTTTTTTTGATGCAGCATCTGTATGATTTACCTGTTTCAAGAGGTCCATCAGGCTGCATGTCAACTTAACTTAATACATATTTACATGTGTGAAACTGCAGATGTGGATATTGTGACATGAAACTGTTTAAAAAAACGTATTTCTAATCCATTTTGTGTTTTATTTGCTTCACATAATGTTGATTTTTTTTCTAAAGTATATTTTTTTGGCTTTTTATGCCTTTATTTGATAGGACAGTAGAGATGTGACAGGAAATGGGAGGCAGAGATGGGAGGAATGACATGCAGAATAGGGACTCGAACCGGGGCCACCTGCAGTGAGGACTATAGCCTTTACAAACTGAGCTAAACACCACCCCGATGTTGATTATTATTATAAACGTATTTATTCATGTAAATTTACCAGCAGACAAAGCTGTTGTGCGATATAATTTCAAAACTGTGTTGCAGACCCAGGTCCAAAGCTTATCTGGTGGACAAGTTGTGACCTGCACATTCACCATGATATGAGATAATAACAGAACAGTGCGTGACAGAGTTGTTTTTGAGATAAATTCATGCAAAACGACAGGGGCAGTTTTTGGGCAAGCAGTCTCTGCATTTGCCTCAATAACAACCATTTTTTGACTGAAATGATCTGACCAATTTAGAATGACACACATTGATGATAAAACATCTATGTTATACTCAGAAAAATTGTAGTTGCGTTGATTGTAGCACCTTTTTTCTTTTTGCGAAACGCTGTCACAGTCCCGCCTTCTTGTGGTTTCACATTCCTGACGGAGTTCAGTCTGAGTTACCACAGCTGACGACATAACCTCATCCCACTGATCAACTTTAAGAAAGGTAATTTTTCTATATTGTCTCCTTTGAATTTACATGAATTTAAGATGAATGTACAGATTGTATTGAAAAAATAAGATGATGAAGGCATCAGAGACAAATACAGACAGATACAGTGTACTATGACAGATAAACAGATACCATGATCATGGTACTGTATGTTTTTAAAAAGACAAAATGGTTGGACTACTTTCTAAACTGATGTAATTAAAGGCTGTGCAAAAGGAGAAACAGTTTGACTACTTTCTAAACTGATGTAATTAAAGGCAATGCATCAAAGTTGTTATTAAGATTTAGAAAAAAATCATATTTTTTTTATTTTTCTGTCACAGGCTAGGTTCAAGACAAGGATGGAGGACAATAATTCAACAGATCTTTTTGATGGAAATGACTCCTCTAATGCTTATGAAGGTGACTATAGTTACTTTGTTAAGCTGAGAAAGTCTCTCAACATCTTCTCTGCCACTGTTTTTTGTCTGGTCTTCATTGTTGGTGTGCTGGGGAATGGAGTGGTTATCTGGTTGACCGGGTTCAAGATGAAGAAAACAGTTATAACAGTTTGGTTCCTCAACTTGGCTGTGGCCGATTTCCTCTTCACAGCCTTCCTGCCCCTGAGTGTGACCTACACAGCCCTGGATTTCCACTGGCCATTCAGCAACTTCATGTGCAAATTTAATACTGCTGTAGCGTCCCTGAACATGTTTACCAGTGTCTACATCCTGGTGGCGATCAGTGTGGACAGATGTGTTACTGTTGTGTGGCCTCTCTGGGCCCGGAGCCACCGAACTGTACGCAAGGCGTCCTATGTGAGTCTTGGTGTTTGGGTCCTGGCTCTGATTTACAGTACTCCATACTTCATCTTCAGGGACACAGCGCCATCATTTTATGATGAAGAGAGGATCATCTGTTTCAACAACTTTGCTCCTTCCAGTAATTTCACACAATCTCCGTCTGAGTTGATGCAGTTCCGTCTTCGGGCCATGACCCTCACCCGCGTCTTTCTTGGATTTCTTCTCCCCTTCACTGTCATTGTCTCCTCTAATGCTGTGATGATCCATCGTCTCAGGAGGAACCGCACCCTGGTCAGCCGCTCAAGACGCCCCTTTAAGATCATTGCTGCTGTTATCATCGCTTTTTTCCTGTGCTGGACCCCCTTTCACATCATGGGCTTAATAGAGTTGCTTCATTTTACAACCAGTCCAACATTTGACTATGTTCTTACCATTGGTTTCCCTATAGCCAACAACCTGGCCTTTCTCAACAGCTGCATTAACCCACTGCTGTATGTGTTCATAGGCCAAGATTTCAAAGATAAAGTTTGCAAATCCTTCCTGAATACTTTGACGACTGTCCTCCAGGAAGAAGAATGATGCTCTTGTCCTCACACAGTTTTCAGTCTTTCGCTTGTGCAAACAATACTTTCTCACGACTGTATCTGTGACTGTGTGTCTGCATACTGCAAGCTTTAATAACATGTTACAACGTCAGCCTTGTAATATAAAAATATGTTATATATGATATTATGTGTAAAGAAGAAGCTGTACTTTAAACGTAGCTTGTTGTAATTTAATCAACTTTGAAATAATATACCTGTCTTTAAATAAATATATAAAAATAACATATAAAACAATGTATGTTGATTATTATTATGAACTTCTGTATTCATGTAAATTTACCAGCAGACAAAGCTGTTGTACGATATCATTTCAAAACTGTGCTGCAGACCCAGGACCAAAGCTTTATATGGAAATGAAGTAATTTTTGTTTTACCAAATCTTTCACATCTTTTATTAACTGTGTAACTTTTGAGGTAAATTTCTTTATCTTTTTGATTGACTAATTCTTTTTTTAATTATCTGAATGATTTAGAATGAGACACATTAATAGTAAAACATACAATATTCTAGGGTCTAGGTCTTCTAAATAATTTCAAAATATAATCTTAGGTAAGAAGTAGAAGTAGATTCTGCAGTGTTGCCACACACACCGACACTTACCGGTGGCAGCGGCCAGTGGCGCTCTTTATGTCTGTGGTGTGGAGCAGTGCATCTCTAAATGCAGCGGAGACAGCTCCGTGACACTACTGTGTTGGCTGACTACCAGTGAGTGCCACTGCTTGTTGAAAACAGCTGTGATACAAATATTTCTCAAAAAGAAGAGCCTGCTTTATGTCTTTTTGTACACAACACTTGTGTGCACAGACCAATCCAACCTGTCATTAAGTTGAACTCCAAGGTACTTGTATGACTGAACCCACTCAATGTCCACCCCGTCCACAGTCACAGGCCGCAAGGATCTCTTGGACCTGCCAAAATCAATAATCCTTTCTTTAGTCTTTGATGTATTAAGTAACAGATGAACCATGAACGCCCCCACCAGGTCCCTTTGTTCATCTTCCTGTCCCTTCTTCATGAATGCCACGATGGCTGTATCATCAGAGTACTTCTGAACATGGCAAGATCCAGATTTAGATGTCAAATCCACAGTGAACAGTGTGAAGAGGTAAGGTGAAAGCACAGTACCCTGTGGTACCACTGTGTCTGACATGCAGTTCCCCAGCCTCTGTAAGATAGTTATAGACCCACAGGATGGTGGTTGGATCTACACCCATCTTCTCAATCTTGCCTCTCAGAATTCCAGGTTGAATTATGTCGAAGGCACTGGAGAAGTCAAGAAACAGCAGTCTCACATATCGCCCAGGCTCATCCAGGAAGGAGTGAATCCGATTCAACATGTAGATGATTGCATCGTCCACCTCAATGTTCTCCCGGTATGCAAACTGCAGGGGGTCACTGAACGCTGAGCTTGTGGTCTCAGGAGGTGGAGTAGTAGTTTCTAGTAGTAGGAGTCTTATGAGAAGTCAGGGCTACTGGTCTGTAGTCCCTGATTCCTGCTGGCCTCCCCACTTTGGGAACCGGCACCAGTCACAAAACTGCTGATGCACGTTGCCTTCAGGGACAGTTTTTCATCAAGCAGTCTCTGCATTTTCCTCTAAAACAACTCTGTGTGGTAACGTTGTGTTATTATCTCATAGCGTGGTGACTGTGCAGGTCACAACTTGTCCACCAGAGCGTTGTGGAGTTGTTGGATTGTGTATTTGATGAATTTGATGAGGGAAACCAAGAAATCCCATTAGCCTCCGTAGCGTAGCTCTGAGCAGTTCACGGCTCTGCTCCGCCATTCCAAAAACAGCTTGCACCGACAATTAAAGGTAACAAACCTACTGCTATGACTATAGTGATTATGGCAATGCCAATGGGCCAATTTGCCATAATGTTGAACTATCCCTCTAATTGTGTAACTTTTGAGGTAAATTTCGTTATTTTCGACTGAAATTATCTGACCAATTTAGAATGAGACACATTAATAACATCTATGTTATCCTGACAAAAATTGACGTTGCATCGTTTGTTGCAACCTTTTTTTTTCTTGCGAAACGTTTTGTTACAGTCCTGCCTTCTTGTGGTTTCAACATTACATAAATAAGATTTTCTAACCCTGACGGAGTTCATTCTGAGTTACCACAGCTGAAGACATAACCTCAAAGGTAATTTTGCTATATTGTCTCCTTTGAATTTACATGAATTTAAGATGAATGTACAGATTGTATTGAAAAAATAAGATGATGAAGGCATCAGTGACAAATACAGACAGATACAGTGTACTATGACAGATAAACAGATACCATGATCATGGTATGTTTTTGAAAGGAGAAACAGTTCGACTACTTTCTAAACTGATGTAATTAAAGGCAGCGCATCAAAGTTGTTATTAAGATTTAGAAAAAATTAAACATTTATATTTTTTCATTTTTCTGTCACAGGCACAGGTTCAAGACAAGGATGGAGGACAATAATTCAACAGATTATTATTATTATGATGGAAATGACTCCTCTAATACTTATAATGATTATAACTACACGTATATTGATGACGATGCTGAGCTAAGGAAGTCTCTCAGGATATTCTCCATCATTGGTTATTGTCTGGCCTTCATTGTTGGTGTGCTGGGGAATGGAGTGGTTATCTGGTTGACCGGGCTCAAGATGAAGAAAACAGTTGAAACAGTTTGGTTCCTCAACTTGGCTGTGGCTGATTTTCTCTTCATAGCCTGCGTGCCTGTGAATGTGATCTACACAGCCCTGGATTCCCACTGGCCATTCGGCAACTTCATGTGCAAAGTTAGCAGTGTTGCAGTCTTCCTGAGCATGTTTACCAGTGTCTACATCCTGGTGGCGATCAGTGTGGACAGATGTGTAACTGTTGTGTGGCCTCTCTGCTCCCGGAGCCACCGAACTGTACGCAAGGCGTCCTTTGTGAGTCTTGGTGTTTGGGTCCTGGCTCTGATTTACAGTACTCCATACTTCATCTTCACAGAAACAGGGCCATCATCTTCTGATGAAGAGTATGACTGTTTTGAAAACTATTCTCCTTCCAATAATTTCACAGAATCTGACTTTGAGTTGGAGGTGTTCCGTCGTCGGGCCACGACCCTCACCCGCTTCTTTCTTGGATTTCTTCTCCCCTTCATTGTCATTGTCTCCTCTAATGCTGTGATGATCCATCGTCTCAGGAGGAACCGCACCCTGGTCAGCCGCTCAAGACGCCCCTTTAAGATCATTGCTGCTGTTATCATCGCTTTTTTCCTGTGCTGGGCCCCCTTTCACATCCTGAACTTAATACAGTTGCTTCATTTTACAACCATTACAATATCTGACTATGTTTTTACTATTGGTTTCCCTATAGCCGACAACCTGGCCTTTCTCAACAGCTGCATTAACCCACTGCTGTATGTGTTCATAGGCCAAGATTTCAGGAATATAGTTTGCAAATCCTTCCTGAATAATTTAAAGTCTGTCTTCCAGGAAGAAGAATGATGCTCTTGTGCTCACACAGTATTCAGTCTTTCGCTTGTGCAAACAATATTTCATAGAGTTCATTTGCAAAAGCAAATAAACGCCATTTTGAAAAAAATGAGCTGATGCTTGTGAACTCTTCTTTGCATAATGTTGTTTTCAATTAAGCTTTATTTTTTTGAGATCCGTCTGTGTTGTTGCGTCTCATCTCCTTGGTCAAAGCCACTCAACTTTGGTTTGACTGATATCACCTGGTGTAAATAATAATTAATTAAAAACATTTTGGAAAATTTTGAAGAAACTGAGTCATCTGCCTTTGAAAATGAACTCTCATGACTGTGTGTGTGTGTGGCAACACCACAGAATCTACTTCCTCTGCCGGTAGCTACCGCAAGCTTTGATAAACATGTCACAACATAGTACTGTCAGCTTTGTAATATAAAATAAAATATGTTATGGACTATACGATATTATGTGTAAAAAAGAAGCTGCACTTTAAACTTAGTTTGGTGCGTATTTACATCTGCTGTGATCTGACAATGTTCATGTATGTAGTGATTTTATTCATAAGAAATCATAATAAGCTTGCTGCAATTGAATCAACTTTGAATTACTTTGTCACAAACACAAAACAGTATGCCCCTATGGTTGTATGATTCTGGTACTTTTAATATTTACCTGTCTTTAATCAAATAAAAACAATGTACCAGTAAAATTATCTTTTTTGGTTTGTTGACTACAATGAATCTATCACTTTTATCTCCATCAGCCACGTCTACCACCCCCTTGGTCAATTTTTGTTTTACCAAATATTTAACATCTTTTATTAACTGTGTAACTTTTGAGGTAAATTTCTTTATCCTTTTGATTAACCGATTTTTAAAAAATTATCTGACCAATTTAGAATGAGACACAATAAGACATACAGTATAATCTTGTGTGTGAGTTTTAAAGTTCAGTGGAAATCTGATTAAGAGTGCAAACAGGAAGAAAAATGCAGATAACCCGCTCATAAGGATCTGTTGAGTTTTTCCATTTCGATTATAATAATTACAACCTTTAAACTCATACATTTAAGGACTTCCAGGCCGGTGGTGACGTGACACTCATGAGTCATGGGACACATTGATTTAGAGTTCAGAGTTTGATCTGAGTTCAACATTGGCGGACTTCGTGAAAGGATTCGTAATGAAAACCAGGGTTTGAAAAAAAAATTGACACGTGAATAATTTGCATGAAAAATACAGTACGTCCCTGGTTTGAAAAAGAATTCTCAAGAAGGTGCCTCAAGAATTCAATTTTACATGTCTGAAAACTTCACATTCGACCAGTAGTGGTGGGAAAACACTGATGTTTGCTCAACTTCCCAGTTGTATCGAAACTAAAAAACAGCACTGGATAACATTTCAGTGGAAATATGACTTTTAAAGCTAAAGAGGAAGGAACATGCAGATAACAGAGACTTGAAAACGTCAATGTAGCAACACTACATAATATAATCCTACTTTAGATTTTTTTCTTTACTTAGATCTACAAAGGCAGCATTCTCTGTGGTTTTCTGTGGACAATGGCAAAAATGGCATAGCCCAGAAAATAGCATATCAATCCTCAAAATCATATAGAATGATGCAGATTCTGTGCATGTTCAGATGTCAGTTCTCTAACAATAACAATCTTACACAATTGTCTTTATTTACCAGACAGAACATGGGGATGTTTGCTGTACAGAGTTGATTAAGAGCCTTAGTCAGAAGTTAGTGCTTGTAACGACCATTGGGGGGAAACACAGGGGGCAGGTGCCCCCCTGTGAAACCATGGAAGACCCGCCCCTGTATATGACGTTGTCTATTCTAGGGCTTTTAAATAACTTTTTCACAGTTTAATATTAAATTGAAGTAATATGATATTGTCAGAGGACATGGGCTTTTGTGGGTGCTGGCCAAATATTTAATACAAATGTCTTATATTTAGTGCAAAACATCATCAGATGATCAGAAAATGTGATTAAGTTTCATAGATATTGTCACTACTCTATAGTCTCAAGAATCAATGAAACTAAAACAGTATTGTTCCGTAGCCTACATTATTGTTAATAAAGAAAAAAAAAGGAAAAAAAGAACAAGAACTACAAGACCCACAATGCATCGAGCGCGGACGTAATCATAACAGGAAGTCGCAGCTTGTAGGTGAATGAGCCGAGCACAGTGTGTGTGTGTCAGAAAAAAAAGAAGTGTATTGTAAAATCAGTGTCCGTCACAGAGACGCTGCTTCCTCCGCCGCCGCCGCCGCCGCCGCCGCCGCCCGGTAAACAGATGGACGACGCCCGGGACCAACACGAGCACGGAAGGCACAAATAAACCCCCCGACGGAGCGGGTGGAGGCTTTTGTTCCCCGAGAGGAGGAGGAGGAGGAGGAGGAGAAGGAGGAGGAGGTCGATCCCGGTGCTGGAGGACCGTTCACCTATGATGGAACGGGCGATGGAGCAGCTCAACGTTCAGCTCAACCGGCTGACGCGCTCCCTGCGCCGGGCCAGGACCGTGGAACTCCCGGAAGGTAACGAGCGATGCTGCGGTTTCCCAGCAGGACCTGAACACACCGGAGCTGTCACATAACTGCACTGTAGCTACACTTACATACACATTCACAGCTGTCTGCCTTCAGTCACACGCTAATCTATGTATGTTTATATGGATTAGTATTCGTAGCGTGTTCTTATTGCTGTAATTATTATTATTGGGAGTTTCAGGAGTTTCAGTTTGACTTGGCATGAGAAAAAACATGCCTGTCCTGATCAGGAAGTAGATTCATGTACACAGGAGGCTGGGAATCATAAGTTTTATTATGATTAGGATATGATATTATATCAACTCATATTATAGTGATTCAATCTTTATCAATAGCCTACCTCAAAGTCTGTCACAATATCATTTTGAGTCAGCTCGATTCAGGGATCATCAGTGATCGATAGGCTATAACACACAATCACTTGTTTTATTAATAGCATCATCTCCCTGTTCGCCATAAAGCCTTATAAGGCTTTCACCTATATATCATACAAGACTAAAAGAACATTCAATCCCTATTAGTTTACATGTGATCCCTTTATTTGCCTCATTGGGGCATAAAGTTGAAACCGGAGTTGTTATTGTTATGATGATGATGATGACTCATGTGACAGCAGGAGGGGCCACTGTGATTGGTCAATGAGAGATCGAACTGTGCAGGTGAAAACACATTGTGTTTATTCTCAAAAAACACATGTGTATGATGAAGCAGCTACCTGCGCCTTTCTAAACATCTGGCACAGGGCGGGCGCTCACCATCAACATCCTGTGAGAGTTTGTGCTAATCCACATGAGTCACTGTAGGTGAATCATAGAGCATAAACATCATGTTTTTATTTTTGTAAACAAACATTTTGATCATCTATGTGTTGTTTCTTAGAGCGACAAACCTCTCAACATGTTGTCTCCCCTCACATACCTCACACTGAGTCATCATTCCTATGTACTTATGTACCTGCTCTTCCTGCTGTAACATGAGAAAAAAATGTGTGCTGTGAGAAAAAGACATGACCATTTACAGTCTTCCCACCGCCACCGCCGCCATCGTCACTGCAGGAAACCAATAACTGTGGCACACACCCAGTTTTTTCCACATAGAAAACTAATTCCAGCTGTGGATACCGGACCACATGGAGGAGGAGGAGGAGGAGGAGGAGGAGGGACTGTGTGAGGTTGGAGTTCACTGTCCAACAACACGCCTCATTGTGAAGCTGAGATATGACTCATATCCGCTATAAAAACCAGTGTTTATGTGTTTAAAAATGTCAAAAACATACAGGAATAGTGAGTAATATACAAAAATAGTCTTTTTCTTACAGCAATGGTCATTTTCAGTATTGATTAAACTTGGCTTTTATTTTCTCGTTTCATTGGTTAATTGTTTAATCTGTGAAAAGTATAGACGTCTTATTTTATTTGATTAGATTAGAATGAATTAAATTAGACCAGCCAACAATCACAGCTCTTTGAGATGATTTAATGAATGACTGATGCATCATCTAATCAATTAATTTATCTCTATTGATAATGCCAGTTGTTACTGCATTGATCTAACTGATACTTTTCCTCCTCTTTCTTCCGTTTCTTCCTCCACAGACAATGAGACTGCAGTTTACACACTGATGCCGATGGTCATGGCCGACCAGCACAGGTGAGGACAGAGCGTGGTGGTGTGTTGACATGCCGTCTGCTCCCATAGTGAATCTGTCTGTGTTTTATATCTTATATATCTTTATTTTCATCCATGCTGTGTCTGTGCGTTAAAGGTCGGTGTCCGAGTTGTTGCTCAACTCCAAGTTTGATGTCAACTATGCATTTGGACGAGTGAAGAGGAGTCTGCTGCACATCGCTGCCAAGTGAGATTACGTTTTTACGCTCATGAACTGAAGATTTCAAACATGTTACAAAGGCATGAAATTACACCAATGAACTGCTGGTAAAGTACAGCTGATAGAAAACCATTCCAGGTGTTGACCACATCTGTTTATGCATTGTGTTGTTATAGTAATTCGTCACTGTGGGGAGTCACGACCTGACTAATGACACACAGCACTTTTTATTTGCAGCTTCAGTCTGCAGATGTGGAAATCTAGAAACATATAGTCTGGTACATACAAGTCAAATGATAAATAATGTACATTATTTACTCAATTTAAGTCAACAAAGGCAACACCAACATGTTTTCACACATTTTCAGAACACTTGTCATCTTTATTTATATAATGCATTTCAATGTGCTTTACATAAAGACTGGAAACAACATAAAAACATACAATTTTTTTTTTTAGATTTTAATAAAAAAATAAATTAAACCTGCACACCCATTCACTCAGTTATTATTATCAGCAGGATTTGTCTCATCTCAGTTGTGAAAGTTGTGAAAAACGCAAGATTAATATCTGATATTAGATTGTAATGGAGAAATAGATGTTCAAGTCTCTATAACACAGTGTTTTTATTATTATTATTTTTATTGACCACTCTCTCTCTCTCTGTGTGCAGCTGTGGATCAGTGGAGTGTCTGGTTCTGCTGCTGAAGAGAGGAGCCAACCCAAACTACCAGGACATCTCAGGCTGCACGCCGCTGCACCTCGCTGCCAGGAACGGGTAGGAGGAGGAGCTCATTGACGCTAAAGACATTATGTAATAACTCTTTACATGGTGGTGGTGTCGTGTTCACGTTTGAGTCGGTGTTGGTATGAAGAAGAAGAAGATGAAACACAACTTTACAGCATCTAAAATGCTTTACAGAAGATATAAAATAAAAGTTAGAACTTAAGAACACAGCAAAACATGTAAAACAAAAAGATGTAACAGCATCACAGCCTTTCTAAATACATAAAAACATTTTGAGATTATCTGTATGGAGCTAAAACAGTCTCATAATTAATAAATGCACACAAAAATTCAAGATTCAAAAATTTATTTGGGGATTTATACGTTTTCAATGCACACATAAATATGTTTCATTCCATATATAAGTAAAAAAATATTCACATAAGATTCATAAACATATTTCCAATGCACACAAATAGAAAATGCACAAACATATGCATGTAAAAGTATTTGCAATCTTCATCAAATACATATTTTTATTTGTTTTATAAACTGTCGGACCTGCATTTACAAAGTGTTTAAACCTCGCTGCATTCGTGTTGAGACCTCCATGCCAAACAGATGTAGTGGAGTTGTTCTTGGTTATAATTCGTTGCTTTTTTTTCCCCCCATAAATGTTGATTTTCCTTTCGACATAAACACTAGAAGTTATCTGTAATTGTTAAAGGAGCGTTATGTAAGATTGTGGCCAAAACTGTTGCTTCAGTCGAATTCAAACGACCGCAGCGTGTTGGTTTCCTCCCTCAGATGTGATGTGAGGTTGCCAGATATTAGCCACATGCTAACCCCTGCTCTGCTCCAGCTTTGTGGCGACGATGTAGCACCAGACAGAAATGAGGCGTATAAACTGTTTACATGCACTGGCAAATCAAAATATTGTGCAGAAAGCTACTGTAGGTGAAATTAGACACTCGGGCATCATGCACAGTGTTTATTGTAGCTGCAGCTCAGCAGTAACTTGCAACTCCGGATGTGGGAATGCTACTGACTTGGTGATCTGGAGATAGCGGTGGCTGGAGCAACGACAGGCCAAAACACACAAGCAGAAGATAAACATGATTTGCATTTGGCTGCAAACTGCTTGTCGCACATTTCGCTTGTTTATCCTGTTGCATGCAGCGTCTGTTGTCTGTCTGACGTCTGCCCGATTTCACGTGAATGCAACATCAAGAATACGTTCAGATATGCAACCGCACCGCTAGATGGGGGAGGATTTCCTACGCATTATACCTTTTAAAAAGTCTTAAAGTTGAGTTGGTGAAACCTGCAGAAACCTTGTTATTATGGGTGTAAACAAACAAACAAACACTTGGTTTTCATCTGAGAGTCTTTAAATAGTCGGTCAAGCTGCGGTCTGAGTGACTCATGGTCTCTGGTGACACCTTTCCTTCCCTGTTTCCCCTCAGGCAGAAGAAGTGCATGGGCAAACTGCTGGAATACAACGCAGACGTCAACATCTGCAACAACGAGGGGCTGACGGCCGTGAGTCGACCCGTTTCCCATCGTTGCACTAATGACCGCAGCGGTAACAAGGTGATTGATGATGATCCTGTGTCTCCTGTGTGCTGCAGATCCACTGGTTGGCGGTGAACGGGAGGACGGAGCTCCTCCACGATCTCGTCCAACACGTGTCCAACGTGGACGTGGAGGACGCCATGGGACAGACGGCGCTACACGTCGCCTGTCAGAACGGACACAAAACGGTGAGAGGATTCAGAGAAGCAGTGTTTGCCCCGTTCCTGATTTCTTTTTCTTTCTACATTTTTTTTTATTATTCAATGATAACTTAAAGGGATAGTTCAACATTTTGGCAAATTGGCCCATTGCCATAACTCCTATAGTCATAGCAGTAGGTTCGTTACCTTTAATTGTGCGTTAGCTGGCGAATGTTAGGGTTCAACCACTTCTTTATTCAGAGACACTGAAGTATTCACTTCCTCCTTGTCTCTGTCTGCACCTTTATTTATTTATTTTTACCCTGTCAAAGTTGGTGAAATGAGTTTGAGAGTCAAATGAGAGTCACAGTGAGATTTTGCATCGTGCAGCAAATGCAAACTCAGCACTTCCTGTCATCCTTTCAAATTAATAGCCCTCAAGTGCGTGTGTCTGAGGACTCCCTTGATTCTTAATGGGGCTTTTATTGTGAAAGAATTGCAGCAGATAACAACAACAACAACAACAACAACAACTGGTTTAAACTGGACGACACAGCAAAGTGGCTCAGAACGAATGAGTCGATACTTTTGAACAACAAAGCGTTGACTTTAATTCACACACACACACACAACAAATGCTCATCACATTGTGCAGATTACAAAGCCGCTCGGCTCGGCGCCATCTGCTCCTTTGTGTTTCCGTTCTGTGTCGACCACACCCTGAGCTGCAGCTTTAAAGGCTCCACGATGACGCAGCCTCGTGGTTAAATCACCTGCTGTGACCGAAGCGTTGCCATTCATTCACAGATGTAGCTGCTGACAGAGCTCGAAAAGAGAGAAGTCATAATTCCTCATTTGAAACGTATAAGCAGAAGTCCAGAGTGGGAATGTATAACTTAGTACCTATTATAAGAATAATTTAAAGGGATAGTTCAACATTTTGGCAAATTGGCCCATTGCCATAATCCCTATAGTCATAGCAGTAGGTTCGTTACCTTTAATTGTCAGTGCAAGCTATTTTTAGAACGGCGGAGCAGAGCCGTGAGCTGCTCAGAGCTACGCTACGGAGGCTCTTGGGATTTCTTGGTTTCCCTCATCAAACTCATCAAATACACAATCCAACAACTCCACAACGCTCTGGTGGACAAGTTGTGACCTGCACATTCACCACGCTATGAGATAATAACACAACGTTACCACACAGAGTTGTTTTAGAGGGAAATTCATGCAAAACCGCTGATGCACGTTGCCTTCAGATTATGGCAATGGGCCAATTTGCCAAAATGTTGAACTATCCCTTTAAGAATATTTGTTATTTGGTTGTTTTCCTTCTCAGACGGTGCTGTGTCTTCTGGACAGTGGAGCCGACATCAACCGGCCAAACGTCTCTGGGGCCACGCCTCTTTACTTCGCCTGCAGGTGTGGTCATTGGTGTTTAATGTCATAACTACTTCCTTTGTTTTTGGACGCTGTGTTTTCCCCCGGTAGAGGAACTATGCAGGATTATTTTTTACTACAGCTTCAGAGTAATTGTGATGGTTAAATGACTTGTTACAGGGAGAATGGATTCTCTCTGACTTCCACCTAGCGTCTTTTTTCAAACGCACATGGCCGAGAGGAGGGTTAGCAGCACAGAGAAGAAGCGACCAGCCTTGCATAGTTCCCCTTTAATTCCCATGTCAGAGTCCCTATAATGTGCTGTAATATCTCAAAATGCTCATATTTGTCTTTTCTCTCTGCAGCCACGGACAAAGAGACACAGCTCAGATCCTGCTCTCCCGCGGCGCCAAATACGTGGCCGACAAAAACGGCATCACTCCTCTGGATCTGTGCGTGCAGGTGAGCAGCTCATCACCTTTTCACCTGTCACTCCCTTCCTTTTTTTTTCCTCTTTATGTCGTGTTCTTCACTTCCTCCTCCTCCTCTTCCTCCTCCTGTCTGCAGGGAGGCTATGGAGAAACCTGCGAGATCCTCATCCAGCACCACGGACGACTCTTCCAGACGCTCATCCAGATGACGCAGAACGATGAGATCAAAGAAAACATGGTAGAGCCCAGTTTTTCCTCCATGTGCATTGATAAAATCCTGCATGTGCACATCCTGTATAGAGAGTGTGTGTAAGCCAATATGTGTGTTTGTAGCTCAGGCAGGTTCTGGAGCATGTGTCCCAGCAGAGCGACAGTCACTACCAGAGGATCCTGACCAGTCTGGCTGAAGTGGCCACGACCAACGGACACAAGCTGCTCAGGTCTGATTCACTGTAACTCCACATCTGACTTTTCTTTCCTGCATCTTTATAAACAAAATATCCATTTCCTCTTTCAGGAAGGCATTTGTTATTCATTTTTCACATGTAGATAAACACATAAAATAAACAAAGCATGAGAAAAGAAGGAAAAATATACATTAAGATCGACTCGTAGTCCATCTTCTTTTCATCTTCAGGGGAAAAACAAAGCCACAGGAGATAGAATAATAATAATAATACATATAATAATAAAGCTCTAGATATCCTGAGAGGAGGAAGTCTGGATGTTTTGGCATCACCAAGAATAATGATAATGGTCCATGAGGTGACAGCCGCAATTTCTCCAACAGAGAGGATTAATATTATCACAGTCTGTCTTCTATGTATTTCATATATTTTGTATTCAGATACGTTTTGTTGAATAAGATGACAGACTGGTGGTTAGACCGCTCTGCTAACGTCTTGATTAAATCTATTCTGCTTCCTTTTTCTATTTTTCTTTTTGTTTTTTGACGATTTAGGCAAAAAAAATCCACATATTCATAATATTTATAGTCAGAAATCATTATTCACTGACAGTGAGATGCTCCTTAGACGACCTGGTTTAAACCTGGAAACATTTTAATATCACATCTTTCGAGTTGTTTTTGTAAATGGATTATTGATTCCTTTCTAACATCCCTCTTCTTCTCCGCCCTCCTCTCTTCAGTCTGTCCAGCAGCTACGAGGCTCAGATGAAGAGTCTCCTGAGAATCGTTCGTATTTTCTGTCACGTGTTTCGTCTCGGGCCGTCGTCGCCCAACAACGGCAACGACATGGGTTACAACGGCAACAAGACGCCGCGCAGCCAGGTGTTCAAGGTGAGTGCTCAGGTTCACACACGCAAATTGGCCCATTGCCATAATCCCTATAGTCATAGCAGTAGGTTCATTACCTTTAATTGTCGGTGCAAGCTATTTTTAGAACGGCGGAGCAGAGCCGTGAGCTGCTCAGAGCTACGCTACGGAGGCTCATGGGATTTCTTGGTTTCCTTCATCAAACTCATCAAATACACAATCCAACAACTCCACAACGCTCTGGTGGACAAGTTGTGACCTGCACATTCACCACGCTATGAGATAATAACACAACGTTACCACACAGAGTTGTTTTAGAGGGAAATACAGAAACTGTTGATGAAAAACTGTCCCTGAAGGCAACGTGCATCAGTGGTTTTGGATGAATTCACCTTGAAAACAACTGTCTCATCTCATTGTGTATGTGATGAGTTTGATGAAGGAAACCAAGAAATCCCATGAGCCTCCGTAGCGTAGCTCTGAGCAGCTCACGACTCTGCTCCGCCGTTCTAAAAACATCTTGCACCAACAATTAAAGGTAACGAACCTACTGCTATGACTATAGGGATTATGGCAATGGGCCAATTTGCCGAAATGTTGAACTATCCCTTTAAGAAAGTTGTGATCTTAAATCTTGTTATTGTTTAATCTCTGAAGAAATAATACTTAGAAATAAACAAAATTCACATCATTGCATTTCCATCTTCATCTCAACTCATTTGACTTCGCTGACCAGCTGCTCATCATCTATCTCTGTTAAAGCGGTGGTTCGGGTTATTTTTGTTTTTTTCTGAGGTTTCCTCTTTCTGACATGTTTGCACTACGGATGCATGATAACTAACGGGATAGATAATTATCGTTCTAGTTTGCACAAACTTTTATTGCAATGATGATGCCTGAGATAAAATATAGAGAACGGCCTTTTCTCAATATTTCCGTGTGTATAAACACAGAGACATTTACTGTATAATTAAAGATGTGCATTTTGCAAAAGGAGAAGTAACAATAAAAAATTGTGTTCTTGAGCATGTATATTTTCATGCAACATGAGGTTTTTCTGCATTATTCATCTGTGGTTGGATGCAGTGTAGCCTCAGCTGACCTCAGAGCTGCAGGAAAGGTCCAGTTCAGTCCGGTCTGGTCGTCCAGCTGCTCGGTTTAGTGTCTCTCTGTCTGTTACGCAGATCAATTTGCACTTCACTTAGAGATTCTAGTGCTTCCTTCAGGCCTGGGGGGGCGATCAGCACCCCAGTGCACTCCTCCTGGTCAGTAAGATGGATGCTCAGGCTCAGGTATGACTCAGATGTTTGACTCTTGATGCCAAAAACAACTTCGACATGATTTATTTGTGCTGCGTTTACGATGCATGTGGGAGAGAAGATGATGATGGTGGTGGTGGTGATGTTTATTCCTGACTCGGCGGATCGGACGGTGCATCAGTGTCTCAGATCTGAGTCGTCCACAACTCTCTGAGCCTCTGAAAGCTTCCTGACTTGCAAGTTTACACATAACATAATTTATAACATTATAACATAAAGATAATGCATTAGACGCTGCTGCTACAACACTGCTGCCTCATGAAGACGGAGATGCATGATGTAATCTGGCTGCACAGATCTTATCTTATAATAACTTTTATCACAATAGCAATTAATATGATCATTATTATTCTGACTGGCACTATCTAACTCTAACACTTCTCCTACATGTACATGTATAAATACAACCTGTGCCGTTTTTGTGACATGTGTTGCAACAAAGTACCTTTTTAATTAAGGTTTTTAATTGCAATACCCTAAATCTAATATTATACATAATTTGAAACAACAACAAGGGGGAAGTCTTTGGTATAGATAATAATGAACAATATGAATAATTACCTCAATTTTTTTTGTAGATGTTTCTGCAGAAGATGTCGAGTTCCTTTATGGTTGGTTAAACATTATATTGAATGAATATATATTAATGCATACCTGTATGTATGAATGTTTGTTTCTTTTGCATCAATAACCTTATATAGCTATATACTACAGCGGGGAAAATAAGTATTGAACAACATTTTTCTTAGAAAATATATTTCTAATAGAGCTACTGACAACCCAAGTAATGCATATATACAAAGAAATCCAAACATTAATGTCCATAAAAGAAGTAATGTGTAATAAGAGTGAAATGACACAGAGAAGAAGTTATAAGTATTGAACATATGAAGAAAAGGAGGAAGTGCAGAAAGGTTTGGAAAGACAAGAAAGCAGCTGGAGTCTGTTAGAGGTGGGCATTACCAAGGACCTCACGATACGATAAGTATCACGATACACGATACGATACGATATTGCGATATCCAGATTTTGAGATTGCGATATATTGCGATATATTGCAATATTCTACGATATTCTACATAGTTCACTGAAAAATGTAAAAGGCATTATGCATCTTAAAATCCGAGTTGTATGTACATCAGATGATATTGATAATTTATGGGACAAACTGAGTCAAAACAATGTAATTCAAATTATCCATGCCATTTTATACAGGTGCAAGTTACAACAACATATTTGCATGAACAACACACTGTCTGAGGTAGCAGTACAGTGACACCTCGCAGAGCAGAGGTGCAGAAGTTGTACTGGATTTACGTCTGAAACATGATTTATTATTAGAAAAAATATTGATATTGGAGGGCGTCAAGTAGGAGGTTAAGCAGGCGCCCCATGTAGAGGCTACAGTCCTCAATCCCCCTTTCTCTGTCTCTCTCAACTATACTATCAATAAAGGCATCAAAAGCCCCCCCCAAAAATCTAATTTTTATTCAAATATTGAATATCGATATCGTATCGCGATATAAAGTATCGCGATATAGTGATATATTGCCTTATCGATATTTTTGCCCGTCCCTAGAGTCTGTCAGTATTTAGTGTCTGAATGCACCGTTTTATCCGTTAGTGCCGTTAATCCAGAACTAAAAAGATAAAAGAACGACATTTCACCATAAACTGCCCACGACCAGGTCCTCGCAAGATTTCTGACAGAGTCTAAAAAAACTAAGAAGAGTTGTCCAAGGAGGTTAAGCAGGCGCCCCATGTAGAGGCTACAGTCCTCAATCCCCCTTTCTCTGTCTCTCTCAACTATACTATCAATAAAGGCATCAAAAGCCCCCCCCCAAAAATCTAATTTTTATTCAAATATTGAATATCGATATTGTATCGCGATATAAAGTATCACGATATATTGCCTTATCAATATTTTTGCCCGTCCCTAGAGTCTGTCAGTATTTAGTGTCTGAATGCACCGTTTTATCCGTTAGTGCCGTTAATCCAGAACTAAAAAGATAAAAGAACAACATTTCACCATAAACTGCCCACGACCAGGTCCTCGTAAGATTTCTGACAGAGTCTAAAGAAAACTAATGGCGCGTTTCCACTAGCACGGTACGGTACGGCACGGCACGGCGCGCTATTTGCGTGTTTCCACTAGCCCTAGTACCTGTACCAGGTCCCATTTTTCGTACCTCCTCGGCCCTGGTTCCAAGCGAGCCGAAGCGTTACTATAACGTGACGTCATCCGACTGCCTTCCGCGGATTGGGCAGAGAGTCAGCCAAGCACGACGTCGGACATGAGAATCAAACCCGGAAATTTCAAAAACATTGCGGCAACAGCGTCAGCTGATCTGTATCGAGACTGTTGTTATTCCTTCACCTGAGGAAACTGTTGCTGTGCGTAAATCCACACTGTGTCTGTTAACAAGGTGCAGACCAGTGAGTTTGGAGCTGACGAGCGGATCGAAAATAGAGAGAGGGACAATGCGATCTCCGCGATCACCCCCGTGCCGACCCCGCCCCCGCCGAGGAGTTACTAGAGAACTCAGCTGTAATGGAAACACAACCAAACCGAGCCGAGCCGTGCCGTGCGTGCCGTACCGTGCTGTACAGTGCTAGTGGAAACGCGCCATAAGAGTCGTCGTCCAAGAGCCGAGGAGGTTGCAATTAGCAGGTACATAACATACAGTATGTAAAACAAATCAACGAGTGATGCATTTAACCATCATTACCTCGATGCTGCTCACCATGCAATAATACAATACTTATTTTCCCCGCTGTATATATAAATCTTTATGGTGCTTGATGCTAAAAAGTTTCAGAACAGCTGCTTTAAATGATTTCATGACTTGGATAAAGTTTGTTCTCCTGAGCCTTTGTGTCTCTAAGTGTTCATGAAGCTTCATGGAACCTGCAGGTCACAGCTCCTGCTCTGTTTTCTAACCTCCTCCTCTTCCTGTCCTTCTCTCCTCCTCCTCCTCTTCCTCCTCCTCTTCCTCCTCCTCAGCCTCTGGAGCTGCTCTGGCACTCCCTGGACGAGTGGCTGGTGCTCATCTCCACCGAGCTGGACAGAGACAGGAAGAACCCGTCCTCCTCGTCCTCCAGCAGCGAGATCGCCTCCCTGCTCCTCAAACAGCGGGAGGCCGACCACCACTCCGGCTCCGGCTCCGGCTCTGGTTCCGGCTCTGGCTCCGGCTCGCCGCCCAAGCTCCCCGCCTTGCTGGACCCTCAGATCGTCATGGAAACGGAGGCGTGCGTCGTCGACGGGGAGGACGTCATCTCCATGACGGCCAACCGCCTCAGCGCCGTCATCCAGGCGTTCTACATGTGCTGCTCCTGTCAGATGCCACAAGGGTTCGTGCTTCACTGCCGACGCCAGATATACTGATCACTGCTGCTGGTTCGATTATTGGTTTATTTGTTTGTTTGTTTGTTTTATTTGTTGAAAAATAAAAGTGGAAAAGTAGGAACCCACTGTGGGATTATCTTAAAACCTCACCTATGAAAGATACAGTAACACATAATAACATCGCAAAGGGAAATAATAAGACAATAATAACTAAGATAAACATCAAAAATTAAAAAATTAAGCCGTCAGTTAAAGGGATAGTTCACCCAAAATTCTCTGAAACTTCTCCCAGCCTTTAGTTGACATGAGGGTGAGTAGATAATGAGTGAAATTTCAATTTTGGGTGAACTATCCCTTTAAATACAAAACCAAAGGGAAAAAAATCACAAAACTTTACAAAATTATTAAATATATTATTGTAATATAATAGGCAAGGCAAGGGAAATGTATTTGTATAGTAATAATAATAATCTCTTTTTTCTCAGGATGACGTCCCCTCGCTTCATCGAGTTCGTCTGCAAACACGACAACGTGCTCAAGTGTTTTGTAACCAGGTGAGTCGCACACCGTGCACGCACATGCACACTTCCATTTGTTTGTCTCTCTCACTTCCTCCCTTGTTTCTTCCTCTGTTCATCAGGAATCCAAAGATCATCTTCAACCACTTCCACTTCCTGCTGGAGTGTCCGGAGCTGATGTCGCGCTTCATGCACATCATTAAAGGCCAGGTGAGGCCGTGTTTTAACTGCAGAGACGTTAACCTGGTGAATTACAGCAGATTTCATCTTCCAGCCTCTTTCTCTGTCTCTCCTCCACGTTAATCCTTCACTCTTCCTCCAGTGTTTAGAGAACAAAAGCATATATTATGCAAATAGACCTCGACTCCGTCTCTCTGCGACGGCTCTGAAGGCTTTTTGAGTCGCTGTAATAAAAAAAACACAGTCTGAGTGTTAAAAGCTCAGAGACGTGATAATGAGTTGAATAAATGTGGGATGAGGTCATCGTTGTCTTCTTCTTCTTCTTCTCCTCCTCTCAGCCCTTTAAGGATCGCTGCGAGTGGTTCTACGAGCACCTGCTGGCCGGTCAGCCGGACTCGGACATGGTTCACCGCCCGGTCAATGAGAACGACATCCTGCTCATCCACAGAGGTACATGCACGCACGCGAACGCATGCACACGCACGCACACGCATGCACACGCACACGCAACTGTCCACTGACTAAAGAATAAGTTGATTTGTTCCAGTTTTAAAGAAAAGTTGAAGTTGCAAAACTAGAGAAACAGAAGGTAATGCTGAGAATTAGTCATATAATAATAATAATAATAATAAAATAATTATAGAAATATGAAATAAAAAGATGATAATCACTTTTATTCCTTTATTTATTTATTTACATAACACAAAACACTCTTAAGTGTTGTCACTTTTTCTCTGTGACCTTTCCCAATAGTTATTTAGTTTTCTCCTTTTTTTTGTTTCCCTGTAAAGTGGCCTTGGGTTTTTATAAATTAAAGTTATTATAATTATTATGTAACATCAATAGAGAGCAGAGCATGAAGACCAGACCGCTTTATTCCCTCTGGTCTGTGAAGGTTTGGTTTCTAATTCACACTGCGCCTCTATTTTCTGTCTTTGTCCCCAACAGACTCCATATTCAGGAGCAGCTGTGAGATGGTTTCCAAATCCACCAACGAGAAGCTCAAACAGGGAATCGCTGTCCGTTTCCACGGCGAGGAAGGGATGGTGAGTTTAGAGATTTATATAAACCTGCATGAGCTCACAGGAATAAAACAGTTGTTTTCTGTCGAGTATAAATGCAGTGTTGGTATTTATTTATACAGCACAACTCAACGTGCTTTACATAAAAACAAGACATTTAGCAGTGAGAAATGGAAACAGGAAAACATACATGTTTTAAAAATTAAAATAAACTAGTAATAATTGGAAAAATTAAAGGGATAGTTCAACATTTTGGTAACATTGGTTACATTTTGGCCCATTGACATAACCCCTATAGTCATAGCAGTAGGTTCATTACCTTTAATTGTCGGTGCAAGCTATTTTTAGAACAGCGGAGCAGAGCCGTGAGCTGCTCAGAGCTACGCTACGGAGGCTCATGGGAATACTCATCAAATACACAATCCAACAACTCCACAACGCTCTGGTGGACAAGTTGTGACCTGCACATTCACCACGCTGTGAGATAATAACACAACGTTACCACACAGAGTTGCTTTAGAGGGAAATACAGAGACTGTTGATGAAAAACTGTCCCTGAAGGCAATGTGCATCAGCAGTTTTGCATGAATTTCCCTCTAAAACAACTCTGTGTGGTAACGTTGTGTTATTATCTCATAGTGTGTACTCATTCTAAATCGTTCAGATAATAAAAAAAAAAAAATCAGTCAATCAAAAAGATAAAGAAATTTACCTCAAAAGTTTCACAGTTAATAAAAGACATATTTTTCATGCAAATTATTCACATTCACAGATCGAACTCTGAACTCTATAAAATCAATGTGTCCCATGACTCATGAGCGTCAAGTCACCACTGGCCTGGAAGTCCTTAAATGTATGAGTTTAAAGGTTGTAATTTATAATCGAAATGGAAAAACTCTGATAACACAACTCTAAAGGCCCCCACATACTCGGGCGTACTGTGCGCGTACTGTGAGGAGCGCGGACTCAGTGCGCACTGTCCGCGGACATTTGAGCTTTCATAGTCGGGCGTACAGCGCAACAATAAAAAACAGGTCGATATGAAGATTTCCCGCCGAGCAGTCTATTGTGTGAAGGCCCCTACATACTCGGGCGTACATGTGTCTGCGGACGTCCGCGCGTACTCTAGGCGTACTCGAGGCGTACTCAATGTGGACCCAAAGCGGACGTCCGCCAGACCTGTCCGCGCAAAGCTCAATATTTACGACCGCGCGTACTCCGCGTACGCGTACTCGGTGTCACACAATAGACTGCTCGGCGGGAAATATTCATATCGACCTGTTTTTATTATTACGCTGTACGCCCGACTATGAAAGCTCAAATGTCCTCACAGTACGCGCACAGTACGCCCGAGTATGTGGGGGCCTTGACACCGAGTACGCGTACGCGGAGTATGCGCGGTCGTAAATATTGAGCTTTGCGCGGACAGGTCTGGCGGACGTCCGCTTTGGGTCCGCATTGAGTACGCCTCGAGTACGCCTAGAGTATGCGCGGACGTCCGCGGACACATGTACGCCCGAGTATGTAGGGGCCTTAACATAGGAGTTGTCACTGACATAGAGTTAACTCATAGGAAGTGGTTTTTTTTAAAGTCCTGGCTATCTGCATGTTTCTTCCTGTTTGCAATCAGATTTCCACTGAACTTTAAAACTCACACACACAAGATTATATTTTAAAATTATTTAGAAGTTCAAAACAAAAATTACTTCATTTCCAGATAAAGCTTTGGTCCTGGGTCTGCAGCACAGTTTTGAAATTATATCATACAACAGCTTTGTCTGCTGGTACATTTACATGAATAAAGAAGTTCATAATAATAATCAACATACATTGTTTTATATGTTATTTTTATTTATTTATTTAAAGACAGGTATATTATTTCAAAGTTGATTCAGTTGCAACAAGCTCTTATGAATAAAATCACCACATATACATTAACATTGTCAGATCACAGCAGAACATGTAAATACTGAGAATGGAGGCCAGAGACATGTTTCCTCAAGAAAAGCAAACAAACAAAATGTTGCCAAAGAATGATCAAACCAAGCTATGTTTAAAGTACAGCTTCTTCTTTACGCATATCATATATAACATATTTTTATATTACAAGGCTGACGTTGTAACATGTTATTAAAGCTTGCAGTATGCAGACACACAGTCACAGATACAGTCGTGAGAAAATATTGTTTGCACAGTGAAAGACTGAAAACTGTGTGAGCACAAGAGCATCATTCTTCTTCCTGGAGGACAGTCTTTAAAGTATTCAGGAAGGATTTGCAAACTATATTCTTGAAATCTTGGCCTATGAACACATACAGCAGTGGGTTAATGCAGCTGTTGAGATAGATCAGGTTGGTGGCTATAGGGATACCAATAGTAAGAACATAGCCAAATGTTGGACTGGTTGTAAAATGAAGCAACTCTATTAAACCCATGATGTGATAGGGGGCCCAGCACAGGAAAAAAGCGATGATAACAGCAGCAATGATCTTAAAGGGGCGTCTTGAGCGTTTGACCAGGGTCCGGTTGAGACGATGGATCATCACAGCATTAGA
The DNA here is from genome assembly GCA_030347415.2 of Decapterus maruadsi. Lineage (NCBI taxonomy): Eukaryota > Metazoa > Chordata > Actinopteri > Carangiformes > Carangidae > Decapterus > Decapterus maruadsi. The sequence continues at coordinate 3,976,888 of CM064894.1, forward strand.
GGAGACAATGACAGTGAAGGGGAGAAGAAATCCAAGAAAGAAGTGGGTGAGGGCCATGGCCCGAAGACGGAACACCCCCAACTCAAAGTCAGATTCTGTGAAATTATTGGAAGGAGCAAACCTCTTGAAACAGTTGATCGTCTCTTCATCAAATGATGGTGCTGTGTCCCTGAAGATGAAGTATGGAGTACTGTAAATCAGAGCCAGGACCCAAACACCAAGACTCACATAGGACGCCTTGCGTACAGTTCGGTGGCTCCGGGCCCAGAGAGGCCACACAACAGTAACACATCTGTCCACACTGATCGCCACCAGGATGTAGACACTGGTAAACATGTTCAGGGACGTTGCAGCACTGTTCACTTTGCACATGAAGTGGCCGAATGGCCAGTGGAAATCCAGGGCTATGGAGGTCACTTTCAGGGGCAGGAAGGCTGTGAGGAGGAAATCGGCCACAGCCAAGTTGAGGAACCAAACTGTTTTAACTGTTTTCTTCATCTTGAACCCGGTCAACCAGATAACCACTCCATTCCCCAGCACACCAACAACGAAGGCCAGACAATAAGCAATGGCAGAGAAGATGTTGAGAGACTTTATCAGCTTAAAGTAACTATAGTCATCATCGTGAGCATTAAATGAGTCATTTCCATCAAAAAGAGCTGTTGAATTATTGTCCTCCATCCTTGTCTTGAACCTAGCCTGTGACAGAAAAATGAAAAAATATTAATTTTCAATTTTTTCTAAATCTTAATAACAACTTTGATGCACTGCCTTTAATTACATCAGTTTAGAAAGTAGTCAAACTGTTTCTCCTTTTAAAGACATACCATGATCATGGTATCTGTTTATCTGTCATAGTACACTGTCTCTGTCTGTATTTGTCACTGATGCCTTAATTATCTTATATTTTTATATTTTTATATACAATCTGTACATTCATCTTAAATTCATGTAAATTCAAAGGAGACAATATAGAAAAATTACCTTTGAGGTTATGTCTTCAGCTGTGGTAACTCAGAATGAACTCCGTCAGGGTTAGAAAATCTTATTTATGTAATGTTGAAACCACAAGGAGGTGGGACTGTGACAGCGTTTTGCAAGAAGAAAAAAGGTTGCAACAAACAATGCAACTGCAATTTTTGTGAGTATAACATAGATGTCTTATTATCAATGTGTGTCATTCTAAATTGGTCAGATCATTTCAGTCAAAAAATAGTTGTTTTAGAGGTAAATACAGAGACTGCTTGATGAAAAACTGTCCCTGAAGGCAACGTGCATCAGCGGTTTTGCATGAATTTCCCTCTAAAACAACTCTGTGTGGTAACGTTGTGTTATTATCTCATAGCGTGGTGAATGTGCAGGTCACAACTTGTCCACCAGAGCGTTGTGGAGTTGTTGGATTGTGTATTTGATGAGTTTGATGAGGGAAACCAAGAAATCCCATGAGCCTCCGTAGCGTAGCTCTGAGCAGCTCACGGCTCTGCTCCTCCGTTCTAAAAATAGCTTGCACAAACAGGGAATCGCTGTCCGTTTCCACGGCGAGGAAGGGATGGTGAGTTTAGAGATTTATATAAACCTGCATGAGCTCACAGGAATAAAACAGTTGTTTTCTATCGAGTCTAAATGCAGTGTTGGTATTTATTTATACAGCACAACTCAACGTGCTTTACATACAGTAAAAACAAGACATTTAGCAGTGAGAGTTGGAAACAGGAAAACATACATGTTTTAAAAATTAAAATAAACTACGGTAGTTAGTCAGAGCAGTAGGTTCGTTACCTTTAATTGTCCATCCATCCATCCATCCATCCATTATCTTCCGCTTCTTCCGGGGCCGGGTCGCGGGGGCAGCAGTCGGAGCAGGGATCCCCAAACTTCCCTCTCCGCCGACACTTCCTCCAGCTCTTCCGGGGGCACCCCGAGGCGTTCCCAGGCCAGCCGAGCAACGTAGTCACTCCAGCGTGTCCTGGGTCTTCCTCGGGGCCTCCTCCCGGTGGGACATGCCCGGAACACCTCACGAGGGAGGCGGCCAGGGGGCATCCTATACAGGTGCCCGAGCCACCTCAGCTGACTCCTCTCGATGTGGAGGAGCAGCGGTTCTACTCCGAGCTCCTCCCGGGTGACCGAGCTCCTCACCCTATCTCTAAGGGAGCGCCCCGCCACCCTGCGAAGGAAGCTCATTTCGGCCGCTTGTAATCGCGACCCTGCTCTTTCGGTCACTACCCAGATTTCATGACCATAGGTGAGGGTAGGAACGTAGACCGACCGGTAAATTGAGAGCTTCGCCTTTCGACTTAGCTCCCTCTTCACCACAACGGACCGATACAGTGACCGCATGACTGCAGCCGCTGCACCGATCCGCCTGTCGATCTCGCGCTCCATCCTTCCCTCACTCGTGAACAGGACCCCGAGATACTTGAACTCCTCCACCTGAGGCAGGATCTCTCCCCCGACCTGAAGGGTGCATGCCACCTTTTTCCGGTCGAGAACCATGGCCTCGGATTTAGAGGTGCTGATTCTCATCCCAGCTGCTTCACACTCGGCTGCAAACCGCCCTAGTGCACGCTGCAGGTCCTGGCTCTAGGGAGCCAGCAAGACAACATCATCCGCAAAAAGCAGAGATGAAATCAAGTGGCTCCCGAACCGTACCCCCTCCGGCCCTTGGCTGCGCCTAGAAATTCTGTCCATAAAGATGATGAACAGAACCGGTGACAAAGGGCAGCCCTGCCGGAGTCCAACATGCACCGGGAACAGGTCTGACTTATTGCCGGCAATGCGAACCAAGCTCCTGCTCCGGTCATACAGGGACCGTACAGCCCTCAGCAGAGGGCCTCCGATCCCATACACCCGGAGCACCCCCCACAGGATGCCACGTGGGACACGGTCGAATGCCTTCTCCAGATCCACAAAGCACATGTGGACTGGTTGGGCAAACTCCCATGAACCCTCGAGCACCCTGCGGAGGGTATAGAGCTGGTCCAGTGTTCCACGGCCGGGACGAAAACCGCATTGTTCCTCTTGGATCCGGGGTTCGACTATCGGCCGAATTCTCCTCTCCAGTACCCTGGAATAGACTTTCCCCGGGAGGCTGAGTAGTGTGATCCCCCGATAGTTGGAACACACCCTCCGGTCCCCCTTTTTGAAGAGGGGAACCACCACCCCGGTCTGCCAATCCAGAGGCACTGTCCCCAACTGCCACGTGATGTTGCAGAGGCGTGTCAGCCACGACAGCCCCACAACATCCAGAGACTTGAGGTACTCAGGGCGGATCTCATCCACCCCCGCTGCCTTGCCGCCGAGGAGTTTCCTAACTACCTCGGTGACTTCAGCTTGGGTAATGGATGCATCAACCTCTGGGTCCTCAGCCTCTGCTTCCTCAGTGGAAGGTGTGTCAGTGGGATTGAGGAGATCCTCGAAGTACTCCTTCCACCGCCCGACGATAGCCCCTGTCGAGGTCAACAGCTCCCCCCCTCCACTGTAAACAGTGTTGGCAGAGCACTGCTTCCCCCTCCTGAGGCGTCGGATGGTTTGCCAGAATTTCCTCGGGGCCGCCCGGTAGTCCTCCTCCATAGCCTCCCCGAACTTTTCCCAGACCCGAGTTTTTGCTTCCGTGACCGCCCGGGCTGCCGCTCGTTTGGCCTGCCGGTACCCGTCAGCTGCCTCGGGAGTCCCATGAACTAAGAAAGCTCGATAGGACTCCTTCTTCAGCTTGACAGCATCCCTTACCTCCGGCGTCCACCACCGGGTTCGGGGATTGCCGCCGCGACAGGCGCCGGTGACCCTACGGCCACAGCTCCGGTTGGCCGCGTCAACAATGGAGGAGGAGAACATGGTCCATTCGGACTCAATGTCTCCAACCTCCCTCGGAATCCGGGCAAAGCTCTCCCGGAGGTGGGAGTTGAAGACCTCCCTGACAGGGGATTCTGCCAGACGATCCCAGCAGACCCTCACGATACGCTTGGGTCTTCCAGGTCTGACCGGCTTCCTCCCCCGCCAGCGGATCCAACTCACCACCAGGTGGTGATCAGTTGACAGCTCAGCCCCTCTCTTCACCCGAGTGTCCAAGACATACGGTCGGAGGTCAGATGATACGACTACAAAGTCGATCATCGACCTCCGACCTAAGGTGTCCTGGTGCCACGTGCACTGGTGGACACCCTTATGCTCAAACATGGTGTTTGTTATGGACAAACTGTGACTAGCACAGAAGTCCAATAACAGAACACCGCTCGGGTTCAGATCGGGGAGGCCGTTCCTCCCAATCACACCTCTCCAGGTATCACTGTCGTTGCCCACGTGAGCGTTGAAGTCTCCCAGCAGAACAATGGAGTCCCCAGTTGGAGCGCTTTCCAGCACCCCTTCCAGGGACTCCAAGAAGGCCGGGTACTCTGCACTGCTGTTTGGCCCGTAGGCCGACACAACAGTGAGAGACCTATCCCCGACCCAAAGGCGCAGGGAAACGACCCTCTCGTTAAGCGGGGAGAACTCCAACACATGGCGGCTGAGCTGGGGGGCTATAAGCAAGCCCACGCCAGCCCGCCGCCTCTCACCTTGGGCAACTCCAGCGTGGAAAAGAGTCCAACCCCTCTCAAGGAGTTGGGTTCCAGAGCCCAGGCTGTGCGTGGAGGTGAGCCCGACTATCTCTAGCCGATACCTCTCAACCTCCTGCACCAGCTCAGGCTCTTTCCCCCCCAGCGAAGTGACATTCCATGTCCCTAAAGCCAGAGTCGTTGTCCGCGGATTGGGTCGTCGGGGCCCACGACCGCCACCCAAATCCCTTGGCACCATCCCCTTCTGGACCCTCCCACGGGTGGTGGGCCTACGGGAGGGCGGGCCCACGTCGCTCCTTCGGGCTGCGCCCGGCCGGGTCCCGTGGGCCCACGGAGCCCGGCCACCAGACGCTCGCCTGCGGGCCCCGACCCCAGGCCTGGCTCCAGGGTGGGGCCCCGGTGACGCCAATCCAGGCGACGTACACGTCCTTGATCTTTTCTTGTCGTCCATCAGGTGTCGGTGTCGGTGTCGGTCCATCAGCTTGTCGGTGCAAGCTATTTTTAGAACGGTGGAGCAGAGCCGTGAGCTGCTCAGAGTTACGCTACGGAGGCTCATGGGATTTCTTGGTTTCCCTCATCAAACTGATCAAATACACAATCCAACAACTCCACAACGCTCTGGTGGACAAGTTGTGACCTGCACATTCACCACGCTATGAGATAATAACACAATGTTACCACACAGAGTTGTTTTAGAGGGAAATACAGAGACTGTTGATGGAAAACTGTCCCTGAAGGCAACGTGCATCAGCAGTTTTGCATGAATTTCCCTCTAAAACAACTCTGTGTAGTAACGTTGTGTTATTATCTCATAGTGTGTACTCATTCTAAATCGTTCAGATAATAATAATAAAAAAAATCAGTCAATCAAAAAGATAAAGAAATTTACCTCAAAAGTTTCACAGTTAATAAAAGACATATTTTTCATGCAAATTATTCACGTGTCAATTTTTTTTTTCAAACCTACGAATCCTTTCACGACGGCCGCCAATGTTTGTGTTGAACTCAGATCGAACTCTGAACTCTGTAAAATCAATGTGACCCATCATGACTCATGAGCGTCAAGTCACCACCGGCCTGGAAGTCCTTAAATGTATGATTTTAAAGGTTGTAATTTATAATCGAAATGGAAACACTCTGAAAACACAACTCTAACGTAGGAGTTGTCACTGACATAGAGTTGACTCATAGGAAGTGGTTTTTTAAAGTCCTGGCTATCTGCATGTTTCTTCCTGTTTGCAATCAGATTTCCACTGAACTTTCAAACTCACACACACAAGATTATATTTTGAAATTATTTAGAAGTTCAAAACAAAAATTACTTCATTTCCATATAAAGCTTTGGTTCTGGGTCTGCAGCACAGTTTGAAATTATATCGTACAACAGCTTTGTCTGCTGGTAAATTTACATGAATAAAGAAGTTCATAATAATAATCAACATACATTGTTTTATATGTTATTTTTATTTATTTATTTAAAGACAGGTATATTATTTCAAAGTTGATTCAGTTGCAACAAGCTCTTATGAATAAAATCACCACATATACATTAACATTGTCAGATCACAGCAGAACATACTGAGAATGGAGGCCAGACACATGTCTCTTCAAGAAAAACAAACAGACAAAATGTGTTCAAAGAATAATCAAACCAAGCTACGTTTAAAGTACAGCTTCTTCTTTACACATAATATCATATATAACATATTTTTATATTACAAGGCTGACGTTGTAACGTGTTATTAAAGCTTGCAGTATGCAGACACACAGTCACAGATACAGTCGTGAGAAAATATTGTTTGCACAGCGAAAGACTGAAAACTGTGTGAGAACAAGAGCATCATTCTTCTTCCTGGAGGACAGTCGTCAAAGTATTCAGGAAGGATTTGGAAACTATATTCTTGACATCTTGGCCTATGAACACATACAGCAGTGGGTTAATGCAGCTGTTGAGAAAGGCCAGGTTCTCGGCTATAGGGAAACCAATAATAAAAACATAGATAGATATTCTAATACCTGTATAATAAAGCAACTGTATTAAGCTCAGGATGTGATAGGGGGCCCAGCACAGGAAAAAAGCGATGATAACAGCAGCAATGATCTTAAAGGGGCGTCTTGAGCGGCTGACCACGTTGCGGTTCCTCCTGAGACGATGGATCATCACAGCGTTAGAGGAGACAATGACAATGAAGGGGAGAAGAAATCCAAGAAAGAAGCGGGTGAGGGTCATGGCCCGACGACGTAACATCTTCAACTCAGACACAGATTGTGTGACATTATTGGAAGGAGAATAGTTGTTGAAACACCTGATCGTCTCTTCATCAGAAGATGATGGCCCTGTGTCCCTGAAGATGAAGTATGGAGTACTGTAAATCAGAGCCAGGACCCAAACACCAAGACTCACATACGACGCCTTGCGTACAGTTCGGTGGCTCCGGGCCCAGAGAGGCCACACAACAGTTACACATCTGTCCACACTGATCGCCACCAGGATGTAAACACTGGTGAACATGTTCAGGAAGACTGCAGCATTGTTCACTTTGCACATGAAGTTGCCGAATGGCCAGTGGAAATCCAGGGCTCTGTAGGTCACATTCAGGGGCAGCAAGGCTGTGAGGAGGAAATCGGCCACAGCCAAGTTGAGGAACCAAACTGTTTTAACTGTTTTCTTCATCTTGAACCCGGTCACCCAGATAACCACTCCATTCCCCAGCACACCAACAATGAAGACCAGACAAAAAACAGTGGCAGAGAAGATCCTGAGAGACTTTCTCAGCTTTAAGTAACTATTAGCATTAGAGGAGTCATTTCCAATAGAAAAATCTGTTGAATTATTGTCCTCCATCCTTGTCTTGAACCTATAGCCTGTGACAGAAAAATGAAAAAATATTAATTTTCAATTTTTTCTAAATCTTAATAACAACTTTGATGCGCTGCCTTTAATTACATCAGTTTAGAAAGTAGTCGAACTTATCTGTCATAGTACACTGTATCTGTCTGTATTTGTCACTGATGCCTTCATTATCTTATTTTTTCAATACAATCTGTACATTCATCTTAAATTCATGTAAATTCAAAGGAGACAATATAGAAAAATTACCTTTCTTAAAGTTGATCAGTGGGATGAGGTTATGTCTTCAGCTGTGGTAACTCAGAAAGAACTCAGTCAGGGTTAGAAAATCTTATTTATGTAATGTTGAAAGGAGGCGGGACTGTGACAGCGTTTCGCAAGAGGAGAAAAGGTTGCGTCCTTCTAAATTGGTCAGATCATTTTAGTCAAAAAATAGTTGTTTTAGAGACTGCTTGATGAAAAACTGTTCCTGAAGGCAACACGCATCAGCGGTTTTGCATGAATTTCCCTCTAAAACAACTCTGTGTGGTAACGTTGTGTTATTATCTCATAGCGTGGTGAATGTGCAGGTCACAACTTGTCCACCAGAGCGTTGTGGAGTTGTTGGATTGTGTATTTGATGAGTTTGATGAGGGAAACCAAGAAATCCCATTAGCCTTCGTAGCGTAGCTCTGAGCAGCTCACGGCTCTGCTCCGCCGTTCTAAAAATAGCTTGCACCGACAATTAAAGGTAATGAACCTACTGCTATGACTATAGGGATTATGGCAATGGGCCAGTTTGCCAAAATGTTGAACTATCCCTTTTAGCATACAATTAAAAGCAATATAAAGGAGTTGTGTTGTTGTTGTGTGTGTTTCAGGGTCAGGGTGTGGTTCGGGAGTGGTTTGACATCTTGTCCAATGAGATCATCAACCCAGACTACGCTCTGTTCACCCAGTCGGCCGATGGTACCCTCATGTTTTCTCTTTACTGCAACAACAACATCAAGTCTAAACAGCCGGACTTTTTGCAGTGTGTAATGACGGAGCTTGTGTGTGTCTGTGTGTGTGTGATCCACAGGAACCACGTTCCAGCCCAACAGCAACTCCTCGGTGAACCCGGACCATCTGAACTACTTCCGGTTCGCGGGTCAGATCCTGGGTCTGGCTCTGTACCACCGGCAGCTGGTCAACATCTACTTCACCCGCTCCTTCTACAAACACATACTGGGTACAAACAAACAACACACACAAACAGTGTACAGCATAGATGTATGTGATGTATGCTGCACAGTCCTGATATTAAATTCAGCGTTATTTGCATTTTACATCACCTGAGGCGCCTGAGAATGTCAGAAAAACTATAAAATGAGTCGTATTTATCTGAAATGGAAGTAAATTTATCACATTATTAAGACTCAGAATATCCCATCAACATGTTTTGTAGTTTCACTGCAGCCTCGACACTTTTCTTTATCCATTCAGCTGCAGATTATTTCCTCTCCGTACCCATTTATTTCCTGTCACAAAGGAGGAGGCCATGAAAAAACAACATCAGTGAAAATACTTATCAAATAATGGCATTTCCCAAATGCATAACTTAAACAATATTTCGCTGCATGACTCTGTTATTCGCCTAAGAGAGAAAGTGAAGCAACATTACATAATAAGAGGATTTTTTTATTAGTTATATATTGTTGTAGACGACTAAACTGAGACAGGTCTGAAAAATGTGTTTATTGAAATGTCATAGTTCACATCAAGGCTAATCAATACTATATTTAGCGTTTGTTTGACACTTTTAACTCAGCTGCCGCTTTATGACTTGTATTAATATATTCCCTAATATGCTTCTTATGCAACAAAATATTATAATATATAATCGAAAAGTATGATTTAATGCAGCTCAATTGAATTATTTTTATTTTAAACATGTAAGCAAAAGTAAGGCACAAGTTAATTTTTATAAATAACACAAGCATAGAAAAACAATTGAAATAAAAAAATAGTAATTACATTCTTTATAATATTTGAAAAGGAGTGAGAAGAAGCAATGCTTTTTTTTAAATCCGGGGACCACCAAGGGTCCTTGGTAGAGTTCGAGTGGGTCCCCAACTTTTTCTTGAAATTCTACCACTTTTTTCTTTTTTTTTTGATAATTAAAAAAAATGTTTTTGAGAATTTTCATTTTTTTTATTTTGAGAATTCTTTTTTTTTTTGGAGAATTACTTTTTTTTTTTGAGAATTTCTGATTTTTTTTTTGAGAATTCAAAAATGTTTTTTTTGAGAATTACATTTTTTTTGAGAATTTCAATTGTTTTTTTTTAGACTTTACAATTTTTATTTTTGAGAATTTCAATTTTGTTTTTCTTTTGATAATTACAATTTTCTTTCTTTTAAAAAAAAAAAAAGAATTTACCTATTTTTTTTGTAGAAAATCAACTTTTTTTTTTAGGTTTTTTTTTTTTTAACCACTTCTTCATACAATTTTTTTTTTTAATTTTGGGAGAAATTGTAGCCTACCACTTTTTTTTCTCAGAAATGTCTCTATAATATTATAATATTTCCAAAAATTCACACCATTGGGCCTAATTTGAATGAATATACAAAAAAAGTAACATTATCCAGTCTCAGAACAAGTATTTCTGGTGTTTGCTTAAAAAATGTGTCCAATGGGGGTCCATGGTCTAATTTTTGTCAATTTAGGGGTCCTTAATGTAAAAAAGGTTGAGAACCACTGCTATTGGGATTATTGCAATTTGCCAAAATTTTGAACTGTCCCTTTAATCATAACTGTACTGTATATGTATGTGTGTGTGTTGCGCAGGCATCCCGGTGAACTACCAGGACGTGTCGTCCATCGATCCCGAGTACGCCAAGAACCTGCAGTGGATCCTGGACAACGACATCAGCGACCTGGGGCTGGAGCTCACCTTCTCCGTGGAGACGGACGTGTTCGGGGCGATGGAGGAGGTGCCGCTCAAACCGGGAGGGACCAGCATCCTGGTTACCCAGGGCAACAAGGTCAGTACTACAGTAGCTGGTGAACAGCTCTGTTCAGAACGGCTGGTTTCAGTGCCTGTCCCTTTAAATGCAAATAAGCCACTGCTAGCCCCGCCCACTTCTACTGATAGGGGTGGGATTATGCAAATTAAAGAAACTAATGACATCATTATTACACAACTGAGGTAACAGCCTGTAAAACAACATGGATTTCAACCTAGGGAGGCTGAAAATTAAAGGTTTTTATTTGTTAATTCTCACATATTGAGGCCGAAAGGCAAAACAAACACCCAAATATAAGTTAACGAGCCTTCAAAAACTAGATATTTCCATATGCAGTTCCCCTTTTTACCTGTTTGATTCAGTCTCTCTGCACACTGTAAATAAAATAAAACCTTCACAGTGTGTCCTTTTCACTTTCTTACATTTTAGATTTTTATTTAAAGACGATCTTTTATATATAATATATATATATATATATATATTCCACAGTCAGAAACACTTTATTTCAAATGATTTACTTCACTCCTAAAACCATTTCTCCAACCTCTAACGCTCTCAGCTGCTCTGGCTTTATTGAGCCTCGAAGCAGGAGATCGCTGGTTTGACTCCCGGCCGTGCTGCTGCTGCTGCAGGTCAATCATCCACTTTCTCTACACTCTCTCTTTCCGAGTCTATCTTCACTGCCAACATCAATAAAAGGCGAAAACAACAACAAACAAAACAAAAAACTCACCTCCAAATAATGATAATAATAAAAAATAAACACAGTAAAAAGCTCCCGTTCATAAATTCTTGGCGGTGGCAGATCATCCTCTACCTGGTATCGAGCTCTTTCAGGTCATGAATTATTTCTTGCTATCAGCTGATAATCGTTTTTTTTTTTCTTTCCATTGATCTCGAGCCGTGGCGTGTATGAACGGCGCCGCTGCTTGTGTTTTCTACGCTCGCTCCGTCCTCATGTTTCTCTCCGGTCTCGTCCTGATATAAAGACACAGCATTGAGTTTCTGGTGAAAACATCCTTCATCATCATCATCATCATCATCATCATCATCGCACGGTGAATGTCTGAAGCGCTCGGCTCTGGAGACGGTTCAGTCTGAGATCAAGTCTTCAGCCCGAGGCGGCGCCGGACGGACGGACGAAGAGTCAAAGAGTCAAAATAATTCTCCTTTTCCTTTAACTCGCCTCGTCTCCTCGACCTCGACGGAGAAACGTCTGGAGGGTCAGAGAAGAAGAGGAGGAGGAGGATTCAAGAAGTGATGTCAGGTCACTGGCAGAGAAACACTGGTGTTGAACCACAGCTGGACTGGACTGGACTGGACTGGACTAACTGGTCTGGACTGGTCTAGACTGGACTGGACTAACTGGTCTGGTCTGGACTGATCTGGTCAGATCTGGTCTAACTGGTTAGGACTGGTCTGGACTGGTCTTACCGGATTGATCTGGTCTAATTGATTATGACTGGTTTAACTGGTCTGGACCGGTATCACTGGTCTGACATGGTCTAACCGGTCTGAACTGGTCTAACTGGTCTGAACTGGTCTAACCGGTCTGGACTGGTCTAACCGGTCTGGACTGGTCTAACCGGTCAGAACCGGTCAGAACCGGTCTAACTGACACTTCCTCCTCTTCCTCCTCTTCCTCTTCATCGATTGGTCTCCTGCAGCTCTTTGCCTGGAGTCCTCATTAGAGAGCGCAGCGCTGCTCCTCCTCCAGCAGGAGGCGCCGTCTGATCGATAACACACACACACACACTGGATACTGACGGGTGTCTGTGTGTGTGTCTCTGTGTGTGTGTGTGTGTGTGTGTGTGCGTGTCTGTGTGTGTGTGTGTGTCTGTCCCCCTCAGGCCGAGTACGTGCAGCTGGTGACGGAGCTGAGGATGACTCGAGCCATCCAGCCTCAGATCAACGCCTTCCTCCACGGCTTCCACACCTTCATCCCTCCATCGCTCATCCAGCTGTTTGACGAGTACGAGCTGGTGAGTCCTGACTCCTCCTCCTCTTCCTCCTTTTCCTCCTCTTCCTCTTCCTCCTCCTCCTCTTCCCTCTCTTTACTTCTTCTTCCTCCTTCTTCTTTTCCTCCTCTTCCTTCTACTCCTACCTTTCTTCCTCCCCATCCTTCTCTTCCTCTTCCCCCTCCCTCCTCTCTTTACCTCCTCCTCCTCCTCCTACTTTTCTTCCCACTCTTCATCTTTCTCTTCCACTTCCACTTCCTCCCTCTTCATCCTCCCTCCTCCTCCTCCTCCTCCTCCTCCTCCTCCTGACCTTCCTCTCTCTCTACCGTTCCTTCCGTCTTCTTTCAAACATTGTTTTTTCTCTTTGTTCTCTCCTGTGTCGACCAGCGTTCTCGGCTCTGATTCAGGGATTTATTAGCTGTTTCTGCTGCGATGCTGGTGCTGAGTGTGTGTCTGTGTGTCTGTGTGTGTGTGTTTAGGTGTGTGTCTGTGTGTGTGTGTGTTGGAGGGGAGGAGGGGTCACCTTGAAGCTCCTCCCTTATCTCCAACTCTATTAGTGGGATCTGTTTTTATTCCTCCACAGCTGGAGGCGTTATGTTTTTCAGTCGTCTGTCCTTATACACACACACACACGCGCACACGCACACACATATATAAACAATCTGAGTGAAGCCTCAAGGACTCAGAGGGAGAAATGATCAGATTTTAATGGTCGAAGGTCAAAAAGTCACAGTGACCTCGGAAAACACTAAAACTAATTATTTTGATCGTGTTGTAGATGAAAAATATATAAAACTGACATTTTTTGCCGCCGTGTGCACGTCTCATTTAATTTAGTTTCATATTTATATTTATTCCATTACATGCACACATAACATGATGGCATAAGTTAAAGGGATAGTTCAACATTTTGGCAAATTGACCCATTGCCATAACCCCTATCGTCATAGCAGTACGTTCGTTACCTTTAATTGTCGGTGCAAGCTGTTTTTAGAACGGCGGAGCAGAGCCGTGAGCTGCTCAGAGCTTCGCTACGGAGGCTCATGGGATTTCTTGGTTTCCCTCATCAAACTCATCAAATACACAATCCAACAACTCCACAACGCTCTGGTGGACAAGTTGACCTGCACATTCACCACGCTATGAGATAATAACACAACGTTACCACACAGAGTTGTTTTAGAGGGAAATACAGAGACTGTTGATGAAAAATTGTCCCTGAAGGCAACGTGCATCAGCTGTTTTGCATGAATTTAAAGATTTGACAAGAGATATTTCTACTTTTACAATTTCACCTGTAAGATGGAGACTTGCAGGAGAAACTTTGTTAATTTTCTTTGTCGGGTTCAAGAGCGCAGCAGTGCACTCCTCTCTCTTCACTGTAGAAGATAAAATAGTCTAAAGCCTCATACATCTCATTCCTCTGGGCTCTGTTGTCCAAACCCCCCTCCCCTCCCCCCAAAAAAACCCCAATAGAAATACATCAGTGAGCAGTCGTGTTGCACACTCTTTAATTAACATGAACACACACACGCTCTGTGGTTTATTGTAACTCCATCCTACATACATCATCCTGCTGCCCCATATACTAATACTAGAAACAACAAAAGCAGAGTGCTCCTCTGTTTGACTAATGTTGGACACAAACTGCTGCGTCCAGCTGTTTTGGGCATTTATTGGATCTTAGATATAGAAATATATATGTAAAATATGTCAGTATATAAGTAATAAATGTGTATATTGTGAGGTAAGAGAGAAATATTGAAGGAAAAACAGCAGTATGAGTTAATATGTGTCTAAATAAAACATTTAAAAGTGACATAATTATGATTTAAACCAATTCAATTAATCTATTAGATTTCAGATCTTGACATTTTCAATTCAAAAATTTTTGTTTGATGTAGTACAATCAAACTTTTTCAAAACCCCTATTTCACAAATTATAGTTAAAAATGTTCAAGAAAAAGTGGTAAAATTCTAAAAAAAAAAAAAAGTTTAACATTTTCAAGAAAAAAAGTGTTACAATTTTCTCAAAAAAACCCAACAAGTTAAAAAACAAAATCTAGAAAAAGTGGTAATTTTTTTTTAAATAAAAAAAAATAATTCTCAATACAACAACAAAAAAAAAGTAACAATTCTAGAAAAATTTGTAAAATTTCAAGAAAAAGTTGGGGACCCAACAACAACAACAACAATTAAATCCTCGTTCACATGTCTGGAAACATGAAAAAAATAGTGAAACAAACATAAAACATTCTCTGTTTTTAAGCTGTTCGCTCCTAGTTTTATTTTGGCGGGTCAGAGACCTTTCCCTGTTCACTGTTGTCCATCAGTTTGTGTCGCCTTCAGACAGATTTCCTGCCTGAATCTGAGTTTATACGATGTCGTATGATGTGGTAAAAGGACAGAAAGCATCGTTCAAAAGACAGAAAATATCATTATTAAGTGAGAAAAATCTAAAAATAGCGGATTATATGAAAGATGGACACTTATTTATGGTCACGTTGTTCAGCGTGTGTGGTCGTGTCAAACAGCAGCTCGGTCCCGACCTGCAGGAAGTCGACCGCCGCCATCGTGTTACGGTTGATGCTGAAGCTAATGGATGAATGTGTTATCAGCTGTTTTCTCCTCTTTTAAACCTCCAGCTCTCAATGTGTTGTTGTCTTCTTCTTCTTCTGTGTGTGTGTGTGTGCAGGAGCTGCTGCTGTCGGGGATGCCAGAGATCGATGTGCAGGATTGGTGCAGGAACACAGAGTACACCAGTGGCTACGACCCCCAGGAGCCCGTTATCCAGGTGGGTTCTTCTTCTTAATTTTCAGGCTATACCAACCAGTAAACTAATAATTTCCTGGGTCATGAGGAATATAATACGTCATAAAACTTCTAAATCTGCTTCATTTTTGGATTTGCTTCAATTTACTAAGTTTTAAGTTTGTCATGGTTTGGTGTTTTATTTTCTGGTTAACCTGGAAGTGGATGTAAGTTCAGAGGAACACTTGAGTGTTTCAACTTGAAAGAAAATGAGGAAAAAACCTAATTATTCAAATAATTTCTCTAAAAAAATGATGAAGAATATGGATTTCTGTGGAGATAAAGTTCTCCACTCAAACAGAAATGAGCCAACATCTTCTTTGTGGTCTCCTTCCTCTGCAGTGGTTCTGGGAGGTGGTGAAGAGTCTGACGCAGGAGGAACGGGTTCTTCTGCTTCAGTTTGTCACCGGGAGGTTCGTCAGCTGGATTCACACTATGATTTATGAGATTTAAAGGGATACACCAACATTTTTCTTCATGTCTTGCCTCGCTCCCGAGTCCATGACCAGCAGATAGACGCCATCCTTTCCACTGTGCGTGCAGTAACGAGGGAGATACGGGCAGAGCTGGCGCACCGCTAATTAGCTTAGCTCAAACACTGGAAGTGTATGGGTAGTGTTAGCCTGCCGCCACCTCAAGTCACCAGAGAAACTCTTCAGCAGCTCTAAACGGAAACCAGCGGCCGATCTTCGTTTCAGAGCTGACAAAACTCTCCGGTAAGGCATCTTGAGCGGTCAGATGCTAACGCTAACGGGACGAGATCGGTCAAAACAGAGGGTTCAAGCAAAGACGGTTTATTTTGGTTCAAGCTAGCTACATCGAGGGTAGGTTAGCTTCCTGTTTCAAAGTAAAAGCACAAATTCTATTGTCATGGTTTTCTGTATGTAAAGGGTAACGGGTGTTTTATTTTGTGAAAGAACCGGAAGTGCTTGAGTCAGCGAGTAGCATTCATCTGAACAAAAGTATAAACAGCTGGTATTTAGACAAATTAACGACACACTGCTGATCTAAACAGCTACTTTCTCACCTAAACATGTTTGAACTGTCGATAAAGTGATATATTTACAGAGTTTGGATCTCAGACTTTAGGTGAAGGCGAGCTAACACTACCTTTACACTTTTAGCGTTTGAGCTAAGCTAATTGCGGGCGATACGGCTCAATCTGCACGCACAGTCGAAAGGATGGTGTCTATCTGCTGGTCATGGACTCGGTAGTGAGGCAAGACACAGAAAAAATGTTGGTGTATCCCTTTAAAAAAACAAAACAAACAAATATCTTTATATCGATTGGTAATTTGCTGTCCTTCTCCCTCAGCTCCAGGGTTCCTCATGGGGGCTTTGCTTTCCTGATGGGGGGCAGCGGTTTACAGAAGTTCACAGTTGCTGCAGTGCCATACACCTCCAACCTACTGCCTACCTCTAGTACCTGGTAACAAAACATCCTCCTCTTCCTTTTTTCCTTTATTCTACCCCTTTATTCCATCATCCTGTTGTTTGTCGACTCAGATTCTCTCCCGGTCTTTGTTACTGACAGATGTTCCTCAAACGCTCCCTGGGACTCAAACATGAACTCTAATGAACGGCGTCGTAGCTTCTAGTCAGACATTAGTCCCCCATAGAGACACACACTGCAACACGTTTTCCCTCGTGTGTCTTTGCTGTGTAATTACAACACACAAATTGACAATTTTAAGTCACATTTTCGTTAAATGTTTGTCACTTTGCTCGCCTGTAAAGAAATCGTTTTTTTTTTTTCTACTGACCGGCTGTTGCACTAACACAGAGAGATATCAGTCGTACTGGTTCTATTCTCCTGTAACTGTTAAAGGAATAGTTCAACATTTTGGTAAATTGGCCCATTGCCATAATCCCTATAATCATAGCAGTAGGTTCGTTACCTTTATTTGTCGATGCAAGCTATTTTTAGAACGGTGGAGCAGAGCCGTGAGCTGCTCAGAGCTACGCCACAGAGGCTCATGGGATTTCTTGGTTTCCCTCATCAAACTCATCAAATACACAATCCAACAACTCCACAACGCTCTGGTGGACAAGTTGTGACCTGCACATTCACCACGCTATGAGATAATAACACAACGTTACCACACAGAGTTGTTTTAGAGAGAAATTCATGCAAAACCGCTGATGCACGTTGCCTTCAGGGACAGTTTTTCATCAACAGTCTCTGTATTTATCTCTAAAACAACTCTGTGTTTCTGGATTGTGTATTTGATGAGTTTGATGAGGGAAACCAAGAAATCTCATGAGCCTCCGTAGCGTAGCTCTGAGCAGCTCACGGCTCTGCTCCGCCGTTCTAAAAATAGCTTGCATCGATGACTAAAGGTGGCTGGACCAGTGAAATAACTCATACAGTAATAACCTGCACATAACAAGTTTTTCCCCTTTGTTTCAGTGAAAATGAAGGGTTCATTTTACAAAACATGTTGTAAATAACTTGAAAAAGTCTTCTATGTCATTTTCACACCCAGAGTGGTCCAGACTGTGAATAATATGACCAAAACGTTTAATTTTGGTATAAAAGTGGCGTTAGGTATTGACAGTACCTCTGTTTCTGCTCAGTTGAAGTTTTATTCTTTGCTTTCATTCACTTTTTTGATGCGTCTGCGTCAAAGGTGACCAGATTTTTAAAGAGAAACGTGTCGTTATCACCTGCTGCTGCTGCTTAAAAAACAAAACAAAACATTGTCTGGACCAGATTAATTTCCTATCCCAACTGAATTTTTGATTGAATAGAGAGGTCTGGAATCTGGATGCTGTGTTTGCTTTAACAGTGGCTGTATCTAAACCGAACACTAGAGGGCAGTGTGTCTCTTTCAGTCTCGTTGACACCAGGAAGCTTCACTCTGACTTTTACACTGATGGCACTCTGAGATCTCTGCATAGTCGCACAATGTGCATGTGGTGTAATATTCATACCAGCCCTCCTCCTCCTCCTCCTCCTCCTCCTCCTCCTCCTCCTCCTCCATCATCATAACAACTGTGCAGCCTAAAACTCAGCGTTGACCATGTCCACCCACTCTTCTCTCTCCAACGTCCACAGCATCAACATGCTGAAACTACCCGAGTACCCGAGTCAGGAGATCCTGAGAGACCGGCTGCTCGTGGCGTTGCATTGTGGGAGCTACGGCTACACCATGGCGTAAAAAATACAACAACAACAACAAGAACAAACTCCCATCATCACTTCGGTTCCTCTTCCTCCTCTTCCACAGACTCTCTTTTTGTAATCAGGCACTTATATAAAAAAACAAAAAAAACAAACAGGAAATCCAGATTGTTATGAATGAGCAGAACCGGATCTCCTCCACTCCAAACCTGTGCCAGAACTTTTATCTTTCTTTCTTTTTCTTTTTTTTTCTTTTTTTTAAAACTCAAGCTGGTATCTGGTAATTTATGCAAATATAAAAAAAGAAATTGACTATTTTCATGCATACATTTATTTAAAGAAAAAAAACAAAAAAACAAAAACAAACAGCATTTATAAAATCTCTAATTTAAAACAATAAATGCATTCATGCACATTTACTGAATGTCAAATATTTATTCAATTCAATACTCCAACAAACTACAATTAATCAGAAACATGCAATCAATATTATTATCACATGGTGTAGTAATACAAGTTTTTTTTTTTTTTTTTTTTTTTAATTAAATTCAAACTTTTCAGATGATCCAACATGATGGAGAAACTGTAAATCACTTGAAAAGGGAACATCATCTCTTTTTTTTGGTCCTGGAGTAAAACTTTTCCCCCTTTACATGCTGTTCCAGGTTTAATTAAGGAATTAAGGAGCTTTGGACATTTTTCCTGGCAAAACCTTTTTGTTTTTTTACACCAGATCTTTGACTCATAAACACAACACAAGAAAAACTAATTTTGTTTACAGTTTTTTCTTTTCTTTTCTTATTTCCCTCTGAATTTAAAAGTGAGTTTCTGTTCAACCATTAGTGACTTAATCAGTGTTTCCCTCCAACATTCAACCTGTTGAGATTACAGCCCAGATGGTTAGCCTAGCCTAGCCTAGCATCGTAGCTTTACTATTGATTCCCAATCGATGTTTCCATTTACTCACTTTCCCATTAGTGATAGTTGGTGTGTGTGTGTGTGTGTGTGTGTGTGTTTCTGCTGAGTCAGTGGCAGCTCATGTCCTATATTGCATAAACCAGGAGGAGGATGATCATCCAACCAGAGCAATTATAAACACAAGGGCAGAGTCGAGTTCTCGGCTGCTGCAAGTCATAGGAACGACTGTTTTCATATCATTCCTGCTGCCGTCGATGAGTTGTTACGCTACAGACACTTAAAGGGATAGTTCACCCAAAATTGAAATTTCACTCATTATCTACTCACCCTCATGTTGACTATGGGCTGGGAGATCTGAGTTACGGGGGGTCCATGCAGCAGTATTTGTCCATATAATGGTTGCAAATGGACACCAACTTTCTTTGTCCAAAAAGACAGACCAAAAAACATCCAAATACCTCCATACTGCTCGTCTGTAATGTCCCTCTTGTATTGAATCCCCGACATGAGAAACTGTTCCAAAAATAATCTATATTTTAAGCTTGTTTGTAACGGAAGCTCCCAGTGTCTCAGTTCACTGCTCTTCCTGAATGGCGGAACAATTTCTCATGTCGGGGCTTCAATACAAGAGGGACATTACAGACGAGCAGTATGGAGGTATTTGGATGTTTTTTGGTGTGTCTTTTTGGACGAAGAAAAGTGGTATCCATTCACAACCATTATATGGACAAATACTGCTGCGTGGACCCCCCGTAACTCAGAGAAGGAAATTTGAATTTTGGGTGAACTATCCCTTTAAGGTCAAAGTTCTTCATAATAACTTTATTGTGGGGAAATTATTGGATGGGAGCAAAGAAATGTTGGTTTTTAAGTATTTGTCTATTTAGATTTAGACAAAATCAAGTCAAAAATATATTGGCACATCTGCACTTTTTTTTTCAGATAATGCCCCATTGCTTCCTAAAAATCACTGCAAATACAGAAGTGTTGGCCTTTAGAAGTGTATTTCTTTGGTTTGCAACAGAGGAAAAAAGTAAAATCTGACATTTCCAAAAATGGACCGGACAAAATAATTGGCACCTTTTTTCAAAATTTCGATTTGAAGCATTTTTTTTTTTTTGGTTGTGTGTGTGTATGTATGTGTGTAAAATGTGAGATTTTACTTTATTTTATAGTTGCAACAATATCTAGGAAGAAATTATCTAGGGGTATTATCTGAAAAGAGAAGTGCCAATATTTTTGACCACCCACCAATATTTGCACCAATATATATCAATACAATAAAGACTATTGGTAAGAATAGAGTACAGATACAGGAAGTGGCCCACCAGACATGTTAGAATAAATACCAAGGACAAACATTAACTTGTTTTATTCTATAAAGTTTTTTTGTTTTGTTTTGTTTTGCGTCGTCCCATCTCATATATATATTAACATACAAATACTCCAAAAACATAAACAGGCATAAACTTTCTCTCCTGTTGGAGGGAAACACAGAACTATGAATAATTAAGTTTTGCTCTTATACCAGATAATCAATTCTAAGTTTATATCACTTAATCAAAATCTGGACTTTGGATTGTTTTGTTTGCCAAGGACATAAAGTAAAGACTGTATTTAAATATTGATTAAGTTATTGGAAGTACTGTTTACTGGCCAAAGTGTGTGACTTCTATTTTTGTTTTTGTTTTATATTTTTCCCCCATTATGTCTGAACTCACACTCACTCCATCCCTGTATTATAAGTCGCATGTGTCCTGTTGCTTATTGTCGGTTCTTTGTCAGTATTTTCTGCTGTCATCTGTATTTTATCTGTATTTCCTTTTTTTTTAAAAACGATGGCTGTGTGTTATTTGTCCCATATCTATCAATGTTTGGGCTTTTTTTTCAGTGCCAAACACTAAAACGCTGGACTTTTTTTCTTTATTTTGTATTCTTTTGGCCTTCACGAAGATGCTGAAAATTTGTTTTTTTTTAATGGGAAGGTTGGGTCGTGTCATGAATGTATCTTCTATAGCTCACTTTTCTTTTATTCCACTTTGTAAAGGGACATACCGTATGTACATTTAATAGCATTTATCGAGCAGTATTGTTTTGTTTTTTGTTTTGTTTTTTGAACGCCTTGCTCGCGTAAAATCTTTTGTAAACAGATTTGTTGTTTATCGAAAATGGAGCATTATTATAAATGTGTCAAATGATATAGTTTACCATGAATAAATGTTGTGCTTTGAGATTTCATCTGGTGATTTGAGTTGGCTTTAAAGCTGCATGAGTGTGTCATCACGGTCGTGCAGGGAAGAGGAGGAGGATGTGCAAGCAGCAGCTGATGTGCAGCTTTCTGTGTGTGTGTGTGTGTGTGTGTGTGTTTGCTTGGATAGACATATGTGGCCGCAGCGTGAGTGCTGTGTTGGGTCACCAGTTTAGAGCAGCAGGTCTACTGCTGCTAAATGGCCCCTAACCAGTGTTTAGCGAGTCCAACATCTGCTGCAGCTCCGTCCTGACAGCACATTACACTGGCTGCAACCTCCGCCTCGCTGCTGCTGCTGCTCAGTGCTCGCCCCGGTGTTACAGCACCAGACCGGCCGCCGCTCACACCGACGGCTGCAAGTTCAACAAACACAAGCATGGAAACAGAAATATATATATATTTATCCACTGCAAGGTCAGAAAACCTTTTTACTGTCGAGGCTGTGACGGAGATTGAGCAGCTAAACTTAACTACCTGAATTCATGTGCTTTGATTTCGTTGTCCTTGAAATGTTTTATCGTCTCCAAACTGAAACGGTCAGTATGTATTCAAGAAATAATAATCGTGTTGGTCAAATTCAGTTTCTTTTTTAGCTTAAAGGAGACGTATTCTGCCTTTTTTTCCACAAATTTAAATAGTTCCCAGCTGAAACCCACCACATATTAAGTGACATATAAAACAGCTCTACAGTGGGAATAGAAACAGCTTTTAAAGGAGACGTATTCTACCCTGTTTCCACAAATTAAAATAGTTCCCTGGTGTCTTAAAGACATGTCTGTGACATCCTTTGGTCAAAATACTCCAAGCATCAAACATCACGGCTCTTTTCATCCTCTCTAAACAGTCCTGTTCAGAACGACTGGTTTCAATGCCTGTCCCTTTAAATGCAAATGAGCCACTGCTTGCCCCGCCCCCTTCTACAGGTAGGGGTGGGGTTATGCAAATTCGAAAGCTAGTGACATCACTGGAAGACAACCGAGGGAACAACACGTAAAACCACGTGGATTTCAACTTAGGGAGCCGGAAAATTACAGATGTTATTGTCAGTTTTCACATTTTGGGGACCAGAAGACAAGACAAACACTCAAATAAAAGTTAAAAAGCCTTCAAAAAGTGATATTTCCATAATATGTCCCCTTTAAAGATGGAAATTCACAGGTAGGAAAAATATCAGGTAATAATAAAATACTTATGCGGGATACATTAAAGCCGTATCTCTGCATGGGTCTCTCCTCTGACTTCCTGGATCAGGCCTTAAGCCCCGCCCACCACCTGTTGTGGCTCCACAGTAGTCACCTGTGGTGTGGACTCATTACGTCACTTATCATTGTTTTATTTCTTTAAAACAGTGACGATAACAAAGATAATCAAGGTTTTATATGAGTCACTAATTCTTACTTCACATCTAGTTCTGTAGTTGGCTGGATTGAGCTGCAAGAAGCTGCAACTACTGTTTAATTAAAATACATCGAAAATCAGTTTTCATTTGATATTTGTGCAGTGAATCACACGCTACCCTTTAAATTAAATTAATATGAACAGTTTATCATAAACCATTCATTTCAATGAAGTTGTGAACTTGGTATTGACATGCAGGTGAGTTTATGCTTCATTTAATATACACAAAAATCAATTTTGCCGACTGTTTCACTCAGAATATTTTAATCTTAATACATGCACTTTATACAGAGATTCGTGGGGACATTTTGATCCTTGTCGGTCGTCAATAACTTCATTAATTATTTAAAAATTCTTCTCAATAAAGCCGCATGCGCTCATTAAATATATTTTTGTCGGTTTTAAATAGCGACTGAATGGCAGCCCATTAAGACCACATGTAAACTTCCAAAGCTTCTCTAAGCTGCTGCTCTGCACTGAAATCCTGATTTTATAACTGCTGCATTATCTGAATAAATTACCATACACTTACATTAAAGACAAAAGACTGTGCTGCGTCTTCAGCTGTGTGCATTCGTTAAATGGTGACGATGATGAAGTTAGAGGCGACAGGATCTCTCTCTCTCACACACACACCGAGTGGAGATTTAATCCCAGATTGTAGATCCAATATCAATTAATTTGTGTATCTAGTTAAAATAATATTCATATTAACAGTGGGTGGCTTGTGTGTTGAGATAAACCATCAGTTATAGAGACCAAAGTCATTAGGATTATCAGCATGGTTGGAGTTTTGTAGGAAAGTGAAACTGAAACTGCGTGTATTCCTATTCTGTAAACAAAGGAATAACAAATACATCAATATCATTGTCATTATAATCGTTATTTTTCAAGCTGTGACATCATCAGACAGCATGAATACACCTGAGATGAAAGAGTGAGCTGCAGCCTCGACATAGGTTTGAAAAACACTCAATTACAAATAGGGTTGCAAAGGGGCGGAAACTTTCCAGTAAATTTACGTTAAATTTCCAGAACTTTCCATCGGATATAACATTGGGTAATTTTGTAAAAATATTCCAAATTGGAAACCTTCCATGGGAATTATTGGGAATTTATGGGAATTAACTGGAAATTGGGGGTAATTTAACCTGTTAAGCCCCAAGGTCCCCAAGGTCCCCCAATTGGGGCTTAACAGGTTAAACTGTATCATATCCAAACATAAATAAAATAGTCAATATTTTGTTTTGTCATAATCAGACATAAATGCAAAAATAATACAATTAAAAAACATGACATTTCAACAGATGTATTTGTGAGTTAAACTTAAACTCACAAATAAACTTTTTTTAGTTTTAATTCTTGTATGACCAATCAATTCTTTTACTGAACAACAAAAACATGCATGTTGAGTGAAATTCCCCCTTCCCCATTAAATGTGGTTGTTCTGGCCAAGATTATGCTACAATACATTTTCCCCAACTGTATTTAAGTTAAAGGTCAACCTTCAATTTTATAAATTTCGGATTTATTCACATTTATTCACATTAATTCCCATAGATTCCCGTTAATTCCCATGGTTTCCAACTTTGAAAACTGCCGGAATTTTGCAACCCAATTACAAAACAAAGCATCTCTCTTACACAAACACACAAGCCCTGATTGCTCTGTATCCAGGTTGCACCAGTGGCGAACACGTCAACGTGCGTCCGTGCACATATATAATCTGTAAAAGGAGTCGATTAATAAAGTTTTGTTTTGTAATATGAAGAGAAAAGGAAGTGAGGACAGAGTCAGAGGACGTGGGGTGAGGAGGAAGCAACAGGACGAGGTGGTTTTGCTAGAATTAACAGGTTGTTGTTGTTGTTGTTGTATAGCAATGCAGCAACCTGTGTGTGTGTTTGTGTGTGTGTGTGTGTGTGCGCCTCTGTGTGAGAGCGCAGGCTTGAACAGATGTAATCAGCGTATGTGGATGTAGAGGCAATAACTCCACAGGGGGAAAGTTGGAGAAGTCAATCTATCTCTGTCATGAAAGCATGGAGCAATCAGAAAACACACACGCACAAACACACACACACACGCACACGCACACACAGCAGCCAGAAGATAAAGAAGCAGAGGTTCAGGCGTTTGAATCAGGGATTGGATCTCACCTGTACGGGAGCAGATGGACAAAGTGAGGAAGGTGTAACATCATCGGACTGTTTTTATTTCAGGTTTCTAAAAGTCAAAATGTGATACATCATAACACACACACACACATGCACACACACACAGACACACAACACACACAGTCCTTTTTCTTCTTAATGCGTCTAAAGGCCTCATATCGATACCCACTCTTTAATTAGGCCAGGACTCTATTAAAACTTAATTAATGAGGGACTACATTAAGCAGGTTAATAAATCACATCCATTATATCAGGCGGCCGTATGCAGGACACACTGCCTAAATATTTCTATGAGTGTGTGTGTGTGTGTGTGTGTGTGTGTGTGTGTGTGAGATGTCCTTTAGCGACTGAAACTATTTTTCTTTCTGAGCAAAGTTCATTAAGTGATAAAGAAAAGACACCGAGTCGGCTGGTTCTGCCGAGGCTGCAGGTTTGTTTTTAATGTGAATGAACCAAAGGGAAAGTCTCGGTATATAACTAACTCATACATTATATAGATTAAGATAAACTCCCAGGTTGAGAAATGACTGTGTTACAGCAGCAGGTATATAACGCACAATGTATAGCCTACAAACACAACCATAATGTAAAGTAATGGTATGTAGGCCTACAAATAAGCATGGAAAAGTATATTCAGTTGAGAACAATAGCGACGAACGAGAGTTTCACTGTCTCAACTTCCACTACAGTCATGGAAAAAAACAAGAGACCATTTTCACAAGCGTATGTAGGCTATTACAGTTATTCTTTTCTTTTTTAAACACAAACACAACTCATTCTACGTAATGAGACACTGATGACCTCATCACCTGAACCACATCTGGTTTTATAGGAAGATTATAAATAAAAACCACTGCTGGGATTAAACATTGACATTATCCCACAAAAAAACTGATTTATAAACTCTTCCTGAGTTAAAATATTCTTGCTGTGTTGTTTAGTAATAGATATGAACATGTTTTCTTAGCATTATTATTATTCAAGGTCTGAACAGACTTGATATTTCTGTTAAAAGACTAGCCAATAAAAGCTCTAAATGACAATATTTTTTTCAATTTTGGGAGAAATGTTGTCGGTTGTCAGTGACTCTATAAATAGTAAAACTAGAGACACTGTTCATTTTGGGAGTGGTATCTTAATTTTTTCCATGACTGTAGATATCACCGTTAAGACTAATCTGATGTTTAAAGGTTATAAAACCAATGATTGGACACTCATTAGGCTACTATTTCTGTGTGCACGTTTTGTATCATAAATTGGCCGGGCTAACCGTTGTTTAACTTTAATAATTCAGTGACTCAATAAACGGTCCATGAAAAAAAAATTTCTCCAGTGAATATCTGAGTTACAACATACGACTGAGCTAATTGGAGTAGTTTCATGTCCAACAACGGGAGAGTTTTAACAGCTGACGTCCTGATGCTAGCTTTGCTGATGCTGTTAGCTTAGCTACCGCCGTTAGCTTAGCTACCGCCGTTAGCTGTCCCTGTCTGCTGCAGCCACTGATGCTTTCTAGACACTGTGATTCCCCCAAAACTGAAAAAATACCACACATGGCAACACAAAACTGCTTTCACACATAGTAAAGTTTCTTCAATCATTTCAGATTTGTCGCTAACTCTTGTTTGTTAGCCTAGCCTACTAATTGTGCTCATTGCTGGTTTTCTACCTGTAAGTAACAACGAGGTGATTTGTTCTATAACCACACTCAGCTCTTGAGCACAAAAAGCCAAATAAACTGCAAAACCACAACAAAACTACAAGAAAAAAAGGCAGTTCAAAATAAACTAATAAACATGCAAAACTAATCAAATGGTCAATAAAATGTGCAAAAGCCAAACTAATCAAACCCAGAACATAATGATGACATCACTTGTGTGCTTGTGTTTGCACTTATGAAGCTGTGGCCATGGTGATACCAGCCCACTGTTGTGAGGAAGTTGTTGCCATGGCAAACATTCCATTTAAGAAGGAGTGCAGGAGGGGGGGCATGGTTGCCATGGGGACCAGGTAGAACCTTTCATGAGAATTCCGCATAATTAACTGTTCACTAAAGGGATTAAAATTATCAAAATGTTATCAGAGTCAAACCTGTGGAGGAAACCTTCATGTCAAAGGTTTTTTTTTTTTTTTTTAACTTATCGTCTTTGCCAGAAAGAAAAGAAGAAGAAGAAAAAAAACAAAAAGTAAAAAAGAAAGAAAGAAAAAAAACCAGTTGGGGGCCTGTTTGAAGCAGGAAGTCATTTTCACGTCCGTCACATTTCACGGCTCACGTTGGTGGGAAAAAACACACTTAGACCCTGTGTGGGAGCATTTTAGCCTTGAAATGAGGCGTGTGTATGTGTGTGTGTGTTCAGGTGCGTCATTGGTGCATTGTTATCTTGAGGCAGTGGAAAGCAGTTGTGCGACTGACCAACTCAGCTCAGTATTGTTTAAAGGAACAAACACATGGACACACACCTTGCACTACAGTGGGATATTTGTCTCATACATTATGCACTTTTTTTCTAGATTGCAGTGACTGTGATAGTTTACTATACTCATGTGGACTGAAGGATTACCCATGATATTTGGGAGCATATGCAAAGAAATGTATTAAAATGTATTAAATAACATATAATAATACATACAGTCATTGTGCATCACAAATTCAAACACTAGTCACCACACATTTATAAAAATCCAACCAACAGTGATAGTTGTTTATCAAAGATGGTTCAGAGGAAAAGATGTCTCACTCCTTTCCACACCTGATCACACATTACATAATTGCTGAGTGCTCATTATGAATATTTATAATAAAGAAGAAAATTTTTTCAAGATGGTTAGTACAGTATTACCAGTTATATGATCATGTCACCAGTGGTCGATTACTGTCATTAATTGAACTCACTTTAGCTCCAGCAGACACATGTCATGGGTTTGTTGTCTAAACATCCAAACAGCTTCTCTGCAGATTCCTCAGCCTTCTTCACCTGTTTACACATAAACAAACACAAACACACATTTACTCAGGTTTATATTCACTGCACACATATTTCCCTCAGCGTCAAATATCACTCAACGCAATGAGGCTGAAATTGTTGCTGCTTTGTCCCAGTGGCAGGATGAAGGTCATTACCTGTGTGTTTGTGCTTGTGTGTGTAATGTGCCAGACTGAGTGCGACTGTGGCTTTAAAATGGGGAATTTCACTGCACAGAAAATACGATTTTTCTGAAAACTAAGTGACTTTTGAAAAAGAAATTGACTTTTTTTTTTAAAACAAAGAGAGAAAAGGAAATATTTTAGAATATATCAGAAATCACCACATTCCTATAAATAAATGTTTTAAAATCAACAGATTAGTCTATATTAAAGGGATAGTTCAACATTTTGGCAAATTGGCCCATTGCCATAACCCCTATAGTCATAGCAGTAGGTTCATTATCTTTAATTGTCAGTGCAAGCTGTTTTTAGAATGGCGGAGCAGAGCCGTGAGCTGCTCAGAGCTACGCTACGGAGGTTCATGGGATTTCTTGGTTTCCCTCATCAAACTCATCAAATACACAATCCAACAACTCCACAACGCTCTGGTGGACAAGTTGTGACCTGCACATTCACCACGCTATGAGATAATAACACAACGTTACCACACAGAGTTGTTTTAGAGGGAAATACAGAGACTTGCTGCTCTGCTCCGCTGATCAAAAAATAATTTGCACTGACAATTAAAGGTAACAAAACTACTCCTAAAACTATAGGGATTATGGCAATGGGCAAATTAGCCAAAATTTTGAAATATCCCTTTAAAATGAACAGATCAGTCTACATTAACTCCCTGGTCTAAAAGTGGAACTATCCTGTAATAGAAACAACCTCCAGAGTACGAGTAGTTTGGTACCAAAGCCACAGGTGCAGGAGTGAACAGGTGAAAGTGAACCCAGATCTCTCTTCTGACTCCACACATCCTGTTCAACACCTGTTTGAACTGTTGCCCTCTGGCAGTCGCCACAGGTGTGTGAGAAAACAAAACAGACACACACACACCTCCAGACTGAGACAGAGACTGTTTCTTCCCATCGGTCATTAGCATAACTTAACACAAATAAACACTGAGGGACTAATTTTGGTGGCGGCCTGAACTCTTCCTCTGGCTCCTCTTTATCCAAACAGTAGGTTTTTATATATGACAAAGAACACACTGATCACTCTGGGAGGATGTGTGACAGTTACAGACGAGTGAATATATGAGCACACGAGGACATCTGTGCATCATGCAGTTGCTTATTTGATGCTTTCATCTGCTCAAATAGAAACTGAAATTTGCAGCGTCTTTGTGTATTTGCATGTGTTGAGCTCTCAAGGCCACCGTAGTATCAGGATTTGTTTATTCAGACAACGAGATGAGGGGAGTCTTTCTTTTTTTTTAAAAGAAGTTTTAATGTGTCAGTGTCGAGGATGTAAAACTAGATTATTTTCATGCAAGTTAGGATGATTTCAGCTCTTCCTGCTCCTCGTTCCTCCCTCAGCTGCACCACTGATCGATCCTCTGCAGCGTAGATAGGCAGCGTGTTGTTTACTGACTCCATTATGAGCATTTGCACATTAAAATCCAATAGAAACGTCTCATTATCTCAGAAGGTGAGCCATTAGCAAGCATCCCCAATCAGCTTTAAGAGCTGCAGCTACTCATGGTCACCCTCCTCTTCCCACAGTTTCACCTGATGATTGAAACATAACTTAACGTAATTATTCCAGATCTATGTTTACAGGAACAATTTGAGTGTAGTCTTAAGCTGTGTATGTAAAGTGACAATGTTGCATTGGTCAAATTAATCTGTCGCCCTTGGTTGAGGAGCGACTGGAGGGAGGAGGGGCTAAACGCTGTCCTATCTGAGTGCACGACATCCTACAGACGTGCAAACTGCTGAAAGAGTTTCACTGCCTGGACAGTGGCCCCGTTTCCAGCGCCTCCTGAGGCCGACCAGAGCCCAGTTTGACAACGCTTTGGCAACACGGGGTGGATTTGTCACTGAAGTATTCATAAGAAACTTATACAAAATGTTAGTTGCCTCCTGGAGTTATAGGTCTGTAGCAGTTCTGTAACGCCACTGACTTTGTATGCAATTTTGTTGCATCACAAATAAAAGAGTGCACACAGTTTAAAGGAGACATACTATGCCCCTTTTCCACAAATTCAAATAGTTCCCTGGTGTCTTAAAGTCGTGTCTGTGACATGCTTTCGTCAAAATACCTCAAGGCTCAAACATCACAGCTCTTTTCATCCAGTCCTGTTCAGAACGACTGGTTTCAGTGCCTGTCCCTTTAAATGCAAATGAGCCACTGCTTGCCCCGCCCCCTTCTACTGCTACCAGGTAGGGGTGGGGCTATGCAAATTCAAAAACTAGTTAGGGAAGACAACTGAGGGAACAGCTCGTACATTGGAGCCTGAAAATTACAGATTTTTTTGGTCAATTCTTGCATTTTGGGGTCCAGAAGGCAAAACAAAGACCCAGATATTATGTTAAAGTAGAGTCTTCAAACAGTGATATTTCCGTCATATGTCCCCTTTAAGATTGCAGCTGATGTTCATTCACTGGACAAATGAGTGGAGTGAAGAATAGAAGTCAGGTTTCCCTGTGAAGCACCAGCTCTGCAGGAATTACTTTACACAGGATCTTAATATAAGCATCTTTTTAAAAAAGAAGGTAGAGTTAACATTAGCCTCTCTCTGGGAGATGTAACGGCAGTTGGGGAAACAACCCACAACTTATCTTGGTGTTAAGAAGCAGCAGGTTTTATTATCTAACACTCTGCAGCCCACACAGTCTGGGAGAAGCAGCACAATGATATTAATGACGCTGTTATTATTATTTTTTTTTTGCAGTGGTCAAAATCTAATAGGACTGGTGGGATGTGGGGGAAACACTGATCATTTTATACTGTGGAGGAGTAAAAAGAAGAAGAGGAGGATATCATGGATGGTTGAGAATAAAGGCTTAAAGGCTCAGGTTCAGTGTTATTACAATGAAACTGATAAGAGATGCAACACAACAGAGGCAGTGAAAATTAAATGTCAGCAAGTAGTCGGAAACAATCGCTTCACTGCCCGGTGACGGGCCGATAATGGGACGGTGGTCTGCACTTTCCAGGTGTCAGACTTTTACGTTGCTTCATCGCTGACGGCAGATTTTGTGAAGGAGAAATGTAAAAAGCTGCACTGAACTGACACCAGGATGGACAGAGGATGTGTTATGTTAAACAAGTGAGATGCTGGATCTCCTAAATGACCGTGTCGGTGCAAGCTATTTTTAGAACGGCGGAGCAGAGCCGTGAGCTGCTCAGAGCTACGCTACGGAGGCTCATGGGATTTCTTGGTTTCCCTCATCAAACTCATCAAATGCACAATCCAACAACTCCAAAACACTGTCGTTTTAGAGGCAAATACAGAGACTGTTTGCTGAAAAACTGTCCCTGAAAGCAACGTGCATCAGCGGTTTTGCATGAATTTACCTCTAAAACAACTCTGTCTGGTAACGTTGTGTTATTATCTCATAGCGTGGTGAATGTGCAGGTCACAACTTGTCCACCAGAGCGTTGTGGAGTTGTTGGATTATGTATTTGATGTGTTTGATGAGGGAAACCAAAGAAATCCCATGAGCCTCCGTAGCGTAGCTCTGAGCAGCTCACGGCTCTGCTCCGCCGTTCTAAAAAAACTTGCACAGACAATTAAAAGGTAAAGAACCTACTGCTATGACTATAGGGATTATGGCAATGGGGCCAATTTTCCAAAATGTTGAACTAGCCCTTTAAAGAGAGGAACCTATAGTCTAGTATAGGTTTATACTGTTGTTGCTCATCCACCTCCTGGTGCAACATATGCAACCTGAGCATCGATATATATTTTCTGATACGCGGCTTTGTAGTAGTTGTTGATGCATTGTGCAGGTACCAGCCCTTCAACCCCCCCACCCCCCCCCTCTCTCACCCCCCACCAGGCTCCTGCTCTCCAAGTGAGACCTCTGCTCTCTCTGCTGCTGCACCAGGATCAGGCCGCAGCCTTAACGGGCTCTGGCATCCTCGTTACATGAGCTGCCTTCACTCATTAATTCAGTCAGAGCCGCCACGGCAGCGAGGCCTCAGAGACCAGAGGGCCACGGTAGGGGGTGTGGGGTGGTGGTGGGGGGTGTAGCATGGTGGAGTCAGAGTCCTACAAGGAAAACACACAAGTCTAAGTCCTATTGAATATGGAGAAGTACTGGAGGAGTGTAGAGGTCAGTGGTTTACATCCTGGTGCTAAGGAGGAAAGTAAAACTCAACGTCTTGTGGATGAGACTTGAGCTTTGTGACATGTAGAAAGAAAAGGTGGTGAACTGTGTTAATGAGGTGATGAAGATGATCAATACTATTAGTCGATACCCACACCACCAGCAGCACACCAGCAGCAGCAGCAGCAGCAGCAGCCTGGACGAAGGCGGGTGGATCCATGGATCTGCTCCCTCGGGACAAACCAGAACAAACTACAGACGACCAGACGTCATGTTCTGCTGCTGTGAGTCTGTAGATCTCAACGTTGGGGCATGTGGTGGTTACCTTAGTGACCGCCGGTCCGTCTGCTCTCCGCTGACCTTTCCCTCCCATCGATGAAACAGTTCAGCTTCAGTTTTTATTGTGTTTGTCACATCATTCTGGTTCAGTGCCTGCAGATGCAAAAGCAACCACTTTGTTAATGTTTTTAAAGGGATAGTTCAACATTTTGGCAAATTGGCCCATCACCATAATCCCTATAGTCATAGCAGTAGGTTCGTTACCTTTAATTGTCGGTGCAAGCTATTTTTAGAACGGCGGAGCAGAGCCGTGAGCTGCTCAGAGCTACGCTACGGAGGCTCATTATGGGATTTCTTGGTTTCCCTCATCAAACTCATCAAATACACAATCCAACAACTCCACAACGCTCTGGTGGACAAGTTGTGACCTGCACATTCACCACGCTATGAGATAATAACACAACGTTACCACACAGAGTTGTTTTAGAGGGAAATTCATGCAAAACCGCTGATGCACGTTGCCTTCAGGGACAGTTTTTTCATCAAGCAGTCTCTGGTAACATTCACTCCACACAGAACGATGAAGTTTATCAAATCTAAAACATAATTCCGTGTAAAATATTAAAAACATACAGTATAAAACTATCAAAAAAAATACTCAAACCAGTCTCAAAAATCACAGTTTTCCTTCTCGTGGCCCCAAACGAACTCCTGTTTCGTCGTCAGGAGTTTACTTGCAGGTGTATCAGCCTTTACCCTTTAAAACTCCACACTCTGAGTGAGACCTCCACTCTCTCTCTCTGCTGCTGCTGCTGCTGCTGCACCAGGATCAGGCCGCAGCCTTAACGTGCTCTGGCATCCTCGTTACATGAGCTGCCTTCACTCATTAATTCACTCCGAGCCACGGCAGCGAGGCCTCAGAGAGGGAGAGAGAGAGAGGAGCGGGGATAACACTGAATCTCTCTTGCTGCTCCATCTGCTCACAGTCAAAGAGGAGAAGAGTCTCCTCTTGGTTCAGGGAAACCCGAACCTCCTCCTCCCTCCTTCATCTCCTTCCTCCTCATCCTCCACCTCTCACACTCTAGTGACAAACCTTTAAAGCTGCTGAAATAAGGTAGGTAATCTGTTATATAATATTTATAAAGCCCTCAGATACATATATGTAGAAACTGACAAAACACAGGTATGAGAACAACAGCGAGCGTTTAAGTGTTTATCAGATTTAATTTCCTAACATTACGTGTCAGTAACCCCATGGTACGTCTTATCTTAATGACTAAACTCCACGCTGGGGCCAGAGGAGACTCACATGTGTCGCCTGTTCATTTAATAAATCTCTGATAAAGTCAGAAACATGAAAAGCATGTTAAGTGTCTTTGGCCTTTTACCTCACATGAATCATTATAGTTTTTTTTTTTACACTGTGGTGGAGAAACGTGTATATTTCTGTTTGCAGGGCGTCTCCTGTCCATCACATGCAGGAACAAGGAGAACATGAAAAAGAAGTCCTCACAGAAAATGGGATCAAACGGCCCCTCGATGACTTACACTTGGATTTATTGACACAGAGAACGAAAAAGAGACAGAAACAAAACAAAACCAAAAAGCCAACAAGGAAACAACAGCAAAAATTGAAAACGACGACAAATTACTAAACTTTTTTTCTTATTTGTTGTTGTTTTCTCTTTTGTTGTTGTGTTTTGCACCTCAGGGCCACCGTAGAATTGCCTTTGGCTCAGTGTATAAAAGATATTTGTAAATTTCATCAGGCCTACAATGAAATTTAACAAATCAATTAAAGAGAAAAAAACACCACAAACTGTTGGTGGTGGTTCGGTGGTTTTGTGTGTACGCAGACGATGTTGTGTTTTATGCAAAACTTCTCAAGAACAGACAGTGGCGGTCTTCAACATCTGGGGGCCCGTTTCAATGTTTCATATGAGGCCTCTACCCTCTTAAACGTAAATGTATTTGCCAGCTATGTGCCCATGTGTCTCTGATGCTTTAAACCCTGAAAGGACGTAATAAACGCACTATTCATGCATTCCAGGTTCGCACAACACATACGCGTTAAAGGGCAAGAAACCAGGACTTAGCGGAAAAAACGAGGACTGAAGTTGGTTTAAATCAACATCAAAAAGCAAAATCATTACATACATTTTCAGACATGAACATGAATCGTAATCAAAAGCTACAGGCTTTGTCAATATTCTGAATTTAAATTGGCAAATTTAAATTGGCAACAAAAGTGAGAGCAAAGTGCTCCGCGTTATTTCAGCACCACGACCACGGACAAGGACAAGACGGACAGACAGACGTCTACAGACGCTGATCCTGGAGCAGCCACTGGAGGCAGACAGACAAACAGGCAGCTGTCTCCTCCAGTATTAAAATCTGTAAATAAGCTGCCAATAATATCACATTTTAGTTGTACTCTTGCTGTGTTTTATTTCTCTGTTAAGTTAGGTCGTACTCATTGATCGCCTGTTTGGAGGCATTTTAACCCGAGGAAAAAAAGAAAAGAGGAGGAAAGTGATTGACAGATGTCAGTCATCAGGTTGCGCAACAGGGCGCACGTCAGGAGGAAAGCAGGAAAAACAAAAGGACATTAGGAACGTTAAGAGAAAAGGAATAATACTGGGAGAAGGAAAACCAGGGTCTATTGATAGTTTGCGGGCCGGAGCGACTGGTGCGGTGTGGCATGATACGGCCCCCCTGGTGTCGGGGACCCTTTTCAATTGAAACGGTTGAAACATAAGTAAGGCCGCCTATGAGCGACCCTCATCCTATGGATAAGAGATTTCCTTTCCTGTCGCCCTCAGAGGGTACAGGTAAATGGCACCCTGTCTGACACGCTTACCTTAAGTACAGGATGTCCACAAGGCAGTGTTCTCTCCCCTGTTCTTTTTTCTCTTTTTACAAATGGTTTCTGTATTAATGAATGTAATATGAAATTGATTAAATATGCCGACGACATGGCCCTAGTGGGCCTACCACAGACTGGAGACCCCTCTCATGACAACAGCTTTCTAACCCATGTTAGGGCCCTAGAGGAATGGTGCTCAGAAAGCAAATTAGAAATAAATGTGACAAAAACAAAAGAGGTGATATTCTCCTTAAACCAAGAGTTCTCAACAGCGCCACTCTTACTAAATGGCCAAATTGTGGAAACTGTTGAAACCTTCAAATACTTGGGAACAGTGCTTGACGGCCAATTGAAATTCACAGGAAACACAGATTATATATTTAAAAAATGCTCACAGAGACTCAACTTGTTGAGGAGGTTGAGCAGCCTGGGGGTCAGCCAGAAGATTTTGGAGCTTGTGTACACCACACATGTAGAAAGTGTGCTCACCTTTCACCTTTCTGTCTGGTTTGGTCACTTAAGCTGTAAATGTAAAACCAAACTAAACAAAATTGTGGCGAGGGCAAGTAAAATAGTCGGACGGCCCCTAAAGTCACTGACAGAGGTTTACACAGAGAGGACAATGAGGAAGGCTAGGAAGATTGTAGCGGACAGCTCCCACCCCCTAGCCAGCCAATTCGAGCTCCTGAGGTCCGGGAAACGCTACAGGGTCCCACTAGCCAAGGGGGCCTTTAAGAAATCTTTTATTCCCAATGCCACTCGCCTCCTCAACTCAACATAAATTAGCATTAACATCGAACTGCTCTTAACTGTCTTTTGTTTTTGTTTTTATTTTGTTTTTACATGTGTATATGTTTTTAAATTGCAAGTTTGTATCTTACTGTGGTGAGCCGAAGACAAATTTCCACCATGGTGGACAATAAAGTTTTATTGTATTGTATTGTATTGTAGAACAGAGAAGGAAAAGACAGGGAGGACTTCACTGTGTAAAAACTGAATGAAAGAAACTGTTATAGCAAAGAAAGAAAGAAAGAAAGAGCGTCTCCTCGTGGCTCTGTGAGGCGGCCTTGACCTTCGACCGCGGCGTGTGTGGACAATGAAGGGCAGAGAGGTGCAGCGAGCACCTCAGGGCTTTCTCTTTATGCATGGATCCTTCTCTTCTCCTCCTCTTCCTCCTCTTCCTCTTCCCGCCTGCGGTCTGAAAGCAGAGGCCAGGGTCGTGGTCAGGGTCGCCCTCCATCTGCCTCTCAGCACCATGAAAGGGTCATCATCCCATTAAAGCACAGATTAACCACTCTATAATGTGTGTGTGTGTAGGTGTACTGTGTATAGATTCTCCCACACCCCGGCCTCGCCTCCTCCTCCTCCTCCTCTTCTTCTTCTTTTTTTTTTTTTGCTTGACACTCATGAATACACATTAGTGACGGTTGGTGTGAGAGAAGTCAGCAGTTCAAAACAGTAATCGTGTTTCTGAATGTGAACTCTCTGCACCTCTGTTTGACATTTTCTCTGATGTTTCCTCTTTGTTGCTGCTGCACCCCCTCCTCCTCCTCCTCTTCCTCCCCCTCCGCCCCCCCCCTCTGGTCCTGGTCCATGGAGCCGGGCCCTCGGGGCGTCGACTGACTCTTCATCGGGGCCTGCGGCGCTCCATTTTGATCTTACGGCTCCGGCTTCGTGTCAAGGAATCGCAAACGGTTTGAACCTTCGAGGCCAGATCTTCCTGGCAGAGCTCCAGCTTCCATTTACAATTCCTCGCTTGTTCTTTTTATTTGAACTTTTGTCATATTCGGTCTTTAGCATGTGGAGCCGGTTCTTCTCTTTAAGATGTGAAACTTTACCGACATCAAGACGTCCTGAAGCAGCAGCAGAACACTTCCTGTAAAAACCTGACGCTACAGGGAGGGACAGGGGAGTGTCGTCTCATCCTCCACCTTCACATAGACGACAGAGACTTAAAGGGGAATTGCTTGTTTTTTTTACAATCTGGACCTTATTTATAGCATTAAAAACGATCACCCAGATAACTTTGGTGTCATTACAAGTCGTTCCGATGAAATGAGCTCCAGTCAAGAGCCGCGTATATCCGTATAATGGAGTCTACAGGGCAGCAGAATGCAGCCTCTAAATAACACATTATCCGCCGCGAAACTCCTTCATTTCACCAATATTTAGTTCTGATAGGCTAGTGCTATTCTCCTCTGAGTCCGGGGTTAGCTGTTATCAACATCCGGGGTCTGTAGGTTGACCTGCTGACCTCTGACCTGGATGGTGTCACTTCCGACGGCTACCGCTAATGCTACGGTTCGTTTCTGTGTGTTTCTGACTTGTCAGAACAAAATGAGCAGCTGGATGAAGTTCACAATCCAACAACTCCACAACGCTCTGGTGGACAAGTTGTGACCTGCACATTCACCACGCTATGAGATAATAACACAACGTTACCACACAGAGTTGTTTTAGAGGGAAATTCATGCAAAACCACTGATGCACGTTGCCTTCAGGGACAGTTTTCCATCAACAGTCTCTGAATTTCCCTCTAAAACAACTCTGTGTGGTAACGTTGTGTTATTATCTCATAGCGTGGTGAATGTGCAGGTCACAACTTGTCCACCAGAGCGTTGTGGAGTTGTTGGATTGTGTATTTGATAAGTTTGATGAGGGAAACCAAGAAATCCCATGAGCCTCCGTAGCGTAGCTCTGAGCAGCTCACGGCTCTGCTCCGCCGTTCTAAAAATAGCTTGCACTGACAATTAAAGGTCACCTACTGCTATGACTATAGGGATTATGGCAATGGACCAATTTGCCAAAATGTTGAACTATCCCTTTAATGTAATTGTGTATTTGATGAGTTTGATGAGGGAAACCAAGAAATCCCATAATGAGCCTCCGTAGCGTAGCTCTGAGCAGCTCACGGCTCTGCTCCGCCGTTCTAAAAATAGCTTGCACCGACAATTAGGGATTATGGCAATGTGGCCAATTTGCCAAAATGTTGAACTATCCCTTTAAATGTATTTTTTTGAAGAACTACAGAGAGCGAGTCCATGTGCTGAGGTCGGGCCAGAGTTTGACCCAGAGGAGGAAGAAGAGCAGCAGGTTTGGATGGAGGAGGTGGGGGAACAGAAAACCTCCTCCTCCTCCTCCTCCATCTCCATCATCCCTTCATCATTCATGCCTTTGTGTGAGATAAAACCCCCCCAAATGGATCGGTGCAATAAACCGCCCGGCTCCAGATGGACCTGAGTGAGTTAAATCACCCTCGGTTTGTTTTATTCTCACTATTTTTTTCCTCCCTCATTACCCTATTATCAGTTTCCTCAAGAAAACAAACAAAAAAACAGAGGTCTTGGGAGTTTTTGTCAGTCTCTGGAGTTCTATGTTTATGTGAGGTGATTATGCAGCAACTGGCCCCCTCTTTCTTTTTTTTGCTGTTGTTATCTTTGCAGGGCAGTCCATTGTAAATAGCCGGGAAGTTTATCTGGGCAGCACAGTCACTGGGAAAAGAGTAATTGGATAATTAATTTAGTGGCGGACAGGTGAAACACATCCTGTGGTCTGCGAGGTCCTGTGGATGTCTGGTTGATGCGTTTCACCCCACGGATAATTAAAGAGCCACGTCTGAACTCACACACTGAATAACAGGTAATGAACACGGGAGCTAAACTGGACCAACACGCATAATTAACTCTGTATATCCAGACCATAATGTCTTTCAGGTAACACTTTACTTGACGCTTATCTCTATAACGCATTATAACTATACTTATAATGAGTCATAATGTAGTTATAGCACTGTATAACCATAGTTATAAACAAGTAATGCTTTATAACAATAATAATAACACTATAAAGCATTTTATCATGAATTATAAGGTCAGCTATTATAATACGTTTTAATTGTTAGTAACTCTCTGACAATGCCCACATTGATAATGCATTATAAATATAGTTATAATGTGTTATAATTGGATCATAGACATGTATAACCATTATTATAAATACTCATTAATTACCATAAGGCTTTTTAACAATAGGCATAACACATTATAGAGCATTATAACTCTATTATAATACTTGACATGTTATTCTTATTGTTATAAAACCTTATGGTAATTCATAAGTGTTTATAATGATAGTTACACACGTCTATAAGCCAATTATAACACATTATAACTATATTTATAATGCGTGTTGCCTTCAGGGACAGTTTTTCATCAACAGTCTCTGTATTTCCCTCTAAAACAACTCTGTGTGGTAACGTTGTGTTATTATCTCATAGCGTGGTGAATGTGCAGGTCACAACTTGTCCACCAGAGCGTTGTGGAGTTGTTGGATTGTGTATTTGATGAGTTTGATGAAGGGAAACCAAGAAATCTCATGAGCCTCCGTAGCGTAGCTCTGAGCAGCTCACGGCTCTGCTCCACTGTTCTAAAAATAGCTTGCACCGACAATTAAAGGTAATGAACCTACTGCTATGACTATAGGGATTATGGCAATGGGCCAATTTGCCAAAATGTTGAACTATCCCTTTAACATGTGACCTAAACCTACTGCGAAAATGTAAAATAGAGTGCTATAACTGCATTATGACTCATTATAAGTATGGTTATAATGCGTTATAGAGATAGGCGTCAAGCAACAGTACAAGTTACCCTACCTGTCTCTCATCCATCTCACATAATTATTTCCTCTGACACTTTTCTGTCTCTGTCTTTTTGAGTTCATCCTCCGTGACAGAAATAATTCCTGCTTGTTTGACAGATTTTTCTCTCTGTTTAACTTTGGGCCGTTAAGGACGTCGTCGTCGTCGTTGTCGTGAGACGCTGCAGAACTCAATTTAATGTCAGTCATCATTAATTTATTTCCCTCCTTTTCTCGAGTCTTGAGAAACATCTGCAGGTTTAACTGAGCAAACGAAACACTTAACTCTGATTAACTCTGACAGAATGACTCCACAACACCCGATCGCCCCGAGAAACATTAAGGCTACAAACCATCTATAATGTAACAGGGTTTAGAAGACGCACACGGACGCTGCTGCTCGCTCCATTCAAGAAGAATCTCTGCTGTTATGAATGAACCCGAACAGTGATTGAGAATAAAAACATCAGTAACACTTTACTTTACTTGACGCCTTCTCTATAACACATTATAACCATACTTATGAGTTATAATGCAGTTATAGGACTGTATAACTATAGTTATAAACACTCATAAATGATTGTAATGCTTTATAACAACAATAATAACACATTATAAAGCACTCACTGACAATGACCACATTGATAATGTATTATACATATAGTTATGTGTTATAATTGGCTTATAAACATGTGTAACTATCATTATAAACACTCAAATTATCATAAGGCTTTTTAACAATAAACATAACAAACTGAATCAGAACATTTTATAACGTCTCATATGGTCAAGTTAGTTATAACACTTTATAATGCATTATGCTTATTGTTATAAAGCCTTATAATAATTTATGAATGTTTATAATGATGGTTATAAGCCAATTATAACACATTATAACTATATTTATAATGCATGCACAATGTATTATAATACCCGACCTTATAAGTCATGATAAAATGCTTTATAGTGTGTTATGATTATTGTTATAAAGCAGTATGATCATTTATGAGTGTTTATAACTATAGTTATAACTGCATTATAACTCATCAGTATGGTTATAATGCAATATAGAAATAGGCGTCAAGTGTTACCAAACTATCATTACTGCACCTATATCATAATTGAGGGTGTTTTAGATAAAAACAGCTGGATTATAGAACACCACACTAATTGTCTGGATTTTGATGTGAGATAAAATGGTGAAATTGTACTTATATTGATGGAATATGTTATGAATGACCTTACAGAGCGTGCATGCGGGCATCTGCATTGAAATGCATGTTAATAAAGTAACCCAACTTTCTGCACCGAGGATTTCGAGAAGGGCTCTTTTGATTTCTGCAGACTTCCCTGCATGATGCATGAGATGCATCAACCTACTTCCTCCTTGAAGCATGTGAAGGATCCACTAACTATAGGGTTCACGGCTCCGTTCTGTGCCGCTCTGCCCTCGCTGGGGTCACGAGCTTCCTCCTGAGGACGCTGAAGAGCTCAGAAAGAGCTGCTTTCTCCTCCTCCTCTGCTCTCCTGCAGTGATTGGAGGGGCACGGAGGTCTTTGTGAAAGATGGTGGAGGATGTTTTTCTTTTTTTGCTCTCGGTTCCTGATGAAAGGAGCTTTAACTTCTTCTCCTTCTCCAGGTCTTCTCTTGCTCCATAGCTCACAACCGCTGCAGCTGTGAAAATCAGCCATCTTCATATTTAGGCTGCAGGATCCAACATCTTTTCCATCCTGCTGGATGATGGAGCTTCTGGTTCTTGGAGGTGCTGCGTGGAATAATGACAAGATTTATATGAGTTCTTAATGAATTATGAACAATTTACAGTAATAATAATTATAAAAACAACAAAACAAAACAAAGCAGTGACTGAAGTAGTTGTTAAGGGACAAAAAAATCAACCAACAAATTATCAAATTGAAAAAAATCAATTAACAACTACATTAGATGTTAACAATAGAAGAAAATGTGTCATTGTGAAATTATTAAAGGACAATTCTGGGCAAATTCAAGACACAAATGGGAGCTTCCGACTGCACCTGAACACACCGAGCGTCAACTTGGGTCTCGACTCCGCGAGACTTTGAATCAGATCTAGTTTTACAAACATGTCGGGTTGCTTTTCCATGTGGCGGCTTCAGGACACTTGGGTCAGTACAGACGAGTCAGTGCGGAGGTATCTGGGTGTTTCATAGTGTGTGTTTCGGACGATTCAAAAGTGAACTCTATCCACCACCATTATATGAACTGGAACTCCTAAAGCGTTTTGATGACTCTGAAAGTTCTCCAAACCCTCCCTTGGCACGACGGTGAGTAAACGATTGGTGAATTATTGATTTTGGGTGAAGTATCCCTTTAACTATCCATCCATTGTCTGTGCTGCTTATCCATGCAGGGTCCATGTGGGGGTGGGGGTAGGGATGGGGGGTCTGGAGCCGGTCCCAGCTGACATACGGCGAGGACAAGTCGCCAGTCTGTCACGCAGAGAAACCAACAACCTCACTCTCTCACATTCACACCTTCAGGCCGTTAAACGTCTCCATCGACTCCGGGTTCATGTTTTCATCCTGGAGAGAATCCACGGAGGCACACGGAGAACATGCACACGCCACCGGGAAGGGCTCAGGCCCGGGAATCGAACCCGAAACCTTCTTCCTGATGAGGTGAGGTGAGCAACTTTATGTGCTTCCTTTTCTTCGACCCTCCTGTTGTCCTTCATCTGTTCCCTTCCTCCATCCTTCCTGCTTTCCTTCCTTTCTCTTCCTTCTTTCCACAATCTTTTTCCCCTTCCTTCCTTCCCTTCCTTCTCTCCACCCATCTTTCCCTTTGTCCTGCCTTCCTTCCTTTCTCCTTCTTTCCACAACGCTTTTCCCTTCCACCTCTGCTTCCTTCCTTCCCTTCATCCTTCCTTCTTCTTCCTTTAACAAATCTGTTCCCTCCCTTCATCTTTCCCTTCCTTCTTTCCACAATCCTTTTCCCTCCCTCTCTCCCTCCCTCCTTTCTCTTCATCCTTACTTCTTCCTTCATTTTTGACCCAGCTGACCCAATCCTTTCCCTCCCTCCTTCTATCTTTCCTTCCTTTCTCCTTTCCTTCTTTCCACAACCCTTTCCCCTTCCTTCCTTCCTCTTTTGATCCAATTGACCCGATCTGTTCCCTATCCCTCCTTCTATCTTTCCTTCCTTCTCTCCACCCATCTTTCCCTTTGTTCTACCTTCCTTCCTTTCTCCTTTCCACAACGCTTTCCCCTTCCATCTCTGCTCCCTTCCTTCCCTTCATCCTTCCTTGAACAAATCTGTTCCCTCCCTCCATCTTTCTTTCCTTCTTTCCACAATCCTTTTCCCTCCCTTCCTTCTCTTCATCCTTACTTCTTCCTTCCTTTTTGACCCAGCCGACCCAATCTTTTCCCTCCCTTCTTCTATCTTTCCTTCCTTTCTCCTTTCCTTCTTTCCACACACTTTCCCCTTCCTTCCTTCCCTTCATCCTTCCTTCTTATTCCTTGAACAAATCTGCTCCCTCCCTCCATCCTTCTTTCCTTCCCTTTTCTCCTCCCTTCTTTCCACAATCCCATTTTCCTCCCTTCCTTCTTTCCTTGCTTCCTTCCTTTTTGACCCAATCTTTTCCCTCCCTCCTTCTATTGTTCCTTCCTTTTCCCCTTCCTTCTCTCCTCCCATCTTTCTCTTTGTCCTTCCTTCCTTGACCCAGGAGGACAACAGGAGCGTATAAAGGACCAGTAAAAACCAATAAGCAACTTTTCAGCCTAAAGTCTGAACACTCTTTGATTTCACTCTCATCAGTTTTGACAGAATAAAACCAGACAACACTCTCTCTCTCTCTCTCACACACGGCTTCATGTTGCTCGGTGGTTTGGACCGAATGGAGGACTCATTAATGGAAGTGATTACTCTGATTAGTCTCTGGGAGCATCCTGCAGTGAAAAGCTGCAATCATCACACACTGATCCATCAAACTTTGACTGACATCTCACACAGTTCTTCATACAGACACGATACCTGCATCAACTCAACGCTGAGTTTGGGGGAAAATTTGCAAAAGTGCGTTTGTTACGAAACCTTTCCATCGCTGCCAAACATGCAATAATTGTGAAAAGTTCAATATGAGAAGTTTAACAGTAAAATAAATTCCTGTTGAATCCGTCCACAAAGCTGAGGGCTACCATTGATAAAGACGTGTGAGGAGGAAGAAAAGAAAACTCTCTTTGAAGCCAAATATAAAACTAAAATCAGCACCTGAGTGTCGGAGCTTTGACTGAGATCTATCAAGGTCTGTCAAACTCCTCATAAAGTGGCGTTTACCTGAGGCGGGATAAAGACAGTTGGCTTCAAGGTGAGACTGAGTCACAGGCTGGGTGGCGTTCAGGTCCACAGATTACTCAGAGAACGGCCTTGGCGCCATTTATTTATTTTTATTTTTTTCATATCCATTAGTTGGCAGCCAGAATATAAACCAAGGCCGTGTTCACAGTTGGTGTTAACAAGCTAACAAAACAGAACCAAACTTTTTTTGCATCTAATTTAAAGATAGT
The DNA here is from genome assembly GCA_030347415.2 of Decapterus maruadsi. Lineage (NCBI taxonomy): Eukaryota > Metazoa > Chordata > Actinopteri > Carangiformes > Carangidae > Decapterus > Decapterus maruadsi. Next base: position 4,021,474 of record CM064894.1, read on the forward strand.
TAGTCACCTGTTGTTACGTCTTTATGGAGCTGTGCACTGATTCATGATAAAAGGGCAAAATCTGTTTTGATCTGATTAGCTTCTCTGAACATTATAAAGTCAGATTGTAAGTCTGTAGATACAAAAAATAAGCAAAAAAAGTGAATAAAGAATAAAAAAAGATGATCAAAATGGTCTGGGCAGGCTGCCAGTAGACCACTAGAACGAATCGCCTTGTTGTTTACAACGACTTCCAGGTAGTAGTAACGAACAAGAGTTTAGCTAGGCTATATGTCATGTTTTTCACGCCACTATCGCTGTTTAGACAAATCTGAAATGATTGAAGAAACATTAATATTTCTGAATTCAGTTTTGAGGGAATAACAGTGTCTAGAAAGCATCAGTGGCTGCAGCTGACAGGGACAGCTAGCGGCGGTAGCTAAGCTAATGGCAGCAGCTAAGCTAACATTAGGACGCCAGCTGTTAAAACCTTCCTATTGTCGGACACGACATGAAACTACTCCAGTAGCTCAGTCATGTTGTAACTAAGATATCTGCTGGAAAAAATATTTTTTCATGCACCGCTGAGTCACTGAATTATTAAAGTTAAACAGCTAGCTAACCGTTAGCCCCGCTAATCTATGATAACCATGACTAATTACAAAAACGTGCACACAGAAATAGTAATGTTTGTGTAATCATTGGTTTTATAGACTTTTCAGATTATTCAACGTTTAGTGAAAAATTAGGAAACTCACTGTTGTTCTCATGCTGGTTTTCAAAAGTAGTTGTAAACAACGGCTGCAGCTGATCATTTAGCCTATAGAAAGATCCACAATTTAATTCTGATTTTAATGCATTTTTTGTTTTGTTTTATAGTGCAAACACTATAAAACAAAAAATGTAGGTGGTGGAGGCAAGAAATGAATGTAGACAATTAGGGTGGACCGAGTATAGTTGAGACATGTGTACAGTTGAAACACCCTTAATATCTTGCCCATGCTGCAATGTTGAGCCACCATTTTTACTCAGCACATGCATATTAGCATCCTCTTTGGTTGTGGGAAATTTGAAGAGTTTTGGCATTTCCAGTCCAAAGATATCAGCAAAAGTCATTTTGTAACTTCACTTTACCATGTCCATTCATCTCATTATCCTTTTGTTAAAAACATAACATATTTTGCAAACATTATTTTGGACCCTATAAACTCACATATTTCATGAATCCTAGCATGTTAGTTCACAGCACAATCTAAAGAAATACACAAACAGGTACAGTTGAGACACAATGTCTCAACTGTACCCTGATATAATATAATGGAGTTCTATTGCATCACATCACTGTTAAATTGTGCAGTGTAGGCTAAAAATAACATGTTATAAGTCATTATATGACCAAAAAGAAGAAAATTGGGGGGAAATCCAATATTTGTGATACCTGAACAGTGTTATATTATACTTAATACTTAATTTTACAATTTTATGTTACATAATCATATTTATAGGCTATTAATAATACAATAATATGATATAATGAATTATAAATAAATAATAAAGCTTTTTTGATAAAGAGGAATGAATTTTCACTGAAATATCTTGTCAAATTGTCATTTTTTAAAAACTTTTGCATTTGCAATTGATGTTCAGCCATCATCAATGGGTTTCAATGCTGTCTAAACAACAACAATTGTACACGTGATTTTGAGATAGTAAAAATTTGTTTATGACCTGATTGTGGAAAAAATAAACAAATAATACATGATATTCTTCAATAATAACTTAGTATACAAACAAATTAAATAGCATATGAAAAACCACTTATTTTCTGTGTATAGTTTTTTTTGCAATATCTGTTCAAAAATGGAAAATCAAAAAGTGTCTCAAACGTACTCGGTCTACCCTACCACAAGTCCAAACACAGATAATTCCCAAGGAGCCCCCGGACAGTAAACACACCGACAACACGCACACACACAGATTGACACACACATTCACACTCGAGGTCTAAAAGCATGCAGCGCCGTCTAAGGCTGAGTGACCCTGTTCAGAGAGCGGCCTTGATGTGGAGCCGCAGTCGGTGTGTTTTTGAGTGTTTTTTTGTTGGTCAGCTTTTTTTTTAAAAAAAGGAGGTGAACGGAGGCAGCGGAGGGAGGCCGCGCTGCTGCTGCTGACGCTGAGGGCTTTTAATCTCCATTAAGGCTGCATAATGCCCCGTCTCAGATCTGATGTGATTTGACGTCTCTCGCCTTGAAACCTAATCACTCGCCCACAGTCGCCACCCTGCAGGAGTGCTGACATCACTGCACACCGAGACCCACACAGACCCACAGCAGCAGCAGCTCGTACACGTGTGCATGTGCAAGCGAGTCGTGACCAAATTGAATGAAAGAGAATGAATGCATGAATGAAAAACACAAGAGAAGTTCCAAATTGCATTTAAAATTAATTATAGTTCAATTAAAAAAAAAAGAAGTAATGAACATATGTTGTGCACACCTGGTCAATTTTAGTTGGCTGATCATTAAAAAAAAAGAAAAAGCAATAAACAGAAGAAATTAATTTAAAAACAAACAGTGATGTATAAAAGTGTATGAGAGAAGGAATGAAAAGTGATTCAGAATAACACGATTTGTATTAATGATGAATTCCTTAATGAATAAATGAACAACTTCAATAAAAAAACAAAACAAAACCTAGTAAAGCAGTGATTGAGGCAGTTATTAAGGGGGAAAAATCATTTAACAAATTATCAAATTGAAAAAAAATCAATTTCTATTACTGTAACGACTATATTGTTGATGTTATTATAATAAACAACAGAAGAGAGTGTGTTATTGTTTGTGAAATTGTTAAATGAAAAACTACAGATTATTATGTAACGGGAGGTGAATGTATATCCTACAAACATTAACGGTAAGAACGAGCTGCACGTTCATGTTTAAATGCATGAAATACACCGATGTGACTTTATTCATGGAAAATCAATGTAAATTCCTGTGGGCTGTTGTAAGTGCTTATTTTTCCGAGTTATTTATAGGCTCCTTAAAAGCATCATCAGAAAGCTCAGCGTCGACATCAAACGTCTGACCTGCTTCCTCCTCCGTCTCTTTGCTCCCCTCTCTCTCTCTCTGAATCCTAAAGGGCGGCTGATAAGTGACATCAAAGAGCAATTAATGTGAATGAACGGTCCAACCTTTCGTTTCAGCTTCCAAGTGAAATCATTGTGACTTCATAACCCGGGTCGTCGGCGAAGAAAAGCTCGGCTCGTGAGCCATTTCAGAAAGGTTAACAAGTATAACCCTGTTCCCCCTCACTCTGCCTGGTTGAAGTCCTGAGACACGACTCAGCAGGACGAGCTCCTCAATCTTCATCTGTTTGTACTTTTTATTAAACATGTTGTGTTTTATGAGCCTGGGTCAAATACATTTCCTTTAAATGAGGCAACAAGGGACCAGACAGAGTCTTTACAGCTCTTTATCTTCTCTCCTGGCTGAGCTCAGACCACAGCTACTCTCCAAAAGTCAGCTGTTATATAAGATTTTTGTGTTTTAATTGGTTTTAATTCTAAACACACTTGCACAAAATTCAGTTTGCAGATGCAACGTGTCAAGAGCTACGAATGGATCTCTGCTCTAAACCCAACAGGAAGTTGGCCATTTTGAATTCATTGTGCAACTTTGTGCACTTTTTAAGATCATTAGAGGTGTTTTTAAAGGGATATTTTAACATTTAATTGTCGGTGGAAGCTATTTTTAGAACGGTGGAGCAGAGCCGTGAGCTGCTCAGAGCTATGCTACGGAGGCTCACATTCACCACGCTATGAGATAATAACACAACGTTACCACACAGAGTTGTTTTAGAGGGAAATTCATGCAAAACCACTGATGCACGTTGCCTTCAGGGACAGTTTTTCAGCAAGCAGTCTCTGTATTTACCTCGAAAAAGGCTCTGTGTGGTAACGTTGTGTTATTATCTCATAGCGTGGTGAATGTGCAGGTCACAACTTGTCCACCAGAGCGTTGTGCAATTGTTGGATTGTGTATTTGATGAGTTTGATGAGGGAAACCAAGAAATCCCATGAGCCTCCGTAGCGTAGCTCTGAGCAGCTCACGGCTCTGCTCCGCCGTTCTAAAAATAGCTTGCACCGACAATTAAAGGTAACGAACCTACTGCTATGACTATAGGGATTATGGTGATGGGCCAATTTTCCAAAATGTTGAACTATCCCTTTAATAAGGATCATTTGTTTGTTGTTGGTTTTGAGCAGTTCAGGCAAGAAATTGATCATTTCAAACTTCTTCTTCTCAAACTCGTCCCACAGATCACGTACACACCGATACAGCTTCCTTCACTTTGCTGAGCTTTCAATATAAGTGGAGCAGACAGATTAATCCTATGAAAACAAAGGTTTCTCTTTTTTTTTTTTTTTGGAAATTAAATGACAAGACAATTTTCCACCTCAATGGCCTGGTGCTGCAGTGGTGTAGGCGATTATATACCCTCCCCTTCCCCCCCCGTCCCCCATCCTGTGTCTGTGGGTGCCGGGCAGCGGGTGGCAGAGCTCCATATGAAAACACCATGCACCATCTGTTTAGCTGCAGTCAGAAGAAGAAACAGCAGAGAGCAACACAGGAGAGAGTTCCCACCAGTCAGCAGATCTCAACTCAGCAGCAAAAGTAGATTTCATTCATAACTCGAAGGAAATTACAGAAAGAAAGAAAATGTTCTGAAAACTCTGACACGACTTCCTCACTCATTCTTTACATAAATTTCCCTCTAAAACAACTCTGTGTGGTAACGTTGTGTTATTATCTCACAGCGTGGTGAATGTGCAGGTCACAACTTGTCCACCAGAGCGTTGTGGAGTTGTTCGATTGTGTATTTGATGAGTTTGATGAGGGAAACCGAGAAATCCCATGAGCCTCCGTAGCGTAGCTCTGAGCAGCTCACGGCTCTGCTCCGCCGTTCTAAAAACAGCTTGCACCGACAATTAAAGGTAACGAACCTACTGCTGTGACTATATAGCCTGACTCTCGCCAGATCCTTGTATTCCGCAAAGCTATGCTGAGCTCCACACAAGGGTCTGGGACTGCTCCATAGGCGATGTATTTCAGAAGGCGGGGCCTTGTAAAAAAATCCTTGCATGTGATTGGATAAACCACTTGCCACTTCCCGGTCGGAAGAAGAGCGAAAACATCTTTGCCACCAATAAATGTCTTTAAAACAGTTCTCTGTTCGTCTTTAAAAGAATTAATATTCGATAGATTCGACAAAACAGTTGAAATAGCAGAATCAATGCTAAAGCACGACTCCTCGCTGCGAGCCGCCATTGTTGTTTGACTCGAAAGTCCCGCCCGGCGATCCTGATTGGTTCATTATTTTTTGCTCCCGTGCAGGAGTTTGCATTGCCCTCGAGTCCAGACCCTTGTGTGAAGCTGAGCGTAGCGCCTCTGCTGGAGCTTTGCGGAACTACAAGGGTCTGGCGAGAGTCAGGCTAGTGACTATAGGGATTATGGCGATGGGCCAATCTGCCAAAATGTTGAACTATCCCTTTAAAATCACAGTTAAAAGATGAGATGGACTAAGTGCAGATTGTGCAGACATAATATCATGTAGACTTGTGATTCAAGCCAGGTCAAATATAATTATGAATTCAATAAAAGATATTTATCTAATGTTTCAAATTGAAAAAACTTGGTTATTTAAGGAATTTCTATATTCAAATATCAACATACTCAGTCCCAGTTCGGTTACAGTGACATTAATTATCTTTCCTGATGAATTAAGTGCTGATAAACTGACATAAAATTAGAAAAATCTAAAAATCTGGACTTTGCAACGACAAAATACGTGAACAAAGACTTTAAATTATGATAAAACACAAAGGGGAAATGATTAATAGACATCAGGTTTGGGTGCTACAGCGAACCGGTTTCTCTCCAATGCACCACTGACGTTGCACCTGTGTTGGTTTGTGCAACAGGTCTGCAGACGGAGACGAGGACATCATCTTATTTCCTCCTCTCACATCTTTTCACCTTCTCCCTGCAGCTCCACTTCCTGTTTGTCTGACCTTCTGCCTGCATCCTCTCTCTGACCCTTATTTACCTTCCCCGCCCGCCCGCCGTCCCTCTGAATTCCTCCTGGGAAGGTGCTCCACACATCAAAGCGGCTCTGCCATCTATTCACGGACAATCAGCAAATATGGGATAATTGGATGTTGTCGGAGGTTCCCCTGCAGCCAGCGCTGCCTTTCCGAGTGCAAAAGAATATAAATAAGAAAAAGAAGAACGACAGCCCGAAGCGGAGGAGCGACAAAAAAGCCGGGAACGCTGAGCGATGACATGCATATCAATGATGCCTCTGCAAAGGTAAACAATGACTCTTAATTACCGGGCCAAGTTTTAATTAAGATGATGGTGGAGTAATTATTTCCCCTGACAGGGATCATTGAGCCAGAGAGTCCTGTTCTGATTAGGGCGCTCGTCTGGATGTTTCCTGTCCTGTAGGGAGCCAATAACGACATGACCTCTTGTTTTCAAAGGACAGCTGGGTGGTGCAGGCGGGGAGGGTTTTTTTTTTTTTTTTTTTTTGCAAAGAAATCACAGATATCAACGAGAACAGCACAGAGCACAAGGTCAAACAGATAAACTCTGTGATGGTCTGTTTTAACACTGTTATTTTCTGCAGTTGTTCAGTTTGTAATATTCGTTTTTTTTTTTCTCAGTCATTCCTTTGAGCAAACGAAAGAACAACAATAAATTGATAATAAAACCTGGAGTCTGTTATTTATTAAAACTGTGCAAGAGAAAGAGAAGAACAGCAGCGATCCTGTTACTTCTTAATCATGGCCACACTGTTAAACAGGACTGTTGATTCAGGGACTTCCTGTTTTGATTTTGACATCTGTATTGATTCCTGTGCAGTGTGGGCACTTTGTGTTGCTTAAAGGGACAGTTCAACATTTTGCAAACTGGCCCATTGCTATAATCCCTATAGTTATAGCAATAGGTTTGTTACCTTTAATCGTCGGTGCAAGCTATTTTTTAGAATGGCGGAGCAGAGCCGCGAGCTGTTAAGAGGCTCATGGGATTTCTTGGTTTCCCTCATCAAATACACAATCCAACAACTCCACAACGCTCTGGTGGACAATTGGGACCTGCACATTCACCACACTATGAGATAATAACACAACGTTACCACACAGAGTTGTTTTAGAGGGAAATACAGAGACTGTTGATGAAAAACTGTCCCTGAAGGCAACGTGCATCAGCGGTTTTGCATGAATTCACCTCACGGGAATCACCAGAGGTTCTGTGATACGACATTATCACGATACAATATTATTGCGATATTAAAAATATTGCAATATGTTAATGTGCTTTTTCTAATAAGATAAACTTCTTCTTGGCGTCCGTATATCGATACAATACTGCCATGCAAAATATTGCAATACAATGCTGCATCGATTTTATCCCCCACCTCTACCATTTATTGAATCAGAATTTCTCTCTACCATCGCTTTGTGCATCGTGTTCATCATTCAAAGCTGCACAAACTCAGTTTCACCCTCATTCCTGCTGTTATTGCATTATTCTATATGAGACCTGAACTCCTTCACCTCCTCTGTGCTGATTGTGAACATTACCTGAGCGTGATGATGACGGCTATGAGCTCTTTTCATGGTTTCTGTGTGGATTGAATGACTTTTCCGCCCTCCGACTATATACGCAGGAGTTTGGTATTTCTCTGGTGCAACAGGATCACTCGCCAGCGGTGTTTGGTGAGCCGTGGGGTCTCCCTCACTCCTCCACGGGATCACAATGACTGTCATTTTCAGAGAGGTGGGAGGCTTCTTACTCATCAGTGGCGCCGCGGGGGTTTCCACCTGGACACCGCTCTGGATACACGACGAGGGCGCCAGGGCTTCGGTTACTGTGAGACTGATTCTCCAAACCTTCCTAACAGCTTTGTATCGGTGACATGATTCTGCAGAGCGGCGGCGTTTTCTATGAAATACAGAACTTTAAATATCAAAAGGTATAAAGACACAAAAAAGACCGAAGCACTGGAGCTTGAGACATCTGAGGAAAATTGAAGCAGTCATAAGAACCAACCATGAAAAGAAACAAAAATAAAACATTTTACTGCTTTTAAAAAATAAAGAGGTGTCGAGTGTATTGTGACAGCTTTTTGGAAAAAAAACAACAAACAGTCCTTTCTCTCTGTGCGACTACAATATGATCCAAATGGTGGTAATAGAAGAAGAATGTTTTGTTTTAACTTATTATTGTGAAGTGAAAGTCGTTAGCTTTCTCCAGGCAGCACAAATAACTTAAAGTGGAAGAATAGAAACTCTGCCCAGCAAAAGGAGGCGGCGGCAAATAAGACTCAACATGCACAAAGTGAGTCACTGCCGATCAATCTAATAGAAAAGAAGATGAAAGGGGCTTTCACTCCGACCTCGTTTGAGCCAGACTTTTGGACTTTTCTGTTTGATGCAAACCAAATGTACAGGTGTGAAACCTCCCCAGACCATGGATGTGCTCTTGGTCCTGACTTTTAACAGGAAGTTGCGGTGGTTAGCCTACACACGTTAGAGTACACACTACAACTCACATCAGGTGACACCACCATGACATATTGACGTCCTACGTATCACCTACGTATACTACATCTCCCTATACTTGACATTGATTGTTTTGTAACCAGACGTGCGTATGATTAGTCAAGTCACTACAGAGCTCTCCTCAAACTTGCTCGTTAGCAAAGTAGTGATCTAGGAAAATGGATGAATGAAATTCCCAATATGGCAACAATAATTACAGCGCTATGAGATAATAACACCAGACAGAGTTGTTTTAGAGGTAAATGCTGAAAAACTGTCCCTGAAGGCAACGTGCATCAGCGGTTTTGCATGAATTCACCTCTAAAACAACTCTGTGTGGTAACGTTGTGTTATTATCTCATAGCGTGGTGAATGTGCAGGTCACAACTTGTCCACCAGAGCGTTGTGGAGTTGTTGGATTGTGTATTTGATGAGTTTGATGAGGGAAACCAAGAAATCCCATGAGCCTCCGTAGCGTAGCTCTGAGCAGCTCACGGCTCTGCTCCGCCGTTCTAAAAATAGCTTGCACCAACAATTAAGGGTGACAAACCTAAAGCTATGACTATAGGGATTATGGCAATGGGCCAATTTGCCAAAATGTTGAACTATCCCTTTAAAAGGTGTGACATAATTGGTCTGGGGAGCGTTCACACCTGTAAATTTGGTCTGGAACAAACGGAAAAGTCTGTACGAAACAAGGGAGGTGTGAAAACTCCCTGCTTTGTCTGAAGAAAAGGACTATTGATCAGTAGTTACAATAATATCAATACCTTTAGTCATGAATGACCTCACTGACTCTTTCAGGAGCTACTGTCCTCCTCTTCTTCTTCCCAACACAGGTGGATTGTTTTGGGAGTCTGGCGACGAGGGTGGTGGTGGTGTTGGGGGGGGGGTTGATGATGCATCTCACCTCGGGCTCCTCAGCTTAGCCCCTGACACAAACACTACATCAGCACCAATTTACGTTGCTTAACTGTGGGCCAGATCAGGAGTGATTACTGTGGCTGCCACCTGGATGGCTGGGCTTAGCCAATGGATGGGGGGGTGTGGTGGTGGTGGTGGTGGGAGGGGGGGGGGGTTCACGGGGCCTCAGCTGCGCCTGTAATTTGCAATGACACCTAATTTTGGGAGCTTTCGCTTTTCGAAGCCACGGCGGGAGCAGATTGTTAAGAAACTTAATCTCACCAGTGAAGGACGGAGAGATATTACCCTCCGTCTACGTCCAGCCTCTGATGTGGAGTGAAATGAGAAATAGCAACAATTTAAGGGTTTGCTCACAGTTACCGTTTAGCTGGGAATGAGCACTTTTTTTTTTTTTTTGCAGATTAATAATGTACATACGATGTGGAAAAACATTATATCTTCTGTTTATGATGGATTCAAGCTGGATTTAATTTCTCTCTCACACCTGCACATGCACAAAAAAATCCCAAAAAATCTAATAAGAGGCAGGGAATTTTGATATATCGTTATTAGAAGCACAAAAAAGCCCAATATTGAGTTTGTTAATCAAAAGCTTGAGGCTCGATCTGGTCCCACAACTTCCCACAAATCCTGCGAAAACACAAATAACTGCGAAAGAGCTGCTTAAGAAGAGTCCAATTAATTAAGGATTGCAATAAATTCTGACGACCTTGGGCTCAGCCGGATCATTTCCTCTTCTCTGTGAGAGAATAAAGTCTGAAGTTTCTATTATAGTAAAAAAACAAACAAACCAAAGACTCTCGCTTTGACCTTGACGACGTCCGAACGTAGACGCGTAGCGGGCGTTCGACTCTACAGACGTCGAAGTCGTGTGAATGAGATTCTTTGTCGGTGAGATGTGTTGGAGGACGACAGCAGGTGTTGTTGCTGCGTTGTGTATTTACTGAGGAATTAAGCGGTGATGTCAGAGGCTGCAGCGTTGAGTGAGTTTGTCTTTTGTTTTGTGGAAGTCGGAGCTGGAGGCAGCGTGTGTGTGATTGCACAAGATGAAACCATCTGGCTTTTAACACAGGAAAAAGTATTTATTATGTGATGAATTAGTAATGGGGAGATGCCTGATGAAAACGAACATTTACACCATTTACTACGAACATTAACATACTGTTGCATTATGATGAAAAATCATTGACGAAAACAACAGATGCAGCTATTTTTAGAACGGCGGAGCAGAGCCGTGAGCTGCTCAGAGCTACGCTACGGAGGCTCATGGAATTTCTTTGGTTTCCCTCATCAAATACACAATCCAACAACTCCACAACGCTCTGGTGGACAAGTTGTGACCTGCACATTCACCACACTGTGAGATAATAACACAACGTTACCACACAGAGTTGTTTTAGAGGGAAATTCATGCAAAACCGCTGAAATTTTCCTTTGATTTCCAATTATTCTGAACAAAACTGCAACTTCTTTTTTCACTCTAAGCTGTCTCCTGCAATGTAATCACAACAAAAGCGATTAAAACATTGCAACATGCACGAAATTTCTTTTGAAATGTGGCCGCGAAAACAAGTATTTTAAGTTGCAACAATCACAAAAAAAAAGCCTTGCGAAATCCTGTAGGGACTGGCTGACAACGTGGTGCAACTGAATACAATACGATATCTTGATCATATGTTCAAAGCACAAGATGTGAATGTACGTATGTGAATGTTGGGAAAACAAACTACAATTTCTACATCTGCAACTATAATCCATATAAATCCATAATAAAATAAGTGATCTTGAGTAATGCAAAGATGCACAGCTCCGAAATCCAAAATGACTTTGACTGAACTGCATCCACTTCAGCCGGTGGGTGTTACAGGGTTAAAATCCTGTTGTTTATGTGTTTTTTTTGCTCTCTCCAGTCGTGCTCCAGCGTTTCCATCTGCTCTGATGCTAAATTGTTGTTTTTTTTCCAGACTCTTGTTTTGTTATTACACCTCCTCTTTCCCACCTATCCCCTCTTCTTGTTGTTGTGTGGTTTGGGCTCCGACCATTCTTCAAATGTGACACCTTCGCTATCCCACTCTGCTCCACATGCAGCACCATCAACCTCTTCTCCCTCCACCGCTAACGACTGTGTTAACCTGTTACCTGCCCGACAATCCTCCTGTGCCTCCTCTGACACCTTTAATTCCTGAAAAGTTATTCAGATTGGCAAAGTAACAAGACATTAAAGGGATATGCCAACATTTTTTGTGTGTGTCTTGCCTCACTTCAGAGTCCATGACCAGCAGATAGACGCCATCCTTTCCACTGTGCGTGCAGTAACAAGGGAGATAGAGCCGTATCGCCTGTAATTAGCTTAGCTCAAACACTGGAAGTGTATGGGTAGTGTTAGCCTGCCTCCACCTAAAGTCACCAGAGAAACTCTTCAGCAACTCTTAACGGACAGATCTTCGTCTCAGAGCTGACAAAAGTCTCCAGTAAGGCATCTTGAGCGGTCAAATGCTAACGCTAACGGGACGAGATCGGTCAAAACGGAGGGTTCAAGCTAAGACGGTTTATTTTGGTTCAAGCTAGCTACATCGAGGGTAGGTTAGCTTCCTGTTTCAAAGTAAAAGCACAAATCCTACCATCATGGTTTTCTGTATGTAAAGGGCAACGGGTGTTTTATTGTGAAAGTAACCGGAAGTGCGTTGGTCACCACAGCTAGCTTGAGTAGCGCCAAATTCGTCCGAACAACATAGTAAACAGCTGGTATTTAGACAAATTAACGACACACTTGTAGCACCGGTATCGCACCACTAACTGCGCTACTGGACCAGTTCTAGGCTCTAAGGAGTGGGGAGCAAGAATACACCAGAGACCGTTGATTTAGTAGAAAACGCCGGCAGTTTACTGGATGCAAAACACATATAAAATCACAGTACATGAAACCAAAAAAATACCCCTGCAGGTTAATAAGGTAAGTATAAATGAAAAAGTATTTCACCCTTTCTTTTTGATGTTTAGTTTACCTAGTTTATTTTAGTAGAGCTAATCTAATTTAATTAGACCAGTCTTTTCCTAGGTTACTTTCTTTTGTCGGACTAATTTGAATTAGTAGACCAGTCTGTTTCTTTAGGTTACACCTATTTTAAGGTTCCTATTTGTCTTCTTGAGTTAACTCGTTTTTCTTTCTTTTACAGGTAAGAAACACCTTCAAAACAAAATAAAAATCAAGGTGAACCACAATCACTTAAATCACATTTCAAAATATAAACATAAGAAAATAAAAGTATGTCACTTTAAATTTCAATTTAAGTGCAATGTAAATTTAAGCGTTCAGTTCAATTCAAATGTTCAGTTCAGTTCAAATATTCAGTTCAGTTCAAGTATTCAGTTCAATTCAAATGTTCAGTTCAGTTCAAAGTCTCAGTTCGAGACAAAAGAGAAAAGGAAAAAAAATAATAGTTCAAAAATAATAGTTCAAAAAGTTCTCAGTTCCTTTTAATTCAGTTCAAATTACTTCCCGTTACTCCTACCACTCTGGCAGCGAGTTACCACACAAGGAGGATGTCCTCAGCGATGCGATGAGAAGATGAGTTGAAGTCTGGGTCTGGCTCGCCATCTTGAATCCCGTCTGTATGTGCACGCCTGCACATGGTAGACCAGTCCTAGCTCCGACCGAGCTCCAATCGTGTTTCCAACCGAGCAAAAAACCTGACCTGCATAACAGGCCATGAACACAAATAAAACTAAGTTTAAATCCTCAATTCACATAAATAAAAACCTCACAGGCCCGGAGTTGTAACGTTACTGCTACGGTTTTTCCCAACTCAAAATGGCAGCGGAGCGGTTTCTCTGATCTTACCGCTCCGTCTCCCGTGCTAATTACTGCATGAATCTTCAATTTACACAGCTTATACACACTTTTATAACATTCACAGTCTTCACAAACCCAAAATATGAACTTTTAAAGAGTTTATGACGGAGCATTTCTTTGTTAACAACCACGTTTTTAGCGATAGCTCTACGCCAGAGAAAAAAAAAGTACGACACGGTGAAAATGCATGAAAATAAACACAAAACTCACCAAAACCGATGTGGTTTAGCACACATAAGATCCCCGTCAGCTCCCGGACCAGGTAAGTTATGTTTTTCCACTGTTTTATCGACTTTTTTACTGTTTTTCCTGCTAATTTGTCACCGCTCGTCTTCTCTGAATCCTCCTCTGCTTTCTCCCTCAGGTTTCTGCTGCAGCGTCACCGAGGTGCTGCGTCTGTGTCGCTGGTCCCTTAAAGGGGCAGCGACATTATTTTCTGTCATCAGACTTTTAACCTCAAACACTAAATGATTGCTTTATCAACATTTTTAATCAACTCTGATGATTAATTGACATAAAATAAATCACATTTAACTTTCAAACTTATTTATGCAGTTTTTATTCAACTATTTATTCTTATTTATGTCATATTTTAACATGGGTTACATCCTCCCCTCTTTACCTAATGCACGTCCCTGTGCATTTTCTTTTTTGATTATTTATACTGTCATAACTCTAGGAGTTTTTGGAAAGCTAGGTTCTTCGAGGGAGTCTGTAAACACATCACTCAAGGTTTGAAATAAAGACTGAACTATCGTAACCAACGGGTTTCCTAGCTCAGGATAAGTCAGTCTTTTAGTCGCTCTTCTGTCTCTGACAGGTCTTCCTGAACAGTCACTTTCGTTTTGGTTGTCCACTTGGTCCATATCACTTGTGTTTCCTTTGCTCTCCTGAGCAGGTTGAGTAGAAGGATGGACATTTTCCAGATCTTCCTCAGGTAGGTTTCCAGTTTCCTGTCCAGCAGTTGAGTTGCTCTCTCCAGGATCAGGTAAGTCTTTGTCTCCAGTGTCAGGTAAGTCTTTCTCTTCAGGATCAGGTAAGTCGTCGTCTGCAGGAACAGGTAAGTCTTTCTTTTCAGGATCAGGTAAGTCGTCGTCTGCAGGAACAGGTAAGTCGTCGTCTGCAGGAACAGGTAAGTCGTCGTCTGCAGGAACAGGTAAGTCGTCGTCTGCAGGAACAGGTAAGTCGTCGTCTGCAGGAACAGGTAAGTCTTTCTTTTCAGGGTCGGGTGAGTCTTTCTTTTCAGGGTCAGTCAAGTCATCAACTGCGGGATCAGGTGAGTCTTTCTCTCTGGATTCAGGTAAGTTCAGGTCATGAGTCTCTACTGGAGGATCCTCAGGGAAAGCTTTGGCTACGTCTGAAGGATCTTGCTCAACAGCAGTCATCTCTTTAGAAGGTTCCGGTTCATTCCTTTCAGGTAAGTGTTCCATGGGTTCAGAGGTCAGATCGGACCCTAGTGTTTCCACTCTTAGGTTTCCGTGATAGTGATATTCCTCAGAATCAGATTGGGATTCATCCTCTTCAGCTCCATCTGATGTGTCATTTTTAGGATGTTGTCGAGTTCTTGGTCGCCTCACTGCCTTTGGCGGGTTAGTTTCACTTTCAGTTGGGGTAACAGGAAGGAAACCGCATGGCAGTAGGAGGTCACGATGAAGAGTTCTTTGTGGACCATCTCTTGTCTCAGGTTTCACAACATACACTGGGACGTCTCCAGACTGCCTCAGGACAACATACACGTCGGACTCCCACCTGTCGGCTAACTTGTGCTTGCCTCTAAGACGAACGTTTCGGACCAAGACTCTGTCGCCTTCTTCCAAGGTGGAGTCAACGACATGCTTGTCAAACCTTGCTTTGTTGCGATTGGCTGTCTTTTTAGCATTCTCAGTTGCTACTCTGTAACTGTCTTCGAGTTGGGATTTCAGGTTGCGGACGTATTGCGAGTGAGAGCCTGGCTGATGATTGACAGGTAGGCCAAAGGCTAGGTCAACTGGCAATCTTGGCTGACGCCCGAACATTAACTCGTAAGGGGTAAAGCCGGTTGTCTCGTTCTTAGTACAATTATAAGCGTGTACTAACGGCTTGACGTACTCCCGCCAGTGACTCTTTTTCTGGTTCTCAAGGGTTCCCAACATGTTGAGCAGGGTCCTGTTGAAACGTTCTACAGGGTTCCCTCTTGGATGGTAAGGTGTGGTTCTTACCTTCTGAGTACCAATGAGCTCGCACAGTTCTTTTATTGTTCGAGACTCAAAGTCGGGACCTTGGTCACTGTGGAGTTTTTCAGGAATGCCATAATGGACGAAAAAGTGGTCCCACAGGGTCTTGGCCACCGTCCTGGCTTTCTGATTCGGGGTGGGGACTGCCACTGCATATTTCGTAAAATGGTCGGTAATGACCAGGATATCTTTTGTGTTACTGGAGTCCGGCTCCACACTGAGAAAATCCATGCACACGAGTTCGAGTGGTCTCGTAGCCACGATGTTGACGAGTGGTGCAGCTTTCTCGGGCATGGTCTTACGTCGTATGCAGCGACTGCAGGTTTTGACCTTGGTTTCCACCTCGGCTGACATTTTGGGCCAATAGAATCGCTTCCGGACGAGATCTAGGGTGCGCTCTGTGCCCATGTGGCCCATGTCGTCGTGGAGGCTCTTGAGGACTAAGGATCTTAGGGCTCCGGGGAGCACAAGCTGGTAGTGAGTCTGAGCGCCCTCTTGCCGCCTGCGGTACAAGATGCCATTTAAGATCTCAAGTTTGTTCCACTCTCTCAATAAGAGACCAAGCTCTGGAAGTTCTTTCCTCAAGGATGGTGGGGGTTTCTCTCCCGACTCCACTTGCCTGAGGACTTCACGGATGCAGATGTCAGCATTTTGCTTGTCCCTTATTTCAGCTGGTGTTAACGAGGGGACGACAGGTAAGCCACCAAGCTGATCCTCCTCTTCAAAGCTTTGTGGGAGGGCCTTTGGATGATGAGCAAGCGACACAACCAAGGTGGTGCTGGGTGACGTTTCCCCAGAGTGATTGTCGATCACTTCATGGACCAAGTGCTTTTCACAGATGGCTTTGATGGTGTTTTCATTCAGGTGAGCATGATCAGCCTCTGACAAGTGTCTTTTTGTGAATTGTTGTATCCTCTCCAATTCTTTTCGTGATGATATGTCATCAGGTACTCGGCTGTGAGGACGTCTAGACAGCCCATCCGCGTCTTGATTCTGCTTACCGGCTCTGTACTGTAGCTGGAAATCGAACGTCGACAGAGCGGCCAACCATCTGTAGCTCGTGGCGTCGAGCTTAGCAGAGGTAAGAATGTATGTTAGCGGGTTGCTATCTGTGACAGCAAGGAATGTGTTCCCGTACAGGTAATCCTGAAATTTCTCCGTTACTGCCCACTTAAGGGCAAGGAATTCTAATTTGTGCGCAGGATACCTGGACTCACACTTCGACAGACCTCGACTCGCGTAAGCAACGACGCGCTTCTGTCCCTGTTGCTCCTGGTAGAGGGCAGCACCGAGGCCCAAGGTGCTCGCATCTGTATGTAGAATGTAAGAGAGCTTAGGGTCAGCAAACCCGAGGATGGGTGCGGTCGTCAGCTTTTCGATTATGGCGTCGAACGCTGCCTGGCAAGCAGGCGTCCATCTGTCACCAAAGGAGTCTTTTGGATTGAAGTACTTCGCAGGGTTCACTGTGATCTTAGCGTGCTTTCTCAGTGGCGGATAGCCAGCGGTGAGCTCGTTGAGTGGCTTCACGATCTTTGAGTAGTCTTTTACGAACCGGCGGTAGTAACCGCAAAAACCCAGGAAGGTTCTTAGCTCCTTCAAGTTGTTTGGTTTTGGCCAGGTTTTTAATGCTGCTACTTTGTCAGGATCGGTTTCTATGCCTTTTTCAGACACGATGTGGCCGAGGTACTTTACAGAAGTTTGAAAGAACCTGCATTTCCCTGGCGACAGCTTCAAGCCAAACTCTTTCAACTGGTTGAGCACGCGCATCAACCTTTCCTCGTGCTCCTCCAACGTCGAGGAGAAGATGATGAGGTCATCCAGAAAAACTAGGGCTTGCTTCAAGTTCAACTCTCCCATACAGCGCTCCATAAGCCTCTGGAACGTGCTAGGGGCGTTGGTTATCCCCTGAGGCATCCTGTTGAACTCGAAGAATCCTAGTGGGCAGACGAATGCAGTTTTGTGTTTGTCTGCTTCCTCCATCTCTATTTGATAGAAGCCTGACTTGAGATCGAGCACCGAGAACCACTTGGACCCGGTCAATGCCGAGAAGGACTCTTCCAGATTAGGTAAGGCATATGAATCCTTTACCGTTTGTGTGTTCAATTTTCTATAATCTATACAGAGTCTGACGTCGCCATTCTTTTTCCTGACGACGACAATCGGCGAGGAGAAAGGTGACTCCGATTCGCGGATGACTTCTGCATCAAGGAGCTGCTGGAGATGGGCACGCACAGCCTCTATGTCCTGAGGATGTATAGGTCTCGGCCTATGTTTGAATGGCGTCTCATCACTGAGTGTTATGTGATGTTTGATTTTGTCAGTGCGGCCAAAGTCAAGCTCGTGCAGCGCAAACACCTCCGGCATGGAACTCAATTTCTCTGTTATCCTCTCTTTCCACTCGTTGGGTACAGGAGAGTCAGTGAAGTCAAAGTCGAGATTTGGTTTTTGGTCAGGTTTTGTGGTTGAGTCTGAATCAGGGGTCTTGACAGATTGAACACTTTTGACAGCGTGTATCTCTGCAATGACAGCTTTTGGAGACAGGGTGATGTCATGGTGTGACTCGTTCTTTAGTGTGACTGGTATGCAGCGTGGTAGCTTTGGTGGTAGACTTACCAGGCTATCTGTCACCAGGATGCCACCAGGAAGGGACGATGACTTTGGTGACTCGACCATCACCCACTTTCCAACATCAAGCGTCCTGCAGCTCACTGATCCTTCAAGGACTTTGGTCTGTCCGGCTGAAATGGTCTCAAAGTCTCTACTATGAAGCCTTACTTCTCCCAGGCTGGAATCAACAGACTGTCTTTTCCGGATTTCAAGGGTCTTTAAGACGACTTTGTAGCCATAAGGAAGAGACTCATAGTTCTGAGGTGCGATGTCTGCGTACTTTTCATAGAGAACGTCCAAAGTATTTGTGCCTATAAGCACTGATGACAAGGTGGAGCGCATGTCAGGTACAACCAAGACCAGCGTGGGTACCTCGATGTCGGCTCCAAGCAAGCTCTCTGGGAATCTGATGGTGGCCTCAACATAGCCAAGGTAAGGGACGCTTTGACCGTTGGCCCCTTCCACTTCAAGCAGGTCGTTCAAAGAACTGAGAGGTAAGTGAGACAGGTTCTCCAGATAGAAAGAGTTGGGGATCGTTGTTACCTGAGAACCTGAATCCAACAAGCAACTGCAGTCTTTGTCAGCGATGGTCACCTGTGCGGTGCACTTGGCTCCAATCAGACCTTTTGGCAGGGTCACTGACTGTCTTTGTGTGTGTGAGTACACATGGGCTCTGTGCAGCTTCTTTTTGGGACACTTTGTCTGTGTTCCAGTCCCCGTTTGTCCCACAACCGGAACTGGGCTTAGTTTAAAGGATCAGGCTTTGAAGCGCCATGTTGACTGTCCCATGCTAACTGCTTTTCTTTTAGCTGCTTCCTCTTCTCAGCTACGAGAGATGGGTTCGACTCACCTTCACACTGAGGCTTGATGTGCCCGTCCTCCCCGCATCTAAAGCAATACCAGGGCCTTGGTCTATTGCTTGTGTTGTTGTTTACATCTCGGCTGTGGGGCTGCAGCCTTTGAAATGTGTGAGTGATAGCTGGGGAATGTGTGCTAGCTTGTTGAGGGGCTAGTGGTCTGGCAGCTGGTTTAGCTTTTCTACTGTCTTTCTGTGTGATACGTGTGAGCTGGGACTGCAAATCAGCTATTTGTTTCTTTAAGTCTTGGATTTCAGACCTGTGATCAAGAGCTGGCTGAGACGAGTTGCAGTCTTCTTCACTCTGCACATAGACACCCTGATAATGAGAAGACACTCTCGGCTTCGAAACATTGAAGTGCTGTTTCATGCGTGAAGCTTTGGAAGAACGCTTATCTTCAGCTGTGCGGAGCAACAGGAGAAGTTCAGCAAAGGTAGGTGGGTTCTGTTTCTTTTGTTCTAGCTGGAGCTCAGCTATCAAGATGTTATCCCAGCAGCCTCTGACGAACTGTCTGAGAAGATGCCGGTCAAGGTCGCTTGCAGTTACACCTCCCCTCCTGAGGGTGGTGCTCAGCATCACCTGCAGCCGTTGTAAATAAGCTGAGGGTTTCTCACCGTTATCCTGCATCGTGTTGAGATACTTCGCGAAGAGGTCATCTCCGTCCTCGACGGTGCCGAAAGCGGAGTCCAAGATCTCCAAGTACACATTAAGAGGAGATTCAGGTGTCAGGTGCTTCACAATATCGATGGCAGGTGATAAGAGACTTTCAAGGAGCTTTCGTGACTTGTAAAGATCAGACTGTGTTGTGTCTTTAAGAAGAAGTTCCACGTTGGAGCGCCATGTCTCATAATCCACTTCATTGTTGGGACGTGGGACACGCCCAGAGAAGGGTCTCAGTCTCAAGGAAGTGTGCACCTGCAGAGCAGAGTCTTCATTTCTCACTATGTGCTCAACGATTACTTTTTGTATGTCAGGTGGATTGACGACAGAAAGTTTCAGAGCGGGCTGTGTCTTTTCTTTAGATGGTGTCGGTGGTGGAGACCAATGATGTTGGACGTGCTGCTCTGGGGCCGTACTGGGCAGGGGGCTTACCTGTGCAGCATTTTCAGAGTCATGTTGCTCTGGGTTATCAGATGAGTTCTGCTCTGCATCTTCATCTTGGGTCTCTGAGTGATCCAGATCAACAGTCTCACTGATGAGAGAGAGTTCTTCTCTGAGAACAGCTGCGAAGTCTTTGCCAGTCTGTTTTGCAATGTCTTTTAACTCTGTGAGGTAAGTCTGTGTAGCTGTTTTGCTGGCTACAGGTGTGTAAACACTGGCTAAAGCTCTGATGTGAAAGGTGACATCAGTTTTAGTCTTACTGTTAAGTCTGTGTGGCAATGAAGGTAAGAGAGCCTGTATAGCTGTACCATACACATACTCTACAATAACCTGTTTGCCTGGCTCTTGTTCAGTGAAATCTACTGGAATCACTCTTTGAATGGAACCATATTGTTTCAGGAAGTCATGTAGTTCTTCATCAGTTTCTGTACCGGTTAAACCGCTAACTATGATTGAGTTAGGGATTTTTACACTACTCGTTTGAACGACATCCATTTTGAAAAACTGACAACAATATTAGACGGTCTCTGGTTTCTACTTTTAAATGCTTTAAGCCACTCCTGGCTGGCTCGCCATATTTGTAGCACCGGTATCGCACCACTAACTGCGCTACTGGACCAGTTCTAGGCTCTAAGGAGTGGGGAGCAAGAATACACCAGAGACCGTTGATTTAGTAGAAAACGCCGGCAGTTTACTGGATGCAAAACACATATAAAATCACAGTACATGAAACCAAAAAAATACCCCTGCAGGTTAATAAGGTAAGTATAAATGAAAAAGTATTTCACCCTTTCTTTTTGATGTTTAGTTTACCTAGTTTATTTTAGTAGAGCTAATCTAATTTAATTAGACCAGTCTTTTCCTAGGTTACTTTCTTTTGTCGGACTAATTTGAATTAGTAGACCAGTCTGTTTCTTTAGGTTACACCTATTTTAAGGTTCCTATTTGTCTTCTTGAGTTAACTCGTTTTTCTTTCTTTTACAGGTAAGAAACACCTTCAAAACAAAATAAAAATCAAGGTGAACCACAATCACTTAAATCACATTTCAAAATATAAACATAAGAAAATAAAAGTATGTCACTTTAAATTTCAATTTAAGTGCAATGTAAATTTAAGCGTTCAGTTCAATTCAAATGTTCAGTTCAGTTCAAATATTCAGTTCAGTTCAAGTATTCAGTTCAATTCAAATGTTCAGTTCAGTTCAAAGTCTCAGTTCGAGACAAAAGAGAAAAGGAAAAAAAATAATAGTTCAAAAATAATAGTTCAAAAAGTTCTCAGTTCCTTTTAATTCAGTTCAAATTACTTCCCGTTACTCCTACCACTCTGGCAGCGAGTTACCACACAAGGAGGATGTCCTCAGCGATGCGATGAGAAGATGAGTTGAAGTCTGGGTCTGGCTCGCCATCTTGAATCCCGTCTGTATGTGCACGCCTGCACATGGTAGACCAGTCCTAGCTCCGACCGAGCTCCAATCGTGTTTCCAACCGAGCAAAAAACCTGACCTGCATAACAGGCCATGAACACAAATAAAACTAAGTTTAAATCCTCAATTCACATAAATAAAAACCTCACAGGCCCGGAGTTGTAACGTTACTGCTACGGTTTTTCCCAACTCAAAATGGCAGCGGAGCGGTTTCTCTGATCTTACCGCTCCGTCTCCCGTGCTAATTACTGCATGAATCTTCAATTTACACAGCTTATACACACTTTTATAACATTCACAGTCTTCACAAACCCAAAATATGAACTTTTAAAGAGTTTATGACGGAGCATTTCTTTGTTAACAACCACGTTTTTAGCGATAGCTCTACGCCAGAGAAAAAAAAGTACGACACGATGAAAATGCATGAAAATAAACACAAAACTCACCAAAACCGATGTGGTTTAGCACACATAAGATCCCCGTCAGCTCCCGGACCAGGTAAGTTATGTTTTCCAACTATTTTATCGACTTTTTTACTGTTTTTCCTGCTAATTTGTCACCGCTCGTCTCCTCTGAATCCTCCTCTGCTTTCTCCCTCAGGTTTCTGCTGCAGCGTCACCGAGGTGCTGCGTCTGTGTCGCTGGTCCCTTAAAGGGGCAGCGACATTATTTTCTGTCATCAGACTTTTAACCTCAAACACTAAATGATTGCTTTATCAACATTTTTAATCAACTCTGATGATTAATTGACATAAAATAAATCACATTTAACTTTCAAACTTATTTATGCAGTTTTTATTCAACTATTTATTCTTATTTATGTCATATTTTAACATGGGTTACACACTGCTGATCTAAACGGATACTTTCTCACCTAAACATGTTTGAAATGTCAATAAAGTGATATAGAGTTTAAAGCTAAAATGAAATCAGCTTCTGATGCTGATTTCAGCTCAGGTAGGAGGCAGGCTAACACTACCCATACACTTCCAGTGTTTGAGCTAAGCTAATTAGCGGCGATACGGCGCTATCTCCCTTGTTACTGCACACACAGTCTAAAGGATGGCGTCTGCTGGTCATGGACTCTGGAGTGAGGCAAGACACGAAAAAAAAATGTTGGCGTATCCCTTTAATTATGTGCTTTTCACACTGATAGAAGGAAAATGTGTGTAACTGAAGCCATTTGTCTGAAAATAGTCACACACACACACACTCGCTGACTCACACACATCCAGAGCCATTTAGATGAAGCAGAATAGCTAAAGTGGAGGGAGGGAGCGTTCACCGCCACTACGCCTTTATTCGCTTTACATATCTGAAGCATCATTATCCAGTTCCTCTTCACCGTGGACCCGATTTGAAACCCTTTTCTGTCCTGGATTATCATGTGAAAAGCCGCGATTTCTCATCGGGGCCGGCTCTTCAATGGCGAACAGATGTTTTTCCCCCTTTTCCCTGGGAGATGATTCAGTCCCCGGCGACAGAGGGTGGCGGCCTCCTGTTTTATTACTCGCATAAAAACTTCTTAAATGACAGCGTTCAGGAGAAATATAGGCCCATATTCATTCATTCAATTTGGGGCCAAGTGGGATAGAAATAATTACACAGAGTGAATGAATGAGTGAGTGAGTGAGTGAACCTCTGGCTGCTGTGGACGTACAGTACAGTATCTCCAGCCGGTCAGTCGCCAGCGGAGACGAGGAGGTGATGGAGGAGCTCAAATACTTAAAACCACCACTTATTTAGATTTAACTAGGGCTGCAACTAACGATTATTTTCATTATCGATGAATATGTTGATTATTGAAGCGATCAATCGATTAGTTGTTTGGTTAATAAAATGTTAAAAAATGACAAGACGTCGTCCTCCAATGTCTTATTTTGTCCACAAACCAAAGAGAGACTCCGTTTATTGTCATAAAGGAACAAAGAAACCAGAAATATTCACATTTCAGAAACTGAAATCAGAGAATTTTTGACTTTTTTTCTTTAAAAAAATACTCAAACCGATATTCGATTATCAAAATAGTTGACGATTGATTTAATAACTAATTATTGTTTGAATTTGAATTTGAATTTATTAAAGGATAGCCCCTTGAGATCTCATTTTTTTTTTTTTTTTTTTTTTTTTAAGTACTTTATTTATTCATTTTCAAAACATCCAGATACACAACAACCCAAACAATTACCCCTTCTTCCCCACCCCCCTCCCACAAAGTAGTTTAGGGGAAAAAGAAAAAAGAGACAGATAAAAGGAGAAAGAAAAAAAAAAAAAGAAAAAGAAAGGGTGAAAGCTGTACTCTACTGTATTACAGTTTCTATGGCCATCCATGACTGTATACAATTATACTTGTTTGTATAAATTATGGACAAATAAATACTCAAACATAATCAGGAAATCAAGGTGTCACAAGGGTCCTCTCAGCTGCGTGATGTGATCAAGAAATGGTTGCCATATTTGATGGAATCTGTCTGATTTTCCTAATAACTCAAATCGAATTTTTTCCATATATAAAATATTTGAGAACTCAGTGAGCCAAGCTTCAAAACATGGGGATGTTTCTTTGTTCCAGACTTTAAGAATAATTTTCTTCGCAACAACCATTCCATACTGTATTGACAAGGCTTTCCAGCGACTAAGAGTATCAAGCTGGTGAGACCATCCAAGGATACCTGTCTCTGGGTCTGGCGTGAAATCGTATCCGTAAACCTCAGAGTAGAAATGGAAAACATCATGCCAAAATCTACCAAGTTTGTTACAAAACCAGAACATGTGTGCCAGTGTACCATCAGCCTGTTTACATTTTACACATAGTGGTGAAGTGGATGCATAGAATGAATGCAGTTTAACACGTGAATAATGGAGTCTATGTATAACCTTATACTGTATTAGCTGATGTCTTGAATTAACTGAACATGTATATATGCTATGGAGACATTTACGCCATGCATCTTCTGAAATGGTGGTACCTATATCCTTCTCCCAGGACTCTCTCAGATATTGCGTACTTGGAGCAGTTTGAACTGCAAACACATTTACAAACATGGACACCAGCTTTTTGGTCTCAGGTTTCTTTGTTACAAGAGAGTAGATTTCATCTGGCGAGTTATAGGTTTCAAAGTTTGAGATGTTTGCTCTAGTATAGTTCCTGATTTGCAGGTATCTGAAAAAGTGAGATGATTGTAAATCAAATTTTCTTTTAAGTTGGTCAAATGAGGCAAAAACATTGTCAATATACAAATCTTTCAGAGTAACCAGGCCTTTCCCTCTCCAGGAAGAGAAAACAGAATCTGACTGAGAGGGGCGAAATGCATGATTGTGACAAATGGGGGCAAAAATAGAAGTGTTTGTTAAATTAAATGTTTTTTTAATCTGGTACCACACCTTTAATGAATGTTCTACTATAACCCCAATCCCTTTAAATGGTCCGGGCCTTCTCTTTGCTGTATTGAGTAATGCTGGGAGGGAGGTACCAGTGACGTCCTGTTCTATGGCAAGCCATGATGGCGTAGTAGCATTAAGTTCTGTCGGATAAGCTTGCTGCCAATACACAAGTGCTCGTGCATTAGCTGCCCAATAATAATGTTGAAATAAAGGGAGCGTCAGTCCACCCAGTTCTTTTGGCTTACAAAGATGCTTCTTACTTATTCGGTGTGGTTTGTATCCCCAAACGAAAGGCATAGTGATTGAGTCCAATGTTTTAAAAAATTTCTTAGACAGAAAGATGGGTACATTCTGAAATATGTGTAAGAATCTAGGTAAGGTCACCATTTTTATAGCATTAATTCTGCCAATCATTGACATGGGCAGTGTTCGCCAAAGTTCAATATCAGTTTTAAGTTTATCAATCAGAGCCTTGTAGTTCAGTGTATAGAGCTGATCAAATTGTTTGGGGATTGTAGTGCCAAGATATTTAACATGGGTGGTCACCTTTACGGGTAGATTTCTGAGAAAGTTGGGATTTAAGTCCTCACTCAGAGGCATAAATTCACATTTCTGCCAGTTTATGGTATATCCTGATAGCTTACCGAAGATTTTAATTTGATCCAATAAAGCTGGAAAAGATTTTTCAGGCTGCGACAAAAACAGGATCACGTCATCAGCGTACAACGCTATATAATGATCTAATTTACCCAGATGTATAGGAATAATTTTTGGGTTACATCTAATACTTATTGCAAGGGGCTCAATACACAAAGCAAACAACAGAGGGCTCAGGGGGCAACCCTGCCTAACACCACGGTGCAGATTGAAAGGGTGAGATCTGTCTGAGTTGGTAAGGATTGATGCAGTTGGATACGCATAAAGCATCTCTACCCATGAGCTAAAACTTTCACCCAGGCCAAATTCTTTGATTGTTAAAAGCATATATTTCCAATCAACCTGATCGAATGCCTTGTGCGCGTCAAGTGTAAGTATTGCAGATTTTGACTTGTTCTGTTTGCTATATACAATATTCAGTAATCTACGGACATTAAAAAAAGAAAATCTCCTGGGAATAAACCCCACCTGGTCTGGGTGTATAATAGTTGCAACATGTTTATTCAATCTATTAGCTAGGATTTTGGAGAAGACTTTGAGGTCACTCCCGAGAAGAGCAATAGGCCGATAAGACGATGGATCAGTCTGATCTTTATCTTTTTTCAATATTAAAGAGATGTTTGACATATATAATGAGTCTGGTAGTTTTTTATTCCTTATCGATTCCTTAAACATTCTTAATAATAGAGGGGCCACATCATCAATAAATGCTTTATAAAAGTCAATGCCAAGACCATCAGGGCCAGGTGACTTTCCACTTGGAAAATCCTTTATAGCTGTGATAACCTCCTGCAAAGTAATCTCAGCATTGAGTTCATTTTGTGCGTCACAGTCTATTTTAGGAAGCGAAAGGGGGCGCAAGAATTGAAGAATATCCTCTTCTGTTGCGGAGCTTTGGGATTTATATAAATTTTCATAAAAGTCCCTGAAGCACTTATTAATTTCAACAGGGTCTGTAACAATAGAGCTTGTCTGACTTTTAATTTCGTGAATAGCCCTGCTAGCTTGTGCTCCTCGTAGCTGGCGTGAAAGAAGAGGGCCAGGTTTATCCCCCAATTCAAAATGTTTGTGCCTCACTTTCAACAATAAAGTATTGATTTGTTGAGAGAGAATACAGTTATATTCATGCTTTAACTTAACGATTTCCTTCAATAAAGGTGAGGATGGAGCCTCTCGATACTGTTTTTCAAGGAGGGTAAGCTGTGGATCTATAACTGATAATCTCTGTCTCCTCTGTTTTTTTTGTGCAGTTTCATAGGATATGACAAAACCTCTTATCACAACCTTAAAGGCCTCCCACAGTGTTGAATCTGAAACATCACCTGTATCATTAAAAGCCAAATAGTCCTTTATCGAAAGTGAGCATTTTTCCAAAAATATTTTGTCATTAAGAAGACTTGGATTGAATCGCCAATTATAGTGTGGTTTTTTCCATCCGAAGTCCATGCCTACAGAAACTGGGCTGTGGTCTGAAATTAAGATATTGTGATATTTAGATGACTTAATAAATGCTGTCAACTTAGAATCAATTAAGAAGTAATCAATCCTTGTGTATGTATTGTGAACTTGTGAGAAAAAAGAATATTCTTTCCCTGTGGGATTGTAAATCCTCCAGATGTCAAGCAGATTAAGCGACTTCATTAGATTATTCAGCATATTTGTGGAGTCTGAAGGATTAACTGGGCGAAGTGAGGACCTGTCTAAAAGAGTGTTTAAAACGCAGTTGAAATCGCCACCTGCAATCAAGTTGGTTGTTGCTAGGTCAGGTATCAGCCGGAAAACACCTCGAAAAAACCCAGGGTTGTCAAAGTTTGGTGCATATAAGTTAAGGAGGGTAACGTGAACAGACAAAATTTTGCCAGTCACAATTATGAAACGACCATTTGGATCTGATTTAGTTGAAATGTGTTGGAAGGGAATATTCTTTTTGATTAAAACTGCCACACCACGTGCCTTGGCTGAAAAGGTTGACTGAAATATTTGTCCTATCCAGCTACACCTAAGTTTTGAGGCCTCTGTGTGTTTAATATGTGTCTCTTGCAGGAATAAGATATCAGCATTCAAATCACGTAAATGAGAAAATACCTTGGCTCTCTTTGATGGGTTATTTAACCCTCTGACATTCCAAGAAGTTAGATTAACAATGTTATTCCTATGATCATTCGTTGGGCCACTCATGACACCGCTACCACATAAAAAAGGAAGATGCCATTGTATTCAAACAAAAAAAATGAGTACAGCGTGAACCAAACTGATAGAACATACCCTTCGAACTCCCTACTTTGCCCCCCCCCCCCAAAAAAAGGGTAATATAAACCCCACATGGCAGCGGAGCTGCTGAGAAAGGAGCCTATACATGCAGTAAAGCACCTAACAAAGCAAACTAACATCTTATCCCCCATGTCAACTCCTTACCACTCTCCTGTAAGTGACTTATGAACCCTCCTCCTTATATATCAGGTAATATGCATTTTGAAACCTATTTTCAAAAAAATTAAGAACAAGAGCCACGAAGAGTAACAAATGTAAGTAACAAAACAAATTTTAAAGACTGCCTTTTTTCTTTTTTTTCCCTCAAAACTGTATAATGTCTTTGTAAGATATGAGCCAATAATAGTAGAAATGGCAGCAATAACAAAAAGTGACCTCACACATACGTCAATGTTAAGGCAAAGTAAGTGGACATAAAGTCTAAGTCTGAGTTGTGCAATTATTGCAAAAACACGTTGGCTTTTGCCTCACCGTTCATTTTGTCCATCCATAGTGAGAATATTCACACCTGTGCAGGCAAGCCTGGCTCTTGATCCAGTCGCGCTGGCGGCACCCGGTCACTCAGCGTTGTCAGCTGCTGAAGGCTGCATGTGTCTGTCAGCGTAGGTGGCTGCCTCTTTTGCCGATTCAAATATCTTGGTTTGACCAGCATGAGTAAAGATCAGGCGTGCAGGAAACAGGAACCCATGGCGGATACCGGCCTCCTTAAGTTTCAGTCGAACTGCATCAAACTCCTTGCGGTCCTTCATCACTTCTGCTGTGAGGTCTGGAAAGATGCTGATGCGCTGCCCCTCGTAGTTTAGCGGACCATCGTTGCGGGCCACTCGGATTATCTTCTCTTTCACGGTGTCGTGATGTATCCTGGCGATCATAATGCGTGGCCGGTTGCTTGAGCGCCGATGCGGTGGGCACGGTCCACTTTAATCCCCCGGGGGAAATGCTCAGCTCCGAGGAGTTTAGGCAGCAAGTCAGACACAAACGTAGTTGGGGAGCCTCTCTCAATTTTCTCTGGCAGACCCACAATTTTAATATTTTGTCTCCTCGAGCGGCCCTCTAGATCGTTCACTTTGGCTTTCAGTAGTTTGTTTTGTGCACACAGGTCATCGTGGCTTTTTTCCAGGTCGGCTAGGCGTCCGTCAAACTCACCGTGCCAGTCTTCTAGGTTTGTAATGCGGGAGGTGTTGGAGGCGACGGCAGTTTTAAGCCCAGCGAGAGTTGTCTCCAAGTTGTCAAACCTCGTGTTCATAGAGTTTTCCATCCGTCTAATGGCCCCCAGGATGGGCGACAGAGAGGGCTCCTCGTCTAGTGCATCTGTTATAGCATGCACAGGGCTGGTGGAGCCAGGTGAGCTAGCATTAGCATTAGCAGGCTCGGTCGACGGATTGTCTTCAGTCTCTGAAAGAGACTCTGGTGTTTTTGGAGTCGGTTTCCTGGTCTTAACCATTCTTCGAGATGTTAGAAACGGATTTCACCGTCAAAAAGTGCAGAAAAGGAGAGTTAAATACTTATATCAAGTTGTAGTGGAGGAGCTGATGGAAAACACAACCTACTACATCGCTGGCTCTCTAGCGCCCCCGTAGCATCTCATTTTCAAGGGGGTCCCTTTGGGTTTGATTAATCGATTAATTGTTGCAGCTCTAAATTTAACCTGGACAATCTGACAACTGCACATGCACAATACCAATAATACCAATGGTATCTGTACATACCATACCATACCAACTGTACATAACATAATTCTTGTGTATTTTTCCACTGTTCGCCACTGGACTTGGATTCTGTACAAATTTTCTTTAATTTTCTTAACATTATTGCTGTATTTGTTATTATTTGTGCCCTATATTCCTCCGGCTGCTGCAACACAGTTGTCTGATCTAGATTTAGATTTAATGTTCAGAATTTATTTTTAACAATTAGCACATAGGATTTTGGCTGATCCAGTCAACCCCTGGCCAGTGAATTTCAAAAACTCCCCTGAGGGAGGCGCTATAGAGCTGCCAAAACAATGAAACATATTTATAGTAAGTCATTCATAACGAATGGAACTACAATATTAAATTCATGAACCATCTACCATAGAACTACAATGGAAATAAGCATTTAAGGCTTTATTGTGTTTTTAATCCTTTTGAACATTGGTTTGGTTCAATAAAGTTTTCAATCAATCAATCAATCAATTCCAGGACATTTTAGAGCTATGTTCATCACCTTTTCTCTCTTTCTTTGTGT
This sequence comes from Decapterus maruadsi, assembly GCA_030347415.2. Classification (NCBI taxonomy): domain Eukaryota; kingdom Metazoa; phylum Chordata; class Actinopteri; order Carangiformes; family Carangidae; genus Decapterus; species Decapterus maruadsi. The sequence continues at coordinate 4,051,580 of CM064894.1, forward strand.
TTTTCGGCCTTCAAATAATGTTTCCAGACTCATTGCAATGGTAGAAAAATGGTTAATAGGATGAATGGTGCTGCCGCTGCAGCCTGAGCCGGGTCGCGTCGGCTGAAACTACACTACAGTATGTAACTTCCCTGCACGGGTCAGATCATGGGGAATCATGCAACAATCAAAGAAATGTAGTACAAGATATTCACTTATTTTTCTTGTAGTGTCACCAAAATCAGTCCCACCACCATTGCCCTCCTGTTGGTTATTTAAGCAAATGTCAAAATTCCCAATGGTTTTAATGCTTTTTTTCTTTCTTAATGAAGTGTTTTGGTTACCAGATTCCCAGCAAACAGCGACAAAGAGAAGATTTTTCAAATCTTCAAAGAGGCTTTCTACAAACTAAACATTTTTTCTCATAAGATTAAGTGCTGCAGTATGACTGACAGTCGGCCGCTGACGTGTGACAACATGATATTTATGACACTTATCCTTTATACAACCTGAAGCAATGACCTGTAACCTTTTATATCTAGCTATATCTTTTTATAATAGAGCAACAGATAACGTGAAGTGTTAGCAAGCTTATGTGGCTTCCACTTAGCACTCGCACAAAACAACGGAGAACCTCCATTATGCATTTGCTTTGTTGCATTTGTGTTGCCGTTTGTTGTTCCTGGAGCCGTTTTTGCATTTGCAGCACATCTCTGCACGGTTCACCAGACGGCCTGTTTACACAATATACATGAGAAGTGAGTTTATCATTGAGTCTTTTCAGTGTTAACTGCTTCATTATAACCAGGTTTTTTATTTTTTATTTGTCTGTGCACATCAGTGTTTCTCACTCATTGGATCATTTCCTCCGTTAATTGACCTCGGCGCTCAAGGATTTCAGATTAGCGAGAGCCCAGCCACCAAAACTTGTTTTCTCCAATATGTTAATTTCTGCTGTCAAAATTCAAATCAGTCCACCATGAAGAAGAAAACACGTCTCTGTCTCTGAGCTGCGTCTTGATTCCTCACATCAAATGGACTGAGTGGGCTGGATGAACCTTCTCCTTCGCTAACAGGCTCATTATTCATCCTCCCAAAAATAAATAAATAAATAAAACGTTCAAGAGAAGAAACATAGTGCATGGTGATTCTTTTTTTTTTCTTTTCTTTCGGTCTCCATCAATCAATGGTTATCAAACCAGTGTTTCCTCTTGATTCAGAATTTGTTTAAAGGGATAGTTCACCCAAAATGGAAATTTCAGAGTTATCTGTGGCTTTTCTTAGTTACAGGGAGTCTCGGCGTAGCAGTGCATGTCCATATAACGGTTGCAAATGGACACCAGCGGTCTTCATCACAAAATAACACACCAAAAAACATCCAAATACCTCCATGCTGCTCGTATGTAATGTCTGTCTTGTATTGAAGCCCAAATGTGAGAAATTGTCCCGAAAAAAATTAAAAAAGTCATGCATGGAGGTATTTGGATGTTTTTTGGTGTGTCTTTTTGTTACGAAGACCGCCGGTGTCCATTTGCAACTGTTATATGGACATGCACTGCTACGCCGAGACCCCCTGTAACTCAGAGAAGCCACGGAGGATCTGAAACTTATCCCAGCCCTTAGTCGACATGAGGGTGAGGAGATAATGAGAAATTAAATTTCAATTTTGGGTGAACTAACCCTTTAATCAATGTATCAGCGTCACGGCAGCTGTAGGTGACCAACAGGCCGGTGTTGGGATGCTGCTGCTGCTGCTGCTGCTGCTGCTGCCTGGGATACAATATGATTTATGGAATATGGCCCGTGCGTGGCGTGGTGGCGGCGGCGGCGGCGTTGGAGATGTCTTCTCTCATTTAAAGGCAAACCTCGAAAACAAACAATACGTGATTGCCACTTACTTCTGTTTGAGGGACTGAAAACAGATTTTCATCGGGAACAGGTTTCTCATTAGCATAGAAATGAATATGATGACAGATAATGAATATATGCCTCTTGATGCTTCGCCGCCATCCCAGAATGATCCAGTTGTGGAGGCAGGGAGACAGAGAGAGGAGGGAAAAAAAAGAAGAAATTGCTTTTCTTTCTCTTTTTTTTCTTTTTTTCTTTTTCCAAAGTGGATATGTGAATATTAGCATACTGTGAAACAGAGAGGGAGGGAGGGTCTGGTGAAAGCATTGTGGTGGAGAATACAGGACGAAGTCAAGGTCAGCGTTAGAGAACAGCCTCCTTCTAACTCCCCAACACACACACACACACACACACACACACACACACACACGCACACACACACACATGCACACACACACGTGCACTGTCATGGCTGCCCAGCTCTGTGGCCTTGGAATGAGGTGTCACATTCGGTTGCCTGGGATAAGATAAGCTCATTATTAGCTTCTATAGTCTGCAGATAAACTGACAGAGGCCGATTCCTGAATATGTAATTCATTCCACTCTATTCAATCAGACGGCGACACGTGTTGTAGTGTTTGATTCGGCACGAGCTAAAAAAAGAAAGAAAAAAAAAGAAAGACTTTATGTTTCTTTATGTGATGCATTAACGTTGCCTCAAAGGAGACGTCAGGTTTAAATAACCAACACAGTCGCAGCAACAAACTGGCAGGTTTCGGCATCAAGGCTGTGAATTCACACAGTTCATGTTGTTTCCAAAAGACATTAACCTCAATATAAAATGTTAATATGTTCTTGACATGTAGATATAGATTCTTCTCTGCCCTTGGATCCATTATCTGTGGTAAATTATTACAGCTTACATTTTACATTTTATTAAAATTATTTGTGTGAGATGTTGCCATAATTAAAAGTGCAGTGAAGTCTTGACCATTAAAGTATTATTATTCGGTCATGGCTCTTATTTAGTGGTTTATAACCTCAATGTCTTCCATATAAAGCTAAGGACAGGTCATAATAATTACATTTTTGTTTGAATAGGGACAGCGCATATTAATGAACATTGGTATATTAAAAAAATACTGTAGTAAATTTATGCCGGATTATAGCCAAGCGGCTAATTTTCATCTGTAGTCCCTAATAATAAATAAAAAATAAAATATTGGACATACGTACCAAAATGAATAAAAAAAATTGGTCAAAACATCAGAATTTTGAATATTTATTGTTATGGTTCAATGTAAATAAATAAAATATTGGACACAGTATTCGGTACAGTTTTAAATTTTTGTGAAAATCATGCAAACTGAATTTTTGAATGTAATTTTGCTTACACATTAATTTTTTTCTCCCTCTCCTGAAACAAAACATCAGAATTTTGAATATTTATACTTATACTTATATTAATACTTGAATCGATACTCAGGATTACTGTGGGAATTTCGTCGCTACGAATAGTATACTTGAAAGTGTACTTTTGTCTTAAAATGACCTTATAAAGTATACTTCAATAAACTAAAGTGTGGACTAAGTATATACTTACTGCACTAGAAGTATTGATGAGTGTACTTGAAAGTACACTTTTGTAAACTTAAAAATGACCTATAAAAATATACTTTTATAAAATGTTCCAATTTCCAATCCAAGAAGCATTAAATTAGTATACTTTCTAGTACACTACAAGTACATGGTCCATAGTGTAGCCTACTTGCTATACTTATACTTATACTTATACTCAAGCATACTTGATAAAATGAACTTCAAGTATACTACTTTTTGTTTGTGTTTTCTTCTTTTTTCACCAATACAAGTCCCAAATTGTGTACTCATTCATATTCATGATACTGGTTATCTACGATCACAAATGAAGACAGAGCTGCTACTGATATAGAAACTTATTTATCATTAAAAAGTGTTTTATTTTATTCTTGTGTGCATGTATTTTCATTTAACAATACAGTGGATTCTGAGGTATGATGCATTTTCAATAGGCTGAGTCTTAATACATTTGCCAAAGGCTTGCTTTCAATTTACTGTTAAGTTTAATTCAAAACTGCAATCTCTGAGATGCTGGGTTTGATTCCCGAGTGAAGCAGAACAAAAAGCGTTGCTACGTCTCATCTGTGCATGCATTTAAAGATATTTTGGATTTATTTTTTGGTCTGTTTTCTAATCTGACAGGGACAGTGGGAGACACAAAGAACAGGCTGCTGTGTGAAGAACATGAGTTGTACAGTACGTGGTGAACCGCCTCAGCTGTGATGATTGAATCCACACGACATGACAACAGCAGCGTCAAAGAGTCGCTGCACTTACATTCAGGCATTCAGGACAATAGAAAATTGTTTGCACAGACGACCACTGAAAATCCAAGAGAAACTCCAACTCTGGCTCCAGTCGTATTGACACTGGAATCAATCTAAGAAAAAAAAGAGTCATTGAAATTGAAAGTACTGATATTTAGGAATCGATCCAACCAACCACGGCAGGATATGACTCTTTATTTTTTATTTTCCTGCTAAAACATGTTCCACAGCAGTGTGTGATCTGCTGCTGCTGCTCCAGACTGGTGGGAGGTAAAATCCACTGATTACATCCCTTTTTACAAATGACGAGTGTGGGGATGTGGATGTGTATTTTTGTTGTGACACCACACTCGTCACCTTTTGCATGTCAAGAGTATGAACTCTCTGAAGTTGGAGGAACTTCAGAGCGTCGCGCTTTAATCAGCGCCTGGATGTTTAATATCCCTGCAGAGCAGAGTTTTTTGGATGTGGAGCCACGTTTCCGTTTCACTGATCATTTATTTTCCTCCTTTTAGCCTTGGATGACACGACTATTCTTTCAAAGCTGCTCCTCCAGTGTTGAGCTGTGTGCAACACACACTGTAATCCCCTCTGGATGTCCTTCAGGACCTGGAGATGGAAACTAAAAAAAAAAAATCTGTTTTATCCCTTCATAGCTGTTTATTCGTGTGTAATGTGACACTTTGAGTTTGTCTCCAAGTCTGGAAAAAAATGCAGCTATTAGCCACTGGGTTATTGGGCCGGTGTCCCAGTGGGAAAACAAATGAACAAACAAGTGTTATCTCCATCACAGCAGCTCCATCTCTCTCTGTGCATTTGTAGATTTATCCTGCTTACTTTTGCTGACTCACTGCATTAATAAACAAAATGAACACTGTTTTTAATCTGCTCCATCCACTGCAATCCGATGGACATTAAGTATCACAGGAACGCCTGGACATTGGGACAGTGAGGGGCAACTCCTTTTAAACCTTCATCATGCAGCAAGACAACAACAACCCAAAACACACACACACACACACTGCCAAAGCAACCAGGGAGTTCATCAGGGGGAAGAAGTGGAAGGTTTTAGACTGACCAAGTCCGTCTCCAGACTTGAGCATGAATTTTACCTGAAACTCCCCCGAAACAAACAACAACTGCAGTGAAACCGTGACGAGCACCACAGGAGGAGAAGAATGCAAAAGTTTGTCGGATGTGAGCGGCTCGCAGGGTTGATGGAGTTATTGTAAACAAAAGATTTGCTACTAAATATTAAAGGAGACATATTTTGACCCTTTTTCACAAATTAAAATAGTTCCCAGGAGTCTTAAACATAAGTTTGTGACAAATGGCCCTGTTCAAAACGGCTGGTTTCAGTGCCTGTCCCTTTAAATGCAAATGAGCCACTTCTTGCCCCGCCCCCTTTCTACTGGTACCAGGTAGGGGTGGGATTATGCAAATTTGAAAACTAATGACATCATTGGAAGACATAAAACCACATGGATTTCAACCTCAGGAGCCTGAAAATTACAGGTTTTTTTTTTGTCAGTTCTAGAAAATAAAATAAAAGAGGCCATTATTTGTAAAGAATTTATGTTTAGCTAGTCGGTTGAAGTCTTATCTTGAACTGTAATACTCTGTAAAATGTGTTGGATGAGTTGTTTTGTATTTTAATAAATCAATTCTGAAATGTTACTGTATTATACCTTGTTATGTAAGAATATCTGGACCCCAAGAAGAAATGGGGATCCACAAGACAAGCCAAACACCCAAATATATGTTAAAGGGCTTTCAAAAAGTGATATTTCTGTAATATATCCCCTTTAAGTATTATTCACTTTAAACTACAGTAATTCAGCCCAGTTCAAAACGAAGCTTCTTCTGTCTTGATGTAAATACCTGGAGATTAAAGCTGAAATATTGATCTCTTGTCTTATAATATTCATCTTTTGATGTCAAACCCAGATGTTTTCAGTCTACAGCAGAAATACAGGGACTGCTCCAATACTTTCCGAGGACACGGTATAACCTCTCTAGATTTGGCACAAACAATGCCTTGGACTCAAGGATTCCTGAGGTCAAGGTCACTGCGACCTGCCGACAACAATTCCTAGCCACAGAAATTATGAGAAAATTTCACATACAAACACACACACACGGTTCAGGCGACCAGGAGGAGATAATTAATTTGTGCATTAATGGACAGAAATGACTCATCAGACTGTTGCGCACTGAACTGCAAGGAGATAATTCATGTTGCCACCATAGATAAGCGTGATGCATCCTGGTGCTCTGTCGTCATGGAGAGGGAGGCTTTTATCCCGAGCCCTTATGAGTAAGTACTCACATTGTAGATATAACGTTTGAATACATCTGCACAAGGTCTGGAAACATTCGACCTAGAACCCGGTCAAAAAAAAAAAAGCTGCTATAAGTCTGATGAGTGGCTCATTATGTCCATTAATTACATATTACATCAGGGGTTTTTAATCATCAACGGTTGGCTGAGAGATGAACATTTCACTCCAATCAAGATAAGAGAAAGATGAAGAGACGAGTTGTTTCTCTCTGGATGAAGGTGTGATCATCAGTGAAATTATTTGGTCCTTCGTTTGGATGGAAACCTCCGTGGAAAACACTTTAATATTTATCATTCTGTCTTTATCGTGAAGGTTGTGTTTCGCTCTTCAAGGCCTCGACAGGTTGAAAGACGTCATTAGATGCTGTAAGAGCCGAGTGGTAATTTCTGGTCGTGTCTATTCTGCTGTTTAACGTTCCTCACGCGCTGTAAGTGAAGCATTGTTCACCAACCTTCACAACAAGACTATGAGAAGCCGTCAACATGGACGCCAGCAAGAAAAGACTGATCCAACAAGACAAAAACAACTGAAAGTAAAGTAAGAAATTCACTTCATCTATTTTCGTTCATTACATCATTTATTTTTTCTATTATGTAAATATGAATATGTAACGGATTCATGATGGAAGTGTGGGCAATTGGTGAATATAGAAAAGTCACAAGATGATTCATTGGTAATCTATAAAACTAATTATTGAGAAGTTCTTCCTACTCCTTTGTGAACATGTTTAGTATTTCTTCTTTGGTTGGTTTTTGTTTTATTTTGTGTTTTGTAATGGGTTCTATGCACAGCTCCACTACTTCCTGAATTTAAGGCTGCTTTTTTTAACTTCCTGCCTTACATTATTGGACAAACTGCTTAATCCAGGTGTGTCTGAGTAGTCACAACCTGGACTAATCAGTTTGTCCAATAATGTAAGACAGGAAATAAAAAAAGCAGCCTTAAATTCAGGAAGTAGTGGAGCTGTGAGCCCATTGTTGTCGTAAGCGTTTGCTTTGTTTTTCTTTTTTCTTTTATTGTATTATTTTCACAAGTCTTCTGTCATCCATTCATTGCTTCATTCATAGGTACTGGTACAAAAACGTGATTGTTTATTTACATACAGTATGCACTCAAAGTTGTCCATTGTTAGGATAAATGCCTCGTGCCATATGGTTGACTTGACATTATGAAATAACTGATTCAACTCTTATGGGAAGAAAGAGCTTCAACATCTGGAGAACCGTGTTGCTCCACCTCTGAGAAGGTGCGAGGAGCTAAGTAACTGCTCAGTTTGATGTGTCACATTATAACGAGAGTAACTAATGAGTAACGAGCGGGTCTTCCCTACTTGGTGCCAGACTGTGGCTCGGTGAAGATTTAATCAGCAGCGACTGATGACGACAGTGTCACTTACTCCATTTCACACATAATTATGAAGTGTGAGCTAATTCATTAATACAGAAGCTCCCAATCTGTTCTTTAGCAACTCATCACGAGGTCATTAAGTGACATTAATGAGTCGATAATTATGATGTCGTTCCTGATTAGTTCCTCTCTTGTTTGTCGGTAACTACTCACGTTTTTGTCTCCTGGTTTATAAGATACTACCTACATCAGTGTGAATGAATGAATAAATAAATATGCCTAATTCCAATTCTATTTTTCATCCCTACTAGGGATGCACCGATACCGATACTGGTATCGGGTATCGGCCCCGATACTGCTGTAATGTACTGGTATCGGTATCGATGAAGACCACGATCAGGGGGTGACTTTGCATCTTTGTTGTATTTTTTTTTGATCAGAGAAGGAAATAAAACTTGGCTTCCAATTCATTGCATTTTGCCTAATTGTTTGTTTTTTTGTTGTGGCAGAAGGATCGGCATCAGTACTCGGTATCGGCAAGTACTCAGATCCAAGTATCGGTTTGAAAAACAGTGGTATCGGTGCATCCCTAATCCCTACCCCTACCCCTAGCCCTTAACCCGTGTCCCCTGAAACGGAGCTACAAGGGGTAGAGGTTGAAAGTCAACTTCAACAATTCACAAATCCTGTATTCAAAACCATGTTAACATTGTAAAACATGTTTATATTTATTGATGTAAATGTGGTGATTTATGTCCGTATAGGCTCCAGAGCCCCCAGGCAGCGCTGCTCCTGTGTCCAATACACACATGAAGCTTCACTTTAAATTCAAACAAACTAATGCGACTGCCACAGTTGTTACATTTCATCAATGAGACGAGCATTTATCTCCTAAAAATAATGTTACCAGCCGGCGGTAAACCTCTAAAAACCTGCGGGTAAGTTAATTAGCGATCGTCTTTTCTCCCGGGATGACGACGGAGGTTGGCCCGGCTGAAAAGCTCTCTGGATGGGTAGTGTCTGGAGCTACTTCTCCGAAAAATATTGGAGCAAACGTCTAAACAGCCGTTTGAAGGGCCAGATAGCTCTACCACTTCCCCCTCACCCTTGTCTGAACCAGAATTGGGACACACCAAAGGGCTAAGGGGGGGAATTGGAATTCACCAATAGATTTGTCTTCTAAGAGTGAAGAGAGTTGAAACATGAGGAAGATGTCCATGTAGCTCAGGTCTCTGCAGAGAAGTTATCTGTCTTAACTACTCGGTAAATCACCTAAATTCATCCTCAGGTTCATAATGAAGTGAAGATTTATTCTCACCTCTCCTCATAGACGCCTAAAATGAAATTTGTCTAATGTTGTGATTTGTGCTGTCACTTCTTTGTAGAGCCGTCTGCTCTGCACCGATTCACTCAGCCTTTCCTCACCCCTCAGCTGTCTTATTCATATTGTCTATGTCTTTATATAATTGTCGTCTTTGTCACTTCGACTTGTCACTTTTATACGTTTGGAAAAGACAACTCAGATTTTGTACATTCTGCGATCTGCATACAAATAAAACCTTACCAACTAATATGCTTGTCTGTATGGTTGTGAGAAATAACAAAGGTGCCGAGCCTTCAGTCCAGCCTAATCATTTATTAATAAGGTGTTTTTTATTCTGGTCATGACTCCACGTAGCCTCTGACTTGCATAGGCAGCTCTAACAAACGCCAGCAGGAAGCTGAGGTGTATTGATCGAGCCCTCCGACAGGGAATCAAAAGAGAAACTTTTTTATGGTTCAACGAGTGGACCATAAAATATCCTTCTTCGGGTTACCTCACAGTCAGATTTTATACCCCTATTCTTCAGCATTTCCCACCTTTTCTTTAGTGTTTTCTTTCCACAGCTTGGTTCTGCGTGCCTTACTGCAGCAGGTGTTGTGACCTTTGACCTCCTGACTGCACCCAGCTTTGAAGCTCATGTCAGAATCGCACGCCTCCCAGCAAGAGCCCCGACCGGCCGAGGCTTAAGGATTTCTATTGGTGCAGGAATCATTAATGTTTCAGAAGAGTGTGTTTGTTCGTTCAGTCAGCTCCTCTGAGCGCTGCCTCTCGTCGGTGTGGCTGCAGCTGACGATGCAGAGCTTCGACCTGCTCTTTGTCTGAACTTTGAGGATTGAAGTCTGCTGGAGAGCCCTGAAGTCGTCTCACGCTGGACGGATGTTTTCAGGATCGATGGTTGGTTGTAAGGGGAAGACAGTTCACTGTTGACCTCTTGTCTTCACGGGTGATCGTCGGTCGTCTGATCTTGTTGTTTCGTTAGCTCGGTTTGAGGAAGGTGTTTTCACCTCCGACTTCCAAGAGACGTGACCAATGGATGCAGACCAAAACACCTCTGAACAGACCTCAAACTAGCGCTGCCCCCAAATAGTCTACCAAAAAATCATTAGCCGACCAAAATTTCATTGGTCGATTGGTCGTAGGAAAAAAACCCAAACATTTGGAGCCATGTCTTGTCAAAATTGTGTCGAGTTCTCAACGGGTTGGGTCAGCCCGACAAACCCGACTGGACCAGTGGGTTCAAATATGAAAGTGACTTGGGTCTGGTCAGATCTCAGGCTTCCTATTTTCCCCCTCGTAAAACACATTTATGGTGAAAATTGTTGTTTGTTCACATGTGAGTGCCGACGATAGGCATGTGCCAACTCACGGAGTTCCCAGCTTGCATTGCGCTGTTTTGTATTGTTCCTGCGTTGCTGATACATGTCAGTAAAGTTGCATTGAACCTGACGTGGACTGCTTCTTCGTCTTTACACCATAACTCCAAAACAACAGCTGCAGCTGTGCGTCAACAGCACGCGCACTGGTTGGTGGATAAATCTCCAAAAGGTGCACCGTTCCCGTGTTGGAAATGTCAATTGCAATCAATCAATTGCACACGCTGCCCACTGATTACAGGGCAAGTGTAGCCTACAGTACGTTAAGTCCCGCCAGTACTGGAGTGGCCAGATGACGTGAGACGGAAGACGGGTGCTGCGTCACCAGCAGCGGCACCTCCTGCTGCAAAGAAAGCATGCCGCTTTTTTTCCCGGGTAGATAATTAATGCTGGTGTGTCGGGCTCCGTCGGGTCTGGTCGGGTCGGTTTGGGTTGTAATTTTCAGGCCCATTGAGAACTCTACCAGTGCTCAAAGACACTTGAACTTCAACACACGGATGTAGGAGAGCCAGGGATGGAACCACCGACCTGCTGGTTAGTTGACGACCCGCTCTACATCCCTGGATCAACAGGGATGTTCCTGCTACTGCTCTGAGCAAAAAGGAGTCAGGCGACCGTGACGAGGCGATTCTATATCAAAAAAGACTTTTTAAGCTGAGCAAGACTTTGACCCTTTAGATAAAAGACCGAGTCAATCACTGTCAGGGAGCAGGTGAACGACCGACTCTGTTATTTATGTGTCTGTGCCTTTTTTCTTCTCTCAGCTCTAAATCGCTGCTTTCATCACTCAACCACTCAGCGACTTATGATTCAGTCTATTTTCTATTTGAGGGAAATCAGCACCCCCAGCTCTCCCCTCTGGCTCCGACTCCAGCGAATGAATTCACACAATATGGTTGAATAACAACTGCCTCCTCGTTAGTGTGTTTGTGAGAGAGTCTGAGCCTCTCCTACACTCAGAGACAGGTAAGGTAAGTGATTGATGTTCACAATAATAAGTTCTTTTTTTGTTGTTGTTTTTTTTAGCTCCGATATCCCATCACTGTGTTTGTTCTTCTGTGTCTGTTCCTGAGGACAAACTTACACATCATTAAGTCATGAGTGTGTTTCTACCTGTCGATTTTGTGTACATTACGAACGCCTGCAGGATCCAGGTACATATTATATCTATACATCCTGCCTGCTGATTCCCACCGCTGTTAGTCTTTGTTAATTAAGACTGATGAATTCATTAGTATCCTTGTAAACTATTTGTTTGTCTGAGCAAAGGTTGTACAGAATTTAAATACCTTCTGTCGGCCTCATTTAAGGAATAACCGGCTGCTCTGTGCTCCAGCAGGAATGTTAACGATCCCTCCGAGAGTCTCCGGTGGCAGCCGCTCCGACAACCAGACGGCTATTCACAGGAAATGGCATCCCATCATGACAACACCTACTTTTCTTCACCTTTTTCGGTTTTGTATTTCCAGACTCTCCTGGCCTCTTATTTTCCTCACAAAAGGGACTGAAAGTAAGAGAACCACCGGTCTGAAATGTAACTGTACGTTGTGGTATTAAAGGGACAGTCCTGGGTATTTGACACTGGGTTTTGCGAGGTAGTTCCGCATAATCTGTGCTTCCTGTTCGGAAAAGCAAAAACACGCTATTGGAGCAACACAGTGCCCTCAGAAAAAGTCACACGATTGTCTCAGGGATTGTTAACTTCACATAGCAGCCTTGGGAACGTTAAAAAAAAAAAAACAGCGAACGTTTAGAGCAAACCCTGTGATAAATAAGGCAAATTAGCTGCTCTTTAAATGATGCCTAGTCTACAGGAAGTCATTAGAACTTTGTCTTTTTACAGGTTGTAGCCTAGTGAGAACAGGGTGTCGAGATAATCATTTTTTTCCCCCTCTTCTTTCTTATAATGACAGTTTTTGCAAGTTCCTGCAGTTTCATTGGATAAAACTGCAGAAATGCTCAGCCTATGCCATCGCATCTATTAAGAAAACCTGCCGCACAATCAATCATTTTTACTCGCAACAATGACCAAAAATGTAATCTGGATGGACTGAACAGAGGACGAAGGACGTACTGAAACAAAATCACGATATAAACTCGTTTCAAAGTCACCAACAGAAACAACCCAGTATCTGTTTAAACATACACTTCATGCATAATACATTCAGAGCTCTAACTTAAAAAACAAAAAAACAGAGCAACATTTATCTCTGTGTGATTCTCTGAGCTGACCTGTAGCTGCTGTTACACTGTGAACATTGTGTGTAGGAAGACAGTTGTTCAGCGATTGAGAAAAATGTTGCATCAAAGTGTTGTTTTGACCTGAAGACACAGTTCTGAAAATATTCCACAAGAAATGTAGATTTAAACAGAAACTGAAAGAAAGTTTTGTTTTCTGCACAGCGGCAGCCAATCACATGCAGGTAACACGACCACCTTGTACCTTTAAACCCACAACATATTTTATACTAGATTTTACACTCCTGGGTCAAGGACGAATGGAAAGAAGGATGGATGAAAGAAAGGACAAGGGGAAAGATGGGAGGAAAGAAGGAAGGGAAAATGAAGGTAGAAGGAGCGAGGGAACAGATTGGGTTAAAGAAGAAGGAAGTAAGGACGAAAGGACAGAAGGAAAAAAGAAGAAAAGAAAGATGGAGGAAGGAAACAGATTGGTTCAAGGAAGGAAGAAGAAGTAAGGAATAAGGGAAAGAGGGAAGGGAAAAGGGAAGGAAAGAAAGATGGAGGAAACAGATCAGGTCAATTGGATCAAAAGAACAAGGGAGAGAAGTACGGCCGAAGGGAAGGAAGGAAGGACAAAGGGAAAGATGGGAGGAAAGAAGGAAGAGAAAATTAAGGCAAGGTAGAAGGAGAGAGGGAACAGATTGGGTCAATTGGGTCAAAAAAGAAGGAAGAAGTAAGGACGAAAGGACAGAAGGAAAAAAGAAGAAAAGAAAGATGGAGGAAGGAAACAGATCAGGTCAGTTGGATCAAAGGAGGAAGGAAGAGAAGGACAAAGGGAAGGAAGGAAGGAAGGAAGGAAGGAAGGAAAGAAAGATAGAGGGAGGAAACAGATCAGGTCAATTGGATCAAAAGAACAAGGAAGAGAAGTAAGGACAAAGGGAAGAAAGGGAGGAAGGAAGGAAGGAAGGAAGGAAGGAAGGGAACAGATTGGGTCAGTCTGGCCCAGAAGGACGACAGGAGGGTTAAAACCGAGCTCCTTGTTGTGAGTCTTTGTTTCTGGCTTCGTACTGACAGTTGGAAACATTTTCAAATAGAAAAACTTGATGAACATTTCATGAACTAAATCTAACTCATTTCAACAGCCGTTTGTTGTTGCTGGTACACGTTGTAAGCAGCGAGGTGTGTGTTTGTGTGAACATGGTGTAATGTGAGTCCAGCAGCTCCTCTGTGTGGTGAATACCTACAGGGAGGGTTCAGAACTGGAGGACTCTTCACTCCTGGGAGCTCATTTAGAGCAAAGCATTCTGCTTCTCTGTCCTCCAAATTGGAGGATTTACCACACACACACACACAGACACACACACACACACACACATGCATTGCAAGCCTATAAACACTCTTCCCACTTCTTCTACTTATTATCCTGCATGTTGGTTTGCTGCTACCGTTGGAGTACTTGGTGGCAGCCCAGACCAGAGCCAATCATCTACTCAACCTGCAGCGTCGCCCGCAGCAAATCAAATGGCTGGAGAGCTGGAGCTGCCGGTGGAGGAGTGGGGGGAGGGGAGGGAGGTGGGGGAGGGGGGGCAACACCTGGCTGTCAGCGTCTCCACGGGCGTCGGACCAGACAGAGACAGTCTGACGGCCGGGGTGTGAGAGAATGTGACAGTGATCAATAAAGTCAGCGTTGAGGTGGACAGAGAGAAAATCAGAGGCCAGAGCTTTTCATAAGAGAGTAAACACACGCAGGTGGAGACGGAGCGAGGAGTGTGGTTGAAGGTGGGAGGCTGAGGGTGGGGGTGGGGGTTGAGGCAGAGCGGCGGGATCACACCTACGATCGATCTGCGGCAGTGAAGCTTCTAACTCAGCAACGTTGGGTTTCCGTGCCTCAGAGGGGCTCGACCTGGGATGTCACCATAATAGATGTTTTTTGGTTCGATTATTGTCAGAGAAATAATCACGATATTTACGATTATTAGGGATGCCCCGATACCGATACTGGTATCGGTCCGATACTGTTGTAATATACTTGTAATGCAATTGCAATAGTTCTGCATGAAGACCGCGATCAGAGGGTGGCTTTGCATCTTTGTTGTATTTTTGTTACAACAAATTTTATTGTAACAAGCAGAGAAGAAAATAAAATAAAACTTGTCTTCCAATTCATTGCATTTTGCCTAATCGTTTGTTTTTTTGTTGTGGTAGAAGGATCGGCATCGGTACTCGGTATCGGCAAGTACTCAGATCCAAGTATCGGTTTGAAAAAAAGTGGTATCGGTGCATCCCTAACGATTATCACAATTATTATGCATTAATTACTTTCTCAACACTATTAATGTGTAAAATCAAATATACGTAGTAAAAATATACATTACTAATTATAAAATATTTTAAATATCTCTTAACATATGACCAATTATAAATCCGCCAGGGGAAGTGTTTGAAATATTCAAGTCATTGATTGTCATCTATACCAAAGCCCCAGTATGTAGGAATTATCTTGGAAAGTGGCGGTATTTAGGAATCTTTACATTAAAAACAAGTAATTGTGACATCCCTAGTCTCCACCCGGCTTCAGGTGGACAGAGAGAAAATTAGAGGCCAAAGCTTTTCATAAGAGTAAACACAGGCAGGTGGAGACGGAGCGAGGCGTGTGGTCGAAGGTGGGGGGGCTGAGGGTTGAGGCGGAGCGGCGGGATCACACCTACGATCGATCTGCACAGCGGTGAAGCTTCTAACTCAGCAACGTTGGGTTTCCGTGCCTCAGAGGGGCTCGACCCTGCGATCCGGCAGCCCACCGCATCGGACTTATTAAAACTAACAGGCAAACACACAGCGGCTGCAGCCGTGGAGCTGCTGAGAGCTCACGGTGCAGTTTTCCAGAGTGGGAAAGGTGTTGTGGACAAGCTGAAAATTGGTGTTGCAGCACCGGGTGAAGGTCAATCTAATTACAACATGCCAATATGGAAAAAACATTATATCTGAGTGGCCGTGCAGCTCAGCAGCCTCCAGCAGGATTATTACATCTAAATGCAGCCCGACTGTCAGGGGAGCCATTTGTAATTATGTGCAACAATGAAAATGACAGAAATAAAACAACAAAACAAGACTTTTTCCTCCGTCCCCTTGAAGGATAACGAAGCACTGCATTTGTAGATCAAATAAGACATTTTTCTACTATTTAGATATTCTAATCTTCTACTTTATAAGCTGCATCAACTGGGGACTGTGAAGAACATGCATGTGCCATTTTTGATATGATGCCACTTGATGACCGGTTTTGGATTTGGCTTTTACAACCTGAGCCCAAACACACGACTTGCATACGTTGCCTTTAATATTGTGTCGGTGCATCTCAAAAAACAACCAATTCCTCAGTGGTCCAGTCAGTAGTTTAAAGGGACAGTTCAACATTTTGGCAAATTGGCCCATTGCCATAATCCCTATAGTCATAGCAGGAGGTTCGTTACCTTTAATTGTCGGTGCAAGCTGTTTTTAGAACGGCGGAGCAGAGCCGTGAGCTGCTCAGAGCTACGCTACGGAGGCTCATGGGATTTCTTGGTTTCCCTCATCAAACTCATCAAATACACAATCCAACAACAAGTCATTCACCACGCTATGAGATAATAACACAATGGTACCAACAACTGTCCCTGAAGGCAACATGCATCAGCAGTTTTGCATGAATTTCCCTCTAAAACAACTCTGTGTGGTAACGTTGTGTTATTATCTCATAGCGTGGTGAATGTGCAGGTCACAACTTGTCCACCAGAGCGTTGTGGAGTTGTTGGATTGTGTATTTGATGAGGGAAACCAGGAAATCCCATTAGCATCCGTTAGCGTAGCTCTGAGCAGCTAATGGCTCTGCTGTTGAACTATCCCTTTAAGACCAAAGACGAAACCCATTGCACTTCTTTAGTTACACTGTGGAAATGATTGGATGCTGAATCTTTTTTCCATATGGGCATCTGAATAAACTTTGCCCCCCAAAACAGCCAGAAATGTGATGCATGCACTGCCCACTCACAAACCTGTGAGATGCACATGTACATATGACTGATACAAAACTCTTCTGGCTAAAAAAGAAAAAAAAAAAAAGGGAGTCCAGCTCATTACGGCTGCGGTGAGGTGCATCGGCTCATTTTAAAACAAGCTAACACCACTCTCTCACTTCCGGAGGCTCATTATATACGGGGGAGAAACTGGGATACAAATGGTCGTGTGGAGCCGGGCAGCCGCCGCACAGCGATGCACGCCGCCTCCTGGAAAAAACAACAACACAGCAGCAAACAAAAGAGCTAACCTGCTGACCCCCACCGGTAACCGGCAGCCTGCAGCAGTAAAAAGCAAATGGAGATACAGAAGAGAGACATAAAGGGGGAGTCGGTGTGTGCAGGCTGTTTGGGCCTAATGATGAAGGATGTACTGGGGGAATGCAGACTGTGGCTGATTGCTCCACAATACAGAAAGAGCCTGTTAACAATGAGCCAGGGAACAATAGAGAAACAGGTTCCAAGGATCTTCTAAAACGCTGCTGCTGCTTCTGAAGAGACTTATTAGAGCGGGATTATAATAAATGACCTACAGGACTGACCACATTAATTCTGCTACTCGGAGGCACAAGAGCGCGGCGCGCTGCTGCTGCTGCTGCTGCTGCGGCTCAGCTTGGTCAAGAGCTGCTGGTTTCAGTTTGGCTTTATTAAGTAGTGACGTTGACCATATGATATGAACCAGAGACTGTGGATTAAATAGAACAATCTAACCTAAACCGTCACTTGACACGAGTCCACTCTAATTGGAGTCCCTACAATTTAGAGTTTCTAAAAAAGGGATGTTCATATAATTTGCATGATAAATTCAAATTTCTGAATGTGTAGGTTTTATAGCTATTACTGTAAAAAAAGAAAAGAAAAAAAGAAACCAAGCATGTGTGTATTAAAACAAACAAAGAACAGATGGTTAAATATGTGCACAAATGATTTCAGCTGCAGTTCAAAGACACTGAAATAAGCTACAGGTCATTGTGTGAACATCTGTGCACAGATGCAAAGCAAAAAAAAAACTTGGCTAATTCCCTCCTTCATGACTATGTGGGAGGTGAATTCTTGTACAATTTATGAATAACTGAAAACATGTTTAAAGTTTCTGAGTTTGGCCTCAACAGGCACAGGGAAGATGCTGCAGGCGCTGCAGGACGGCTCCTCTGAAACCTGTGAATGACGTCACAGAGGCTCATGTTGAGTCACCGTCTGTGGGCTGGACTATGTTTTCCACTCTTGAAATACCAATCAACAACATGGACATGCCTTGAAGGTGTTAGCAACAAGTTTAATTCCTCCCGGCCAGTAAAGGTGTCGCACTCACACTCGCCCGCTCACGCTCCAACCTTCAATTGTACTAGTTGCCAGGTAATTGCCTATCCACCTTATTTTTCACTGATTCATGGAGGTCTGGGTTTTTGTGCGGAACTTCCAGTCCAGCACTCTTGATGCGATAATATTATTAGCGCAATGTAGAGCTGTCAGAATTTTTTAAAGCAGCATTCTCTCTTGCAACACGTTGCTTCAGAGCATGAAAATTAACAAACCAGCTTCGTAGTACAGTGTTAACTCGGACCGGGGTTTTAGGTTTTGTTCAGCTGCATCATGAACACAAAGCCTGGCTATGTTGAGCCTCCTTCGCCTCCTCCTCCGGTAAGGGAATGCGGCCGCACATAAATCCGGATGTTCATTTTCACCTTACTTCCGCATTCGAAAATAAGGTGGATAGGTAGCGGCTAGTGGCTAGTAGCTAAAGCTATGCTAACGCTAATGCTAACCGTACTGTATTTAACGAGCAGCAGCTTCGGTGTTGACACTGACACTGAAACACATCTGAATCGTTTCACACTAACCCGACAAACCCGCGGCATCACGCCTGAACCGTAAACGATACAGTACCAGCCGACCGTTAGTTAGCATTAGCATTAGCATGATGCCATCATGATCTGGCTCCTGAGCTCCGCCTCACGTGACATCAACGTACTGATGCTGTTGGCGCAGAGATCATTTCATGCCGACGTTGCCAACGTAACCAGATGTAAATATTTATATATTTTGGACCCGTCAAAATGTATAAAACAAGTATTTATATAGGCTAGCTACTACAAAAATAGAATTAATACTATTCTGCACCCCTCTAGATGTTCTGTGGATGTATTATTTTTGAAAAATGAATTGCTTTGGTGAAAAAGTTGTAGTTATAACCTTTAAATATAATAAATCATAATTTCAATAAATCATTAATTTCAGTCAGTTATTTAAAAATTCAGTTCCATTGGCTAATCAGCTGGACACACTGACAGTTAGAGTCATGAATAACAGGATGTTTCACTTTTCCACTGTAATCATGCAGAGGCTAAACGACCACCGAGGCCACACTCATGTCTCCTTCAGCGTTCACAAGCTGCTGCTAGATAAAGAAATTAATCTCAATATTAAAGCCGCAAGCGGCGATTCACTCACTATGTTGATTAAAGGTAAAAATGCAATGTGTTGTTCGTCCACCAGGTGGCGCTAAAGGCAGATGCGGGTAGGGGTGTTCAGGGGCTGACCCTGATCAAAGGTGTGAAGTTTCGAAAATGTGTTGATGTAAAACACTGCATTTCCTGTTTCCACAAGGGGGCGACATGAGTGAGATTTCTTATGAGCACATGGAGACGTTGAGGGAGGGGCTCTGATCATGTACAGAAAGTTTGAAGCAGTTTGGATTGGTTAAACATCTATGGATCAGGCGGTGGCGCCATGGTGGCCACCCAGTCGTAGAGACCTGTGGAGCCTATATCAGCATGGCTCTCGAGTCTGTAGGCAATTTGAAGTGCTCCCAAGGAGAAGTTGATTAAAGTACTAAGTGTGGAAATCACGCCAAAATAGCGAGTAAACTCAAAATGGCCGACTTCCTGTTTGGAATAGACCAATGGTGCAAGAGACTTTTTTGTGCGCCTTGACAACTTACACATTTGTACCGATTTTTATGTTCCAACTCCAAAAAAAACCCTATGGGGAGGGGTTTTTGAAAATTTCAAGGGGGCGCTGTAGAGGCATTTGGCCCCGCCCACGGGCGCCGCCCTATCAGATCAAAGACCATCCCACCCTCTACCTGTGTATCAATTTTCATGATGATACGAGTTTATTAAAGCCATCAAAAGGGCAAACGTAATTTCATGAAACAGAAGATCTCGTAGCACAGCGTTCATGGTGGACCAACTGGTTCTGCATGTTGTAGAAGTGGAATGAAGTTGATGGGGTTAACTATGTGCCATCAGTACACGTTAAAGGAAAACCTGTTCCTGTTACCACCGGGGGCCTATGAGTGACTGAAAACAATACATCGAGGGCGGAGCCAGCATCATCTCCAGCAAGTTTGAAGCTGATCGGATAAAGTATGTGTGAGTTATAGGTGTTTGAAGGTGAAATGGCGAGCAAACGAAAAGTCGCCAAAATTCTCAAGGCCGCAGAAGCCACGCCCTTTGACCTAGAGACCTATAGAGCACAACTTTTGATCAGCATGACATCTCGATGCCCTGTAGCCAATTTGAAGTCAATCGTATGAAGTTCCTAGGAGGAGATAGGTCAAAAAGGTTAAAAATTCAAATCAAAATGGCCGACTTCCGGTTTGGATTTCACCATGACAATAAGAGGCTTTTTTGTGTGTCTTGCCATGTTCTATAACCCCACCAAATTTCAAGCCTCTAGGTGAAACGCACAGGCGGGGCTGATGTTTTGAAATTTTCTAGGGGGCGCTATTCAGCCATTTGGCCACGCCCATTTCCAACGACTTTAAAATATCAAAATTTTCGCAAGGCCGGATGCGCATGCCAAAATTCACGCGTTTTGGGGCATGTTGAGGCCCTCAAAAATGCGATTTTAGGGAGAAAATAATAATAAACATAGCAATTACAATAGGGCCTTCGCCTGCGACTTGCAGTCGCCGCTCGGGCCCTAATTACTTCCATTCACTCACTATGTTGATTAAAGGTAAAATCAGAAGGACGAGTCACTGTTTAAACACCTGAAAATGTTTAGTTTGCTTGGTGCCGTTACTGGTGGCAACCGTTTGGTTTAAACAGGCGGTGAACGCAACCTCAGTCAGTGTGCAGCCTATATCACAGCTCAGTCAGTGCTGTGTGTGTGTGTGTGTGTGTGAGAGAGAGGAAGGAGGCGGGTGGAGGAATCCTCGCTTGAATAAATGTCGCTGTCTCTTCTCATTATATCTGCACTGTAAACACAATGAAACAGAAGATCAGCACCAGTGGAGCAGTGAGTAGCTCCACCTGTGTTCACCGACCGACTGACTGACTGAGCTGCTGATGGTCGTTAAACAGCCTGACACGACTGTACGGCTTCAAAGCTACGTCCATCGTTACATCACCGCCTTGGAGAGCGGGCAGCACCTGATCAATAGTTTACCAATAATAGTTAGTCAATGAAGAAAAGCTAAAGTGCAGTAGGCTACACAACAGTGGGACATTATGGGTTGAGATGTTTGTTTTGAAGCCTCTAGTTTGGCGTACTGGATGGAGGCTGCCATTTTGTTTTAGTTTTTTGGAGCAAGAATCTGGAAAAGAGAGTGGAGCTGGAGAAGAGAGAAGGGTGGATGTGGAACTGAGGACATGCACATCCACAGGCTCTAGAATGATAATCTAAGATAGCCTCTGTACTAGGTTCAGGTCAATCCAATCCATTTTATTCATAAAGCACAATTTAAAGCCCCAGTGTGTAACTTATCTTGCTTTTTATTAGCAAAGATCAAATATTGTTTTCATAAATAGATATTTCACTGAAGTCGAATCAACAAATGAAAGCTTTCTCGTACCTTAGAATGAGTTGTTACAAGTCGTTACAAATACATAAGTGGGCGACGCACCGAACCGAGGCGGCCATGTTGAATCGCCATTTTTTACATTGAGTGGCAGCGTGACCGTAGGTAACCACGGAAACTCATCGGAGCTGTCGGCTTGAGAGAAAAGTTTTCCAGGTAGCGGCTGTTAAAACTGTCACCACTGTGTAGTGTGAGGAAGGACGGCAGCACTGATGTTGCATTCAGGTGCAGTCAGACAGACGGCCGTCGGCAAACCAACGGGATGTCATTTTACTTGACGAGAGAAAGACGACATCACCATGACAACATACTGTCAGGCCTGTAGAAGCTTGTTTATCCTGTTACATGCAGCGTCTGTTGTCTGTCTGAGGTCTGCCTGAGTTCACGTGAATGCAACATCAAGAATACGTTCAGATATGCAACCACACCGCTAGACGGGGGGGAATTCCTACATTAAAATAAAAAAAAGACACAAATAAAGGCCACGCCAGATAAAATATCTGTGCACATAAAAATCAACAACCTACGTAGCCTGAAAATCCATCATTGTTCATTGTTTTTTGTTACATAATGGGTGGCCTTGTTATTGTAGCTTACGTTAGCTAAATGCAGGAGGATAAAGGAGGAACATGTACATGTGAGCATCACCGTAGAGAAACAGTTTATTATTTTGGATAAAAAGATAATTAGGAAGTGGGTTACTGATTCACACCGAGTCGTTTCAATGAGGTCATTTCCTTCAAATGTCTTTCAGGAAACTCAAGGAACTCTCAGGTCCTCGTAGGGACAAGAACACACAAACACACACATACAGATACACACCACCCTGTCATACTATCCATACAGGCTCTGCATACATAATTCATAGCTCAGTGACACAGGAGCCGGTTCTCCTCCTTCTACTTGCAGGTGCAGCCTCGATGCACAAACTCAACCTCAGCTTTGATCAGTTTGGTATAGAAACTGATAATGCTGCAGTTTGGGACTGGATTACATTAAAGTCTTGTTGTTGTTGTTGTTCTCCCTCCCTGTCTGAAGGTGGAGCTCTTCACCTGCATGTTGTTTCTTTTTCTGGCTTGTTTGTGTGTGAGAGGGTGCTGCCTGCTGATTGGAGCCGAGACGGGTGGCGTCCGCTTTAAATTAACTTCTGCTGATGCCGGATCTGATTTAGACTGAGGGCGCCACTTCCACATGTTTTATTTCTACTGTGAAACTAACTCAGACAATCAGAGTGATCTATTGTGTCCTTGGAGCTGTGAAGGTGAGATGTCTTTTTCTTTTGCGAGTCATCTTCTCCTGTTTTTTCCTTTATCTTTTAGCCAAGTTGGATGTAAAACTACAGGTTGTTGTTGTACCTCCTACCACCCTCGCAAATGAAAAAATTCAGTCATTGAAAGAAGGGTTTTTTTAAAGGCTAAGCTGAGGGGACATGCTGAGTGTTAGCAGTCTGCTTCCTGCTCAGAAATGTGCTACCACACAGTTATGGGATGGAGTCTCGGAGATAAGATTTTGAAGAGTGTGCCACCCTGACTCCTGTAATTACAGCCTGTAAGCTGTGCTCTGATCACAGATCTAAAGAGAGTAAACCTTCTTACATCACCACATCCTGTCCTTTACTAATTAATAATTTTATGGTCAACATGAGTAATGAGCCTTCAGGGAATCACACAGGCTTTTAAAGGGATTGTTCAACATTTTTGGCAAATTGGCCCATTGCCATAATCGTTATAGTCATAGTCATTACCTTTAATTGTCGGTGCAAGCTGTTTTTAGAACAGCAGAGCAGAGCCGTGAGCTGCTCAGAGCTACGCTACGGAGGCTCATGGGATTTCTTGGTTTCCCTCATCAAACTCATCAAATACACAATCCAACAACTCCACAACGCTCTGGTGGACAAGTTGTGACCTGCACATTCACCACACTATGAGATAATAACACAACGTTTACCAGACAGAGTTGTTTTAGGGGGAAATTCAGAGACTGTTGATGAAAAACTGTCCCTGAAGGCAACGATCAGTTTTTGCATTTCAAAAGTCTCTGAATTTCCCTCTAAAACACAACTTGTCCACCAGAGCGTTGTGGAGTTGTTGGATTGTGTATTTGATGAATTTGATGAGGGAAGCCAAGAAATCCCATGAGCCTCCGTAGCGTAGCTCTGAGCAGCTCACGACTCTGCTCCGCCGTTCTAAAAATAGCTTGCACCAACAATTACTGCTATGACTATAGCGATTATGGCAATGGGCCAATTTGCCAAAATGTTGAACTATACCTTTAACTGTGTCTGTGAGGGACCTGGTGACAGTTAAAAAAACACTGACGTGAGTGAAATCCATTTTTTCTGAAACATCTGTGCTCTGAACTGACACATCTGCACTGAAACTACATTGCATCCACCTCTGGAACGGAGGCAACATCTCTGACAGCTGGACGGCTCCTCCAACAATTCAATTAAGTCCTGTGTTTGCTCAATGACAATTGTTTACTCCGGTCGGACAAACAATCAACCTGTCAGAGCTGTGTAAGCAGGATTAAGAATGTGGATGTCATCGTGCCAGAAAAGGAAAAAAGACAAACAGGAAAAAAAAAATGTCTAGGAAACATTGATGAATATGTTTTCACCTGCTAAACTGAAATGAACGACAAATTTACAAAACAAAGACGGATTGACCACATTTTTCTTTGCTGTAATGAACAATGTTGACGGTAAACAATAAAATGCAGCTGTACTGAAAGAACCATGAGAGCTCAGGGTTAATGTCACTGTTGGTTTCAGAGGGTTGGACAAGTCTTCATCAATCACAAGTGTTTTATGGAGCGGTAACACACACTGCAACTTGACAAACCACAACAGACAAAAAAGAAAGAAATTCAGAAAACATTGTCTTCGATTGATACAAACTTGCAGTGAATGCATAAAACACAATAAATGTGTTTCTAGCTATCTTTTTATAAGAGCTTTATTCCAAAAACAGTAAGTTTAAGACACTTTAAGATAATTAGAGGTGTATTTAAAGGGATAGTTCCACATTTTGGCAAATTGGCCCATTGCCTTAATCCCTATAGTCATAGCAGTAGGTTCATTACCTTTAATTGTCGATGCAAGCTATTTTTAGAACAGCGGAGCAGAGCCGTGAGCTGCTCAGAGCTACGCTACGGAGGCTCATGGGATTTCTTGGTTTCCCAACAACTCCACAACGCTCTTGTGGACAAGTTGTGACCTGCACATTCACCACGCTATGAGATGATAACAGAACATTACCAGACTGCTTGCTGAAAAACTCAGTGGTTTTGCATGAATTTCCCTCTAAAACAACTCTGTGTGGTAACGTTGTGTTATTATCTCAGACTGCTTGCTGAAAAACTGGATTGTGTATTTGATGAGTTTGATGAGGGAAACCAAGAAATCCCATGAGCCTCCGTAGCGTAGCTCTGAGCAGCTCACGGCTCTGCTCCACCGCTGTAAAAATAGCTTGCACCGACAATTAAAGGTAACAAACCTACTGCTGTGACTATAGGGATTATGGCAATGGGCCAATTTGCCAAACTATCCCTTTAAATGTTAATCTTCTACCTTGCAGAGCCGGTCATTATGTGTTACCGTAGACCGTAGAAGTAGATGACTAACCTGATGTAATTACTGTATTCTAATGCATGTTGCTGTAACGTCGTTGGACCAATGTGCTGATGTTTTTAATGAGCATAATCCCTTTTCTATATTGGATGGGAAAATAAACGCTCATCGTTGTAGATGTGGAGCCTCACGACTGCTGACTGTCAATGTAAACGTTACAGTGGGATGTAGGGAGTGGAAGCACAGCAGTCGACAGTTGTCTCTTCTTAAACAGATTCCTGTAGGTGATCATGACAGGCTGCTGCAGCAGTGGCTGCTGAACATGAGCTGGGAGAAGTGAACACAATGAAAGGCTGTAAGGGACCTGTCAATCACACACACACACACAAACACACACTATACCTGCTGTACAGTCGTCACTCTCCCTGGTCTCTTGAGCCAAAGGCAATCTGGCCAACTGTAGCCCACACAAAATGTTAAATTCTGCTGAAATGATGCAGCTGATGAAGAAGCGCAGTAAATGCAATGGAGGCGGTAAAGATGCAACAAAGGCCCGATGCTTACACTCGTTAGCCTGCACCAGACCAACAGGCCAGTGATTTCATTTCTGTTTGATTCATCTGGAGAAGAAGCTGCTGAGGCCGACTTCCTATTCCCCGAAAACTGGGGAACCAATCATAAACAGGTTTTCGTTTTGGTGGGTTTAAAGCATTGACAACAGAGTAGAGACATATAGCAGCTTTTGTTTACAGTGCAGACAATATGGCGGCCACAGAACATCAGCTATCGTTCGATCGGGCTGCCGCTTCATTATTGGGAGACTGTAATGTTTGCTTTTTCAGTAAAGTGAAAAAAGAAAAAGAAGCTAAATTACAACAATCTGAGATGTTCTGATTGGTTTCCGGTTTGTCCAACTTTGCACATAGAGGTGTAAGACCATTTGGCCACGGCTCTTAGCACAGGCGTGCGGGGGGGGGGGGGGCATTGTTGAAAAACACCACCCCCTGGGAGCCAAAGCGCGCGTTAAACTGTCCTCTTGGAGGCCAAAACATGTGCTAAAGTGCCCACTAGGAGCCAAAATGCGCGTTAAAGTGCCCTCTGGAAGCCAAAACGTGTGCTAAAGTGCCCTCTAGGAGCCAAAACTCATGCTAAAGTGCCCTCTAGGAGCCAAAACGTGTGCTAAAGTGCCCTCTAGGAGCCAAAATGTGCATTAAAGTGTCCTCTAGGAGCCAAAACGCGGGCTCAAGTGCCCTCTAGGAGCCAAAATGCACATTAAAGTGCCCTCTAGGAGCCAAAACGTGTGCTAAGGTGCCCTCTAGGAGCCAAAATGCGCATTAAAGTGTCCTCTAGGAGCCAAAACATGTGCTAAAGTTCCCTCTAGGAGCCAAAACATGTGCTTAAGTGCCCTCTAGGAGCCAAAACATGTGCTTAAGTGTCCTCTAGGAGCCAAAACATGTGCTAAACTGCCCTCTAGGAGCCAAAACATGTGCTTAAGTGCCCTCTAGGAGCCAAAACATGAGCTTAAGTGCCCTCTAGGAGCCAAAACATGTGCTAAAGTTCCCTCTAGGAGCCAAAACATGTGCTAAACTGCCCTCTAGGAGCCAAAACATGTGCTTAAGTGCCCTCTAGGAGCCAAAACATGTGCTAAACTGCCCTCTAGGAGCCAAAACATGTGCTAAAGTTCCCTCTAGGAGCCAAAACATGTGCTAAAGTGCCCTCATGGGGCCAAAACACGTGCTAAAGTGCCCTCTAGGAGCCAAAACATGTGCTAAAGTGCCCTCTAGGAGCCAAAACATGTGCTAAAGTGCCCTCTAGGAGCCAAAACATGTGCTAAAGTGCCCTCTAGGAGCCAAAACATGTGCTAAAGTGCCCTCTAGGAGCCAAAACATGTGCTAAAGTGCCCTCTAGGAGCCAAAACATGAGCTTAAGTGCCCTCTAGGAGCCAAAACATGTGCTAAAGTGCCCTCTAGGAGCCAAAACATGAGCTTAAGTGCCCTCTAGGAGCCAAAACATGTGCTAAACTGCCCTCTAGGAGCCAAAACGTGTGCTAAACTGCCCTCTAGGAGCCAAAACGTGCGCTAAACTGCCCTCTTGGGAGCCAAAACATGTGCTAAAGTTCGCTCTAGGAGCCAAAACATGAGCTTAAGTGCCCTCTAGGAGCCAAAACATGTGCTTAAGTGCCCTCTAGGAGCCAAAATGCACGTTAAACTGCCCTCTAGGAGCCAAAACATGTGCTTAAGTGCCCTCTAGCAGCCAAAACATGTGCTAAAGTGCCCTCTAGGAGCAAAATGCACGTTAAACTGCCCTCTAGGAGCCAAAACATGTGCTTAAGTGCCCTCTAGGAGCCAAAACTCATGCTAAAGTACCCTCTTGGAGCCAAAACGTGTGCTAAAGTGCCCTCTAGGAGCCAAAACATGTGCTTAAGTGCCCTCTAGGAGCCAAAACTCATGCTAAACTGCCCTCTAGGAGCCAAAACATGTGCTTAAGTGCCCTCTAGGAGCCAAAACATGTGCTAAAGTGCCCTCTAGAGCCAAAATGCACATTAAACTGCCCTCTAGGAGCCAAAACTCATGCTACAGTGCTCTCATGGGAGTCAAAACTCATGCTAAAGTGCCCTCTTCAGTGGCAAGGACGCACTATATGTGCCCTTTTTTAAAAACTTTTCGCCCCTGCACTCCAAAAAGTCTGTGCACGCCACTGCCTCTTAGAGTGCTAGTGAGATCCGGTCCGGCGTTAGCAGGGCTATACACTTATAAAACCAAATTCAGCTTTTTCATTTGTTTACTATATGCCTGTCTGTGTCATTTGGAAAAGAGCTGACCTGTGATTCGCCTGCTATATTTTCCAATGAGGTCATAAGAGTTGTCGTATACAGGACTTTTAGTTGCAGTATTTGCATTAGGATCTGCAAAATGCTCCCATTCTGCATTGTCACTGTTTTGTTTGATCAACCTGCTTGGGCTGCATTTCTCACACCTCTTTTTACTTCTTTACAGTTTTCACTGAGTGCACACACACACACATACAGATCTATTTTTAGTCATCAGTGTGAGTGAAGCAGCACTCTGTGGAGCCCTGAGGAACTATTTATTTGAGAACATGACTATCTATAATCAACGGATGATTTGTCTGGACTGTGTTGGCACGTTTTGGAGCCGCTGAAGTTGATTAATGTCTTTAATTATGTAACTGCTATGCGTGTAATCTTTTTCCTTTCCTTGTAGATTGGGTGCACACTGTATAACAGATAGAGCCACTGGAGCTGTATCACTGAATCTACAGGCTTTTATTGTCCTGCAGGCAAATAGCATTCAGTAGGAAAAAAAAAAAAGAAACAATGCCCTCGAAGCAAAGTGCATGTAAGCTGTTTACCTGTCTGTCTGCAGACATCTTCAGTTCACCTGCTTCCTCTCTCCTTCGGGTTCAGTTTCTGTGATCAGAGGTTTGCAGTTTAGTGCAGACACTCACTACCGTTCAACTGAACTGAGACCTGCAGAACATTGCTCTACTGCTGTTGTGATATCTCACACAGTTCATCTACACAGACACTTTGTCCTGACGGAGATTAAAGTTACAGCTTCAAATATTGTGTTTGTTGAGAGAGTTTGTAGTTTTGATGTTCAGGCCACTTCAGTTCGACTTGTTGAATGAAGGAACAGAATCAACCTTTTTTTTTTATGGAAACATCATCGTGGCTCCAACTCACTTCAGTCTGGAGCTGATGAACATGTGTAGTATTTCAGGGATAGTTCAACATTTTGGCAAATTGGCCCATTGCCATAAGATATAGTCATAGCAGTAGTCGGTGCAAGCTATTTTTAGAACGGCGGAGCAGAGCTGTGAGCTGCTCAGAGCTACGCTACGGAGGCTCATGGGATTGCTTAGTTTCCCTCATCAAACTTATCAAATACACAATCCAACAACTCCACAACGCTCTGGTGGACAAGTTGTGACCTGCACATTCACCATGCTATGAGATAATAACACAACGTTACCACACAGAGTTGTTTTAGAGGGAAATTCAGAGACTGGTGATGAAAAACTGTCCCTGAAGGCAACGCGCATCAGCTGTTTCACATGAATTTCTGGTAACGTTGGGTTATTATCTCATAGCGTGGTGAATGTGCAGGTCACAACTTGTCCATCAGAGTGTTTTGCGGTTGTTGGATTGTGTATTTGATGAGTTTGAAACCAAGAAATCCCATGAGCCTCCGTAGCGTAGCTCTGAGCAGCTCACGGCTCTGCTCCGCCGTTCTAAAAATAGCTTGCACCGACAATTAAAGGTAACGAACCTACTGCTATGACTATAGGGATTATGGCAATGGGCCAATGTCAAAATGTTGAACTATCCCTTTAACACTTTAAGTGATTTCAATGAACCTGCATAACTCTGATACTGAAGTTTCACCATCGTTTATTGTCTAAAATGCTAATTCTACCAACATAATTCCTGCTCTGCCAAAGATGAAGCTTTGGTGTTAAAGCATCTTCAAAAACTTTACTCAATAAAATAAAATGTTTTTTTGTCCCTGATGAATGAAATGTGGCAGACGATCATTATTTCACGGTCCAACTTGGACATTGGAAAGTGGAAGTAGAGTTTAAACTTGACTCAACACCCTCTCGCTGTCGGTTAGTCAGTGCCAGCCTCCCACAGTGGGGTTGCTTGGGAAAATGATCACCGTGGGCTATCTGTTAATTCACAGCAGATTGCAACCATATTGGAGGAAGCAGAGACATTGGAGTTTAATTGTCCTTTGCAATCACTTCCTTCACATTCACTTCTACTTACAACTTTCTTGCACTCTGTCTCATTTATGGGTCAAAATTGTTTTTAGATTGTTTCGCTAAAACAATTGTGCTAAACGGCAATATAAGGAAACAGATCTGCGCCCTAACATGTGCACGCATGAGTTTGCACAACTGGATAATAACGTCGCCTTAAGCTGCAGATCCACTCAGCTACATGGCATTTCCTCCTGCCTGCTACTCTGCATAGAATTTAGTCTGAAATACAACAGATTTTCTAGTTTATTTTAAGAACATTTAACAACATCATCCCGTATCAGCTGAGCTAGGGCAGCCCCCTACCGTCGATCCTCATGGGAATTGGCCCATTGCCTGGACAACAGGTGAGATGAACTGGAGGTGATTGTGAAGAACCAGCCAAGATATTGAGAGTGTGGTCTCGTGTGATTCATAGAGACCTGAATAAACAACAACAACAACAACAACAACATCACGCTGGTCTGTTGTGTGGATTTTCCTGGATTTGTTGCAAAGAGAGACAGCAGAGCTCAGAGTGAAAGAGAAGATCTGCTGACGGCATCTTTAACCCTCCTGTTGTGGAAGAAAGGAAGGAAGGAAGGACGAAGGAAAACAAGGAAGGAAGGAAGGAAGGACGGACAAATGGAAAGATGGGAGGAAAGATGGAAAGGAAAAAGGAAAGAAAGATAGAAGGAGGGGGGGAACAGATTGGGTCAATTGGGTCAAAAAGTAAGGAAGAAGTAGGAGACAAAGGGAAGGAAGGAAGGGAACAGATTCATTCAAGGAAGGAAGGAAGGAAGGGAAAAAGGATTGTGGAAAGAAGGGAGGGAAAAGGGAAGCGTCAAAAGATGGAGGGAGGGAACAGATTCGTTCAAGGAAGGAAGAAGGGAGGAAAGAAGGAAGGGAAAGGGAAGGAAAGAAAGATGGAGGTATAGGAACAGATCAGGTCAACTGGATCAAAAGAGGAAGGAAGAAGTTAGGATGAAGGGAAGGAAGGAAGGAAAGAAGGAAGGAAGGAGAGGTCGCTAGGGCCAACATAGAGATGAACCGCTTCACATCACATCTACAGGCATTTAAAAACCACCATCAACTTCCTGTGCATGTCTTTGCACTGAGGAACCCAAAGCAGGCACATGGAGAACATGCAAACTCCATCCAGAAAGGCCTGAGGTCTGAAAATCAAACTCTGGACCTGCACACACTGCATCACTGTGCCACCCAAACTGTCCACAACTGTTCACAAAATAACACACAAGTGAATATTATGGGATAATGCTGATCATTCTTTAAACAGTCTGGAGTTTATGTCATAAATTATTGATGCTGTGGTAGAGGTTACAGATGAACAACCATCACACATTACTTTTCAACCCGCTCACAAAGGGAGATGAGACATTTTTGAGGTGTTTAAGATCATTTTTTAAAAGCAGGCTTGTCATTGAAAGCACTTAACAGTGCCACAGTACAATAACTAATGCTCTACAATTCACACTGGGGTCTGCTGTTGTTAATGGAGTGAAGGGAAACAAATTGATGGAGCCTTTGAGGGAGTGTTTCTCTCTTCCTAGGTGTTAATGCAGTAAGCAAGAACAGATAACTGGCAGAGTAATTGAGTCAAAGTTATTGTGCATGGTAATGTAGTGTCACATTACAGCAACTCCCCTGTGGATTCTACAACAGCTCAGAAGCCAACTAAAAGCATCACAGTTACAGCAACAAACCCTTCACCTCAGGCTTCAAGGCAAAAAAAAAAAAAGTTGGTGTAGAAATACAACAGCAAAGCCACAGGACAAATAAATTCACTAACACGCTATGGTTGGGAGCCTAAATCCACAATGAGAATAATAAACCAGCGTTTTTATTAGCTAATCTTCTAAAATCTCTCCAGCTGTTTGTTCCCGCCCCCTCAACAACACGTTCTTTTTCAAAACGGTGCCGTTAGAGCCAAGATGGCGGCTCACGCACCAGAAGCTTTTTGCCAACCGCGAAAACCGGACGAAAAAGGAGAAGAAAAACATGGCCGCTTACCGTAACGGAGTAGTTGCAGCTGTGTTTCGCGGTATCCCCGTCCCCTCGGTGCCATAATCCACGGTCGTTTCATCGTAAAACGCCCTCGTCCTGTGGGTTATAAAGCCACTGGAGCTACTGCAGGACCGTAAACCTCCTGAGCAAGCGGCTAGCTTACCGGACCCCGGTAGTCAGGTGAGACCGACGAAACCGAACTGTCGACCGGACAACAAAGATCCTATTGTTATTTTTGAGAGTGAAGATGTGTTACTCGTGTGGAGAAAAAGGAAACCTATCTGACCCAAAGATTTTCTGCTGAGAAAGAGGGGTCACTTTGAGCGGTTTTTAAAGGGACTAAGATAAACTGAGATTTCTGTTGGTTTAACTGCTGCCTTTCTCTGGTGTGGGACATTTTGCTTTTTGTGAATTTTATGCTTGACTTTTGATACACTTAGGATTAACTGTGTTGTCGATTGGACTTGTCCCCCCTGCTTGTCTCATTCATGTCTTGCCTTGGTGGTTTGAATTTTGATACACTTTTTGGGATTAAGATTGTGTTGGATCTCGAAACTGGAGTCATCTTTTTTTTACCCCCCCTGCTTGTCTCAGTTTTAATCAAACATTGTCTTGTTCTGACCCTGGTTTGAAGGAGATGAGGATACATGATACAGGGTCTAAATTTTCTGACTTGTGGGTTCTTGTGGGTGATATAAGTAACCTGTTTTATTTCAGATTGGCAAGTTTCAACTGAGGTCAAACACCAATATGCATGTTTTAACAAGAGAAATTGCGATTTCCGGGTGATGACTCCTTTAAACACTAGTTTCTATACACAGTGTCTTTTCTGCATGATTGCAAAACTAGAAAAAGAAAGCTCTTAATTTTAAATAATGGTGTGCTGTACCTTGTGTGGTGGTGTGCCAAGCCTGCAGGGTGTCCACTGTGCACGTAGCAGCATTGTGCAGTGTATGTCAACAGATCCAGGAAATGGCCTTTAGAGTTTCTCCATTTGTTGTAAAACACTTTGCCTTGTGACTCTGTAGAGACCATGGGTACAAAGCTGCAACAATGAGTCATGAGAGTAGACTGCTATAGCTGCTCTGCTTTGATCTGCGTTTCTTCACTTGTTCATCATGTGTTCTGGTTGTAATTTTCTTTTTCTTCGTCAGTCAAGACACAGCCAAAAACCTAACAGTATGTTGAGCAGTATCTCAATTCATCAATCAGTGAATCCTGTTGTGGCTCAATGATTGATCAATGAGCAGTGAATCGTTTTCAAAAAGAGGACATGGTCGGTCAAATTGTGAATGAAGTCTGAATCCCACTTATTTTCCTCTCAGTGCAGCTCCAGTCTTGGTATTTTTTGGTCTTGCACACGGGTGACATCAAGTTTGCACATGTTCTTATAGGCTACAAGCAAACCTTTAGTAACTAGATCAGGCCCTTTGTGTATAAACTTTTGCATTTGAGTTAACCCATAAATATCCCAATCCCACTTACGTATCTTTCTGATTTTGAAGATTGTTTTCACAAGTAGTGATGTCACATGACTTGTTGAACACCTGGTCTGACCTTAGAGCTGTAACATCATTGTCCCGCTTTTCCTTTCCCTCTCAAGATCAGTTCCTGTGTAAACTTTTGTGTTTAAGTTAGACCCATAAATATCCCAATCCCACTCACGTATCTTTCTGATTTTGAAGATGTTTACATTGTTTTCACAAGTAGTAATGATGTCACATGACTTGTTGAACACCTGGTCTGACAGAGCTCAACATCATTTCCCGCTGTCTTTGTGCTTGTCTCAGAGCTAATTGGAGAGTGTTTGTTTGGGACAGATAGAACAAGTCAGTGGTTTTGTCTTTGTGCTTGTCTCAATTAATTACTGTTGTTTGGGACAGATAGAGAGAGAGAGAGAGGGACACACACACACACACACACACACACACACACACCATTAGGAACAGGCTTTTGGCTCAGGGCTAACTTATGTTTCACTGTTGTCACATACTGGTGGAACAGACAGGGTTTTAGCCCCAGGGAACGAGTCCTGCTCTCCACCACGATCATCTCATGTATTATTATTATTTGGATGTTATTTTTAACCTTTATGCACCTAAAGGTCACAGTGCTCGTTCAGCTTAACTCCCACCATGACCCCAAAAAACCGGCACATCGAATAACTGTCGACTGCAACTCCACTGTACAATGTATGTATGATTGGTAAAATTGGGTAAAATTATCTATAATAAAAGTTCTATGAGTTCTATCAGTCAAAGCTGTGACAGCAGGATTCATTATAAAGAACAAGTTTATTCAATATTTAGTTTACAATATTTTCACTGACTCACTAAAGTGCTCCAAAAATGATTAAACTACCTTTAAAAAAATGACTAAAGCAGACAACAGTAATTATTATTTATTCTAATTTCTTGCTTGGTTCCTTATTCAATCAAAATGTAATTGCTGTTTTCATGGCTCAGCTTTCTCTACTGTAATCTCATTTCAACATTTCAGTCCTGTTTGTTTTGTTTCTGTGGTTTTGGGAAATTAGTATTTATCATCCTTGTTGTCTTATACAGTTTTTAAAACAACATATAAACAGTAATTGCATCTTTAGGTCTTCATGTAAATATAAGTCAGGGTCTCATTTTCTTATGTTGTGGAGCCCACGTGATGTGATGGTTTAAAAACCTGTCATGTCATCGTTGTCTATTGTTCACAGGGTCACAGACTTCTCTCACCAGGCGCTGTGATCATTAAAAGCCTGAATAGCTCCTGAAAAACACATTCGAAAGAAAAACGGAGAAGACTTTATGACCTGATGAACGTCATGTCTCATCCCGAACTAAGGCACTAATAGAGTGCAAGGCTTATATTGTCCAGTCTTTATCTGCAATGAGCTTGTGTAATGGTTATAATGATATGAATGAATGCAAAAATATAAGTTTGAAGCGACTTTAAAAGAGCTCAAAAGTTGGAAAGTATGCCTTTAAAATGTTGTAGCTCATCATAAACAGTGGTAATCCATTGGTTCTTATAGGTAAAGAGTAAAAAATGTTGATTTGACTTCCAATTATCAGCCCCATGCCCGGCATACGTACAACAGTCTCCATAGAAAAGACTGTGTTTCAGTACTTTTTTGTGTAATACTGTTGACAAATCAACAGACAGTGGTGAACACAAGAAGATAGATAGATAGATAGATAGATAGATAGATAGATAGATAGATAGATAGATAGATAGATAGATAGATAGATAGATAGATAGATAGATAGATAGATAGATAGATAGATAGATAGATAGATAGATAGATAGACAGACAGATAGACAGATAGATACTTTATTGATCCCGAAGGAAATTCAAGATAAAGCCCATTCAAGAGTCCCAAATTGCACATTACAAAATTAAAGGGATAGTTCAACCAAAATTCAAATTTCACTCACTATCTACTCACGCTCATGTCGACTAAGAGCTGTGAGAAGTTTTCAGAGTCCTCCGTCCCTTCTCTTGAGTTACGGGGGGGTCCGTGCAGCAGTATTTGTCCATATAATGGTTGTCAATGGACACCAACTTTCTTCATCCAAAAAGACACACCAAAAAACATCCAAATACCTCCATACTGCTCGTCTGTAATGTCCCTCTTGTATTGAAGCCCCGACATGAGAAACTGTCCCGAAAAAAATTAAATAAGTCTATATTTTAAGCTTGTTTGTAGCGGAAGCTTGTCCTCCTAGTCCGTCCAAATCTCGTGAGATTTGCACCGGCGTCAGTGGTTTTTGGTGTGTCTTTTTAGACGAAAAGTGGGGTCCATTCACAACCGTCATATGGACATGCTGCATGGGAATCTTCTCCCAGCCCTTAGTCAACATGAGGGTGAGTATAATGAGAATGAAATTTGAAATTTTGGGTGAACTATCCCTTTAAAGATTTCAGACAGTTAAAACACTGGTGATTGAATTTCAGGACTTGAAACCATCCGTAACAAGCAAACAATGAACACAGAGATAATGAAACAAACCAAACCTTTAAGGTCCTTGGGTAACTATGGCTACCGTTCCTTCCTTCATTCAACACATCAAAACTGAGGTTGATTGACTGTAACACGTCTTAATGAAAATGTTTAAAAGGGAAAAACAAAAAACGCAGGTGTCGTCTTCGGGCCACATGCCGTTGTTGTGGCTGTATCGAGCTGTGTGCATCCGCCGGCGTGGGGATGACTAACTCGTATTGATTTTCAACAGCGGACTGTGAAAACACTCATTTGAGCGATATCGAATGTGTGGGGGGGGGAGAGGAAATTTGATAACAATTTCAGGCAAATGAAACTAGATTGCCGGTAGTTGTGTGTCTGTGATGAGACAACAACAACCTTGATGTAAACAAGGTCACATATTAAGAAGCTGTCTGTCCCTGGAAATGAATTGCTTTACATCTGACAATGTATCAATAGTGGCAGAATGGGGACGGGCGCTGAAAGAGGGCAACCTCCAAGGGACAAAAACAGATAAACCCCCGGTTCCAGCACTTTCCCCTCCTTCCTTAAGAAACATGGAGAGGCCTCTCAAGATGTGAAGAGTGGGCTAAGTGTTGGGGAGGAAGGAAAAAAGCACAAGAGATATCCTTCATTTTCAAATTAGCATCTGAGATGTGGCTGCTTTGTGATTCCAGCCTATGAGATAAAGGCTTTCTCCTTCACCACCACTCCTCTATCTCTCCTCAGAGCGCAAACACAGACACAGACGCACACACTATGTAAAAACGGACATATACCGTAGCTGCACACTCGTCTTAACACAGTCTCCCGACGCTATACTGATAAGAATAGGAGTGTGTACTCCGCTCCTTTACAGATTGTAGGCCCAATTATGACAGACGGCGATACAGGACGGACATCATCTACATATAAATGGATGGGAGAACCTCCAGGGAACATGGCTCTATACAGTTAGTCAAATTAAAGAGTTATCACATCGCCCACTCCTCCTCTGTCATCCCGCTATAATGTTTAACCTAAAGAATATAGCACCTCGTTATTGTATTCACAGAACAGTACATTTGTTCTCAATGGAAATGGGACCTGCGCTGTAGGTTTCTAATGGAGAAAATGACTCATATCGTGTATTCGGTGGTGCACAATGAGCTCCTGAAGCGGCTTCCAACGCCGGGTGTTTGACGATCCAGACACGAGTCGGCATAGAGGGAATATTATTTAGGATCCTGCCTCTCTTTTCTAGGTCAGATATTAAATAGAAGTAACTTTGTGGAGTTTCCTTTGTGTCCCATGTTCAGCGCCACAGCTAACAGGCTTCCTGTTCACGATCTGCCCTCCACACCAAGTATTACTGTATTTCTGGAACTAAATGCTTAAAGGGATAGTTCACCCAAAATTC
Source organism: Decapterus maruadsi (assembly GCA_030347415.2). Lineage (NCBI taxonomy): Eukaryota > Metazoa > Chordata > Actinopteri > Carangiformes > Carangidae > Decapterus > Decapterus maruadsi. The sequence goes on from CM064894.1 coordinate 4,088,935, forward strand.
AAATTGCACTTATTATCTACTCACCCTCACGTCGACTAAGAGCTGGGAGAAGTTTCAGAGTTATCTGTGGCTTCTCTGAGTTACAGGGGGTCTCGGCGTAGCAGTGCATGTTCATATGATACCAAATCATGCAAATGGATACCAACTGTCTTCGTAGCAAAAAGACACACCAAAAAACATCCAAATACCTCCATGCTGCTCGTATGTAATGTCCATCTTGTATTGAAGCCCTGAAGGACGGACCCTCATTCGTCCAAATTGGATGAACCGATTGAAGCTTCCGCTACAAAACAAGCTTGAAATATAGACTTATTTAATTTTTTTCGGGACAATTTCACATTTTCGGGCTTCAATACAAGAGGGACATTACAGACGAGCAGCATGGAGGTATTTGAATGTTTTTTGGTGTGTCTTTTTGGACGAAGAAAAGTGGTATCCATTCACAACCATTATATGGACATGTACTGCTTCGCCGAGACCCTCTGTAACTCAGAGAAGCCACAGATAACTTTGGGTGAACTATCCCTTTAAAATGCTGTGTTTATGACTTAGTTTTTCTCGATTGTTTACACACATTTTCTGAAAGCTTGCCTCATACTCTCAGAACTCTATACACAAATTACACACACAATGGACCAATTGTAAAACAGGTGTTTGCCCATGTGATGAGTCAGTGTGCATCGTACAGTAGGCAAGAATTCTGAATGACAGTGTGTTCCTTGAGAAAACAAGAGATTTTCTTCATGAAAAGTGAGTCAAAACCAGAGAATTGTATAGTGTTTTGAAAAAAGTGTGTTTTAGAACCGCAATTTGAGTGTAAAGCAGGAATTGTGCTAATTGGTTGAGGGGGTTGGTGCATGAGTTAGATGTTGTGGTCATTGTGTCTCAAGTATCAGTATTTCTGCGTAAACAATTGAGAAAAACTGTAACAGATATAAAGTGTTTGCACAGATATATTCTTGTTGTGCATTAATATAGTTCCACTTTATAAATCTCCCTCATTGAGAAATTGGGCCATTTCCACTCTCACAATCAGCCATAATCAGCCACTGATTGATAAAGGGAGAGTCCACATCTCCCTTTATCAATCAGTTTGTATTAAAACACCACAAGTGATTGGACACAGAGATGAAAAACTGTGAATCTGATGTGAAAAAAAAACAGTTAGTACAATCACTATCAATGTAAATGTTTGACTCTGAACTTCATTTACTGAGTTAACGAGGTTCTGATACTGATTAGTAAATATTACAATAGAACGACTCACGATAAGGACATTAAACGATGCTGAGGGAAACATTGAGCACAAACACAATTATTTCCGTTTATGAAATGTAAAATTGTTATTGTTGCAGAAGCAGCAAAAATGATAATGATGATAATGAATGAAGAAGCGTTCTGTGTTAAATGACGTGTTTCGACTTCAGTATTTACATCAGTCTGGATCCTCGACACAGTCTCTGATGAACATATAGTTTTTGTGCAGCTGTATTGTGTAAACATCTGGCTCCAGGACTGACAGCACACTCTCCGACCACACCTTTCTTTCTGGTTCTGGTATTGATTCTGGTACTGATAATGATTGATAATTGTTGTGCATGTAAATTCCTCCACTGCTTCATCAGTTCATGTTCACACCTGACCATGCTGAGACTGGTCCAACTATCTGGTGTGGAGATACAGGTATTTAACCTCTTAGTGCCCTGTTGTGTTGCAACGATGAGGGCACTAACGAAGTCGAAACCCAACTTTCCACCAACAACTGTTGCTGGCACATGGATCACAAAGGGATCCAGTGACATCATCGGCCTTGTGAACGCCCTCACAGAGGTTCAATACCTGTATCTCCACACCAGATAGTTGGACCTCTATTTAGAAATAACTTCTCCTCCCACCGATGGCCTTATTTGCTGTTGCAGCCACACAGAGACATCAGCAGAAACTACAGACTTTTGATCCAGTTAGAAGTTCTTTGTAGAGGCTTCAAGGAAAATTGTGTGTTGTGCAGGACAGAACAGTTTTTATCATATCAATTATGTGATTAAATTCTGGTTCTGGTACTGGTTCTGGTACTTGTTCTGGTACTGGTTATGGTTCTGGTCCTGGTTCTGGTCCTGGTTCTGGTACCGGTACTGGAATCGGTTCTGTTACCGGTTCTGGTACCGGTACTGGTTCTGTTACCGGGCCTGGTACTGGTACCAGTTCTGGTACTGGTATCAGTTCTGGTACCGGTCCGGTACTGGTACTGGTTCTGGTACCGGTCCGGTTCTGGGACTGGTACTGGTTCTGGTACCGGTTCTGGAATCGGTTCTGGTACTGGTACCGATTCTGGTACCGGTCCGGTTCCGGTTCTGAACTGATTCTGGTACTTGTTCTGGTACTGGTTCTGGTACCGGTTCTAGAATCGGTTCTGTTACCGTCTCTGGTACTGGTTCTGGTACTGGTACCAGTTCCGGTACTGGTATCGGTTCTGGTACCGGCCCGGTTCTGGTACTGGTTCTGGTACCGGTCCGATTCTGGGACTGGTACCGGTTCTGGAATCGGTTCTGGTACTGGTGGAAGGATGGAGCAGAGTGGAGAGCTGAGCTGAGAGGAGGGATGGAGCAGAGAGGAGAGATCCGAGGGATGGAGCAGAGAGGAAGGATTCTGGAGCAGAGAGGAAGGATATTTATTCTGCTACCAGTTCTGGTACTGGTACCGGTTATGGAGAGAGGAGGGATGGAGCAGAGAGGAAGGATAGAGGGATGGACGGATGGAGGGATGGAGCAGAGAGGAGCAGGGAGAGAGTCCTCACACCATGTTCTAAACAATTTTCAAAAATTAATATCATAGATTGTGGGAAATACCCCACCCCCCAGTCTCATTTAAAAAAAGTATGAAACTCCGGACCTTATTTGTCATTTGGTCCCAATGTCTACACCCTGGTTTTGGCCTTGTCTCATAGTGTGGTGAATGTGCAGGTCACAACTTGTCCACCAGAGTGTTTAGTTGTTGGATTGTGTATTTGACTACAGATGAGATTTTTTTTCATGTTCCATTTCTTATCATCAAAACAGACAGAAAATGTGTAATTTACTTTTTTTTTTATGTCCCTGAATGATCAAAATCTAAATCTGCTGCTACAAATACTAAAATATTCATGTAGAATTTTCAATATTGATGTAATCATTTCTAATAATTACTGCAGTGTGACTGAATGTTTGGTCAGTTTTTGAGTGCTCAATCTCTCCTTTTGAAAAAAAAAGAAAGAAAACTCAGGTAAATTGTCTCTTTCTCTTTGCATTTTTCACTTTGGTTTGATCTCTCCCCTGTGAGACGGGCTTTTGTGTGATTGCCTCTTGATATTCCTGTGATAAAGTGTCTGATGATCAAGAGATGCCCACTTTGTAATCTTGAAATCCACAAGTAATTATAGTGCAATCTACAGATAATCTAATCTCTTATCTTCCCCACAGGAGACGTAATGAGACAAGGGAGGGACGGGAGGAAAGCTTAAAGTGACAAAGTCAGGGGAAAGGAAAGAAAACGTGATTCTTAGCTCGGATGGAAATTCACCAGTGAAGGTTTGACATAAACTTTGGTTTGGTTTCTCTTTGTGATTTAATACAGCACCAAATACTCATGACTCTAACATCAGTAACGTTATAATGTGAGGCCTTTGATTGCCACGTAAGCACAACATCCCTTAAAAGGAAATAGAGCAGTCCACATCAAGTAGAATATATTTTTTATGCCTCTGTGCCGGTGACATTCAGAGACAGAGGGATATTGTTTTGAGCCACTACTCCAGATGAACAGGGTTGTAATCTGAAACTGAATGTCAGGGGCAGACAACATTGAAGTGGTAATTGTACTTATTTATTTTCGACAGGGAGTCGGCCCCGTTTTGGATTTAGTGCAGCAACTCTGACTTCACAAACACGTCAGGAGGTTCGTGCAAAACCCATGTAGCCTACTACAAACCTACTGAATGAGCTTATAATGTATCGCACTGTACTGTATCTTATACCACACTGGCTCGTGACCTAATTTTGACATCACGGATTTCTGGCGATCATGTGCAGTCATGTGATCGCGGCCGTCAATCAAGATACGCCAGCCTAGATGTTTTTTAAAATTGCATTTTATCTGAACTTGATTTATATTTGGGAAAGTGAAAGTATAGCATACAGTTGTTTAATATTGTCTGTAGTGTTTTTCATCATAATTTTAACAGGAATAGTAATTAGTTAAAGAAATATTTTTATCAGTATTTTTTCTTTTCAATTAGACGTTTCAGGCGACCTCATTTGAATTCAAGATGACTCCAAGTGGGGTCCCAACCCCAAGCTTGAAAAACACTGCTGTACGGTATCATACTGTACTGTATCATACCGTACGATATCATACTGTACCGCAGGGAACTCCTAGGGGTCCTTGGGAGAGTTCAACTTTTTCTTGATAATTTTTTTGAGAATTTCAATTTTTTTTTTCTTGATATTTTTTTTTTTTTTTTGAGAATTTCAAAAAAAAATTGAGAATTAAATATTTTTTTTTTGAGAATTAATTATTTTTTTTTTTGAGAATTTCATTTTTTTCTTGATAATTTTTTTGAGAATTTCAAAAAAAGTTGAGAATTAAACTTTTTTTTTTTGAGAATTAAATTTTTTGGAGAATTATTTTTTTTTTGAGAATTATTATTTTTTTTGACAATTTCACTTTTTTTTGAGAATTTTTTTTTTTTTTAAGCCACTTGTCTGCACCAGGCAGATCTCGTCCCCTCTCCACACCCGGCTTGTGGAGGCAGGAAGAGCAAGGCTTTCCGTCCTTCCTGTCTGTTCCTCCTCGTCGTCAGCCAACTGGACATCGCCAATCGACGGTTCAGGTTCCCTTGGCTGTATGTCAGCCTCTTCAGTGTCTGCAGGGGGGGCGGGCCTCTTGTCTTTGACGTGGGTTGGGATGTCGTCGGCCAACTTATACAAGACACAGTCCCTGCAGATCGTGCGGAACGTAAAAACGGACCGCAGACGGAGGTCCAAAAGCCGCTTCTGGCTCACGGGGAGGTGCCGGTGGAGGTCTGCTATTTTTACATAATCAATGAAACCTCCCTCCATCATTATAGCGATGGATGAAATGTACACAAGCAGGTCCATCTTCTTCTCCTCCCTCCCTGTCAGCTCAGGCGGGAACCTGGCAAGGACCTTGTCAAGCCACGGCATACCCCAGTCCTGGAATTTTTGCACATGGCCTTGTCCAGTCAGGCCCCTGTTGAGGATCTGGACTATTATCCTCTCAGAGAGGAGGTCAGCCGCAGCAGCAGCAGAGACCGGTGCTCCGTCCGGCCTGGCCTCAACGTAGTCGTCAAAGCTCCAGTTGACGTGCTTCCCCCCCCGGTAGTCACGGTACCTGAGGGCCGGGAAGTAGACGAGGCCGTAGGAGGCAAACCCGAGGGCCAGGACGTTTTGGAAATCCCTCCCCTTCCCTGTCAGGATCTCGAACAGTCTTTGCAACACCACGGGGTATCGAAAGAACCTGATGTTGTCCGAGATCTTCTTTGCCAGGGCCGAGTACTCCATCGAATCAATCGTCCGGAGCTTGTCCTCCTTCCCCCTCAGCTTTTGGATGGGCAGGCCATCGTCTCTGTTGTAAACGTCCTTCAACAGGACTTTCACCACCTCCTGGCCAAGCACACCATTTGCCTCCCAGAAGTCGGACACGGGGAAGAGGCGGGCCACCCGTGTCTGTGCCTCTGGAAGCCCCGTCCATATCGTGGCTGGTGGTGGAGCCACTCCGACACTGGCCGATGTCCACGGAGCGAGGCCAAGGAACCCCCGCTCCCTTGTCCGACTGTCGACATGGACGGACGATGTCCCGAGGCTGACGCTGAATGCAAGGTTGGACTTATCCCTTGGCTGGCCATGGAAAAATTCCTCCAGGGCTAGCTCCACCTGGAAGGCCTTCCATGATGCATCATAGCCACCAAAAGTCTTGGCCTCTGCAAAAAGGGACTCCAGTGTTCCCACCAGGTGCTGCAACACGGAGGAGACCACGCTCCGGAGACCCTGGCCACCGCTGCTCCTGAACGGCAGGAGCATAGGCTCGTCCTTCAGCAGGGTCAGGAGGTGGGGGACATTGAAGAAGGCCTTGGGGTCCACAATCTCCGGAACACCGGGCGCCTCCAGCCGCAAGACTCCCTCCACCCTTGCAGACAGATGAATTCCTGACTTCATTCCCAGGTCTTTAAAATGGGACAGGTAATTCTCAGCTCTTTTGTGCATGGCCTGGTTGATCTGATGATGCAACACACCACATGTAGCAATGACACCAGAGACTGGGTGTTTATATCTCTGGTGTGGCTGTCTATGTGGTGCGTCACAGTAGAGCTGGACGAAGTTCAGGAGGGCAGCAGGGTTGCCCCCCCCTGGCCTGAACACACGCCAGATCTTTGGGTCAACGTCCATGGGCCTGTGATCCAGGTTTGACTGGAAATTTGCAGCTTCACGTACCGACATGTTAGTGAAGACGGAGCCCCGTCTCCCACACAGCCGGTTGACCCCGTAACGTGACCACATGAGGTCCACCTCCTTATCCTTTGAGAAGATGGAGCAGGCCACGTGGAAGGAGGCGGAAGTCACGTGGTCCAGGAAATGAAACATCTCCCCCAGACGCAGGGGTTCGTTGTCCTTCTGCCCCAGCTGGACAAGGAACCTCATCAGCTTGTACCCTCTTGGCAGCGGAACGCTGTCAAGGCACTTGTCCAGTAGGCGAAGGATGAAGGCCTGGTCCGAGGGGCACACCATAAATTTGGAGAGGTCGGACAAATTGTTCTTCATCAATGAAGCGCGGCCCTTGTGGCTGGAGGGGATGCCCTTAAGCTCCTTTTCGAAGGCATCCGCCGCTTGGCGGAGGAAAGTCTCCATCCTTTCCCCCTTGTGTGTCTCCAGGATGAACGGAGTCCGTCCCGACTCGTCTGGTACAACACACATGCCCAGGTGCCACCCCCCGTCAACGTAAGCCAGGCGGACACCGTGGCTTTCCCTCCACAGAAGAAGCTGATTCTGCGAAAATCTCTGAGGCCTGATATGCTTCTTAAGTATAGGCTACTGCAGCTGGGGCCTATTTTCCCTGAGGAACAAATAGTGTAACCTGGCCTTCAGGGAGAAGAACTGTGTCATCTCTACCACAGCTCCATCCAGGTCATATTGGAGGGTGAGGTCCTCCGGGCTTGGGTGGGTGGTGGGGAAGGTTGGGACAATGATGTCCTCTTGCCGAAGGAACCTTTCTGGGTCTCCATTGCAGGACTGGAAGGGTTAGGGTTAGGGTTAGGGTTAGGGTTAGGGTTAGGGTGCCACTTGTCCCTTAAAAGGAAATAGAGCAGTCCACATCAAGTAGAATATATTTTTTATGCCTCTGTGCCGGTGACATTCAGAGACAGAGGGATATTGTTTTGAGCCACTACTCCAGATGAACAGGGTTGTAATCTGAAACTGAATGTCAGGGGCAGACAACATTGAAGTGGTAATTGTACTTATTTATTTTCGACAGGGAGTCGGCCCCGTTTTGGATTTAGTGCAGCAACTCTGACTTCACAAACACGTCAGGAGGTTCGTGCAAAACCCATGTAGCCTACTACAAACCTACTGAATGAGCTTATAATGTATCGCACTGTACTGTATCTTATACCACACTGGCTCGTGACCTAATTTTGACATCATGGATTTCTGGCGATCATGTGCAGTCATGTGATCGCGGCCGTCAATCAAGATACGCCAGCCTAGATGTTTTTTAAAATTGCATTTTATCTGAACTTGATTTATATTTGGGAAAGTGAAAGTATAGCATACAGTTGTTTAATATTGTCTGTAGTGTTTTTCATCATAATTTTAACAGGAATAGTAATTAGTTAAAGAAATATTTTTATCAGTATTTTTTCTTTTCAATTAGACGTTTCAGGCGACCTCATTTGAATTCAAGATGACTCCAAGTGGGGTCCCAACCCCAAGCTTGAAAAACACTGCTGTACGGTATCATACTGTACTTTATCATACCGTACGATATCATACTGTACCGCAGGGAACTCCTAGGGGTCCTTGGGAGAGTTCAACTTTTTCTTGATAATTTTTTTTTTTCTTGATAATTTTTTTTTTTTTTTGAGAATTTCAAAAAAAATTGAGAATTAATTTTTTTTTTTTTGAGAATTAATTTTTTTTTTTTTTGAGAATTTCATTTTTTTCTTGATAATTTTTTTTGAGAATTTCACAAAAAGTTGAGAATTAAACTTTTTTTTTTTGAGAATTAAATTTTTTTGAGAATTATTATTTTTTTTGACAATTTCACTTTTTTTTGAGAATTTTTTTTTTTTTGAGAATTTTTTTTTTTTTGAGAATTTACCACTTTTATGTAGAAAATCTACTTTTTTTTTCTTTTGGAGAAATTTTACCACTTTTTTCCAGAAATGTCTATAATATTTATAATATTTCCAAAGATTTCCAAAATTTCACGCCATTGGCCCTAATTTGAATGTACAAAAACAGTAACATTATCCTGTCTCAGAACAAGTATTTCTGGTGTTTTCTTAAAAAAATTGTCTAATGGGGGTCCATGGTCTAATTTGTGTCAATTTAGGGGTCCTTAATGTAAAAAAGGTTGAGAACCACTGCTGTACTGTATCGTACAATATCGTGTCGCATCGTATCATATTATATCGTACCATATTGTATATTTTGAAAGTTAACATCTAAGGAATAATTTCAGCCTTCAGTTCATTAAGATTGATTGTCTCAGTCATAGCTACAGTATCATCAAAGAAATTGTAGAACCAAATGGACACAACATTTTAATTTAAAATATAGTGAAACATATGGAAAGAATAGATTTGCTACAGTGTGGACTCACACGGGAACAGGTCACAAAAGCTGTTTTTTTTATATTCTGCATAGTTTTCAGAATTGTTTTGAAATATATATTTTGTATTTAGATCAATGTGGACAACACTTACAGTGTTAATTGTCATGTAGTGTCCTGCGAACAGATTCACTCAATGGAGGACTGATTCTAGAGATGTGAATTGGCTTCATTATAGTTTATGATTTAACGTTTATTGTATTTTTTGTGGTTTTATGGGTCTTTTTGATTCTTAACACTCATTAAAATCACACAAATGACACGGAATAAAGGATTAAAGGACATTTGACTCAAAGCTGAACTTCAACTTCCTTGATTACATGTAATTGCACCTTAACGATTACGTTTCAGAACATACTGTAATCTTAGAAATATCTGACCTAACAGATTGTGGGTCGAGTTCAGTCGAGGAAAATGTTCTCCGCTCTCGTCTCCTTTACTGTCAGTGTAAACAGCAAAGACACAATAGTTTTGAGTGTTTTCTTTTTTCTTGCCATCAAATGCTCTTCCCTTTCTTTTGTCATTTTCATGCTCCATTAACAAAATGTGTAAAAAGGAGCTTGATGATTCTGTAATGATGTGAGGATGCACTTACTGGCTTAAATTTCCATATTAATGAAGGTATCAAAAAGACCTTTTTACCTCACGCAGCAAACACCGAGTTCCCCTCAATAGCTGTGACTAAGTTGAAACCTGCACCTTTAAAAAGCTGCTTCTCATCCAAAGCCATTTGCAGCTGGTGTAGCTCCTCATTTGTTAAAATGAGCACCGTGATGATTGCCAACAGTGCTGAAGTGATTGAGCTGGGTGAACCTGAGGTAGAGAAACTATGTGGCCAATGTGGAGGGAATGAGCCGAACAAATTGAATTGAAAACAGCACATATAAAAACAGCAATAAAGCTGGAAAAAAAGAAGATGGATTGGGTGAGCTCGGAGGAGAATGATCAAACAGTCGAGTGCTGTTTTCTCATACGAGCTGTTTGATGGTACGACAATGTCCAGAGGATCAGGGCTGAGCATCGTCCACACGACAGGGGAGAGTCTGTGATGATGCAGGAGGGACGCCATCATTTCCTTTTTCTGGTGTATTATTTCTATTCTGAGCTCTTTTTAAGAACTTTAAACTTCTATCAATTTTCTTTTCTTTTTTATTCATTCAAAGTATAAGCTAAGCGTTATACTATTTAAAGGGATAGTTCACCCAAAATTCAAATTTCACTCATTATCTACTCACACTCATGTCGACTAAGCTGTTCCTTCTCTGAGTTACGGGGGGGTCCGAGCAGCAGTATTTGCCCATATAATGGTTGTGAATGGATACCACTTTTCTTCGTCCAAAAAGACACCAAAAAACATCCAAATACCTCCATACTGCTCGTGTGATTTGCACTGACTGGCAGAACAATTTCTCATGTCGAGGCTAATACAAGAGGGACATTACAGACGAGCAGTATGGAGGTATTTGGATGTTTTTTGGTGTGTCTTTTTGTTACGAAGAAAAGTGGTGTCCATTCACAACCATTATATGGACAAATACTGCTGCACCAACTCAGAGAAGGAACGGAGGACTCTGAAAATTCTCCCAGCTCTTAGTCGACATGAGGGTGATAATGAGTGAAATTTGAATTTTGGGTGAACTATTCCTTTAAATACTATAGATCAAGCTGAGTTTATACTTTGCACAATATATTGTCATATATATCATTATTGTAGATGGTGCTACCTTGGCCTCAAGCAGCACAATGAGAAATGTGGAGGCTATCTTTGATCAAACTCCCATATTAAAGTCATTTTAAAATTTAAAATCAGGAACATTGTGTCTCTAAAAGATGCAAAACTACTTCACGCTTTTGCTTTTCTGACTTCTAGGTTGGATTTTTTTTTTTTTTTAGTAGCAGTTTTTAATTTTTATTTCCAGGATTCCCCAGCCGGCCGGCCTCTCAAGACTTTTTAAAAAATGCTTCAGCAGATCACTGACAGGAAATCACATCTCTGCTGTTTTAGCTTCATTGGTTTCTCACAAAATCCAGAGCAGAATTTAAAAAGGAAGAAAAATCGTCTCCTCCTCGTCTACAAAGCCGTTAATGATCAGACATCATCGTCTCTTAGAGAGCTCGTCTAACAGAAGACTCCACTCTCTCTCTAAATGCAGTTTCATTTTGTGGTTCCTGGAGTTTCTAAGAGTTGAAGCGGAGTCTGACTGCTCTCCTGAGGAAGCAGCCTTCAGTCGGAGAAGGATTACAACTCATCTTTCTGGCTCAGTTTATCATCTGGACTGGAGATCCTTTTGTAATGATGCTGTAGGCCTCGACCGTCTGGACTTCCCATGATGCACTGAGCTGCTCTCTCCTCCTATATGCATTTATACCCAACTCCTAACACGACTTCTCCCCTCTTTCACTCTCTGCAGATGTTTCTAACCTCTGGATCTGTGACTGCAGGCCACCTCCTGCCCCAACACCCACTGCTGCAATTTAATTAATTTCAATTAGTCTCTTGGTCATTATCATTATTATTGGTTTTATTACTGGCCTCGTTATAGCTGCAGTCCTATTACCTGTCCTATCATGTCTTTTTTATTACTATTATTGTTCTCCCTCTTATTACAGTAATAAATCAAAAATGATGAGCTCGGCCCTGGTCAAGGTTTCTTCCTGCTAAAGGGAGTTTCTCCTTCTTGGCCTTGCACCGAGGTGCTGCTCATGGGGGGGTGTTGGGTCTCTGTGAATAACACTTGAAAAAGTTCAGTAATGACCTGTTGTTTCTGAAAAGTGCCCTAAAACAAGTTCTGTATGAGTCAGAGTTATGTAAATAACAGTAGCTGTGTGCAAAACAAAGTAATTTATAGTATATTCTGTTCATTTTCATTTTATGTTGATATTAACCCACTTTATATGGGATACTATTTGGCATACAAGTGAATAGAACAAACCACAACAGTTTATTTGTGGGTCAGGCAGCTAAACAACGAGATCTGAGGCAGTAGTAATAATTTATTCGTTTATCAACAGAACATGATACTTTAAATACATACTATACAATTTGGATTTCTATATTAAGTAGCCTAGGCTATTGCTGAAAAGGCGTAGACTGAAGCAACAGCTTATTTTTTGGCTATACCCTATTTACAAAAGGAAAGTTGCAGAAACAGAACAAGATAAGGATTTTTTAAACTGGAAACAACACATAATATTAATCTAAGCAAAATATTCAAATTATACTGATAATTGGCTTACTTTATCCTAATAATTGATATTTATTGAATACCTTAGTTTTAAACATCTTTTTAAATTAAATGACGAATGATGTGCATGTTTATTCCATAAGTTTACTCCAATTACACGTGTGCATTTGTCTTCTAGCTGCAGCTTTAAAGAGGAACCATGCAGGATTTTTAGCTTAACTAAGCTACATTTGTACCTTAATTAAACAGCTCCAGAGTAATTGTGTTGGTTAAATAAATGACATGTAACTAGTTGCAGGGAGAACGGAGGTTCTCTGTCATCCCCCTAGCGTCTCTTGGCTGAAAACCAACCTTGTACGATCAGAGCCTCCGACCCGGTGTCCCAGCTATCGTCTCCATGCAAAACAAACGCACGCCATAACCCGTAGTCTCTTGTTTATCACAGATAAAACATGGCCAGGAGGAGGGTACACAAATATACAGTCATCGTTTGACTGAAAATGTGTTTTGTCCCTTTCGGCGTGACGTTCTCATCAGATGAAACTTTGTAGTTTCATAAAGTTATATACACCTAAACCGGGCTCTACAAACACTGGATTGCTTTGGGACTTATCGCCATTATTCTTTGTTGAAAATAAAACAAATGCAGTATGGGCAGGTATAGGAGAAACTGAGGAGGAGGAGGAAGACAGCTTAGCAACATGACCAGACTTGCATGGTTCCTCTTTAAAACAGTCTTCACTGAGCGCAGTGAACACCTCTGTGCCAGGCTCGCGCTCTGTTTTTTCACCTTAACAGACTGAAAAATAGTTTTGTCCCTTTCCCACAGACACACAGCTGAGGGACCGAGGCGCGGCACGGAGAAATGCGATCTGTTCTCATCAGATGAAACTTTGTAGTTTCAGACCCGGCGGCGAAGCAGACTGTGCATACAGTATGAGCGGACCTGCTTGTTGCTGTGCTATTGCATGGCTGTAGCTGGCAGCAGCATCGTGGTGGTGGCGGTGGTGGCGGTGGTGGTCGAAGCCAAGCTCTAACACACTTAATAATTTACAGTGGAATTAAAATTTAAAGCAAATATACAAGAGAGTTTGTCAGCAAACTGAGGGATGGTCGCGGCCTGGCTCCTCACAAATACTCCTGCATTATTGAGGAAAAACGTGATTGTGGCTTATTTAAACATTTAACATATGCTTTTCATGCTTACGGCCTCACGTCGGCCATCTTCTTCTCTCCTGCTACTCGACCTATAACACAACACTGAGTGACACAGTTGCAGATGTTTCCTTTTGAATACAGCTGTTCCAGAGGAGCTATATGCTATATGTGCACTGATCCCCCCCCCCCCCCCCCCCCCACTTTTTTATTCTCCTTTTATCAAATCGTGTTATTTATTTATTTGGCGTGTTGTTGCATTCTGCATGTTTTGGCATCGCCTTCATTTTCTTTCATGTCAGTCTTCGCTGTCACCTATACAAAAGTATCAGAGAAACGTTTCGGCAGCCTACATTTCTTCCTCGTAGCGGTTCAGTTTGTGCCTCTCGCGCTCATCATCTGTTAAGCTGCTAGTGCAGATTTCATTTCCCATTTTAGAAACGCTGTTTGAGCATCTGCCTTTGGAAAGAAATGAAAAGTCTTGTGCAATAGGTAAATTAACTAAAACGACCCAGTTTTGCTAAAAAGGCCGTTATGCACTAAGATGATTTGAGGATTTCTCCTTTGACAACACGGATTCCAGGATGTTTACAGATTAGTGGGGGATCATTTTCTAAATGCATCTCTGTTCTCTAAGGCGGTAATAATCCAAGATGTTCTTTTGACGCCTTTTAGCAGTTTGATGAGTAAGATTGTGCTGGATGTGGTTTTGTTCTGCTCCTCTCTTCTATTTTTTCCCCCCATCTCGCTAGAAATGACGCTTATTTGTCTTTAAAGCTTTTTGCAGAGACCCACTGTCGTGATTTTTTCAGTTACGGCGAAACACTTTAATATCTTTCTCTTTTTTCTATGCAAATAACGCAAAGTGCAGAAGATGCATGTCAAATAATGCAGCTCATTTTCTCTACGGTGCAAAAAAAAAGGGGGTTTTAAAATACAAAATGACTGTTATTCCCAAAATAGTTTGTCGCTCTCACTTCGCTCCATTGTGGCGAATACTCAGCCTCCATCAAGTGGGACACGCCGAGCACTCTGCTGATGCTACGGCTAAATGAATATTTGTTTTACTGTGATGATTGGCTTCCATCAAGGGAACTATTTTATTTGCAAAACTGCTGACAAGTTGCAAATGCCGCCTTGTCATTGGCATCAATTTTCCAGGCTACTGTGAAATGTGCTATGTTTCACTGTCAAGGGATTTGCTGATTGGCTGTTTTTGCGTTTTGTGTATATGTGCTGCCATATAAATGGTTATTCAGCATAATGCATGCAACCTCAAAATGCATGCAGGGCTACGTCAGCCTCCACACTTTATCATGGAAATGTCATTAATTTACTGTGCAGGTGTTTAGACTGATGATGAAACACACACTGCACTCGAGTTACCTGGTCGGTGAATTCAACACGACCATCACAGACAGAAACTAATCTGTTCTTTATTTATGGAGCACTTGTACAGATGAATATAAATCAAGATACAAGGAGAATCTGGTGACAGATAACACCGCATCAAATGAAAAATAAGTACAATCCTGTGGATCGTAATATTAAAAGCTGAGAAAATTACAATATCAAAGCCAATGGAATAAAAACAGTATAAAATAGGTGCTGCACTGGTCACTGTAGGGGTCTAAATGCCAAGACAAGACAACAGGAGTCACTGATGTACCCAGGCACTTTTGAAAACAAAGTTTTTCCCTTTGTTTTTAAAGTTTTTAAACACATTTCTATCCAGTATTTTCATAACCTTAAAAAAAATCTACATGTAAACGCAAAAACGTGCAGTGTACTTCCGGTCTGATTATTTTCTGTTGTTAGGGGATGTTCAGATTAATGCTGCGTTCGGAGGTTGATGGGAATTCACACCCGAGCTTTCAGCGTTTCAGTTACAAAGATAGCCAACGGTCACAAACGGAAGTAAACAAGATGGCTACATCAAAGAAAGTTGCGCTTATATATATTACACTATGACAACATCTCCATACACATACATCTAATGATACAATGCACGCGGCGGACATTTGTGACAACAAATAGTGTTAATAAAAGGATATTACCGGAGCTGGAAAATGATCTTTAATTGTCAACTCGGGGGTTATGTTGAATGTCCGATTTCCGAGTCACATTCCAGTTGAAAGTTCCAACTCGGAGCTCGGAAATCCCGACTTCCGAGTACAACTGGAACGCACCATAAGTACCTTTTGCATGGACAGATCCGTTACTTTCAATATATCCACTTTTTTCCGAACATCAAAAACGTAAGCCGGTTTTGAAAATGAAAATCTGTAAAACACCAGCACAATGGATATCACACAAACTGGCATCCGTGTTAAAAGCCAGCGTTAATAGATCCATGCATTTATCGCAACTACTGTATGACAACAACTGAAAAAACCATCCACCGGAAATGCAAAACCGGCTTCCGATTTTGACCATAGATGATGTTCAGAAGCTTGTGGATAGGTGAGCTCACCATAGCGGCATGCATTCAGAGCAACAAGCCTGTTTTTCCCACATGTGTTGTGATAGAAATTCACCAAACAGCTCCAGCGACCTGCTTCTCTGCCCGGCTCTCAGTAGCTTCCTGTGCAACCAAAAGGAGTTTTTCCTTTAATATCTATTTATAAGGACCAAACGTGCGGATGATCGGCGGCCCAAGAATCTGCAGGGTTTTGCATGTTGTTGTTAAAGTGTGGATGACGTGTTTCTGAGATGTTGATGATGAGTTAACTGGATGTCATCAGCAGGGTGATGGGAAGTTGCCGTGGCCTGTCTGCAGTGATCTGATGAGATCAGCCTGTCACGGACGATTTGACCACGGCTGAGTTTGTTTCATGGCCTCGGTGTAAAAGAAACTGGCAACCAACCAACAAACTGTGGGAAGTCAAGCCACACACACACACACACACACACACACACACACACACACACACACACACACACATACATCACACACAGCCTCCCCCTGGAGAAGCAGCTGGCGTCCAGCTCACTTTGGTCTGGACCGACTCCCCACACCTGATTTCAGAGAGGGCCCACGCTGCACGGCCTGCTGGGAAATGTCCCTAAGGCAGCGCTCATCAATAATGAAGGGATGGGAGAGAGAAAGAGAGAATCTAACAGACTGGTTTTAAAACCAAAGCCCGTTTCTATACGTCTGTCGCAACATTTTATACTCTCTAAACTTGTCTATGAGGTTTGTTTTACAGGAAACCCACAGGAAACACCCAGTGTAGATGTTAATACGTGGTGCTAACTCACATGCTAACGAGCTAATTAGCGACGTTAGCTTTGTATTTAACGTTAAACCTTAATGTTTCTTTCTTTCTCTTTTGTCCCGGTTTTAATGTTGTCCCCGTGTTGGTAGGTCAGTGTTGAGGGGAATAAACAGCGGGATAAAATGACATAAATGCTGCTGAAGCACCTGCGGAGGATAAAAGGCTAACTGTTAGCGCTAACATGATACTAAAAGTTAGAATTTATCATTAAAGGGCAAAAGACACAAGTTTAGTTGTAATAATTGTGATATCCTGCCTGTTTTGTTTAGAAAATATAATTTATTCCTTATTTTATTCTATTACTAGCAGGAAAAGATGAAGAGAAGGGAGGAACATCAATTAAAAGACGCTCCTGGTACAAAAACATCAGAAGCTTCACATTTAATTTTAGTTTGAAACGTAAACATAATCAGGTTTTATTTTGTGTCATTGGAGCTGATTATAATAATAAGCAAATGATGATAATTATCATCATTATTGACTAGAGTGTGTGAGTGCTACTGACATTTTTATTCATGAAGTAATAATATCATTAACCAAGAGAGGGAATGACAGAGCAGACTCCAACCTGGGTCAAAGGTCAACAACAGTTACAGTGTTTACCTGCAGCTCCAGAACATAACAGACTTTCATTAGATGCAGGACTTTCTCTCCTTCATCTGTTTGATAAATCATAAAGTTCATGCAGAGAGAAAAACAAACAAAATCTCTTTTAATCAAGTTAAAATGTAATGAAAAATATAAATATCCAGCGCCGTACCGTAGAAACAATAACGGCGGTAACTTGGTGGCTATTGAACATTTTGTTTTTAGATAAATGTTCTGTTCACTGAGAGGAGATTATAGTGCTGTGAAGTTTCCTTTACTTTCCTGCAGACTCAGACTTTGGCTCTAAATGTTGCAGTGAAGTGTTTCGGGCTACGTGACTTCACCTTAACTGTTTTAATTCTTCGCCTCAGGCCGAGCGCGGTGGTTACAAACTGAGGCTTTATGAGTCTGTGCAGCTGAGTGGTTGTGTAAGCTGACTCCAACATTTCATCAGTATATATTTCTATATGCATACTTTATATACATACATATATATTTATATACTGCATGAATGCAGCATAACCCTGATCAAACCTTTAACACAGCAACGCCAGATGAGGAAACTCTATTGTAACCGGCCTTTTGCAACAGTTTGGGATGTTTCTCTGTAGTAAATATAGAGAAAATATAGTTTCTAGAGTCTATAATGAATAAATAAAAGGTAAAAATAATTGCATGACATAGCCATAGTCTGTCATTCATCATTTAAAACAGAAACTTTGTGACATTGACATTTATCATTATGCAACAAATAAGGAAATATTGCAATTTTCAAATTATAAGGACCAATAAAAACCTGAATAAAAACTTAAACTTCAGGTAACCCCCATTATGAAATAATAAGATTAAAACCTCTTCATCTATTATTGTCATAAAAGCAGCTTAGGATATAATTGAAACAGACCGATCACTGAGCCCCATTGTTTTTAAAAGATTATTGAACTTCAATGTTTAGCTTTGATTTTGTTGTTTTGTCGGAATTAACCAGAGTGAATTTATTCTGGTGCTCCACCTCGGCTCCTGTGACTGTGCAACAGTTGGAATAACACAGTGTTTTTAATATTAAAGTGGTCGATTTAGATGCACATTAAGGGCTGATTGGGGAAAAAAAAAATCTAATTATATAATTGATGACAGTCTGTTTAGTTTCATTAAATCCACTCTAACTACTCAGCAGCAGCACTAAGTGTGAGCCAGGCCAAACAAAAGAGTGTTATTACATTGATAAGTTATTTTATTTGTTTTTTCAGGTGATAAAGTTTAGATTTAGATTTTAATTTGGTCATTTTATTCAGTGTTTCTGAGGAGGTGGGCGAGAGTTTTCGTCACCTCATGCTGCAGGGTTTTAATGTATGTTGACTTTCTTTGAATGTAAATATGCAATTTTTTACTGCTAGTAAGTGCAGCCTCTGTTGGTTTTCTCATAGGTTAGTTAAAATAAGTAAATACACATTATGCAGGTGGTCGTCATGTTACAGTTCGCCTGTTTGCTGCATGTATAGACAGTTTGCACGAAAAGGAGCAAAGGCAAAGATTGGATCATGTGCATCTTTTCTTTTTCTCTACCGGGACCTGATATCTGAACCCAACCCACATGCTCCTATTATACTGTATAAACCACATACACAAAAGGAGGGAAGCCAGTCAACTCAGTTTCCCATGATCCTTTGCATCAGTGTTGAACATTCCCGTGGACCAGGTCGACAAATAACAGTGCAAATGGGTTGAATCAGACTCTGTATTCATGCAGATAACTGCAGTGGAGGAAAGGAAGGATTTGATCCCCTGCTGATTTTTGCCCTTATTTCACATGATAAAATGTAAGTTAATTTATTGCCTTTATATGAGGATATTATCTCTGGATTTCTGTCTTTCTCTGTTAAAACAACCTTAGGCTACCATAAAAACTATATAGAGCAACCGTCCAACTTACAAAATCAGCAGGGGATCAAATACTTTTAAATTAACTAACACCTCTCTTAATTTGAATCTTTTAACATTTATTTGCCTTTTAACCCACGTAACATGTGACGCCAACAAACACACACACTTACGCTTGGAAATAGTGTCATTTAAACTTTATTTGATGCTTTTGAATACTAATATCTCTGCTTCTTTACTAATTACTGATGTGGTAATTCTGGTTTAGTTATTAATCGCTCGGGTTAAATATTAATCACAGTTCCTGATTTAGTTTTAGTAGCTATATCCTTGCTCTTTTTTAAGGTGGTGCCCTGAGGTGGGTTTTATATAAATTCTAATATATTAATCACCAATAATTTTCTGATAGTGGATAAACCTTCTGCAGCCGTCCGTCCTGCACCTTCCTGCTCTGTAAGCTGTGACGGGACAATCTGGTCGGTAGGAGCTCGGCCAACAAAGAGGTCACGGCTCCGGCTCTCCTCGGAGGTCTGCATCTGACATTAATGAATCGTGCAGGTTTCTTGGTGTGGGGCGGATTCAGCAGCTCGCCATCCAGAACCGGCTCCTGCAGGGTCCGCCAGTCCCCCAGATTTTTGTGCTCTACCACCTCGGATTTCCACATCCCATTCCACAAAGCCGGAGGAGTCGGTGATGTCGTCTCCCCCTGCAGCAGCTGAGCCAGACTCTGGGGATCCACGGAGGAGGAGGAGAGGAGGAAGACTCCCATCTGCTCGTCAGTCAAGCTGTTAATGTCTGAGCTAAAGGAAGGTGTTTGACCACATCGCCCTGAGGAGGGAGGTGTTGTGATGAACATGTGCTAGACAGACAGAGAGGGAGAAGAAGACGACTACTCCATCAGGCTCTGGGTGGTAGCAACAGGGAGGAAATGGCACTATTTATTCTCAGACATACCCATGGTTATAATACTGAGTGCAAAAGGAGAATGAATGGGAAAATATAAGCTGGAAACACAATTACAAGCTACAACCTTTTCATCAAAACAATTTATTTTTTCAAAAATAATAGGCTACATCCACAGAACATCTAGAAATATTTACATCTAAAATTATCTTTGCACCAACAGAGTCGTTGCTGCTTGCTGAAAACTGCCCCTGACAGGATCGTGCATCAGCGGTTTTGCATGAATTTCCCTCTAAAACAACTCTGTGTGGTAACGTTGTGTTATTATCTCATAGCGTGGTGAATGTGCAGGTCACAACTTGTCCACCAGAGCGTTGTGGAGTTGTTGGATTGTGTATTTGATGAGTTTGATGAAGGGAAACCAAGAAATCCCATTAGCCTCCGTAGCGTAGCTCTGAGCAGCTCACGGCTCTGCTCTGCCGTTCTAAAAATAGCTTGCACCGACAAATAAAGGTAACGAACCTACTGCTATGACTATAGGGATTATGGCAATGGGCCAGTTTGCCAAAATGTTGAACTATCCCTTTAAATGTTTACAAAGCTAACAGTCATATTTATCATTACGGAAATTGATTCACAAACTTTATGATCTGTGTTGTTTTCTGCTGATTTGTCCGACTGAAATTTGATATTTTCGTGTCGTGGTGGAGAATTAGTGGAGAAACCCATGTGACACAGATACAGGAAACTGACTCGTTGTGGGGCGTCTTGTTTCTAAACCATCTCTGCTAGATCATGGGAGCTGAAATTCTCAGGTGTGTGGACACGAAGACAAATAGTGATTGTTTGCAAATCCAAACTCTGTGACTTCCTGACATGACATACACGCCGATCCTCTTCGCTCACTCCTTCATCTAATGCAGTGACTCTCTTCACTTTCCTCTCACCGAAGCTGTCGGCTCATCTGACTCAGCGGGGCAGCGGCAGCCCTCCTGTCTTTGTACAAGAAATCTTAAACAGTCACTTCAAACAGAGGCTCAGTCGACCTCTGACCTCCTGCAGTATCTGGGCTTTAAACCAGAGGAAGGCCTTGTTTGATAATGCAGACTTAGCTCTGTACCTCATGCTCACACGTCACCGGTGCTGTGCAGACACCACTTGGCCTGACGAGATCTTAAAGAGGCTTTAATTGTCAACATGGAGGGGAGATTTAAAAGAATAGTTCACCCCAGAATGATATTGCTTGTATGTAATGTCCCTCTTGTATTGAAGCCCTGAAATGCGAAATTGTCCCGAAAAAAAATCCATATTTCAAGCTTGTTTGCAGCGGAAGCTCCTCCTCTGGTGTGTCTTTTTGTGACGATGAAATCTCGCGGGATTTGGACGGACCGGGGAAGAGTAGCTTGTCCATTTGCAAATATGTTATTTAATTTTTTCGACATGGACTTCAATACAAGACGGACATTACATACGAGCAGCATGGAGACCCCTTGTAACTGTTCATTTGCAGGAGAAGCCACGCCAAGACCCGACTCTGAAACGTCTCCCAGCCCTTAGTCGACATGAGGGTGAGTAGATAATGAGTGAAATATCATTCTGGGGTGAACTATTCCTTTAAGGTGCGGTGCATAAAGACAGAGGGTTTTTTTTTTCCTTCTCTTTGACCTGAATGTTTGTCCTCTTTCATAATGTAGGACTTTGCCCCACACATAAATAAACAATAACACACATTTTGCACAGCTTTTCCCAGAAGTCATGTATTTCCCAGCTTTAATCCTGCACATTTTTCTCTTGATATAAATCAAAATCATGCCAAAAAAGGATTTTTTTAAGTAGACGTTAATCAACATTACTATAAATGTACCTGTATTGGCTGAAGTAGATAAGTCAACACAGTCATGCAACAATACCACAAGGAGACCAACAAACAAACAATCAAGGTCAATGTATTTTCTCTTCAACATTTGATGACTCATACTGCACTCATATAGGCGGCCCTATTTTTTTTTTTTTATAATTAAAATCAATTTCTTGAATGTTTACATCCCTCCCTCAAGCTATACATCCTGTTAGTCGCCATGGTGAAGCTTATTTAAAATATATCCAGAGCAGCAGGTTTCATCCATGAAAGAAGAGAAGAGAGTTAAATCTGAACATGTGAAATGTCTTTATGGAAGGATTATAAAACTCATTCATAAAAGTACAGGAATTATATGAATATGCTTATTATTTTATGTTTTTAGTAAGGTTTTATCTTCGTGTGATAAAACCTTATTGTTGTAAAAAAAAAGATAATTGATTTTAGAATTAACAGATGACCAGAAGAAGAAATTATGACTTCCTATAATGGCTCCTATTTATATGGTGCTTTTCATGTCACTCAAAGTCATTTAAATTCATTCATATATATAAAAAAGTACCTTTTAGTCTTTAGATGTTTTCTACTCAAATGTTTGCATCCATTCAATATCTTCTCTGATCATGTGTAAGTGTTTTGTAGTTTTAATGCAGGATTTATTTATAATTATGCTCTTATTCCAGTGGCGGTGACAGAGTGAGGAGGAGAAGGAGGAGGAGGAGGAGGAGGAGTGATGTCACGGCTGTGATTGGCTCCTCCAGCCGAGGGTCAACACTTGTGATATCCAAGGTCAGGCTCGGCACGACGACACTTCATGTCTCTCTTGTTGTTTTTTTCTTCCTCTAAAGCTGATCAGGCTTTGGGAATATTCATCAAATACAAACATAAAGACACACACAGATCCTTTAAAGTCTGTGCTGCGGTTTTTAACTGATATGCTAATGAGGCAGGACTTCGTTTCTGGACGTCCTTGGTCTTCTTTACAACAAAGTCCTGTTTGAAGTTTCCTTCTCCGCCCTGAGGAGCCGGTGTCAGAGGTGTTTGATGTGACGGGTCAGAGATGAACCTGCATCGCTCACAGTGGCAGAAAATAAATCTGTGCATCAGTGGTAGAGATGTTTTAGCATGATTGTTTTTATCAGCTAAGATGAAAAAATAATAACAAAAACAGGTGAAAAAGTTCATTTTAATTAAGAAACTGTTTGTTTTGTTAGAGGTGTCACTTCGTTAAACAGCTTGTCATAATCTATATTAAAAGAAAGCAAAAAATAAACTTCTCGATGCATGTTTGAGTCGCCATCTGACGCCGTCTGTGGAGAAACACTGTGGCTTTGAGGGATGTAAACAGTCTAAAATGTTAGGAAAATACAGCCCCGAGTTGAATTTGCCTGGAATTGTCCTTTAAATTGGTCTTGATTCGACTGATTTTCCAGCTTTAATCATGAACACGATGTGAACTGTTGATTATTGAGACCATGGTGCTGATTTACACAAACTCAAGCTAAAAGGTCCCTAAGAGTAGAATCTGCTGAATATTAAAGGGATAGTTCAACATTTTGGCAAATTGGCCCATTGCCATAATCACTATAGCAGTAGGTTGTTGTTTTTAATTGTCGGTGCAAGCTGTTTTTAGAACGGCAGAGCAGAGCCGTGAGCTGCTCAGAGCTCTGTATGGAGGCTCATGGGATTTCTTGGTTTCCTTCATCAAACTCATAAAATCCACAATCCAACAACTCCACAACGCTCTGGTGGACAAGTTGTGACCTGCACATTCACCACGCTATGAGATAATAACACAACGTTACCACACAGAGTTGTTTTAGAGGGAAATTCATGCAAAACAGGGGCAGTTTTTCATCAAGCAGTCTCTGTCTTTACCTCTAGAACAACTCTGATTATGGCAAAGGGCAAATTTGCCAAAATGTTGAACTATCCCTCTAACATGGATATTATCATTATCATTTCTACGTCTCTAAACCTGTATAATTAAAATGGATTGCTGTCTACAGTCTGACTCAGAAGTCAGATCCATCACGTTTCCACTGGTCATGATGAGTCTGTGTCCGCTGCAGTTAATAGCTCGGGTCACATTCCTCTGACCTCTTCATCATCCACATGGCGTTTCCATTCATTGAGTGTTTTTCTTGAATCCCTCAAAATCAGCAGTTCCAGCTCATTTATCACCAAAAGTTTTACCACCGTCACGAAGCCACATTTTCCCCACTCAAATCGTTTTTTGTGAACATTAACTCCTGACCTGCATGGGGTTTTGTGCACGGCGCTGCCTCCCTCTGATTGGCCGACTCGATATTTGCATGAATAAGTGCATGTACAGTGTTTCTTATGAAGTGCCTGCTGAGTGTATACGGTGCATTTATCTGTATTATCACCACAGTATAAATGACCCTGAGAGAGCAGGAGGCTCAGAGTGGAGGTTTAATGGTGTTCAGAGAGCCGGCTGATCATGTTGTGGCTGCATATTTAAACATCAGTGTCTGTGATGTTGATGTCGGACATGATTGGTGGTTGTCAGAGAAGCCTCATCAGCCGGAGACGCCTTGGAACTTGCATGCGTGTTTTATTTCATACCATTCAGAAGAATGGTACACTTCCTGTCAGTATATAAAGCGGTATATTCTCACATCGCCGGAGAACTGATAGCACAGCTCTTGGTATTGTTAATTGGCGCACTAATTGGACCAATTCATTAGTTAAGAACACATGGAACGCTCGCTCACAAAATATATTCTCCCTCCGTCTCCAGCCGACTACATTTAATGTGACAGTAGCACTTAGCAGATACAAACAAATTGGCCCAGGGGAATTATGCTGCAGCTTCTAATGCAGAGTAGTCTGTTACCACAGATATGATATAAGAAAGGGAGCTGCTGTTTTTTTTTATTTTATTTTACTCTAAGTAGTGCATAAAGTAGGTCATGAATTTCAAAAGTGCAGATTACCATTTCCACAGTCAATCGCATTAATCAACATTTCCGCCACTGCGTCCCACCAGAGAAAACAATAAATAAGAGCATGTTACTTTGGAATTAACCTATTAATCAAACGGTACATGAAGAAGTACCAGTGACACAGCAGTGGTGGTGGTGGTGGGACACAGCCAGACAGAGGAGGAGGGGGAGGGGGGGTGTTAATGAGCAGATACACAGAATATATATCCACACCTTCCTCACTAAAGGTGAGATAAGGACTGTGAACCGAAAATAGGCTTTTTATTACAAAGTGAACAAAATGAGGTAAAGAAGGTGAAGATGATGTGAAGAGGTTTCCAGGATGTGATAATGAGATCCAGTTTATCCCAAGTTTACTGTGATTTATGGAAAACTAATGCATTGGTCAAAGTCTGGTATTTTACATTCTTGATCTTGTGCTCTTAAAGGGATAGTTCAACATTTTGGCAAATTGGTCCATTGCCATAATCCCTATAGTCATAGCAGTAGGTTTGTTACCTTTGATTGTCAGTGCAAGCTATTTCTAGAACGGCAGAGCAGAGCCGTGAGCTGGTCAGAGCTACGCTACGGAGGCTCATGGGATTTCTTGGTTTCCCTCATCAAACTCATCAAATACACAATCCAATAACTCCACAACACTCTGGTGGACAAGTTGTGACCTGCACATTCACCACGCTATGAGATAATAACACAACGTTACCACACAGAGTTGTTTTAGAGGGAAATTAATGCAAAACCACTGATGCACGTTGCCTTCAGCGACAGTTTTTCAGCAAGCAGTCTCTGTATTTACCCTATATTTACCTCGAAAATGGTGAATGTGCAGGTCACAACTTGTCCACCAGAGCGTTGTGGAGTTGTTGGATTGTGTATTTGATGAGTTTGATGAGGGAAACCAAGAAATCCCATGAGCCTCCGTAGCATAGCTCTGAGCAGCTCACGGCTCTGCTCTGCCGTTCTAAAAATAGCTTGCACCGACAATTAAAGGTAACAAACCTACTGCTGTGACTATAGGGGTTATGAAAATGGGCCAATTTGCCAAAATGTTGAACTATCCCTTTAATTTGAAATTATCTGCCTAAACTTTGTTTGAAAAGTTGATTCATGCAAGTGCAAACACAAGCTGGACCTGTCGTTGTTAGTATGATTGGATTAATGCATTTTCTTAGTGTGCTGGCTGTGCCGACATTATGCCCATTATAATCCTATATATCCTATATGTACTGTACCCAGACTGAAGAATACAGACATCAACAACAACCATTACCATAACAACAACCATTACCATCAACTGTAGGTCCCTGGGACTGAATGTTCCTGGCTCAGTGTGTTTATTGTCTCTACATAAACGTTGAGAACACTGGATCTTATCTAACACATGTATGTGGAAAATAAAAACACATGTGCAAAACAAGTGTGAATTCATTTTCCAAAAAATGCGACTCTGAAACAGACCTGAGGGAAGTCACAGCTGCTAACACATGGCAGCAGCATATTGCAGCTATGTTACGTTGTTACGTTGCAAGTGCGGATGTGAACACGCCTCATATCCCGCCCTCTACACGGCCAAACACAACCATATATGGTCAATGCAAATCAACACGTGCATATAAAGCAGCCATGTGCACTCTGGACATTTTTGGAGGGATGTCAGTGGAAGAAGGAGAGAGAGAAAGCATCTGAATTTCTTTGAACTCGAGATACACGGCAATATCGTGCAATAAATCAGTCAGAAAGATGATCTTGCATTGAAATGCAATGCAATTACGCCATCGTCAAATTGGGTGTAAATGTCCAGACTGTTTCCTGGCAGGTTTTGGCTTGATAGATCCCAAATATGGGGGGAAAAGGGTGTAAAAAAAAGAAAAAGAAAGGTTGGAGCACAAAGGGAACAAATGACATCATCACCCTTGTGATACGCCCACACAAGAGGTTAAATACATGGGTCTCCACACCAGAAAGTTGGACCAGTCCCAGCCTGGTCAGATGCGTGCATGAACTGATGAAGCCTCTTGGATGAGAGGTGAAACGTCTTCCCAGACAAATAACCAAGTCCAGTTGCGTTCGATTTAAAAGTCCCTTTGAAATACTATGACCTGGACAAATGAGAATATGCACAGGCAAAAAGAAAGGTGTATCCACAATGATAAATGAGGCCCCAGCAGGTCTGGTGTGTGTCACCTCTTACGTCTTTATTATAGGGCGAGAAATTCACCTGCAAAGTCCTGGGACGGGCGTGTCAGTCTGCAGAGTTTAATATAGAAAGGTGATGATGTCCCGGTCCAGAGAGAGTCTGGAAAACTACTTCAGCCAAAGTTTGTTGTGTTTGTGGTGAAAATGAGATTTGTCCTCCCTGCAATAAACCCAGCATACATGCTGCTTTGCTAATGGGATTATAAACCAGTGGAAAAGGTAGGTTGCCGTCGAATGTGCTTCCCTTTTTTTTCCTGAAGGACAAAATGAATTTCCATGACATCAATCAGCACCAAGAATGAATTGTTTTCCCCTGAAAACATTAAAGCCCGGGATTCAAAAGCTCCTTCAGAAACCAGTGCCAAGATTTATTAAAACCTCTCCGACATCGAAATCATTTATGTGTGATGGCAACTGTGAAATCCAAAATGAATCCGTTACAGCGTGTGATGATGTGAAATGAGGTGGGGGACAATATTCAAATGGCCAATAATAATAATAATCACAACATGTTGTAATGCATTTCAATAGCAGGTAATGAGGTGGAGCTGCATCAACACAGGGTCAAGGTCAAAGGTCGCGGTCAGAGAAGGGCTGTGTATATAACGCGTTACATCCCATAAATCCTAAAACAGTGGACTGAACCTTTCTTTAGCTTCAAACACTTCATTTAAAATTCATATTGTACCTGTTTTTTCTGTTCTGCTCCTCTTTTTAATTATTACTGCAAGAAGAAACTGACCATAATGAACTTGTGCTCTGGTTCGCTGAGTTCATCCATTTAACAGGAAAGCTGCTTTTATTCATAAACCACTTACACTTTGCTGCTGCTGCTTATGAGCTAGCCTGTCAACGAAGCATCACCCCCCCCCTCACTGTCACTTCCTGAGGGAGTGGGATCTCCTTTTCCTGGGAGGTATTTTAAAGTTCAGTGACAGTGCCTCAACAAAAGAAGAAAAGTGAGGAAAAGAGGCTGCTCTTGCCACAATAATGGCCCTGTTCCACTAGCACCACTCTGTTTGATTTTCCACCAGGGATAGTACCTGGTACCTGCTACTTTTTTTTTTTTAGCTATTATCTCTGGCGAGTTTCCAAGCGAGCTTAGCCGATACTAGAGCACTGGAAAAGAGAGTAACGACACCAGCATTGACTCCCGTGGTAAGGGTTTTGCGCCCCGAGTGGCAGGATATGGGTATTGCAAACGTGCCCAGAAAACCCATTCACTCCAATGTGTTGCCCACTCGCTTGTAAATTGCTGAAAACGCCATGTTTTTGTTTTTAGGTGTCTTGGGCTGTGTTCGAAATCACCCCCTATCACGGATGTAGTGCACTATATAGTGTGTTCGCCATTTTGTAGTGTTGTTCGAATTCTCCGCGATTAATTTCATCCACTATGTAGTGGATGACAAAATTCCCACAATGCACCGTGAAATTGAGTGAACAAGCGATGTACACTACTTTCTACTCCCATATCCCGCAATGCAATGCGGTCGTGTTTCCAGAGAAGAACCTTTCAGAGCTCATGAATTGTTGTTTTTAGCATGTTAGCTACGATTTAGTTAGGCAATTTACAAAAAAACCTCTTAGACGTATTTTCCTTCGCTCTGTTTGCCTCACCTGTGGAGCAGGAGTTGGGCAGAAGCATCCGAACATTAACAGGCAGCATTAAATCAATATAATAAAGAAACTGTAGTAGAATATGGAGTACCTGCAGTGCCACCTGCAGCGAGGGCTATAGGGCGGGTGCTCTACCAACTGAGCTAAACAATGCAGACATGTCAGTTCTTGGGCACTTTTGCAATACTCATATTCCGCCATCAGGTGGCGCCTCCATTGGACCAGTGGCCAGGGAGGGTCATCATTTATTATTTGTTGTCATATTTTCCATTTTATGTTTTCCAATTGTATATTTATTCCACCATGGTCCGTCGACTAAATGCAGACGTCATAGACCACGCCCACATTTAGGAGTATGCATGACGTAAAGCAAGTCAAATAGAGCTGAGTAATGCTGCACAGTGTAATGAAAAGGGGCCAACAGTCTCTAATATGACCTGATGTAGCTTAATATTTACTGTAAGGACGATTTAATAGCAGATGATGAGTTTGTATGAATCCTGGAGACAGAAGACGGCAGATTTCCAACACCTTTTGTTCAATAATGGGGTTAGAAATAAGATAATATGCAGATTATCCATTGTCTGCAGTTCTGTTGTCACCGAGCGCACTGTCATTTCCTTTCATTATTCCCTGCATTATCTTTTACATGCTCCATAGTGGGCCTGTTCCACAATCAGTCGTAGGATATAAAAGGCTGTGGCTTCTTCAGTTTAAAAAGGTCTATAAACTGTTTAATTAACCCAAATAAAATTCATTTCACCAGGAAAAATAAAAAGTATCCCAAATAGTTTTCGATTCAACACAAGCCTTAAAGTTTTAGTGGAGCACAGATGGAAGACTGATATTAATTCTAGTGCGTCAACATTTCTTTTTATTCTGTAGTCAGGGCATTTCTACTAGTCGTTATATTCCACCATGACTTTGTGCTGATGGTCCTGCAGGATTTAAAAAAAAAAAATATTTTCCTTCAAAACAGTGATTTAAAGTGGATTATTGTTTTTTTCTGTCATAAAACTTCTATCATGGTTTTGCTGGTATATTATCATCTGTCCTTTGAAACAGACGCCCCACTGACAGTCCGTGTAAACAGCCTATTACAATCCACGGTTATCTTTTAATACTTGGCAGCCAGTAGTGGCAGTAGTAATTATGATGGGGTGCAGAAGGAAGTCGGTGACAAGTTGGGTTAATGGATGAGGAAACACAGGCCTCTCACACAGCAGACTCTTATTTGTATCCTGTGTGAAACAGACTTCCTTTATCTATGATCTCTCTTCACAGCCTCAAACCATGTGTTTATTTATTATCTCACCAATGATGACGAGTCTCTAATCTTAAAGAAACATGTACTATTACCTGAACTATAGGATATTTTCCTAAAGCTATAACACAGGCAGTCAGACTAACCTAACACTGACTGTTCTTCCTTAAAGCAGATATCAGTGGAATGTTTTTGTTAATATAAGTCCTAAATAGTCCTATTTTCCGTCAGCAATCACTTACATGGAGTGTTTCACGAGTCTCTCCGTCACTCTGCTCTGCTGTAAACCAGGAGAAAACTTTCCTTGTGGGATACAAGCGTTATCCAATGAGGAGAGAGAACGGCATGAAGGGCTGTGTGTGCAGCCAAGGGATGCGCGTGAATGTGGTGACGTAGCACGAGGACCAATAGATGCCTGACGAGGGCGGGGGCTGCTAACTCATGGTGCGTTCATGGAAACTCGTAAAAATGTTTTTCCTTCCTGTGAAGTTCGATCTTTGTCAAAAACGAGAGGCCGTTATAGTGACTTTCACAGACAACAGGACGGTAAAAACATGAGCTACGAGTTACCTGGAACGCTACAAAGTTGTAGTTGTGACTTGAAGCTGTAACTTACGGTTTCAAAAGCCTGCCTTGAACGCAGCATTAGCCGAAACGGCCGTGCCGCTGATATCTGCTTTAACTACATGTGTATTGTTTGTTATTGTTAGTTAATGACTGGTATGTCCTCTAACGGATTGTTTGATTTTTGACTGATGATTAGGGTTGGGTATCGGTTGGGTTTTTTCCGATACCGGTTACTACTCTGTATTTTTTGAACGGTTTCGGTGCTTAAACGTTACTTGAACTGGTACTTAAAAACCTGACTCCGAAAAGTACAGTATATGAAATGAAATGCAGTGTTGGAGGTTAAAGTACCTTTTTAACAAGAACATGAAGACTTTTAGCCGTTTTCCTTTCAGCGCCTTCTCATTTTGTTTTTATTCGGTCCGGTTACTACCGTTTATGTCGGAACCGGATCCATACTCATTTCTGTACCCAACCCAAGGTTTGCTGGCTGCTTGGGAGCGTCTGGGAAGAGGGGGAGCACTTCCATGACACTGTGCCTCGCCCACCCATTACAGCAATTCAACTAACCTTCTTTGCACGTATCATTATAATGAAATAACAAATAAAGCCATTAAAGAAAATGATTTATATTTGCTGAAGGCTTTCAATATGAAAAATGTTGATTTGGCACGAAATAGAGTCAATGGTAAAAAAACAAACATGTTTACACTAAAACAGAATGAGACATAAAGACCTGCTGTTACTTTCTGCAGTTGAAGTAAATAAAGACTAAAATATTGTGCATCCCAAACAAAGGCTCTGTGAGTAAAAATGAAAGATATTCAGTCTCTTGTAATTTTCTCCCCGACAGATTATTTTATAGTAAATACATCTGAAATCACAGCTCAGTCTTGGTCTTCGAATTTGTGTCTTTGTGGCTACAAAGACAGGATTTGATGAAATGTGTTAGATCTATAGTCTACAAGGGTCACCTCCACTTGCAGTGAACTTCAGTCCAGTTCATGAATTAACATAATTTATTCAAAAGCATGTTGGTGCTGAATAAATCAAGTGTTTTGTTTGAAATAGCCACAGGAAATGTGGAGATTTGTGCACTAGAACAACTGCTGTAGGCTATACGTTACACATACACGCTGCAATAGTCATGAAGCCAATAGAATAGGATGTATAACAGCAACAACACTCTCCTATATGAGGCAGTACAGTTCAGCAGCACAACACTCTTTATCCTCCCAAAGTTGTCACACAGCTGAACCAACACCTCGCTGGAATCATTTCAACAAAAACAGAACGTTATCACCTTCGCGAAGGGAGGGAGGATTGTTGTATTAGCCCGTAGTCGTCTTAGCTAGGTCTACATAATAAAACTGCCAAGTGAGTGTATACAGCGGCTCTGTACAAACATGAACACAGATTTCTGTAGCCCGTAGATTAAGAGAGGAAAATTGAGAACGTCTCAGGCCATCTCAGACAAACAGCGGGGAGTCCTGGTTCAAGGAAACTGCGCGGCATCAGTAGTCACATCACATCATTGTGTTCCAACTGCAATTTTCAACCGCTGAGTGCTGGAGAGTGCAAACAGAGAGAGGAAGGGGGAAAATTACAGTAGTCACCTCTGTGATGCTGTGATGCAGCCTGTCTTAATGGCATGGTGCAGAGGCAGCAGACACACCCACACAATAACCCAGCCGAGGAAGAACAAATACTATATATATTTATATATATATATGTGTGGGGGGACTGATGATACAATAAAGTCAGAATTACACATTAGCCACTGATGAATGACAGGTGAGGGGAAAATAATCAGCATCCTCATGATTACATTGTCTCTAACAAATCAAAACAAGACAGATGCTGCTGAGGGTGTTTCAAAGTAAAGCCAGGAGAGCGAAAAAAGGTTGATGCTTCAATTTAGCATTATTGCAAAATCTATATATTCACAGTTGTTAAACACTGATACTTTAGTCTGCTTGTTGCTAAGAATAAATTAAGTCTTATGTGTGTGTAAGTATTCAATAGGTATAAGTTGTGAATTATGGATATTAAAATAGTCGTGAGATTTGTTGTTTTTGCGCCAACCAGCATACAGCATAGTGGGCTACCAATCAAAACAGGGATCACAATCACATGGCTATTACCAGTCTGGCTTCAACTTGTAATAATTTGACCAAAAGAGGTGGTCTCTGTCTGGACTGTCATACCTTTAATGCACAGTTTTCCCCTCAACTATGCATACACTTTTACCTTAATGGGATAGTTCACCCAAAATTCAAATTTTACTCATTATCTACTCATCCTCATGTCGACTAAGGACTGGGAGAAGTTTAAGAGTCCTCCGTGCCTTCTCAGAGTTATGGGAGGCTCCATGCAAAAAAAAAAA
Organism: Decapterus maruadsi; assembly: GCA_030347415.2. NCBI lineage: Eukaryota > Metazoa > Chordata > Actinopteri > Carangiformes > Carangidae > Decapterus > Decapterus maruadsi. The sequence goes on from CM064894.1 coordinate 4,121,662, forward strand.
AAAAAGTCTATATTTTAACTTTTAAGCTTGTTTGTAGCGGAAGCTCCTCTTCCTGGTCCGTCCAAATCTCGTGCAAGACAAAATATAGACTTATTTAATTTTTTTTTGACACAATTTTTCATGTCGGGGCTTCAATACAAGGCGGACATTACAGACGAGCTGTGTGGAGGTATTTGAATGTTTTTTGCTGTGTCTTTTTGGGCGAGGAAAAGTGGGCCCCGTTTGCAACCGTCATATGGACATGCAGTGCTTCATGGAGCCCCCCATAACTCAGAGAAGCCACGGAGGACCACAATAAAGCCTCGGCATGACAAGGACCGCAATCCGAATCACAACTGGGCTCCATATCGGACGTGGCGTTAATGCTGCTGGTAGCAATGACGTATAATAATTGTTGTGATGATGCAAACTGATGGTCTCTACTTTGCTTTATTAAAAGTACTTTGGTGCATTCACATTAATGCAGAGTGAAATTACAATGGGAAACACTGGTATCTACATTGCACCTTTATCTGGTGAAATCAAAGATCTGCAACTAATCCTTAATGATTTGTGTAAATGTATAAATACTGGTGTTTGCAGCACAGAAATGGTGACTTTATTTAAATGGAATGAATTTGTCATTTGCAAACCATGGCATATTTTCTCCCTTAGAGATCAATGGGGCTGATAATAGGAGCTGGCCTTCACTGCTGTGATAACTGGATGAAATAATTGCACTGGAGAGGACAATCATAACAAGGAAAAGAGGAATGCATTCAATTACACATGGTGTTGGAATTGATATATGAAGTAAAGGTCAGATCAACACTGTGAAGATTAGTGGTGGAGGTAATGACAATATGAAAAGCCATGCAAATATATCAGGACGCTGAGCAATGTAGTCAAACTGAATACCCTTTAATCGGCACAGAAACACACAGCTAAGACTGACAGCTGTGTTGTTAAAAAAAAATACAGAGTCAGTGTAGTGTTTTGTTAACATGTTAAAAGGAGGATTAACTGCAGCACAGCAGGTGCAGCCACATATTTTAAAAACTGAACAATTCTTGCTGAAAAGATATTTTATAAATTAATAACATAATTATATCAATCATTATACCATATTTTATATTTGTGCACTAAAAATGACAACAACCTGTGGGGTTAGAAAGAGCTGAAGTTGTCAATATCGTCCGGCTGCGGACACAAATGGGCGTTACTGTCGTCCCCAGGAACGCCCCCTTCGCAGCCAGGAACGCCCCCCCTCTCTCCTTCTTCTTCGTCTACCCGTACCAAACCGTCTTTGCCCGTACCCGCGCTTGTCAACATCCGGGGGTTAATAGCTGGGTTAACATCTAAACATAGCCACATCCGCTAGTCAGTTTATACGACAGGTAGCGTAGAGACTATTAGTAAGCTAAGCAAGATAAAGAACGTTAATTTGAATGTAATCTTTCGTTGTAATGTAAATTGAGGGTTCGTTGTAGTGGAATGGATCTTGATCATAGATATATTGATATTCAGAAAACAGGAACAGAGGCGTTTTTTGTTTTGTTTTTTAACCGAGTGGCTGACTAGCCGCTAACAGCTCTTTACCGAATAAATCCATGCTCATTACGTTAACGAACTTAGAGAAACCCGGTTATTCAGTATCCCTGTGTACATGATAAATACAGTGTGTAACTGTTACGTGTATTTCATGTTTCCAACCGGAAGCGAAACTACTGGGAAATATGTAGGCCTAGGTCATAAAATTTACAAATTAAAAATGCTGCCATGTTATATAACTTCAAAAAGGGGGAAATTCAAAGCAGACTTATCGGTTCCTTGTATAACATGCATTTATTGATGTAAAAGTGGTGATTTCTGTAAATACTGGAGCCTGACAGGGCTGCTGTGTCCATAACGCTGCACAATGAAGTGACTTTTCATTCAAATAAACTAATGCAACTTCATTGCAATTTCATCAATGAAACTAGCATTTATCTCCTTAAAGATTAAACCAGCCGGGTTTACCTCTAAAAACCTATGGATAAGTTCATTAACAGTCGTTTTCCCCTGTGATAAGTCTGGATGAAATAGGAGACGGGGTTGCTGCCTCTGTGATGTCCCGGTCACAGCTCATATTTATCCAATATTTATTTTATCCAAACGAAGTTTAGAAGTTAACCTCGAAGCGAAGCTCCAGGTCCGAGCAGTGACTGCGGCATCACAGAGGCAGCAGCCCGGCTCAATTAGCCTGCACACCCCGGGGAGAAAACGACTGAATTAACTTACCCGATGGCTTTTAGAGGTTTACCACCGGCTGCTTAAACTTCTTTTAGGGAATAAATGTTGGTCTCTTTGATGAAATCTAACAACTGTGGCAGTAGCAGAAGTTTGTTTGAATAAAAAACCATGGTTGGACAGTAGCAGTGCTGCCTTGGGGTCAGTCTACGAAAAACACCACATTTACAAATAAATCAATACTTTAAAACGAGCCAGGCCTGTCTCAGAGCTGGCAAACTCTCCGGTGGCATATTGAACGATTAAATGCCGTTAACGGACGACAGAGCAGTCAAACAGCTCCAAGCTAAGACTGACAGCTGGGTAGGTTCATTTCCTGTTTAAAAAAAAAGCACCTAAGCGATAAAAGGCAACGGGTATTTTTTTTTAAAATAACCGGAAAACTAGGTTTTACTAGCAGCACAGAGAAACAGCAGGTGCAGAAACAAATTTGTAAAAAGCTGAATTTTGTCAATTTTCAACATAGTGGGGATCTAAAGATACTTTTATGAAATGTTTCAAATGTTGCTAAAGTTATATATTTACAGAGTTATACCAGCTATTTTATATTTGTGCTACTTCAAAAATGACAAAAAGCCAGGAACGTAGGCGTTCCCGTGTCAGAAAGAACGCCCCTTCCGAAGACCCTTCTCGAAGTTGTTGCATCATTCATTGTATTATTAATGAAACCGACAGATCATTGTTTTGAGTGTTTTATATAAAAGTTTTGTTGGGTCTTTACCTCTTTTATAGTTTGATTTATGAATAAAATTAAAAAGAATGCTGTTCTCTTCCATCTTGTATGAGCACACAATGGTGCATATTAGTAAATTCAGCCATAATATAAATGTCAGTAGCCTATCTGGTTAATGTCTAACCTTTTGCAATATCTTTTGTCTGATGAAATAAATCCCAATATCATACACACAAACAGAGTAAAATATTATTATTTTTTCATAATCTGAAAAATGTCTGACTGAGGGACACAGTGAATGTAATTTCCGACCACTTGTAGCACCTTGAACGCCTCATCACTGTGTTGGAGTTGTGTGAGCAGGTTCTAGCAGGTTTTACAGTTTCCTGCAATTAGGTTAATAAACGTTTTTGAAACAGACTGATTGTAAACAAAGATACCCTATTTACCATCTTTGGTGTAAATAACCTGCTGAACACGTTTTTTACATTATAAACTCACTTCCGCCGTTAATTCCCGCCCACGACTACAGCACCGGAACCGTTAGAGCCAAGATGGCGGCGCATCGTACCTGAGTAGTAGCAGCCGTTATCAGCTCCGTGCCCCCCGATGGCTTTTACACGTTGTCCGCGGTCGTGTCGGGTTGATCATACGGCCTCGTCCTGTGGATTAAAAAGTCTGGATCCAAACCGGAACATCGGAGCAGCTTCACCGGGACCGTAACTCTCCTGAGCAGCAGCAGCAGCAGCAGCAGCAGCAGCAGCAGCAGCAGCAACCGCAGTAGCAGCAGCAGCAGCAGCAGCAGCAGTAGCAGCTAACTAGCCGGCCGGCTTTAAGGTAACTTTGACAACCGTTGTCGTGGAGAGTCGAGTCTGGTCAAATCAGAGATCCTCTATTCGCTTTTACGGGAAGAGGAGTTACTCGGATGGAAAAAATGTACCAAAGATTTTTGTTACTTTGAGAGATTTTCACGGGATAAGATGAGATAAACTGAACTTTCTGTTGGTTGAACTGTCTTTATTTATTTATTCATTGCTGGTGTGGGACATTTCGGTCATTTTGATTTTGTGGTTTTGCCTGAAAAGAAGATTGGTGTGTGCTTGGATTTTGATCCACTTGAGTGTCTGTGCTGCGTTGTCAGTTGTGTCTTCTTCTTCTTCTTGTCTTCGAGTTGTCTGTCCTTGTCGGAGGCAGGTCCGACCACATTATGATTCACTGCCATATTAGTTTTTGGGTTTCACATGATGGTCAAAGATCCTGGTAACTTTTGCTTTGGCCCTTGTGAACAAATATCTTCAACACAACTTTAGTCAGTTTCTTCAAATTTGGTAAAATGTGCTCAATGAGACTCAAGAGGATGAACTGATTAAAGGTCAAAGGTCAGCATTTTGAGCCATTTCTGAAGACACTGTAGCTTGAGATGGAGTACTCTTAATTTGGCAAATGTTTATTTACTGAAATTAATTAAATTCCCTCTTCTTAAAACCAGTCCTTGTGTAATTAATCTGAATATGCTTTTGTTGAGATGTTGGTGGAGATTCCTCCACAGGAAGCCGACTCACAACATTGAATAAACGAGGAAAAACGAGCCCTGAATATTTGAATCCGCACTGTTTACCCTTCCTTCATATTGGAAATGAAGCCGCAGACTTGATTCGCCTGCAGAGAGCTGCCCCCCCTCCACCCCCCACCACTTTTTTTTTTCTTTCCTTTTGCAGGAAGGAGACAGCCGCCATAGCAACAGCAGAAAGTTTGAGAAGTTGTGAGCAGCGGCAGCGGCAGCAGCAGCAGTGCTTGTGTTGAGTCATTGGACTGGAACAGATATACGTTAATTGGAAGTAAATCTGACAGCTCTGGGGGAGAAATGAGGTACAGCAAAGGGAGGAAGGGGGGGTGAGTGGTGGTGGTGGTGTGTGTGTGTGTGTGTTGGGGGGGGGGGGGGGGGGGGGGGGGACACACACCATCAGCAGACACCTAGACCCAGGAATGTATTAAGCAGTAAGCACCCAGATCTGAAGAGGGTACTTCAAACATCTTGTCCTCATTATGTATTTATTGTTTGTATTACAGCCTGTGTTTCTCCCCACTTTGTATGTCGAGTCTGACGAAGACAAGACGAGGGGGGGAGGGAGGGGGGGGTGCACTCAAGGTCTGCATTCACAATTATTTTCAGAGAGGTTTAGTTACCAAAAAAAAGAAAAGAAAAGAGAAAAAAAAGTCATGAAGTTATTTTGTTTTTTCTTAACTTTGAACTTCACAGACAGCTGCCGATTCTAATCAGGAACAAACGTAATAGAGTGATGCTCTCAGAGAGGATGGGGAGGAGGAGGAGGAGGTGGGGGTGGAGGTGGAGGTGGGTGGGAGGAAGGGGGGGAGACAGGAGCACGGAGCAGGGAGGGCAGTCGTGCAGCTGAATGAAAGGGATGCTTTAGAGTTTTCAGGTTGGACTGGGTGTGTTTTTGAAGCTGACAGCTTCCCCCTGCCGTCTGAGAGAAAAAGAGCGCAGTGGGAAGCCGGTGTAAAAAAAAAATCTGGGCTATGAAAGAGGGAGAGAGAGGTCGGCATTTGAAGCCTGCTGCCAAGGGAAAGCTGAGATAAAAGCCCAGGGAAGGTAATAACAGAAATATTAAAGGAGGTGAATGTGTGTGTGTGTGTGTGTGTGGAGGGGGGAGGGGAGGGGGGGTCTTAATTAAAAAGATGACTGTTTATCAAAAAGCACCTTTCACTTAATATATAGCTGTGAAGGCAGCTGTCGTCCCTGCATGACGACTTCCCCACTCGTCGTCTTTACAAAGAGCTGCTAATTAGTAACCGCTCCTGGTCCGAGTAACTAGTCCATGAATCATTCGCCTTGATCTGCTGCTACATCCAGAAATGTCTGTCTGTCTGTCTGTGTTTCTATGTATTGTAGTGCAACACTGAGCTGACATGTGTTGACTATGTGTTAAAGAGACCCAGAGGAGTTTGCATTGGTTTTAAAAGAGTCTCATATTAATGTGGATTAATCTACATTACCAACACTTGTAACTGGGTTCATTTTCGATAAATATATCGTTTTGTCTTTATTGTTATTTTGATTTTATTAATTTTGTGATCGACTCACCCAGCATTTGCTAGTTTCGGTTTCTCTTCCGTTCGCCTTTAAAGGGATAGTTCAACATTTTGGCAAATTGTCCCATTGCCATAATCCCTATAGTCAAAGCAGTAGGTTTGTTACCTTTAATTGTCGGTGCAAGCTACTTTTACTACAGGCTCATGGGATTTCTTGGTTTCCCTTCATCAAACTCATCAAACACACAATCCAACAACTCCACAACGCTCTGGTGGACAAGTTGTGACCTGCACATTCACCACGCTATGAGATAATAACACAACGTTACCACACAGAGTTGTTTTAGAGGGAAATTCATGCAAAACTTCTGATGCACGTTGCCTTCAGGGACAGTTTTTCATCAACAGTCTCTGCATTTACCTCTAAAACAACTCTGTGTGGTAACGTTGTGTTATTATCTCATAGCGTGGTGAATGTGCAGGTCACAACTTGTCCACCAGAGCGTTGTGGAGTTGTTGGATTGTGTATTTAATGGGTTTGATGAGGGAAACCAAGAAATCCCATGAGCCTCCGTATAGCGTAGCTCTGAGCAGCTCACGGCTCTGCTCTGCTGTTCTAAAAATAGCTTGCACGACAATTAAAGGTAACAAACCTACTGCTATGACTATAGGGATTTGCCAGTTGTTGAACTATCCCTTTAAATCAAATTCTAATGATGCACTTTTTCTATTATTCCTTGACGCATATAGGCTCAACTTTATGATTATATATGAATTTAATAGTCGTGGTGGTGATTAGAGAGAATTCATAACAAAAGCTTTTTTATGTTTCATTTCATTAAATGCAGAATTATTCAGTCGCACAGAAACCTGGCAATCAGAGAGAGAGCGCTGCCTCCCTGTGCATACAGAGCATGGGCAGGGAAATATGTTTGTTTTTCCTCTGTTATCAACACTGAGGCCTCTCTCTCTGCCCACTGCCCCCCCCCCCCCCTTCATCTCACCTCCTCATAAACAGAGCCGAGATGTAAATCGGAGTCACAGGAGATGTGTTCCAGCACAGGTACTTCCCTCATTTAGTTCATGTGAATATTTGATATATGTGGCGCTCTGGTTTGGCCCCTGGTGTCTGTGTTTGTTTAGCTGCCATATGGTTACACAAACACACCACACATGCACACACAGACACAGACACGCACACACACACATACATATGTACGCCACAAGTACTTGGCAGGTTTGATGTTTCATCCTGAAGCTGTGAGAAATTAGCATTGTGCCCTGTGTCAGGATACATCTGCCAACAATTCCTGCTCAACGCTCACAGAAACATTTAGTTTGACCTACTTGAAATATTAATAGAAATGTTTTCTGGCTGAAATTTCATAAAAATAAAATAAAAGACACTATTTCTAATAATGACAGACATCCGATAACTTAATGAGATAATGTTTGCATGAATGATTAAAATACCTTTCTATTGTACTACTGTATTTGCCTTTGCATTAATCAGGTGAACAGTGCTACAATGATAAAAATATCTCAGGGGATGAGGAAATATTTACAGACAAGGAATAAAGGCAAAATTAATGTAAATATTAGCTCTGCAACTCAAAGACTCATTCATTCAGATATAGGCTTGAAGTATAATTACATTTCATTAATGGGCCTTATTTGTTGTAGTTGCTAAAATGGGAATTTAAATACAATTTTGGATGTAGATATGAGATAACAGTTTGAAAGGATCATAAAGGTTGTTATGAGGCAATAATTCCCTTAACACCCACCAACCCATCCATCCAGGACCCAGCATTAATTAGAAGCAACACGACCCATTTAGATTAGATTTTTGTCATTTATATATTTTGTAATCTGACTTTATATTGGTTCCTTGAATTGAAAAACAAATGAATACCAGATATTTACACACAATGAAGCAGACAATATTGCTACATGTAACCGGTGCAGTCTCCACACATCTGTCATTTGTAAAAAAAAATTTAAACTGTAACGGGAAACGATCAAGAGGGAACCTTATTTTTCTGCCACGTCCTCAGAACCATATCATATCAACCCTCCATTGTGTAGGAATTGTGGTTGTAGATCACAAGCAACTCAGTCATATGCTGCATTCACGTGAAATCAGGCAGACGGCAGACGGACGACAGCGGCTGCCCATAACGACATAAACAAGCCTCTACGTTAACAAGTGGTCCATCAGCACGAGGCAAATTGGCGATGTCGTATTGTTTACCCAACCCACGTTTTACCAGCTTTCTCTCCACTTCTGACTAAAACAACATCTGGTTTGTTACCGACGGCCGTCTGCCCGACTGCACCTGAATGCAGCATCAGCGTAACGCTCTATTCCTCCTCGTTCACAGACTGAAGAACCAAATAATGTCCCTTTAATGTAAAGAAAAAGCTCTTGTTTCTTAACGATAGATGGACTTCTATGCAGCCGTGAAGGAGAAAAGATGATTTGTTTGCATGTGTACCGGTCTGAAAGGTCAATCTCTCAGCCTTCGTTGGCAACTCTGGCTCTTTTAGAGGAGGAGGGGGAGAAAAGAAATAAAAAAAAAGAAGCAAAGGTTGTTAATCAATAGCACTTCAGATTGTTCCCCAAAGTCTGCTGTGAGCCTGGAATATCTCTGCCATTTGATTACCCCGATGATTAATTAAAACTTATGTATCCTGCAATCAAACTGAGCATAATCAATACCGAGTGCACCAGCTGCGCCAAACTCATCTTTCACACTCTCACTAACAAATATCACATCAAAACTTTCTGCTGTGTTGCTGTGCTTTACTTCCCCGCTCCTCCTACAACAGGTAAACAGCTGCCGCATTCTCATTCAGAGCCAACATAATACAATTAATATCACATAAATTAACACATCCATCATGTGTGGTGTTTGTTTAAATGTCATAAAATATAAACAACGTGTCCCCCTGCAAGTTGTTTATTGCCACCTCTGGAAACAGCTGTGTGTGGGAGCCAAGTTAATGAAGTTTAATGCTGAAGTGCTAATGCTGCTATTGCTAACAAAAACTCTCAATTTGCACACTTCCGTACCTACACTTACTATTTTGAAAGTGTCAGTGCATTCACACTTAGTAGTATAGTAAAATGCAGTGTACTGTTGCACTCAAAATCAAGTGTGGAAGACTGGACACTCAATGGTCGCCATCTTGGAATACATTTGGAGAGGTGCAGCGGTTAGCCAGCTGAGAACCCGCCTACTCAACTTGAAGCAACCAGTTAACGGCCGGTAAACTGTCTGTGAACCTGTCACTCAACATAATTTATGCACGGAGGTGGAAACTATCGGTAGAGGCCAAAAAATTAGAAAGTACCAGTCTTTAAATATGTTTTTTGAAGCTGTAAAGTTGGTGATTTTAACATGGGGTTCAATGGAGAGTTGCTCACTTCTGGTCCCAGCCCCTAGTGGCCACCGCGGTACTGCAGCTTTTTGAACACGGAAATGGTCTTCACTTGTTTATGACAGATAAAACTACACAAATGTACACATGATAAAATTGTAATTGTAAAAGCAAGGTGGACTTACATTGTTCATTAGCTAATGCTGCAAATTGCAAATTTACAACTTAAGCCTTTGACCACACATGTAACGCTAAAATTTTCTACAGCGTAGACAATTTAACACACACAAACAACAAACATACGCCTTAACAAGCCAAATACGGCAGCTATATCACAGTGATAGTTGGCAGTAACTCAATTTAATGGACAATGTTGCAATCGTCTGTTTTGGAAAGTGCACAATATTCAACCTGTTGAAGTTCACGCACTATGGAAATAAGTATGTTATATTACATGGAAGTGTAGGCCCTACTAACAAACAGGGTTAGACATACAATAGGCAAATTCCTTCAAATAAATATAAATATTTTAATACATATTTTAAATAAACATGACAAAGGAGAGTGATCCACAACAACCAAACAGAGCAGAGGCTCCTTGGATATTACTGATAGCTAGGTGGTGAAATGTGCTGCAGAAAGATTTCCATGTATGTTGTTGAGTGTTAATAATAAATGAAAGGAGTGTGGTGGAGACATGTTGGCGGCATCCTGCGCTCACATTCAGCCAATAGGAAGATATTTCATCATATGGCAGGACAGCAATCCCAACAAGACTTGAGGTGATGAAATATCCTGGACATACAGTATGAAAAAATAAATAAATAAGCCCATAGCTCGGCTGTGTAGAAGATTACTTCAATTATATGGTTAAGTTTCATGTACAATGTCTATTAGGCAACTTTTATGTTATATAATTTAATGTTAAGCCTTTATTGGACCATATTTGTTGTGTTTATTGGAGAAAATAAATTAAATTGTTATTTTTTTTCAATATGTTTTTGCTATTAGCTTTATTGGACCATAATTTTTGCCTATTTATGACAATTCTTTTGTTTTGTTACACATTTTTACATTTTTTACAAAATATTCCTTTAAATTAAATTGTTTTAAAATATTTTCTTCATTTATATGCACATGTTTTGAAAAAGTGATTACCTTTAAAGGGTGAAGAACCATATATGATAACTTAATGGACTTTGATTTAACCCTTAAATTAAAGTTTTATTATTTATTTATTACTATTTATTTAAACAAATTAAACCTATATCTGGTAACATCTAAATGTATAGGGATTATGGCAATGGGCCAATTTGCTAATATGTTGAACTATCCCTTTAAATGCTATCTGATTTATTATGGTTACAACAGCGATGACACTGTGAGAGGGTTGACATAACAAACCTGTGTGAGTCTTCAGGTGCACGTACTTGGTTGTTTGTCACCGTAACTACCTTGTTTCACACGTCGGGGTCTAATTTGACAAATCCTCTTGATTTTGAAGAATTTATCTTAATGTAATACATCAGTTTCCTGCTCGTGTTCATATCCTTACAGACAGACTAACTCACTTAGTCAGAGTGTGATAAATAAAAGCCAGATGAGAGCAATCACACACACAAACACATACACATGCAGAAGAAGCGGCGCACACTTTACTGTAAGAAAATAACTGCCTGTTGTTTGTGTCGAGGTATCACATGCCATCCATCAAAGGACCGATCTGTGTTCCTATCAATAAAAACACTCATGCATTTTTCAACATTCAAATACCTCGCAGCTCCAGGGATGGATTCCTTGTCTGTATAGCGGCTCTGCTGCCACAACAAAAGAATGATTCATAAATATTAGAGCAGAGTATTCCCAGCCTCCTCTTTCCACTCATTGCTCTCTCTTGATTTACTGTAGACCTGAGGAATTAGACCATTTCTCTCACAGGGGGTTTTGTTGGGTTTTATAAACTCCCTGCCTGCCTGCTGTCTCCGACGCCTCCCCTGAGGATCCAGCCTGCATATATTAGTTTACAGCGGGTTATCTATTCAAGAATATATGTGTGAAAACACTTACAGAGACTCCTACACTGTTCACACATAGACAGACAGACATATACCGTATGAATAAGTAAGGCTGGAGAAAAAGCATATGGCACTTAGGGTAATTAATTCGCAATGAATAATTACAAAGACGTTAAGCTCAAAACGGTGTTCAGCAAAACACAAACTCCCAGTTTGACTCAACGTGAGTATTATGGGTATAAGGCAACACTCGAGTCTCCCTCTCCAGACGCTGGACATTTTGCTGTGAGACTATTTTCAATTAGTGGACTAAAAGAGAAATACCTCATTCTGAGCGTCTGACTCATTCTATTATTAACATAGGATCCATTGAGCTCAGTAAATCACTGAATTATTCTCATGCCATTCATGTGAAGCCAGAAGAAAAAGGATTATTTTATTTATTTTTGGTTGTTTTTATGTCCGTAAAAAACTCAACAATGATGTTTGATGGTTGTAAATAATGAATTCAAAAGGCCTTGGAAATCAGAATAGTTCAGAAATAATATTCTGGTCAGACTGAGCAGTATTGAAGGACTAATGGCTAAAAAGCCCTCATGATTAAAAGAAACCATCATTGTTTGTAGATAATAGGAGGTGAACAGTGATCCTCCACGTCACTGGAGTCTACACACTTACATAAACATACAAGATCTTTTAAAACAACACAAATTATAATGTTTATATTCAGTCATTATATGATACAGGACAAAGAGAAGCTGATGTTAGGCCCCAGTAACGTTAGATAGAGGCTGAACAAGACATGAGCAATCGACAACAGTTTGACACAACCCCCCAAAAAAGGGACAAAATGTAACTTAAACTTTATTTTCTATAATTTTACAGAAGGTACTTTTTCTTTCTTTCTTTTGTTTAAGAAAATCATTTTTATTCATTTTATCTTTTCTCAACCTCTTCCACTTGGAAGGCAAGAGCAATCGATGACAGACCCAGCCATTTTTAACTTAAAACCCTCCTGTTGCCCTAATGAGTCAAGGAAGGAAGGAAGGACAAAGGGAGGGAAAGAAGGAAGGAAGGAATGAATGAACGATGAAGGGAAGGAAGGAAGGATGAAGGGAGGGAAGGAAGGATGAAGGGAAAGAAGGAAAGTAGGAAGGACAAAGGGAAGGAATGAATGAACGATGAAGGGAAGGAAGGAAGGATGAAGGGAAAGAAGGAAGGAAAAAGATGGAGAACAGATTTGTTCAAGAGACGAAGAAAAAGGAAGGATGAAGGGAAAGAAGGAAGGGGAAAAGGAAGGAAGGAAGGACGAAGGGAAAGACGGAAGGGAGGGAAAAGTGAAAGAAAGATGGAGGGAGGGAACAGATCAGGTCAACTGGATCAAAAGAGGAGGGAGGAAGAAATTAAGACAAAGGAAAGGAAGGAAAGGAAAAAGGATTGTGGAAAGAAGGAAGAGAGAAGGGAAGGAAAGAAGGAAGGATGGAGGAAGGGAACAGACTGGGTCAATTTCACCCAGAAGGACAACAGGAGGGTTAAAACCTATAAAAAGCAATACATTATCAAGTTCTTTGCTTTAAGTGTCTTTTAACCTATTTTAACTCACATGTTCCTATACATTCACTTTTTACAGTGCAATGCAATCTTTGCTGCAGGTTTGCTCTCACATTTAGATCAAACAGAGAATCTACAAAGCACTTTTTTTATAAGAGAAAAAAACTGAATTGGGCAAAACTTTGAGGTGTACACCGATGATAGATCACACAACATTTGGTTTTGTTTTTTTGTTTTTTTCATTTTTAGCTACTGTGTTTAAAATGATTCATCTCTCCATCTCTGACAGCTGAGTCGATCTGTTTCTTTGTTTGCCTGAATTTAATCACCGAGCAGACACAACTGCCTCAGCATGACACTCCTTTCAGTTCAGAGTCTGAATTTGTGGATGTGGCCAACATTGTTATAAATCAGATTTATTTATTTATTTATTTTCACCGTGATTATGATAAATCGACGTTTCTCTCACCCCCGCACGTTTCAAGCTATTTATCACCAGGCCAATAAAATATAAATGATCACAACAGAGGCTTTTAAAGTGCCTTATAATGCAGAACACATATATTAAAACCTCATGGCGCTGCACGGGGACGCAGAAGAGAAGGGTCAGATATTTCTGTTCCTATTTCAACGCATGGCTTATCACACAGTGTCACACAGTATCTGTCTCCTCTGCTGGAGTCGTCTTCCTGTCTTTCTGTTTTTTTCCCAATGACTCCTGGCAAACCAGAGTAAATTCCTGTCATGAGTAGGGAAAAGAGACAGACATGTTTAGCACGCCAAAACATGTGCTATAGTTTCCTCATGGGGGCCAAAACTCATGCTAAAGTGCCCTTTAGGAGCCAAAACTCATGCTAAAATGTTCTCACGGGGGCCAAAACGTGTGCTAAAGTGCCCTCTAGAGCCAAAACGTGTGCTAAAGTGACCTCTTGGGGACCAAAATGTGTGCTAAAGTGCCCTCTAGGAGCCAAAACGTGTGCTAAAGTGCCCTCTAGAAGCCAAAATGTGTGCTAAAGTGATCTCATGGGGGCCAAAACGCATGCTAAAGTGCCCTCTAGTGCCAAAACTCATGCTAAAGTGCCCTCTAGTGCCAAAACTCATGCTAAAGTGCCCTCATGGGGGCCAAAACATGTGCTAAAGTGCCCTCTAGGAGCTAAAACTCATGCTAAGGTGCCCTCTAGAGCCAAAATGCGTGCTAAAGTGACCTCATTGGGGCCAAAACGTGTGCTAAAGTGTCCTCATGGGGACCAAAACGCGTGCTAAAGTGCCCTCTAGAAGCCAAAATGTGTGCTTAAGTGACCTCATGGGGACCAAAACGCGTGCTAAAGTGCCCTCTAGAAGCCAAAACTCATGCTAAATAGGAGCCAAAACGTGTGCTAAAGTTCCCTCTAGAGCCAAAACGCATGCTAAAGTGACCTCATTGGGCCCAAAACGTGTGCTAAAGTGACCTCATTGGGCCCAAAACGTGTGCTAAAGTGACCTCATTGGGCCCAAAACGCATGCTAAAGTGCCCTCTAGGAGCCAAAACGTGTGCTAAAGTCCCCTCTAGAGCCAAAACGCATGCTAAAGTGCCCTCTAGGAGCCAAAACTCATGCTACAGTGCCCCCTAGGAACCAAAAGGTGTGCTAAAGTCCCCTCTAGAGCCAAAACATGTGCTAAAGTGACCTCTTGGGGACCAAAATGTGTGCTAAAGTGCTCTCTAGAGCCAAAACGCGTGCTAAAGTGACCTCTAGAGCCAAAACTCATGCTAAAGTGCCCTCTAGGAGCCAAAACTCATGCAAAAGTGACCTCATTGGGGCCAAAACTTGTGCTAAAGTGCCCTCTAGGAGCCAAAACTCATGCTAAAGTGCCCTCTAGGAGCCAAAACTCATGCTAAAGTGCCCTCTTGGAGCCAAAACTCATGCTAAACTGCCCCCATAGGAGCCAAAACTCATGCAAAAGTGCCCTCTCGGAGCCGAAACTCATGCTAAAGTGCCCTGTAGGAGCCAAAACTAATGCTAAAGTGCCCTCATGGGGCCAAAACGTGTGCTAAAGTGCCCTCATTGGGACCAAAACCCATGTTAAAGTGCCCTCTAGGAGCCAAAACTCATGCAAAAGTGCCCTCTAGGAGCCAAAACGTGTTCTATAGAGTCCTCATGGGGCCAAAACTTGTGCTAAAGTGCCCTCCTCAGTGGCGAGGATGCGCTATATGTGCTCTTTTCTTTTTCCTTTTCGCCCCTGCCCTTCAAAAAGTCTGTGCACGTCACTGTTCATACGCTTGAGAGAAAACGCTGACTGGCCAGAGATGAACACACATATATAGGCTAAGCACCTGCACACACACACCCAGAAGAGCAACACTGAGGGTGAAATGCACATATGCTGTACAATCTGTTCCAGTATGTATGTGAAATGACATGGACATGTTTCCACTGATGGCTGCCAGCGGGAAACATGCTGCATGTTACAGGCTTCTCACTCCTCTATGTCATTTTATACAAGAATGCAACACAAAACACATGGTCAATAGGAATATAAGTGTCTTTAGCAAGTTTTTAGTTTTGCAACATGTTCATCTACACATACTAACAAATGATATGGCTTATAATTATACATTCTTGTGTTGCTATACATCTCAGGGTTGAATAATATGCCAAAATGTAATCATTTGAGATGCAGTTTCAGGAGTTTTTCCGTTTTATTTTCACTGAAAATCAATAATATATCGATCATGATGTGATTTCTGTTTTGTGTCTCTGTAACATCACTGATATATTTTACTTTTATCAGAAAGAAAATTGCAGCTCAGGCAGATTTATAACTCTGATTCAGCAGTTTTTGTTCAATAAAGGGACTTGCTAACAAAAATCTTAATTAAGATTTATATCAATTGGCAAAAAGGGCCTGTTGTCCTATTATTAAACCATCGCTCATATTGGTTATCACATTGAATTCCATGTCTCTTAATTTCCTCTAAGAATCATAATACCCTTTCAGCATCAGACAAAAAAAAAAAAAAAAAAACACCACCGCAGCTGCACACACTCCTTTGAAAGTTAAGTAGGTTTCAGCAGAGTCACATCATTCCTCATAGACTTACATTATAAATTTATGCTCTTTAAAAATTCATACAAAATCACTGTAATATGCCACAAACACGAGAAGCAATCGCACGCATGTGTTCGGTAAGCTGTGCAGTTTGATGTTCATGTGTTTTATCACACAACCCCAGCAGGGAGAAGTTGTAATGGAGGTCGAACGCCCGACATCGGTGCGTTCTCTGTTGCGTCGCCCACAGTGACGTCTGGGAACCAACAACTCCGTCTCACCAGCAAACATGGAAGTGGAGTTCTTCACTTTGGCCGGAGTTTGCAGAAATAATGGAGGATGAAAGGTGAAAATGCATCTAAAGTTTTTTTTATTTCTCCAGATACTCAGCTACGTGAAAGCTAGAAAGCCTTAAAGGGATAGTTCAACATTTTTGGCAAATTGGCCCCATTGCCATAACCCCTATAGTCAGAGCAGTAGGTTTGTTACCTTTAACTGTCGGTGCAAGCTATTTTTAGAACAGCAGAGCAGAGCCGTGAGCTGCTCAGAGCTACGCTATGGAGGCTCATGGGATTTCTTGGTTTCCCTCATCAAACTCATCAAATACACAATCCAACAACTCTGGTGAACAAGTTGTGACCTGCACATTCACCACGCTATGAGATAATAACACAACGTTACCACACAGAGTTGTTTTAGAGGGAAATACAGAGACTGTTGATGAAAAACTGTCCCTGAAATAATAATAATAATAATAAATTTTATTTGGAAGCGCCTTTCAGGTCACTCAAGGACACTTTACAAAATCAGAAATCAACAGTAAACACCAACACCAAGAATCAAACTCAAAACACAAGAATAACAAAACAAACAACACAATCAACAGAGATAATAACACAACGTCAGTAGAAATTGCAAAATAAGAGACTACAAATAAAAACTGTCCAGATGGCAACGTGCATCAGCGGTTTTGCATGATTTTACTTTTTGCTAATAAAAAGCCAAATAAGTTACAGACTGGGGCTTTAATCTCAAATCTGGTAACACAAAAACCACCAAAGCATCACTGCAACACAAACATCTGAATCTCACGTTTTCTTAAAGGGAAGTGTAATTGCCCATAAAGTAAAGACATGCGAAGTGACTAAGTTGTGCTCTATCAGCCAACTCCTATTATCTGCAGAGAGCTGTCATGTGTTGTTGCCATTATTGATCTTTGCACCTTGGTAGCGAGGAAGCAGCAGCACTCACCACAGAGCTCGTGCAAAAGACGGGGGGAAAAAACAAACTCAAGTGTAATTGCCCATAAACCAAAGCTTTTAGTTGTGTCGGCAGGAGATGTTAAGCATGACAATGTAGTTTGGTTAGACCGTCCTAAAATTAAAAAAGAAAAGAAAAGGGGGGGGAATCTGCAAGTTTTAATCTGCTTAAAGGGATAGTTCAACAATTTTGGCAAATTGGCCCATTGCTGTAACCTCTATAGTCATAGCAATAGGTTTGTTACCTTTAATTGTCGGTGCAAGCTATTTTTAGAACGGTGGAGCAGAGCCATGAGCTGCTCAGAGCTATGCTACGGAGGCTCATGGGATTTCTTGGTTTCAAACTCATCAAATACACAATCCAACAGCTCCACAACGCTCTGATGGACAAGTTGTGACCTGCACATTCACCACGCTATGAGATAATAACACAATGTTACCACATAGAGTTGTTTTAGAGGGAAATACAGAGACTGTTGATGAAAAACTGTCCCTGAAGGCAACGTGCATCAGAGGTTTTGCATGAATTTGCCTCTGAAACAACTCTGTAGGATCTGTTGGATAAATTAGGGGTTAAATTGAGTTGTTATTATTGTATAGCTATTACTTATACAATTATATAAACTCCAGATATGAAATAGTTTCAGTTTGTTTTTCCTAAGTTTTAATCAAGTGGAAGAAATGCTAAATAATGTGTTTCTTTTCCCTTTTCCCTGGCAGAGCAGAAATGCTGCAGACAGACAGACAGACAGACAGACAGGGAGACAGGGCTGTTTTCATTCCTTGAATAAAACACATAAAACACAGAGCAGCTCTGAAACACAGGCCCATAAAGGAGAAGCATCCATTTGGTGTGTGTTCATAATCACTGTCAGACGGCTGTGACCAGATGGCAGAGATGCTACTTTGGACAAACTCCAGAGCCACTTCTGTTCTCTGGGGAGATTTCTCTGTGAAATCTAACCTTGAATCTGCCAGAGAATTCTTCCCCAGTATCTACATATGCCCACAAAAAAAAGAAAAAAGAAAAAAAAAAAGAAAAAAGTTGCTGCTGGCTTTGTTGTCGCTGCCTTCAGGATCAAATTCTCTCAAGTGAAAGTCATTTTACTTTGTGCCATCAGCTCACCACAGGGCTTCTTGGACCTGGAGTCGAATCCAGAGAACATGAGCTTCACACACACACACACACACACACACTGATGCTGCACACATGAAGCAGAAAATACTCTCCAAAAAAAGAAATGAGCAGGAAAACATTCAGATGGAGATTGCTGACTTTAGGAGTGCAGCGTTTTTGAACAGTTTCCTCCCAAAACTTCTTGCATTTGTCGCCTCCTCAGTGATATAACACCCTGAAATCCTGCAGCCTCTCAGCCCGTTTTAAACTTCGACAGAATCCATCTGATCTCAACAGAGCTGGGGGAAAAAAAAGGCTTTTCTCAAAGGCGAGTAAAGTCAAGGTTGTTTGGGATGACTTATTATTTTGATGTGATGGTGCCGAGCACTGTAAGTGATGTTGCGCCCGTGTTTCATGCCTGTCCTACAGAGTCCTTGATTAAAGACGCTGCGAGAAAGCAATAACAGCACAAAGCTGTGCTGCAGCATTAACCCGTCTGAATTAGAGAGGAGCACACGCAGACACAAGGCCTGTCGTCACATGACACGCAGCCATGTTTAACATTCAAATGGCCTTCGTACGAACCGCCTCGACCTCGCCCTGCATTGCTGCTCTCTCCTCAATAAGACTATGTATGTCTGTTTTTGGGTTTGGGTTTAAATTTTTAAATTACAAACTGACACATAACTCCAAGCATCAGTGTAGGGAGTTCATGATTAAAGCTTATTTCCCAAAAGTGGAATATTTATTCTATTAAATACCATTTTGAAACAGTAAACGTAGCAGCTGTCGACAGTGTGTTAAAGTGCTGCAGAGAACTGATAGCGTAGCACACTGACACTAAAACTTTAGTTATAATAAGATATAATCTGCATCGTTTCCATATTAAAATGTCAAAAATGATTAGACTTGTGCTCTATGTATCGCTGTTGGATATAAGATGAATAATACTGAATGCAAAAGGAGAATGAATGGGGAAATATAAGCTAAAAACACAAGTTAAAAAGAATTTAAAAATGAGCTGCTGATCGGCCGTGTTTGTGATCGATTGCTTTTGCCTTCCATGTAGAATAATAATAGAATAGTAATATAATAGAAAAGTGTATTTTAAGCTACAATGTGAAGCTTTGATTTGTCACATTTTATATTTTTAAAAGTGTTACAAAAACAAATGAATGAACAAACACCAAAAAAACAACAATACAAAACAAAGTACGGTGTAGTTTCAGTGTTTAAGACCATGCTCCATCTTGAATCATCCTTGTATAGTACATGAGAAAATGAAAACAAAATGAAACAAATGTTAAAAGATATGTTCATTAAAACAAACCTCACAGTGTGTCAGTCGCTACGGAGACGGTGGAGGCAGATGGTCGCCCACTCTGAGTCCGGCTCTGCTCGAGGTTTCTGCCTCGTAGCCGAACAGGAAGTTTGTCATCACAAAGTGCTGCTGCTTTTAGTAAAAAAAAAACTGTTGTCGTCTGTGTAAATATTATCATAAAAAGAAGGTCTGCTGTATGTGTGAGGAGCCTGGAGACGACTTCTGTTGTGAATTAGCATATTTAGCTACAAGATTATGATAAAAAAACACATGATCTTCTCTGTTACATGTGTTTTTGTGAAGCTTTTACCTGCATGCGGACTGCGATATTGTCGGTTATATGTAAACAGGATCGTTGATGAGACTGTAGAGATGTTAAAAACTCTTCTCACAGTCATGATGGTCATTAATTAATCTACAGAGACACCAGCAGAACGAATCAAAGCCGAGCCAGAGGGCAGGGCACATGATCGGGCTCATTAAACCCAATCCGAGGTCTCAGCGGACCGGACTGGACCGGCTCAAACAAACAACTCGACCGAATGCTGTGGTTTTGTGTCACATTGGACATTACATCACTTTACAACACGAGCATTAAAGGGATAGTTCAACATTTTTGGCAAATTGGCCCATTGACATAATCCCTATAGTCATAGCAGTAGGTTCGTTACCTTTAATTGTTGGTGCAAGCTATTTTTAGAACGGCGGGGCAGAGCCGTGAGCTGCTCAGAGCTACGCTACGGAGGCTCATGGGATTTCTTGGTTTAGGGAAGTCTTTGGTCTTAGGGAAATTCATGCAAAACCGCTGATGCATGTTGCCTTCAGGGACAATTTTTCATCTAGCAGTCTCTGCATTTCCCTCTAAAACAACTCTGTGTGGTAACGTTGTGTTATTATCTCATAGCGTGGTGAATGTGCAGGTCACAACTTGTCCACCAGAGCGTTGTGGAGTTGTTGGATTGTGTATTTGATGAGTTTGAAACCAAGAAATCCCATGAGCCTCCGTAGCGTAGCTCTGAGCAGCTCACGGCTCTGTTCCGCCGTTCTAAAAACAGCTTGCACCGACAATTAAAGGTAACAAACCTACTGCTATGACTATAGGGATTATGGGCCTATTTGCCAAAATGTTGAACTATCCCTTTAATACATTTTTGACAGACAATTCAAAGCATTGATAAGTGGTGTCCCAGGAGGGTGGGGCGGACCCCTGTTGTTGTGCTGATAATGAAGTCCTCAAGTCGCCCTCGATGGTTCAACACCTTTGCAATGACAGCATCTCTATGCGTTTGTGTGTGTGTGTGGGTGAGTGAGCAGGACGTACGTTAAAGTAAAAAGCTTTGGATAAAAGTGCAACATAAACGTGGCAATTTTCAGAAAAGGTCAGAGAAAGAAAGAAGTAAAAACACGCAGCCTTCGACACCTGTCCGACTCACCGCTGTGTCGTTGATGGCGCCGCCAGGTCCAAATATCACGCATCATCAGCACCGATCCTCTGATGTCTGAACAGAGTTGTTACCATCATTATTATTATTATTATATTGTTTATGTACCATCACCTAAATAAATGAAGCCGTCAGTGCTTTTGAAAAGTATTTTTCCAGAGCGACAGTGACGGCGTGTCCATGATACGATACGACACGGCGGCTTAAACAGCTCTCTCCCTTTTGTCTTCCATGTGATCAAACACCCGTCCAAGCAGGAAGCAGCTAATGATTAGCATAATCACTCCGTCCCCCAGAGCACTCAATCACCTCCAGTGGCAGTTTATGATGCATTAAGGCAAACATGATGGAGAGGAGCTTTTCTAGCCCATAACTGGCTGTAAACATTGTATGCGGCACTTTTTCTTCTTCTTTTTTTTTTTTCTCCATTTGCCGTGCAGAAACAGCTGTAATGATGTGAAATACGCTCGCTGAGTGCTTTCAACACGCTAATAGAGGGTAGAGCCTATTTTTGTGGCATGGGTTTCACCAGATGTTGAAAACATCCCTCAGAGACTGTGTGTTTTAATGTTGACGTGACTGCATCATCGCATCGTCTACCGCTGCACATTCAGGCTTCAAATCTCCTGTTTTATCACATCCCAGAGGTGTGAAGGTTCATAAATATTGATTTATTTCCAATATTGTTCTCCTATCATCCATCAGTCAAACAGCTCAAACTTTGTGATTGTTGCTTAAACTGCTCTCACTTTGTTTTTCTTCTTTGTTGTTTCCATATATTTGTGATGCACTATCTGGGAACTATTCAAGTTTGGTTGCTTTTCCTCTGTGTTGCTAACCCTCCTCTCGGCCATGTGCACTTCTTTACAACGAATCTGGCCAGAAAGCAATCAATAGAGTGGTGGATGATGTTATATATCATATACGTTTTACAAAGTGCAGTCTTATCTGTCAGAAACAAGAGCCAGGAGACGCTATGAGATGGAAGGCAGAGAACCTCCATTGTCTTTAAAGATGTAACTTCATAATTTGTTCATTGTAATGAAACGTTTCAAAGTATTTTAAAGGGGAAATATTATGGAAATATCACTTTTCGAAGGCTCTTTAACATATGTTTGGGTGTTTTTCTTGCCTCCCAGCCCCCAAAATGTGAGCATTGACGGGAATTTCTAGGCTCCCTCGGTTGAAATCCGTGTGGTTTAACGAGCTGTTCCCTCAGTCGTCTGACAATGATGCCATTAGTTTTCGAATCTGCATAATACCTGGTACTACCTGAGACCAGTAGAAGGGTCACAGACGTCTTAATTTGTGGAAAAGGGGCTTATTAAGTCCCCTTTAAGTTAAATGCAACAACATGGCGAAGACTTTAGGACAAACTACTTAAAATGATGTGGTCAAAGGTCAAAGGTCAAGGCTGAAGTGGCCTCAAAAACACAAACAAACAGACAAATTTTGTTCAACTTTTATGATTTTATTGCTCTCTTGATTCCACCTTAAAGCACTTTGGCTGTTGCAAAGGGTTTTTATAAAGACATGTTGATGGATTGATTGATTAGACTTCGTGGTCGCAGATCACAGTGACCTTGGAAAACACTTTTTATCCATAACTCAACACACTTGAGTGACTTTGGAAAATGAAACTGTTGATGGATGAGCAGGAGAAACCAGGTGTTCACACCAACGCTGTATTTTGTGATTTGTGTGCATGTTTGTCAGAAGGAGTCCTTGAGGAAGATTCCACAAACTCTGTTGTTTTTACTCAGTGTTCAGCTGCAGCTCATCCCACAGGAGAGCAGAGGAGTGTGTGTGTGTGTGGTAGCTTCTATCACACATGCAGTCCTAAAATGGTATGTCATATCATGTTACTGTATGGTTTGTTGTGTTGTCTTATGGTATGTTATGCCATGTTGTGTCATGTTATGCTTTGCTATGTTACATTGCACCATGTGAAGGTATGCTACTGTAGGTAATGTTGCATCATGTTAGATCATGGACTGGAGGCTCAGTCCGAATGTTGCTTTGGGTAAAACAAACTCCGACTGCTGATTTCTCCGATGATTCTGCATGGATGAGCAGGTGTACAGGTGTTCACACCAACGTGTTTGGTGATTGAGTGCATGTTTGAACAGAGAAATGGGAGGTCGGACTAATGGAGGAAAATTCAAAAAAATGTATGGTCTGGTTTTTAGAAATGGGTTCAGACAGACACTCATCCCCAGATCATGTTAGGTACATGTGTGCAGACGCAACTGACAAATATTCAGTCCAAAATTAATTACTCATCATTTAATTATTTTGTTTTTGTCTTAAAATTGACCAGATTCTCTCATGTATGTTATGCTTTGCTATGTTACTTCCTGTCTGGTATGCTACTGTAGGTAATGTTGCATCACATTAGGTCATGTCATTTAATGTCATGTTACATGTTACACCCTGGAAGCTGAGCACGCCTTCTGAGGCGTTTGGGTGGTCGCACTGGGAGCGTAGCCTACTTCTCCATACTCGTATTCACTTGATTTGTGTGTGTGTCATGTGCAGACGCAACTGACAAATATTCATAGACGGACAAGCAGCAACTTAATCTGAAACTGCCTCTGTTCCAGGGCGCTGCACTTCGGTTCCACGTGCAGTGCGACCGGGCTGTTACATTACATCATGCTATGTTAGGTCATGTTGTGTCATGGCATGTTATAGCATGTTATGCTTTGTTATGTTACATTAGGTCATATAACATTACGTTACATTATGTCATGTTACGTTTGGTCATGTTGTGTCATGTCGTGACACATGGCGTGTTATGTTACATTATGCCACATGAAGGTATGCTACATCACATTAGGTCATATCATGCCACTTTACATTACATGGTGTAGGCTAATACATCATGCTATTTGCAGCCGTTACATGGACATGTTCACTTTTCCCATTTATATAGCACAATTGAAAAATGATCACACATAACAAACACAATTAATCATCATGTAATTATTTCATTTTGAAAATTGACCGGATTCTCTCGCCTTTTCTACGCATAGGCCTACGCACACATACAGTAAGTTTTATTTTGAGGTTGTTGTTTTATAGACTGTACATACTGTGTTATTATTAATGTGTAATTAAGATGCTTTTGTAAATATGTATAAAAGGAATATTTTCCACAATAGAAGATAAAGGACAGAAAGAAGCGTGTGATCTGATCTGGTTGATCTGAGAAACAGCAGCAGCAGCACAGTGACGCGTCTGAGTACTGGATGTCAGCTGGTCTCCACGCTCCAACATCATTAGTGTTAATGTCAAGATAATGTCCCAGAAACATCCTGCCTTTCCTTATTTGACATTTTCAGAGTCGCACTTGATGTTCTTTGAGTGTACGACTATCAGATCCTTACAGAAATGAACAACGCTAGTTTTTTTTTCACTCCCTGAGGAGAAATTTATTTATACAACTGTCATCTAACTCTCTCTCTCCCTCACACACACACACACACATATATATATATAATACAAGCTTGTCTCTGTCTGTGATGACCCTCCCCAGGAGAGCTGCCCCCGACTCTGTATATCCTCAGAGAACGCGGTCGCCATCTAGCCCGATTCCTCCAGGGAGCTGCGACGTTACACAGCTATCTGTTTTCCATCTCCAGGTTCTGCTCACTCTGAACTGCAAACTGAATGTAGTTAAGACAAAACCCAAGAAAAAAAAAAAAAAACACCTCAAAGAACATCTTGAAGTCTCTCCGTCCTTCAGGGAGAAAGAATAGCTCATCTCCTCGTGCATTACTCGCGCCTCAGATATGACAGGACGCCGGGCCGGCGGTCACCTGGCACTCGCTTGTCAACACCGACTCAAAGACAATCTCACACCTCCTGCGAGTCGAAGAACCCGCTGATAAGAACCGATCTTCACTTCAGACGGTAAATCTTGATGCTGCTGCTGCTGCTTTGTGTGAAAACGCCGCCCCGCGCACATCAATCACACCCACGACTCAAGACGAATAAAGTGCACGGCGACTCGTCTGCAGCTCTGACATAGAAAGCGTATAGTAAATCTGTTTTTATTTCTTGCAAAATTTCATATTCATAAAAGTACATTGTAGTAAAGAAAGCCCCTTGCTTTTCTGAAAATTGATTATTTCATTCAAAAGTCTGTTTTTCATGAATCAGTAGAACCCGATAATGTAATAAAACATTTCACTTGAGGGGATTGAAAATGTAATAATACGTGATAATGTAATAACTTCCCAATAATGTAATAAAGTGCATTTCCCAATACTGTTAATAACGTATTACATTATTGGGAGGTTATTACATTATCAGGTTAGCCTTCCTGATAATGTAATAATACTCCAATAATGTAATAATTTAACAGGAGATCACCCATTACTTGGTTTCAAGTGGTGTGTTCAAGGTTATGTTTCTGTGTAAGCAACACAAGCTCCAGAACGCCACCAACAGGTCAAAGTTGGACATAAAGTGCATTTTGAAATGCACTTTATTACATCAGGTTTTATTACATTTTCAATCCAAGTGATTTTTTTTTATTACATTATCGGGTTCTACACCCCCCCCATCAACAGCTCTGAATGAGCCGTTCATATCATTCACATCTACATGGAGCGGGTCAGCTCGCTGCTGGCTGCCATGTTGTTGTGTCGCCATGTTTTTACCTTCAGTAGCAGCGTGACGGTAGGAAACCGGTGGCGGACTGCTTGTTTACATAGAGGCCTGTTTATGCCGTTATCTGCAGCGGCTGCCGTCCGTCTGCCCAATTTCAGGTGAATGCAGCATGAAAAATACGACTGAGTTGCTTGAGATCTACAACCACAACACTAGATGGAGGAATTCCTACGCAATGTCCCTTTAAGCTAATCACCAGATCAGATCAGCAAATGAAAAGGCTGTTAAAACCATAGATATTTGCTTGTTGTAAAAACCACCTAGTTCTCACTTTTGTAATTTTTAAATAAAGCTCTTGAGAAAAAAAAGAAGAAGAAGCAAAGTGTGGCTCACTGCACTGTAAAAAAAATAAAAATGAATAATCTCACAGTCGGTCTAATTAACACATTTTATTGATAAGTTTTGCGTTGGTCAACAACAATATTAGATCATTTTCTAAAGGTTAATGAGCCGCGCTGCAGGGCCGTAATTCACCTTATTAAAATGTCAATGAGCAAGAGCTTTTGTATTTTTGTTTATATTTCTGGAATTAAAATTAAAAAGAAGTAGCTGTAAATGTTGCTGTAAACTGTCAAAATGTCAGAGCGGTGAAACAAGCGTGACATGTTTTTGTTTTCTTGCTGCTTTTGTTTAATTTCGCCTTAATTATATATTTTTTACTCTGCACTCATTTAGCGTCCGATCCAGACTCGCTTTTATCTCTCTCTCTCTCTCTGAGGGTCCATTAAAAACATTTCCACCGCACACGTATTGATCAATGCTATCTGCAGCCTGATGGAACAGGAGTGTGATTGCCAATGGAAACGCTGTGTTTACTTCCTTATTAGTATGTGAGCGAACGCTCTCAGCGGGGCGTCGACATCATCAGCCGGGGCGGCGGAGTCTGTCAATAGTCTCCTGTGACCGCCACCCACCGCCTGAGAAGCTTTGTTTAAGGATTGTGATGTTTCCTAATAATAATAATAATAATAATAATGATCATAACAGCTGATCCATCACACAAGTTGTGGTTATAATCAAAAGATCGTTAGTGCGACCGGGGTGAATTCAGTTAAGTATGACTGGTACTTTTTTTGTTTTGAGTTACAGCCTGTGTGTTTTTACAACTTTTCTGCATCTTGTCAAAAACATCTGTAAGGCTTCAGGCCTCTGATGTCATTAAAAGAGACATATTATGCCACTTTTCCAAGACAGAGTTGTTTTAGAGGTAAATGCAGAGACTGCTTGCTGAAAAACTGTCCTCGAAGGCAACGTGCATAAGAGGTTTTGCATGAATTTCCCTCTAAAACAACTCTGTGTGGTAACGTTGTGTTATTATCTCATAGCGTGGTGAATGTGCAGGTCACAACTTGTCCATCAGAGCGTTTTTGGAGTTGTTGGATTGTGTATTTGATGAGTTTGAAACCAAGAAATCCCATGAGCCTCCGTAGCGTAGCTCTGAGCAGCTCACGGCTCTGCTCTGCCGTTCTAAAAATAGCTTGCACTGACAATAAAAGGTAACCAACCTACTGCTATGACTATAGGGATTATGGGCCAATTTGCCAAAAAATGTTGAACTATCCCTTTATCTGCAGTGGACTTCACATGACACATAACAGCGAATGACCTTTATGACTTTAATTCAGAGGCTTTTCATCAGTGTCTCCTCAAGAAACAAAGGGATGTGGGCTTCAACACTGTTTCTGTGATTATCTGAAATTACGCTCTTACTCAAAGTGCCGTGGCTGTGTTTTCATCCTAATGGGAGATTCAGAGTGACTAAGAGTCGAGCACACAGGCTGATCCAGCTGATTGTGAGCGCTAGTTTCCACCACATGTTGCTGTGCATATATATTAATTATTTTTCAGCAGACCGGGCCCTGGTCCAGAGCTGCACCTGGCCTTTGCAGCACTTGATGCTTTGCCAGGTCCTCCTCTCTCAGAATGAACTGATATGACCAAGTCGTTCTGGCTCATCTGTTGTTTTCACTGCAGCAGCAGCAGCAGCAGCAGCAGGACGTCACCTGTGTGGACACCTGCTCTGTTTGTTTGACCCAGGACAGACGGCGCAGTCCACCACTGTACATTAGTCTCTGGTTTAAGTGAGGTCTAATCAGTTTATGTTGTGTTGTTGTTCGACTTGTTTTTGTTGGAGTAACCTTTGTGTTATTTCCCCCACGGGGCTTTTTTAAGGATAATTACCGTTTTTTACATTCTGGACCTTATTTCTGGCATAAAATACGATCATTTACTCACCCAGATAACTTTGGTGTCATTACAAATGAGCTGAGTCTACAGGGCAGCAGAATGCAGCCTCTAAATAACACATTATCTGCAGAGAAACTCCTTCATTTCACCAATATTTAGTTATGATAGGCTAGTGCTGTTCCCCTCTGAGTCCGGGGTTAGCTGTTATCAACATCCGGGGTCTGTAGGTTGACCTGCTGACCTCTGACCTGGATGATGTCATCTCTGATCTTGTTGCTACTGCTAATGCTACAGTTCGTTTCTGCATGTTTCTGACTTGTCAGAACAAAATGAGCAGCTGGATGAAGTTCAGCTTCCACAGGCTTCCTCTCCTCAGCCTGGACTCACTAAAGCATGGAGATGACATCATCCAGGTCAGAGGTCAGCAGGTCAACCTACAGACCCCGGATGTTGATAACAGCTAACCCCAGAACTAAATATTGGTGAAATGAAGGAGTTTCTCTGCAGATAATGTGTTATTTAGAGGCTGCATTCTGCTGCCCCATGTTCTCGCATTATATCGATATACGCGGCTCTCGGCTCTCTGTCCCTGTGCATTGTGCATGCTTTGCTTTACACCATGCATGTATTATATGGTAATGTTTTAGGCTTTGTGGAGCAAAATGGCTCTGGTTTGTTGACATCTCCATGCATGATCAGGGATAGATTTACATGTAGCTGCTGAGATTATTTCATCCATACTAGTCTGATGGTCAAAGACATGTGCAGTTTGCAGCTTCTTCATTTGATCCTGTTTTGTTTCATTCCATGTGGATGCAGCAGCTTCTCAGCAACTCTTCCTCCTGCAAACTCTTTATCCCTGCATAGATTTTGCAGGTAACTGGCACATTGGATTTGTTGTCATATAACTTAATTTCTTGTTTACAGCTGACAGGAAACGTCAGTGCCTGAACACACAGCGGTGTGTGTGTGTGTGTGTATCCTTTATGTTCTCATGTCTGTGTCATATTCTGATTCAGCCCAGACGTCAATGGAAAGTGGAGGCTGTCAGTTTTATGTAACGTTGATGGTACTGTGTCAGGTTGACATGCAACAGGTCTTTTCTCTGTCTGTTTGCTGTGAATACACACACACATGTATTTCTGGCCTCAGGACTGAAAAAAATCAACTGAATCCATTTTAATGGTAAAAGGAAAAAGAAAAAAAGGTCAAAGTCACCGTGACCTCATGAAGACACATTTC
Organism: Decapterus maruadsi; assembly: GCA_030347415.2. Lineage (NCBI taxonomy): Eukaryota > Metazoa > Chordata > Actinopteri > Carangiformes > Carangidae > Decapterus > Decapterus maruadsi. The sequence continues at coordinate 4,150,876 of CM064894.1, forward strand.
AAGAATTGCTGCATTAGATATGAGACAAATTCACTCAAATATTTTATAAGGATAATCATGTTATATCGAAAGGTCAAAGGTTGACCCCGCTGTGACCTCCTAACGTTCAGAAACACCTCCAGCCCTTATTCAAAGCTGAGGAGACACTGACTGTGTGGACTGATACTCAGTCTGTAGGTAGAAATGTTTAGAAACCATTTAATTTACAGGCCTATGGGATGATGCCAAGAAATAACAATACAAGTCCATGACCAGCAGATAGACGCCATCCTTTCCACTGTGTGTGCAGTAACAAGGGAGATACGGGCAGAGCTAGCGCACCGCTAATTAGCTTAGCTCAAACACTGGAAGTGTATGGGTAGTGTTAGCCTGCCTCCTACCTGAGCTGAAATCAGCATCATTTTCGCTCTAAACTCTGTAAATATATCACTTTATCAGCATTTCAAACATGTGTAGGCGAGAAAGTATCCGTTTAGATCAGCAGTGTGTCGTTAATTTGTCTAAATACCAGCTGTTTATACTTTTGTTCGGACTAATCTGGTGCTACTCAAGCTAGCCGTTGTGACCAACGCACTTCCAGTTACTTTCACAAAATAAAACACCCGTTGCCCTTTACATACAGAAAACCATGACAATAGAATTTGTGCTTTTACTTTGAAACAGGAAGCTAACCTAGCCTCGATGTAGCTAGCTTGAACCAAAATAAACCGTCTTAGCTTGAACCCTCTGTTTTGACCGATCTCGTCCCGTTAGCATTAGCATTTGACCGCTCAAGATGCCTTACTGGAGAGTTTTGTCAGCTCTGAGATGAAGATCGGCTGCTGGTTTCCATTTAGAGTAGCTGAAGAGTTTCTCTGATGACTTTAGGTTGAGGCAGGCTAACACTACCCATAGACTTCCAGTGTTTGAGCTAGCTAATTACAGGCGATACGGCTCTATCTCCCTTGTTGCTGCATGCACAGTCGAAAGGATGTGGTGTCTGTCTGCTGGTCATGGACTTGGGAATGAGGCAAGACATGAAAAAAAATGTTGGCGTATCCCTTTTATGCATTACAAATACCTCATGAAAGGTCTTATACAGTCCGAGTGAGGTGCAGGGCTAATGCCGGTATTTCCTTTTCCATTTCTTCCCGGCTTGACGGCGTCGCCATCTTGGTGGTACAGTAGTAGCACGACACCTCTACAGACTCTACCTCTACAGGGTTATCATCAGCTTGACTGCGTATGGATTCAGCCCTGTATTAGATTTCAGTAATCCATTTAAGTTTTTATACACACAGTTTGAGTTTGAAACACTACCTGATGCTTTAAACAAAAGCTCCCTGTGTGTGCAGGAGGCGGTTTAATCCTGCGTTACTGTCTGTGAGACCGTCTCCAGATGTGACTGATTCTCTTTCCCGCTAGAGCAATTTTATTATGCTGATGAGTGTTTCATCCTAATGGAAAAACCATTAGGGCAAATATATGCAAATGAAGTGCTCATTTGTTTCAACTCTGTTTGTGGCCCAAGGGTTAGATAAAGAGCCTTAATGTTTTCACCAAATGACAGTGGATTCACACAATCTCACACACACACACACACACACACACACCTGAGTTGGTGTTTGCCACGTCAGCACTTCAGTTACATCACACACCTTTGTCTTTATAGACTTTGTTTGGCTTTAGTGTAGTTTAAGACATAGTTCAGTTCAGTGGGTGTCGAAAACTTTAAAGCATTATTAAGGTATTGTGTTTTATTATATTGAATAGCTAATATCACAAAATGACAACTGAAGACACAAACACCTAAAGAAAAGATGCAAATGGGCGATTTTGATTGAGTTTTTCAGGTTAAAAGTCTGATTGTAAAAAAAAAAAGTACAATCCATGAACTTTATTAATAAAAACAAATATCTTTGACATAGCTGTTCATGTGAAGCTCTAATGTGCTGCTCTTTGTCTATTTTATCATTTTGTACCATTTTGACTCTCCTTTCTTTGTTATTTTCTTCCTACAAAAATATAATTATTTAATATTTTTGGCTAATTATGATTTCTAATTGAATATTTTCCATCAGGCTCATCATCCTGTATAATTCAGACATTTTATGGCCTCATCATTTAAAAACCAAGCCCAGCTGGGGGAAAAAAAGGCATATTTAACCATTTTTGGTCACATTATTGCTCATACTGTGACTTACTGAACAAAATATGCTAAAAAAAACAACAACAACCTGCATAATGTACATTATTGGCTGTTTATTACGTTATTGGCCTAGTATTATTGTAATAACTGATAATCAACACATCAAGTTGTGCAGTTATTGATATATAATAATAAAAATGAAGTGATAGATATATTATTACATGACCAGTTATTACATTTTAAAAGGGGCCAATAACGAAATCCACCAAAAAAAGGCCCAAAAAATAAATAAAAAATATGTTATTGGCCCAAACATTTTTTGTTTTGTGAGTTTTTACATTATTGGCTTTATTATATATATATATAAATTATTACTTTATTGGCCATTTTTATGTTATTGGGTTGCTGCAGTTGTGCTTCATGGAGAGCTCTGAACCCTGGAGGGGAGTGGAGGTATCGGAGAGGGCAGAGGGAGGAGAAGAAGATGAAGAAAGGAGAGGATAATGAACAGGAAGAAAGACAACATGTGGATGGAGGTAGAGCCTGAAATCCCTGGATGGAGGGAGGGAGGGAGGAGAAAGGAAGACAGGAGGGAGAGATGGAAGAGCAGGAGCCTCAAGAAGCATTAGGAGAGAGCGAGGTGAGGTTTGTGGGACACAGAGAAGAGAGGAAGACGGAGGATGGAGGTGTAGAAACGAGACGGTTTCACATAAACAGGTTGTTTTAGATCAACATTAACATCCCTCTATGAATAATACATGAGTTTAACTGTAGCGATAGCAACATGAGCTAAGTGTCTGACAGTGTGTGGGTGATTCCTATACGTTTCACTTATTTTATCATCTTATATTTATATCATCAGCGCTGTTTTCAGACGCAGAAGTTAAAATACTACGACTTTAAGTTTTACAGATGAACCACCTGGAGGCCTTCTCTTCTTCTTCTTCTTCTTCTTCTTCTTCTGTGCAGCAGATACCATCGACACCTTCACAGAGTTTACGCTGCTTTGTTCTTGTTGCTGCCGCTCTTTAATAACAACCTGCTCTGCATACCGTGAACATGTTGAGAGATGCTTGGTCAGCAGATGTTTTTTTTTTTTTTTTTTTTTTCCAGTTGCATGTAAAGACAAAACCACAACGAGTCGGTAGAGATGAAAAGACTCAGATGACAAGCTCTGGTTTTTTCATGAACCAGCAAACCCTTCTTCTTACATCTTAGTCTGAAACGAGCCCAGTGAAAAAAAGAAAAACAGCCCATATTGTAGGCTATAATAACAAGAGTTTGAAGTCCTGCATCGTTCATTCAATATGAATATGTATCGTAAAGAGGTCGTAAAAAATAAAAAAGAACAATAACAGTCGTTTTACTCCTGGGTCAGGACTTAACCACCACTTTAAACCGGTCCACAACGAGGCAGCTGAGTGGTTTGGTGTTTATGAGTGTGGAGCTTCCAGGCGCATTACTGCAGGGTGTTGATCACAGGCTATGAATAAGGATGGATGTGGTCTCCATGACGACGCCCACATGCAGGATTCCCGGGAGCGAGCCGCTCCACAGTCGCCATCTTGGTAGCCATCTTGGCTCAACCCCATAACACCAGCTAATCCAAATTATTTCATAGCATGGCATGTAGCTTCACTAACGCACAGGAAACACTAATATATCAAAGGGAGAATAAAAAACTCTGTTACATTTGTTGAAATGAGACAAGTATGTAATATAATAGGTACATTAGAATCACAGTTGTGGCCTAAAGCAGAAGTCCTCATCCACTGGGATCGGTTTTTACATAATGGATTGGATCAAATCTTGAAATTGTGTTGTTCAAAACTAAAACCAGATTCTGAATCTTGGTTTTAATCTGGATCAAACCTGCAGTTTGTGTTGTTCAAAAGTTTTTAGTAGGATTCCAATTACGACAGTTTGATAATAAATAAATAAATAAATAAATAAATAAATAAATAAATAAATAAATAAATAAATAAATAAATAAATAAATAAATAAATAACCCAGGATTATTGTGATCCCAGCAGTTTGGTGGATTCAAGGTGGATTTCAGGAACAAATTGTAATTTCAAGTCAATTCAATTAAACAAAAAGCAACATTTATAATATAAATATTGATATTTTGCAGATGTCCACAAAAATAGCTTTCCTCCAACTACTGGATAATTAAATGAAAATTTAAATTTGTATTTTGAATTTTGAAGTTTCAATTTGAAACACATGGAAAAATATTCACAATACAAATGTATATGTGTTGTCTATGTGATTTTTTATTTTATTTTATATTTAAATAGACACGGAAGAAACAAAAAACAGGACAGAAAACATTGCATACATCCATATTTTCAAATAAACACACTGCCGTCAGTGTGATACAGTTACATTTAGAGCATTCATTATCTGGATTTGGTAATATTGGAAAGTTTGTATCTGGATGAGACTGATCCAATCCAACCATTTGTTTAAAAATTGGATAAAATTTCTTTTAAATTTTATGATTATTCCATCCTGGATGGCTGGATAATTAAATGAAAAAATTTTGATGAATATTGTGTTTTACAGAGTTGTGTTGTATATTTTTGTTATTTTGTTGTAGTTTTTTTCTTTAATAAACAATAGTGCATATTTCTTTTAATACCATAGCTTAGAATAAACCGTTTAAGTTTCTCTGGTTATCTTAAGTTTGAAGAAGCTTTTTCCAGTATGTTAACAGTTTGCATCGTCTCCTCTCGTGGGGATGTATCTACAAATCTTAATTTCAGTCTATGAAATGTCCAGAACTAATGAGAGATCAGTGCACGGACAAAGTGGATGTTCCACATCACCTAAGTTTGATGCTATGATTGCCATCGTATCAGGATTTCTCTAACGACTTTACACCAACATATTGACCTGCAGCGATTTCCTCCAGTCACTGTGTTTAGAAATGCATCAGCCAACGGTTTCCATTCATCCGAGGGGTTAAACGTGCAGCGACAATTCACGACCGACCTCCCTGTAAACATCAAAGACGCTCATGCTGCTGATGTTTTCAGCAAAATATTGAATGTTTGACTCAGTGAAAGTCTGTACATGTCAATCAAAGGTCACATCCAGCAGAACAAACCGTCAATAAATAGATTATAAAAACAATTGAATTGCCTTGTAAAGCTCTGTCATCAGGAGACAATTCACCCAATTTAATTTACATAATGACTTTCTGCTTTGCTCAGATATAATGAAGGACTGTTGTCTCTCCCTCTCTCTCTGCTGCAGGAGGAGAGTCACATTGTCTCTGCAGCAGGAATATCTGAAACTTTATAACTTGTATTAGCTCATTAGCTTTAACTGCTGGACAAGTGGCTCCTCTATCTACTAAAGCATAATAGTACCATCAACCTCCACCGCCATAGCCCGGCTTTTAGGGAGGCTGAATGAATAGATTTTTTTTTAATACTTTGTGCTAAAAAAAAAAACTTTCAAGATTATCATCACTATCATTAATCCAGCTCAGCTCTGAGGCTAAAAAGCAAAAAATACCGAACTCTCCTTTTTCACTGATGGATGTAAAATGCACTACTGGTTACGCTGAGGTCAGCCTCTTTCAGCTGCTCCACCAATATTTCTCCTCCAGGTGCAATCAACCATGTCGAATCAAAACACACACTTACAGTACAGCTGCTTTTACTTCTCACTTCCAGTTTTTTTTTTTTTTACTTTTTCCTACTTTTTTTTTTTTTTAACAGCTTCCATTGAGAGCGATCATCCAGGACCTGCCGCCCTCACGGAGCAGCTGAGTCTCCCACGGCCACTGATCTGTGACTTTCTCTCAGCCTCAGATGTTCACAGCCAATTTGCAGGACTTCTGCACAGCTTCTTTTGTGATTTTGTAAAAACACAGACAAGGTGCAGGAAGAGGGGGGGGGGGAAAGCAAAGAAAACTTTAGATTTGCACTTCCCATCCTGTTCCTGCAGAGATCCTGTGCTGACAACACCGATTTGTGGTGGAAGTTCATGTGAGCTGCAAAAGTAAATTCACCTAGAAAATCTGTAGACAAGTGCAGTGGCGTGCACGTGTTAAAGTGTCTCCTGGGAGCAAGTGCCCTCATGGAGCCAAAACGCGTGTTTTTCCTGGTTTCTCTCTATGTTTCTGGGCTCCATGTGGCTCGCAGTCCGCCATGTCTCACCAAACTACTGCTTAAAGGGATAGTTCAACATTTTTGGCAAATTGGCCCATCACCATAATCCCTATAGTCATAGCAGTAGATTCGTTACCTTTAATTGTCGGTGCAAGCTATTTTTAGAACAACTCTGTGTGGAGGTTCTGTTATTATCTCATAGCGTGTTCTGGTCCAGGTCCCAGAACCAGAACCACCAGGACCAGACCAGAACCAGAATTGTGTACAAGAACCGGTTCTGAACCTGGTTCCAGAACCAGAACCAGAACCGGAACCAGAACTTGTCCCGGGATAAGAACTGGTTCTGGTACCGGGACCAGACCTGGTCCAGACCCGAACCGGTTCTTACCAGAACCGGAACCGGAACCAGGACCAGAACCAGAACCGGAACAAGAACCGGAACCAGAACCGGGACCAGAACCAGAACCAGAACCGGAACCAGAACGGGAACCGGGATAAGAACCGTCCCGGTTCAGACCTGGTTCCAGACCCAGAACCGGTTCTTGGGACCAGAACCGTTCTGGTTCTGGACCAGAACCGGAACCGGGACAAGAACCGGAACCAGAACCGGGACCAGAACCGGAACCGGTACCTGAACCAGAACCAGACCCGGAACCGGTACCAGAACCGGTACCGGGACAAGAACCGGTACCAGAACCAAAACCGGTACCAGAACCGGAACCGGGACCGGAACCAGAACCGGGACAAGAATCGGTGCCAGAACCGGTACCGGGACCAGAACCGGAACCGGGACAAGAACCGGTACCAGAACCAGAACCCGGACAAGAACCGGTACCGGGACCAGAACCGGAACCGGGACAAGAACCGGAACCAGAACCGGGACCAGAACCAGAAGCAGAACCGGGACCAGGACCAGGATCAGGACCAGAACCGGAACCGGGACAAGAACCGGGACCAGAACCAGAAGCAGAACCGGGACCAGGACCAGGATCAGGACCAGAACCGGAACCGGGACAAGAACCGGAACCAGAACCGGTACCGGGACCAGAGACAAGAACCGGTACCAGAACCAGAACCCGGACAAGAACCGGCTCATGGGATTTCTTGGTTTCCGGAACCAGGACCAGAACCATCAAATACACAATCCAACAACTCCACAACGCTCTGGTGGACAAGTTGTGACCTGCACATTCACCACGCTATGAGATAATAACACAATGTTACCACACAGAGTTGTTTTAGAGGGAAATTCATGCAGAACCTGCCGTTGCCTTCAGGGACAGTTTTTCAGCAAGCAGACTGTGCATTTACCTCTAAAACTCTTGTCTCGTGACCTTTGCATTTGTTTTCAGCTAAACCTGTGAGAAACCAATCCATGGAGCGTGGATAACGTTATTCATCATCTACTATGTGTATATTTGTGTAGTCTTATCGTCATAAACAAGAGATTACGGGTTACGGGGCGCGTTTGTGTTAAGAGACGCTAAGTGGAAGGCAGAAAGCCTCCATTCTCCCTGGTCGTTACAAGTCATTTATTTAACCAACACTAGGACTCTGAAGCTTTTTCATTAAAGTAAAAATGCAGCAAAGTTAAGCTAAAAATCCTGCACAGCTCCTCTTTAAATTGACCTTGTTAAATTGCTATAAATCATTCTTTTGATGATTCAGTGACCTCTGCTGGCCGGAGTCTCTCTGAGACGTTGCAGCACCACCTCTTTTTTAAGTGAAGCACATTCATGAGGAAGATGCTGCCACGAATGATCAATGCTCTTAACACATCAAAAGCGAAGGACGTGTGTGAAGTGGACACTCATACACACCGGGCGGGGGTCGGGGGGGTGGGGGGGGGACACAAATGAAATGCAGAGTTAACCTCAGCTCAGTGCGGTGCAAGTCTGTGTTTTGTCAATGAGTTGAATTTCCTTCCACTTCTTCCATCAACTTTCAGCGTCGGGTCATTGCAGACACGGCGCTGACGACTGGAGATAAAGTTACTTCCTCATCTGGAAAGAAACTGGACTGGATGAATGAATGAATGGATGAATGGATGGATTCACCACCCACTGTCTGGGGTCCCAATGACTGGAGAGAAGGCTGTCTGAATGTTGGTGTTGTCCTGGTCGACCGGGTCCTGGAAAGGATTTGGAAGACAGGTAAACACACACTCACACACACTGACAGACTGAACACACACAATGACTCACACATAGAATTTAACTCTACAACAGTGTCTAATAGAGCTTTTTACAAACTGTAAAAACCTGTTTCTTGATGCGACCACAGAGGAGGTAGAACCAGGATCCTCGGCTCCGCCCACTTGTCCATCTCCTTGGAGTTGTTTTAGAGGGAAATTCATGCAAAACCGCTGATGCACGTTGCCTTCAGGGTCAGTTTTTCATCAACAGTCTCTGAATTTCCCTCTTAAACAACTCTGTGTGGTAACGTTGTGTTATTATCTCATAGCGTGGTGAACGTGCAGGTCACAACTTGTCCACCAGAGCGTTGTGGAGTTGTTGGATTGTGTATTTGATGAGTTTGATGAGGGAAACCAAGAAATCTCATGAGCCTCCGTAGTGTAGCTCTGAGCAGCTCACGGCTCTGCTCCGCCGTTCTAAAAATAGCTTGCACCGACTATTAAAGGTAACAAACCTATAGGGATTATGGCAATGGGACAATTTGCCAAAATGTTGAACCATCCCTTTAAAATGATAACTCACGCCTAGTGTTTATTGTTTTTAGGATCAGGTCCTGGTGTTGTTCACTACACTACTGACTCCGACTGCCATGAACACAACTGAGTCGTCTTTCAGCGGAGAGTAAAAGCAACAAACGGGCATATTCCCCCTAAAAAAAAACGAAACACTTCGCCGACACCTTGTCATCAGTATGCAGTGTTGCATGTTGCAGTGTCACTGTAGATGGACCATTTCATCATCTCACTGCCACCAGACATCACATCTGTCTTCTCCTGTGATGTCTCCGGCTCGTCTGGCTGCGGAGTCTAATAGCAAAGCGAGCAAACATTTCATATGTCATGAGCGTGACAAACAACAACAACAACAACAACAACAACAACAACAACAACAACAGCAGCTAACAAGACGGGTCTGTTCTTAAAAAAACCAAACACGACGGGCACCTTCTTCCTCTCTGTGCTTTTTACTCAGCAGCTCTGCAGCTCCACTCAGGTTATCAGGTTATTAACGGCTCCGTCGGCCGCTGATGTGTAAACATGTGGTTATTAATCAGTTTCTGATTTGTTGTAGAAATAAACAATCCAGGAAAAAAAAACAGGCCACATGGCGTTTTTAAGAGTATTAAAGTGCAGAGAGACGGAGGTGAATTGGTCACAGAGTGTGATCAAAGAGTTAGAGTTATGTGTGCGTGTGTGTGTTTGTGTGATTGAGAGTGTGCGCTTGATAAATGCTGCACTCAACCACAATGTATTTATGGTTCAAAAGGGAAAGAGCGAGTGTGTGTGTGCGTGTGTCTGTGAATATATAACCAGAACAAATGACTGCACTCTCTTTCATACAAGCTCACTGTGTTAAATGAATTACAAATTACTGCTGGAGAATATGGCAGCTCATAAAAGTGGCGCCATCATGGTTTGAGACCGCGATGAAAAAAATAATTACCAAACAGTTTCCACGGAAGGAAAGAAGGAGGGAAAATAAAAAAAAACACCAACATACAAGTCTAGAAACTCAAAGAATCAGTAAAAACAGATTTATTTCAATAACAGCTTCCCTGACGGAGGCCGTTCTTCACTTTTGAAGAAACTTCCTTAAAGGACAATTCCGTGCAAATTCATATTTTCCTAACATTTTAGAAGGAATCTGAAGATTTTCAGTTTAATTGCTCCTGTTTTGCTGTAGTTGTGTCTGTCCCCGTTGTTTACATCCCTCTAAGCCGCCATTTTTTTTCCATAAACATCAGATGGAGAGTCAAACACGCACCGAGAAATTTATTTACTTCAAGCAAGCTGACATGTTTGTAAAACTAGATCTAATTCAAAGTCTTGCAAACTTCTCGGTGCATGTTTGAGTCGTCATCTGATGCTGTCTGTGGAAAAAAATTGCAGCTTTGAGGGATGTAAACAACGGGGACAGACACAACTACCGCAAAACAGGAGACATTAAACTGAAAATCTTCAGATTCCTTCTTTTAGAGCTAAAATGTTAGGAAAATACAGCCTGAGTTGAATTTGCACAGAATTGTCCTTTAAAATCTTTTTTCTCCAAGAATCCAACACTTCACTGCAGTGCTTTAATAAACGCTCATCTCATGCAAAGGCTTCTGGGAGAAAAAAAAACAACTCATTGGACTCTTATCTGTAATGAATGGGCACCGTGTGTGTGAGGTTTCAGTCCAGCTCATCATCATCATCATCATCATCATCATCATCATCATCATCATCACGGGGCTGAGTGCCTCTTCTGCTCGGTGATGAATGATCTCGTGTTATCGTCTCCGCCTGGAAATCCATCGCTACCTGTCCTCGCTCTGATCTTAACGCCACGATGAAGCTCCTCTCCAGCAGCTTGCCCACCGCGCTGTTTAATCTGTTTATTTTTATTTGACCTAAACTAATGCTCAGAGGAAACACTTTAACATCTGACTTGTGTTTATCTATCTATCTATCTATCTATCTATCTATCTATCTATCTATCTATCTATCTATCTATCTATCTATCTATCTATCTATCTATCTATCTATCTATCTATCTATCTATCTATCTGCATTTTCAGAAATAAGAAAATTTCACTGTCATTGTCATTTAATGCCATTTAAAAAAGATTGTAAAAAAAAAAAAAAAGACAGTAGCACATAAACAACAGTAAAAAACAACAACAACAAAACACAGCAGAGTTCAATAGAGTCACAAAAGGCAGATTCACACTAATAATAAAACTAATATTACTGTAATTTTGGACCAAGTTTTTTTTTACCTGCCACAGGAGAAAGTGTGAACACATCGTTACACCAGTTCTGCATCATCCCAGATTTTTACATAAGAACAAGATCAAAGACTGAAGTGACAGATGAGTCTGACTCACTTCTCTTGGATGAACCAATGTCAAAGTTCAATAGTTCATATTTCAGTTCTTTTGATTTATCTTGCCATTTTACTTTACTGTTTGTTTCTTTGATCAGAAACTGTGTTCATTTTTGATTGATTGACTGTTTTGTATCAGTAATTGTGCGTGTCCCTCTTCCTTCGGGTGTTGAGGACAGGCCTTAAAGGAGTCATAACCTGGTTTTTTACGTATCCAGCCCCCCTTGGATCGCTTTGGATCACTTCGTTAAACTTATTAGAAAAAAAAAAAAATTAATCAAACATTGAGCTTGTTCTGACCCTTTTTTGTCCGGTTCTATCACTGAGATTCTGGTACGAGGTTTTGACTGGTCCGGATGTGATTGTATAATATGTTCTGAGGCCGATTCTGCTTGATTCTGGTAGGAAGGACAGAGGTACCAGTTCTGGGGCTTGCCTGCATGCAGACTCCAAAATATAAACAGCCCCCTGGAGTGGACGGGGCGGGGTTGGGTGGTGAAAGAGGGGTGGGCTTATGCAAGTAGTGACATCACCGTAGGAGCAGAATCAAAATCTCATGCTTTAGGAAGGCACACCATTGTGTGCTATTCCTGTTCGGAAAAGGTTCTGGTAAAAAACGGTTCTGCTTCAAACTCCAGCTTTTCAGGCAAGTTTCAACTGAGGTCAAACACCAATATGCATGTTTTAACAAGAGAAATTGCGATTTCCTGGTGATGACTCCTTTAACTTTTACTGTAAGTTTGACACTTTTTATAACGTGCATCCTATTTCGTACTTCTTTTACATTATTTGGGTGTCTAATTGTGTGTCTCTTCGTAAGCACCTTGCAGTTCGTTATGTATTCCTGCTAAACAATCTTGAGTTATTGAACGCAGCATTTTGATGTAAGAGACTCAGACTCACCACATCATCAATTTGCTTTTTGTTTGACAATATACAATAATAACCGTCTTTAATTTAACCATTGGACCATTTTTTGGCTGCAAGCGGCCTATCCCATCTCTTAAGTTTAAAATATGCCCCTTTAACCCTTGTGCTACATGCTATAAACTCCGAGTCTTGGATAAATGTGTCTTTCCGTTGTGACAAAAGCATCATGTGTTGATGGCGGAGTGTGAGAGAATCTTTTGACAGACACGTTTAGCTCCGTCATTTGTCACGGGGGAAATAGATGCATCCAGTGCAAGCTCAGCTCCTGCCGTCCTGACAGGTGATTAATGTGAAAGCTGCTGCATGGGGGAGGGGGGGGGGGGGGATGATAAATCTACATATTAGAGTCCTGGCTGTGCTCGTACATGATCCTGAAGTGGCTCCGGCTCCATCACAGATGAGCTTCATTGCTAGTGATATTCCCCCAAGGACGGGGCAAATGTTATGTTGATGACGGAGATATAATAGAGGTGTGGGGCGTTGCTGTGTGTGTGTGTGTGTGTAGCTTTGGGTGCATTATCATGGAATAATGACAAAGAGAGGAGCACCTTGCATGTTGTAATGTGCAGCCATCAGCTGAAGGAGTGTTTAGGGCTGCAGCTGCTCCATTAGTGGGATGGAGGTGAGTAGCAGCGATAAGTCAGTCTGTGGTGATCATGAAGGGCACGCGACAGGCAGGACGGCCCCGTCCAGTCATCGGCTTCGCTCTTTATAAACAACAGGCTTTACATCATCCATCTATACATATTACACCCCTTTCCCACTGGCTTTTGGTACTATCCCTTTAAAGAAAAATAAAGATGTTCATTATCTATTAGCTTTTGGTGACAGAGGGAACGGCCTCAAAATCCCCTTCAGTTGGCTCGGCTCTGATCAAGGGGGCAGTTGTCGGTCTGAGAAGTGAAAAAAAACTGCAATCCCCTCTTCTTCCTCTGGGGGCAACATGTCTCCATAGACCCCCATGTTAAAATCGCCGACTTTACGTCCTCAATAAACATGATCAAAGCCTGGTGTCAGGACGTTTTTTGGTCTCAATCGATAGTTTCTACCCCCACACACTCTGAGGAGGGTGAATATTTTTAAACTCTACTGTTTTACTGTTATTAGGATAAAATTCTGGCCAATTAGGGCACGGGAATGTTGATTGACAGGTCCATGGACAGCTGCTTCGAGGCCAGTGGGCGTGTTCTCGGTCGACCAATCCAACATGGCGCTGTTTAGGCCGCCATATTTGAGTCACAAAAACGACTGCACAAAACCAACGGGTGACATCACGGATGCTAGGTCCATATTTTTTTTACAGTCTATGGCTCTGATTGGCCTGCAGTGGGAACGCCAGACCCGGATCAACCCGCTAATCTATGTGATAATGTTGAGCGTTATACGCACATCAACAAAGTTCTGCTCGCAATCGAGACGAAAGATCAAACAACGCTGACCAAAAAAGATTGAAATAAGAAGAAGCGACAGTCTGTTTAACTGACGTGTTGTGCTGCAGACGTCCATCGGTCTGATGTAGCACCCTTATTTTTGAAATCAGTCTTTACGTTACTTGCAGGTGGGAGCTTCTCACAGGATTTTGAAATCTCAATCTCAATAGCTAAGTCAGAAAAAAATTACTTTGTCAGAAAAACAGAAAAACTATTCAAAAAATCCAAAAAAAAACCTCAGAAAAACAGGATTTTTAAAGATTATTATTATTCAAGTGAATGAAATACGCTTCCCTATAAAGAGTTGACCTAACCACTAACCTGTCTGCGGACTCTGACCATCAGAGACTCACATCTCGGCAGCGTTGATGCCATGAGCCCCCGTGAAGCATCAGATGGTCGACACAAAGAGAAGCCCAGACCCAGGCCAAGGCGCTGGAGCATCGAGCCGGTCCCGGCTGCCAATCGGTGGCCAATCACCCCGACTGCATCCACCTGGCTACTATACAGGAGCCTGCCAGGCACAAAAAGCAGCAGCAGATGTGGAGGCCGTCTTTGTTTTGGCCCGAGACCTCTCAGTCGCCGTCTGACACGTCCTCGGATGACCACGCAGATCCTGAGACTTAAAAAAACGCTGCCAGACACAGACAGTTGGATGATATCTGTCCATTATAGCCAGGAATAAAAAAAGCTCTGTGGTCGTCCTCGCTGTAATTCTCACAGATCGGCTGCATTCAGATCTGTTATTTACTGCAGATTATGATCGATAAACCCTTTAAATCTCAAGTTATTGCAAAGGATCTGCAAGAATAAATATATAAATGTGATTTTGTAAAGTTGGACAACTTGAAACTGAAACAACAAGAGGGATATTTATCCTCAGAATCACATTTCTATATGTAGTCTATTGATTAGTCGAGTATTGAGCGCTAGGTACAGAGGCTCCCCGGGCGTTATTTATGTCAATAAATACATAAAACATGTATATTTTTGGTCTTCCTCTTGAATCATGAACATTTCCTCTGGTCCAGAATGGCATTTTATTCCCATTTGGACCCAACTCTTGACCCAAAATAAGAGTAAAACTGAACTCAATTGAAGGTGGTCTGCAGGCGAATGCACCGAATAGCGTCACTGTTGACCCTTGAACAACTCATTCAAGTCCAATCTACTGGAGGTGAGGTACTGAGAGCTTCCTCCCTGAAGGTATCACCTGTAAAGAACAGGCTGGGGGTCGGGATGGAGCGGAGGAGGGGGGGGGTCATCACTGAGGTGGGTCGACACAGACTCTGAGCCAGATGATAGAGCTATAATAATTTCCTTCCACAGCAATGATAACAGTGGATTCCTGCCAAAGCATGGGGGCAGAGCTCTGATAATGGCTCGATTGCTTGAATATTAAAAGTCCCGTTTCTTCTGCAGGAGATACAGTATAAGGTAAAGAATGAATAAATCCAGGACCTGTAACCCATAAAAGGTTATTGGTGGGGAAAAACTCAAGTGATGAAGATAAAATATTCACAGCATTTGCTCTTAAAAAGCCTTAATGTTTATCTATTTTTCTCATATTGACGAGGATCAAACACAAATTTTGGCTGTTTACCCAATATGTTTCTATTAGTTTCTCTTCCTTCCCTCCATTTCATTTTCAATATTTTGCAAAAATGAACAAAAAATAAAA
Organism: Decapterus maruadsi; assembly: GCA_030347415.2. Lineage (NCBI taxonomy): Eukaryota > Metazoa > Chordata > Actinopteri > Carangiformes > Carangidae > Decapterus > Decapterus maruadsi. Next base: position 4,166,230 of record CM064894.1, read on the forward strand.
GTCGATTGAAAATTGATTGATCCGATCCATTCAAATCCAAAAAAAAGTTAAATTGTAAAATAAAATAAAGAGAAATTCAAAGCCACTTTAAAAGTTATGCAACTTGAAATAGTGATAATGGCTCCAAAATAACTTTGATTAAATTTAAATAGAGAGTTTAGAGGAAAGTTGAGATTTTTCTGGAGATATGTTTATGGATCCATCCAGTTTATGGTTGTAGCCTATTGTTTGGTCTGGGAGACAAATCTCAATCCCTCGTGTTTCCTCTGGGGTGCGGTGTGGTGGGGGTTGTGGGTAGTGTTGGTTGTGTTGTGGCTCTGCAGCAGCATTTACTTCAAATGGCGGTCGACGTCGTCTTTGAGCAGAATATGCAAATGCTGGGGCAGAAAGGTGGATCTGTCGGTTTAATGACTGTGTTTATACGACAGTTTGTGAATATCAAGATGACGGTTGAAGCTACAGCTGCCTCTAATTGTGGGGCTGTGAGGCTGGCTGCTCGCTGGATGGGGATTAACTTCAAAAGGGAGTCAATCAACTCCCATTCCATCCTCTCCTTCCACCCCTTCACTCTCTCTTCTTCTTCTTCTTCTTCTTCTTCTTCTTCTTCTTCTTTCCCTCCATTCTTCTTCTCTCCTCTCTGGTAATGTTTGTGGTCTCATTCCCCCGAAAAAGTAACCACAATAATTTTGGTGCCTAAACCTAACCCATATTGTAGTAACCATGGAAACAAAGGTATCCGTGTGTGTAGGTATCCTTCTTTCAGTGCAGTCCAGACATTTGTTAATGTAACCATGACAACAGCGGGCTAGTAGTGTAGTATAGTATAGTGGCCTACATCTGTTCAAATTCAGTTTGAAATTGACAGAGCGTCTCTTAAAGGGATAGTTCAACATTTTGGCAAATTGGCCCATTGCCATAATCCCTATAGTCATAGCAGTAGGTTCGTTACCTTTAATTGCAAGCTGTTTTAGGAACGGCGGAGCAGAGCCGTGAGCTGCTCAGAGCTACACTACGGAGGCTCATGGGATTTCTTGGTTTCTCTCATCAAACTCATCAAATACACAATCCAACAACTCCACAACGCTCTGGTGGACAAGTTGTGACCTGCACATTCACCACACTATGAGATAATAACACAACGTTACCACACAGAGTTGTTTTAGAGGTAAATTCATGTAAAACCGCTGATGCGTGTTCCCGTCAAGAACAGTTTTTCAGCAAGCAGTCTCTGCATTTACCTCTAAAAGAACTCTGTCTGGTTACGTTCCATTATTATCTCATAGCGTGGTGAATGTGCAGGTCACAACTTGTCCACGAAAGCGTTTTGGAGTTTTGGGATTTTGTATTTGATGAGTTTGATGAGGGAAAAATTCCTTTAGCCTCCCTAGCGTAGCGCTGAGTAGCTCACAGCTCTGCTCCGCCGTTCTAAAAACAGCTTGCACCGACAACTAAAGATAACTAACCTACTGCTATGACTATAGAGATTATGGCAATCGGCCAATTTGCCAAAATGTTGAACTATCCCTTTAAATAAAGTGAAGTCAGCGCAAACCTAATGATTTTGCCATAATTGAGCGGCCCTGCTATTAACTACATCAGTTTTCTTCATGAATATATCTGTTAATTAAAACAATATCATACCATACCAATGTCAAAGAGGAGTTTAACCCTACAATTTCTTCAGAATTATATTAGAAACCCACTGAATTCCCCTTCATCTCCAGTGTTAAAGGACACCGTCATCTTTGATCACTCGTGTCTTGTGTTTAACTCTGGGTAATGTGAACAGGTTTCCTCACAAGCAGAACATTTGCTCGTGCATCTTTAATGACACTGGTGCTTTTCGGATTTTCATCATCATTTGTGAAGTTTGGTGGTGATTCCTTAGGACTGGAGCTCTGAAACACTAATGACTGGGTGAAGTATCTGTGGCATTAAAGGAGGAGTGGAGGAAGATCGAGAGACTGGAAGAATTCAAAGCTCTCACTTCACTATGAGCATATGAAATTTTTATTAGTCTCTTATAACAGTGAGATTAAAGGTGCAAGAGCAAAATACATCTCAGAGCTCATCACCTCCAACCAGCGCTGTTCTTGATTCTAGTTTAATAACACTGAGTGATTAGTTAACCCCAGTTCTCCTCCAGTTTCCTCTCATGCAGAGTGTGAGAGGGGTTTTAACCTTCTACCTTGATAGAATAAAGGATCAGTCCTGATATTATTGCTTCAGTGGTTCTTGTTATAGTTTTTCTCCACATCTGTAATTCATTACTATTACAGGTTTGGTGCTGCTCAGCTCAATTTTTTTAGCCACTGTGCCGATAACTGTCAGAGCTGGAGGTAACCCCCCAAAAAACACAGTTTCGGCCTTGTGAACTCATATCAATATCTCTGCATTATGGAGGGAATTCTTTCAGATTTAGATGAATTATTAAATTGATTGTAAATTGTTGTAGGTCAAAAATCAGTCAAAGGTCAATATCACCTGAAAAACATGGTTTGGGCCATGAAATGCTAAAATATCTCCATAATGCTTTGATTGATTTATTTGAAATTTGGTGCAAAAATTAACTTTGACCCATGGATGAGCTGATTAATTGTGGTGGTCAAAGGTCAACGTCAGTGTATCCTTACAAATCTTTCACTCAGTAAGTAGTCAGGACTTTATGCAAGAGGTGATTCTAGTTTTCACCGTATTTGGCTCCAATATGTGGAAATAATTTAACAGCATGGTATTTTTTAGTCTGTTTCTATGCTGATGACACTAAACTTTATCTACTTATCTTCAGCTATCTACTTATATCAGCGATCCGGTTGTTTTGACTAATGCTGCGTTCCAGGCAGGCTTTTAAAACCGTAAATTACAGCTTCAAGTCACGACTTACGACTTTGTAGCGTTCCAGGTAACCCGTAACTCGTGTTTTTACCGTCCTGTTGTCTGTGAAAGTCACTATAACGGCCTCTCGTAACTTCCGACCTGTGAAGTCGTACCAAATCGAACTGGTACGACTTCACAGGTCGGAAAAACACGAGTTACGGGTTGCCTTGAACGCACCATGAGTTAGCAGCCCCCGCCCTCGTCATGGATCTATCGTCCCTCGTACCTACGTCACCACATACACGCGCATCCCTTGGCTGCACACACAGCCCTTCATGCCGTTCTCTCTCCTCATTGGATAACACTTGTGTCCTACAAGGAAAATTTTCTCCTTGAGTTACAGCAGAGCAGAGTGACGGAGAGACTCGTGTTTCGGCCCAAACACTCTATGGAAGTGATTGCTGACGGAAAATAGGACTATTTAGGACTTATATTAACAAAAACATTCCACTGACTTATGCTTTAAACTCTGAGTAAACAGTGGTGTTGATATGTGAACCCAACAGAAGCACAGTTCCTTCAGTGGCCATTCAAATTCTTGGACAAACATCACCACATCATCAGCAAAGAGGTGGAACTCAAAATGTCTTATTAGGGACTTGACTCTTTTTTATATATATAGGTAAGGGGGAATTTCCGTTTTTTACAATCTGGACCTTATTTCTAGCATAAAATACGATCATTTCCTCTCCCAGATAACTCTGGTGTCATAATGAGTCCTTCCAACAACCTTCCAACGTGGCTCTAAGTTGGATCTAATTCCGTCGGAAGGACTCGTAATGACACCAAAGTTATCTGGATAAGTAAACGGTCATATTTTATGCTAGAAATAAACAGCTTAGTTTCCTGAATTTGAAGCTTTTCATCTGCTAATTTCGAGAGCACACACACCCTGCGATCAAAGAGGTTCATCACAGCTCTCCCTCTAATTGGTTTGGTTTCATTTGTGAAAACATAAAACACTCCATCGTGTTTTTTATTCCCCGTCTATGACAGATCACAGAGAAAAGCCACCACAGTGTCCAGAACAAACAAAATGATTGTTGTGACCCCAAATGATGTATTTAATTACTGCATCACTTACTGTATCTGACCAGCTGTAGGAGTAGACCTACTGATCTTATGTAATCTAACGCTATATATTGAGTACAATGGACTTAAATTAGAGAGTTGATATCTCTCCGGTTTGCCTTGTGCTTAACATTCAGGTGTAAACAAACCCTCTCTCAGGTTCTCCACTGACCTAAATCTGCTAAATCGACTCTAGAGAGAGACGAACTGCAGATTTCAAGCTTCCTAATTTTGGATGTCTTCTGCATTTACCATTTCTAAACATACAGGCTGATTAAAGATTTAAATTTATTTCTGCAGCCTGAGCTTTTCACAAATTAATAACCATACAAGCCTTTTCTTCCCCTCGCTCCTGATCACCTAAATCCAAGAGCCAATTTCCTCGGCTTTCGCATCATAGCAGAACAAATGATGCGTTGTGACGGTTCTGCTGTCAAACCTTAGAGTTGCTGCTCTGCTCTGACTCTGTGATTTAGCTCATGCAGAGCCCTGGATGGTCAACAGGGCGTGGAGTGTGAGGCCTCAGAGGGCCGAGGTGGGTGGGGGGGGGGGCTGGGGGATGGGGGGGGGTTCTGATTTGCAGGTGGAGACGAGGCAGCGGAGAGAAAACAAGGCGAGATTACTTCATGTATCAGTGAGCACCAGGGAGAGGAGGAAAAGGCATCCTCCAGCTATGCTTCTCCTCTCGTATGAATAATACATCCAGAATTCATAATGCATGATCAGAGTTATGAGAGTTATCCTGCCTGTCGCTCCTTACTTTTATTTATCTGGTTGGGTGAAGATGCATTGAGCCTTTGCTCTTTTGTTGCACGCTTCAGCGACTCAGGGAGACACGTGGGACCCCCAAGGTCAAAGATGTCGGCATTTTATTTTCATTGACAAGACTGTACTTTAATAATGTCCTCAGATTTACTAGCAGTCGTATTGCTAATTATTGCATCATATATATCATCACTTGACTTGACTACGATATGTATGTTAACTGAGCTTTACAAATACGGCTGGTAGAGACTGATCCAGGAGCAGCTGAACACTCTCTGTTTCTTCTATGGAATCTAAACAGTGATTGGATACTGGCGGTTTTTCCCCATCCTAAACCAGGTGAATCCCCAGCCTGGTTCTTGTGGCTCATGTGGCTTGTCGATAGGATGCACTACAGTTTGTTGTGTAATATACAGTCCTATATTCTGTAGTACAGTGTACGGTAATGAAAAAGTATCAGAGGGTGTATGAACACAACCCAGACGGCTTCATTTCTCTTTGCAGAAAAAAAAATGTTGAGGCCGACTTCCAATTCCCTGAAAACTGGGGAAACAATCACAATGACGACAGCATTTGTTTACATGCAACAAGGCCGCCACCAGAGAGCAGCTGTTGTTCGATTTGGCTGTCAGTTTGATTTTGAGAGACTGTAATAATTGCTTTTTCACTAAAAAGTGAACACCGAGTATTAGCATCACGTTTCCAGTCGTTCTGCATTCATCAGCTGCATCGTTCCTCTGGCTGGTCTGAGGTCTGTCCAGGTAGACGCCGGCTGCTTTTTGATCTACGTCCATTTTGCAATATGTGTCTGGTCTGGTGTTAGTTAAAGTGTCTGGACGTAGATTATCCAGAGTCATCAGCTTGTAGAAATTGTTTGCGATTACTTTCCCGGCTTTGTTTATTTCTGCTGCTGCAGGAACTCTGTAAATTATCCAGTTTCTTCATGACTCAAAAGTGTGTTTTTCTATCTTTTTCAGGTTTTGTTTGATTTTTTTTTCCTTGGGCAATTAAATTCTCCTTTTGTACCGTTAAATGTTTTTCACTGTTGAAATTTCAAAGAAAACTGGAAAAACCAGTGCACGATCTATAAATCTACATACATATAAGGAGGGGTGCTAAGGAACCCGTTTCATGAGATTAGGTGGAACTTTTTTTTATTTTACCCTGCAGGCAAGATATTCAAGATATTCTTCTTGTGTTAAGAAATATCAAAGAGGAAAATTGAATATTGATCAGTATTGATGGTGCATGGCTCAGTGCAGCTTTTCCACTCTCTACATGTTACTTCAGCTCTTTCTACAGATGATTTGGATGTTTCCATTGGAGGCTTCACCACACAAAAAAAAACACCTGTCTTCTCTTCATTTTGACTCCTCTGACCTGAAATACAGCAGCACCTTGGTTGCCACAGTTGCAATAATAAACATGCCGACTGAGAAAAGGAACAGGTTTTATAATAGATCTCAGCTCAGGACTATTATCACATGGAAAAGTGGACTAGACGGTTGTTATCTCCTTCCATTAGAAAGGAAAATTTAAATATCAAAGGATAAACAACGTGTTCCTGAGAGTTTGTGCAGGTCCTTTATTTATTATGTGAAAGATTGTGATTTATTGGAGAACGAGGAGACTGAATAACTTCAGGCATTAATGCAGTAACTCATAGGAGAACATTTATTTGACTTTGATGGTTGTACTTCATGTATAAAGGAATGTTTTGTTACGTATGTGAATACAGATATATTATGTATAATCAGGTTTTTTTCATTATTGTAATTAGGTTTTTTTAATTGTATTATTTCGTATATATTTTCAACATTAATCCTATATATATAAAACAGGAAATGAAGAACTGCCTTACATTCAGGAAGTAGTGGAGCTGTGCATAGATCCCATTAGCCTACTATGATGACTAATGTCTCCTAGCAGTAATCTGCTCCACAGCGCCACCTGTGGGCTGTTTTTATTTATTTTTTTAATCGATCATAGAGGCTTTGAGACAAACTTTGTTTCACTTTTAGTTAAGTTTGTATTTCTCCTAATGCTGCACGACGCGGTGTTACATACTAGTTAGCAGCTTTATTGATTACAGTGGAACAAAACCTCAGTATGGAGGGATTACAGATGAGGTGCCTTGATGGTTTTGGCTTCTTTTCATTCAGCCCCGCAGCTGGCGGCAGACCGAGCTTGTTGCTGGAGTAACAGATTATGAAGAAGTGATTTGCACATGGATTTCCCATTTTTAGCAGCTTTGCTTGTAATGCTGCTGTCGGCAAGAACAAACAATGCGAGGCGGCTGCTGTTTGTCGTCCCTGTAGCGCACATCTACTCCGCCACCCACTGGGACGTACAGCATCACAGCGGGCGCTGGTACTGTACATCAGAGCTGCTGGGGAACATCTGGATGTGTGTGTGTGACATGCACTTTAAGCCTGACATGGTTTTATAATAACTCTGATGTTTCCCCTATGAAGCTATAATGTGGCTAGCCTGTAGCTTAGCATGAAACTGCTCTGCTGTAAATGTAACGGTCACAAAATGAGGCTCATGGGAACAGCATTAGCACGTATGGATGTTTGGAGGTGGTGGTGGTACTAGAGGAAAGGTCACAGGGTCAACAGAGTCATAAACATCTGTTCTCCTGGGATCGAAACAACATCTGGATCAATGTCAGTCTATCCAGTAAACGCTGCGAAATGTAGCCTAAGGCTGGGAGACCAGAAAACGTTGGACTGATGTCGGCTGCTAATGTAGGCTACGTCATATAAAAATAGTCTCCTTTTACAGAGTAAGACTAACCATGAATTAAAAATAAAATTATAGTAATTTTAACTGATTAAAATACACAGAACATTTAGTAACTATGCAATTATGTCAGTAAAATTATTGTTGCAATTATGTCGTTCATGTTATATCTGGTTGTAATTTATTCATTTATTATTTCAACAGTTAAAACAAGATAGAAAGCAGTTAAGCTGCATCTGATCTGAATATTATGAATGAATAGAAAACCACAGTATAAAATCACAATAAAAATCCCTTTGTGTTATAAACATTTAGGCTAATATCAGTAACTGCACAATACCATTGATTAATTAATTAATTTCATTAAAATGACAGGCTACAAACCTATATTATATAAAATTATATATGTTACGTTTTATACGTTTTATATATTACGTTATGCTTATTCACAATTGGTTACGTTACATAACGCTACATTATGTCATGTTAAATGCCATGACATTACGTTACATGCCACATTATTTTACGCCACCTTATTACGCAACATTATATTGCATAACATTATTTTGCGTTAACACATTTTTTAAAAGAGAAGCATAAAACAGAACAAAAACAAACACTAAAAACAAAGCATTAAAAGCAAGAGCAAATGAAAGTAAAATAACCTTACTTACGTTATATTATATTATATTATATTATATTATATTATGTTATGTTACATTGCATTACATGCATTACATTATTGAAACATGATTTTCGAGGTTGTTTCTTCCATGGTTAAGTTCCCAGGACACTCGCAGCGTCCCTGGGGTTCTCCCTCCTCGAGGTTCCCGCACCACAGGTGGATCTTGGCTGTAATCTGGTCGCGCTCCATTAGTCCACCATTAGTCTCACTCTGTGTAATCTGGTCATGGCTTGTAAGGTTCGGGTGTTTCTCCCTCAGTGTAATTTTGGATTATGTCTGTAAATCTCCTGTGGTGGGGATCAGTGGCGGATAAAACGCCTGTGACTTTCCCCTTTTCACTGCTCTCGTCCAATCCTTTCAGCCTGTGTACGTTTTCCTGGGCCAATAATCACCAGTAGCACATAGACAGAGAAACACAACATCCCCTCCTTTTTTTTTTTTTTCATTACTAGATTTCCACCTAAATAGCCCGTGGAGGAAATGTGCTGTCACCTGATTCAGAATTATACTCCACATGGTGTGATTTTTCATTTCTTTCTGATCCTATCGGTCCCTCACAGCTGTGTGTGTTTTTCATCTCCTCTTCCTGACACAGTTGAAAGTGCTGCCATTGTTTTTGTAGCACGATAGGCTTGACTACCTTGTGCATTTTTTTTATTTTTAACCAGTGATTTAACATGGTCTCACCGATTCTCAGGGTGCGTTTCTGTTCCAGCGTTGTGCATGACTCCATGCCCCAGAATCCAATCCGTCCTTGCACAAAAACAGCAGCTCTGCAGTCTCTCCTGTCCTCACGTTTCACGAGAAGCAATTAGCAGCGTTTGTGTTTGAGGCTCATGAAAAATTCACCTTATTTTGCAAAGTTCAACTGTCAGAGATGGATCAGCGCTAATGTGACTGGCTTCATCTGGCAGACGACTGATTAGCTCTGACTCTGCCCCGTCCTGAAACTAACCCAGGGTAAATTTGCACAACCGATTCAATTTCAAACATTAAAGGGATAGTTCAACATTTTTGGAAAACTGGCCCATTGCCATAATCGCTATAGTCGTAGCAGTAGGTTTGTTATGTTTAATTGTCAGTGCAAGCTATTTTTAGAACGGCGGAGCAGAGCCGTGAGCTGCTCAGAGCTACGCTACGGAGGCTCATGGGATTTCTTGGTTTCCCTCATCAAACTCATCAAATACACAATCCAACAACTCCACAACGCTCTGGTGGACAAGTTGTGACCTGCACATTCACCACACTATGAGATAATAACACAACATTACCAGACAGAGTTACTGCTTAATGAAAAACTGTCCCTGAAGGCAACGTGCATCAGCGGTTTTCCATGAATTTCCCTCTAAAACAACTCTGTGTGGTAACGTTGTGTTATTATCTCATAGCGTGGTGAATGTGCAGGTCACAACTTGTCCACCAGAGCGTTGTGGAGTTGTTGGATTGTGTATTTCATGAGTTTGATGAGGGAAACCAAGAACTGGACATTTTCCTTCTCTGTATGCGTGAAAAACTGTGGCTCTTGGCCTGTTTGTTTTGGTATTGTTGTATATTTTTGTTATGTTGTATTAATTGTCCATTTTTCCAACTTCCTTGTTTCTTTTTCAATTGGAAAGCGCTCAACTCAAATGTGATGTTATTCAGAGCTCTGACTTCCAACCATATCTATAAAAGAAATCACCCATTGCTTTAGATTACAGGCCAACACCAACACAGGTGTCTGTACATGTCTTAACCCTAACCTTAACGCCATGCCTTTAACACAGGAGTGCATGAAGGTCTACACATTTATCTCTGTTATACAAAGGCAAGAGCTTGTGCAGCAGTTGTTCAGTTCCCCTGACGCCCAGTTTCTGTGAGTTCCTCACTACACCGAACCGTGCGCTGCACAGAGGTCTGCTCACTGCCTGGGCGTTTTGTCCTATAGCGGTCAACAAGCGCTGTTTGGTTGTGGTAACCCACAGCTTGTACTCCAGTGGGTGTGAGAATCAAAGAGCAAATATTGATCTGTCAGTGTGTGTGGGCTTTATACATTAATACTGAAGCTTCTGTCATATAGAATGTGTAATGCACATGACTGTTTCCAGTCAAGTCCTGAATGAAGCGGCTGTTGCTGTTTTTCTGTGAAGGTTTCTGTCACACGGTGCATTCAGACCTTTAGAATGATCTCATATTTTATCATCTTCTGCCTCAAATTTAGGATGAAATCATTTCAATTCATTTTTTTTGTAACACTTTACTTGACGCTTATCTCTATAACACATTATATTGAGGTTTATGCAGGTTAATGCAGTAATGCAGTAATAGCACAGTATAGTATAGCTACAGTTATAAACACTCATAATGATCATAATACTTTATAGCAATAATAACACACTATAAAGCCTTTTATCATGACTTATAATATGTCAGGTATTATAATACGTTATAATTGTTGGTAACTCTCTGACAATGCCCACATTGATAATGAATTATAAATATAGTTATGTGTTATAATTGTTTATAATGATATTATAAACACCTTTAAATGACCAATTTATAACAATAAGCACATTATAATGGCTTATAAGATTTATAATGCATTATCATTAATTAATGAGTGTTTATAGTTACTAAGCAATTATAAAACATTATTATATTATAATGCCAATGTGGGCATTGTCCTTATAACCTATTATAATACCTGACCTTATAAGTTATGATAAAATGCTTTAGTGTTATTATTATTGTTATAAAGCATTATGATCATTTGAGTATTTATAATTTTAGTTATACAGTGCTATAACTGCATTATGACTCATAATAAGTATAGTTATAATGTGTTATAAAGATAGGCGTCAAGTAAAGTGTTGCCCATTGTTCCTCATCAATCACATTGACAGTTACAACAGTTAAAACATTTTTTTTTTTTCATTTTTGAACATGTGAAAAAATAAATTATCACTGTGACAAGTATTTAGACACTCAGGTTCTTCCACTTCTTTGTCCACTGCTTGTCAACTCTGGTTTGACGTGATGTGGACAGATATACACCACAGAGCTGCTGCAGAGAAACATTTCTGCTGTGTTGAAGTTTCCCAAGAAGAAAACAAAACAAAACAAAACAGTGGCCTCCATCATCGGAACAACCAGAACCTGGTGCTCATTCATCCTGAGCTCCAGAGATCCAGTGTGGGTGTGGACGATGGAGCTTCATGGCCGAGAGTCCAGATGAATCCTCCTCTCCTCTCCTCTCCTCTCCTTTGTGCAACACATTCAAGCTGTTTTGGAGTTTGTAAAACAGAAACTAAAAGAGAAACTAGTTGAAATCAGGACAGGAGAGACTGTCGTGGGAGAACCATCATCACCTGCCTGCAGCCATCTCTGTACTGAAGCTGGTGGAGGTAGCATCAGGATGTGAGGCTGCTGAGGGCTGAGGAAAGCTCAGGATCTTATATATGAAGGTATAAATCTATACGGTATCACAGACAAGTCTTGCTGTACCGACTTATTACATCATGTGCGTTCATCAGTGTGAATTTGTTGCAGCATCGTTGTCATGAGCTTCACTTTTGACTTGAAATATGAAGAAATGTTATTTAAAACAAACATTTCTGATCACTGATTGAAGTGGTGCAGTGTACAGTATGTGAACATTAAAGGGATAGTTCAACATGTTGGCAAACTGGCCCATTGCCATAATCCCTATAGTCATAGCAGTAAGTTTGTTACCTTTAATTGTCGGTGTATTTTTAGAACGGCGGAGCAGAGCCGTGAGTTGCTCAGAGCTACGCTACGGAGGCTCATGGGATTTCTTGGTTTCAAACTCATCAAATACACAATCCAACAACTCCACAACGCTCTGGTGGACAAGTTGTGACCTGCACATTCACCACGCTATGAGATAATAACACAACGTTACCACTAGGGGTGCAAGAAAAAATCGATTCACATATATATCGCGATATCTTTTTTGACGATTTTTTTTTTTGATTTTTTTAAAAATTTTTATTTTTTTATACTGTGCAATGTGCATTTGTTCGCCTTTTTTTTTACATACAGAGAGTACAGGTTTTGAAAAGGGTTTAAGTTCACTTTATAATGGAGTATATTAATTTATAGGCTCCTACAGTATTTGTGTGCAGATAAATGTTAAAAATGCAGATTAAAAATCGAGAGAATCGGCAATATCGTAGAATCGCAATTTAAATCGAATCGCCATCCAAAAAATCGTAGAAGAATCGAATCGGGAGAAAAGCATATCGTCCCAGCCCTAGTTACCACACAGAGTTGTTTTAGAGGAAAATACAGAGACTGCTGAATAACTGTCCCCAATGGATATGCACATCAGCGGTTTTGCATGAATTTCCCTTTAAAACAACTCTGTGTGGTAACGTTGTGTTATTATCTCATAGCGTGGTGAATGTGCAGGTCACAACTTGTCCACCAGAGCGTTGTGGAGTTGTTGGATTGTGTATTTGATGAGTTTGAAACCAAGAAATCCCATGAGCCTCCGTAGCGTAGCTCTGAGCAGCTCATGACTCTGCTCCTCCGCTCTAAAAATAGCTTGCACCAACAATTAAAGGTAACAAACCTATAGGGATTATGGCATTGGGCCAATTTGCCAAAATGTTGAACTATCCCTTTAAGCAGCTCCTGTGTTTATTTTCGACTGATGCAACTAACATCATTTCAGGGCCTGGAGCTTCGACTGTGTGCTGCTCTGCTCTGCTCTGCTCTGGGCCGTCCATGTTCATGATCCAAGCCGGTGCGTTCAGGCGCCACTGGATGGAGCAGTGTTGCTCTCTCAGCAACGACAGCCTTAACTTTACCTTAGAGGTCAATGAGCACAAATATGCACTGATGGAGCTCGGACGCCAGGGTCAGCATGTGACCAGACTCTCAGGTCGAGCAGATAAGGGCAACTTGGTACAAATGTGTTTAATGTAATCTTTGGCTGCATCTCTCACAGCTTCCTCCTCTCCCGATCTGTGCAGCCTCAGGGTTCAGGGGGGGGAAAGGAGGAGGATGGGGCACTTTAATCTGATTGGCTGCCATTCTGCTGAGTCACTGTGGCAAGTGTCCACCAGCAGTCCCCCCCCACCCCCACCCCCCCATGACAAAAGGTCAGGGATTTGTTACACGGTGACCTTGTAAAGTGATTCAGTTTGTGCTGACTGCAGATTTCCAACGATGCGACTACCTCCACCTCCACCTCGCAGCGCCGAGAAGATGCTGCAACAGTATTAAATGACAGCGAAATATATTCAGGTGTTTGCAAGTGCAGCAGTTTTTCCAGGGAAAATGATTGTGTCGTCACATTATCTGTGTCTGCCCAGGTGAGGAAGAAGAAAATAGGACCGACGTGAGCTCTTATTTTGTTTAAAAAAAAAAAAAAAAAAAGACAATTTCAGGTCTAATTTGTTTTTTTTGTTTTTTTTCCAGCATCATTTTTGCAAATTTAGTAGATGAACCAAGTCTGTGCCATAATATTGTCATATTGTCTTCACACAAAGAAACAACACAGATACAAACAGTTAAATACAGCTCGTTCCTTATTAACCCTCCTGTTGTCCTCCTGGGTCAAGGAAGGAAGGAAGGAAGAAGGAAGGGAAGGAAGGAAGAATGAAGGGAAAGAAGGAAGGAAAGAATGGAAAAGCAAAGGAAAGAGAAGGAGGGAGGGAACAGATTGGGTCAAAAAGGAAGGAAGGACAAAGGGAAAGATGGGAGGAAAGAAGGAAGGAAAGATAGAAGGAGGGAGGGGACAGATTGGGCTAATTGGGTCAAGAAGGAAGGAATGAAGGAAAGATGAAGGGAAAGAAGGAAGGAAGGGAAAAACTAAGGAAAGATAGAAGGATGAAGGGAAGGAAGGGAAGATGGGAGGAAAGAATGAAGGGGTAAAGGAAGGAAAGATAGAAGGAGGAAGGGAACAGATTGGGCTAATTGGGTCAGGAAGGGAAAGAGGGAAGGAAGAAGGAAGGGAAAGAAGGAAAGAAGGAATGGAAAAGCAAAGGAAAGAGAAGGAGGGAGGGAACAGATTGGGTCAAAAAGGAAGGAAGGATGAAGGGAAAGATGGGAGGAAAGATAGAAGGAGGGAGGGAACAGATTGGGCTAATTGGGTCAAGAAGGAAGGAAGGAAAGATGAAGGGAAAGAAGGAAGGGAAAAACAAAGGAAAGATAGAAGGAGGGAGGGAAGGATGAAGGGAAGGAAGGAAAGATGGGAGGAAAGAAGGAAGGGGAAAAGTAAGGAAAGATAGAAGGAGGAAGGGAACAAATTGGACTAATTGGGTCAAAAAGAAAGGAAGGAAGGAAGGAAGGAAGGAAGGAAGGAAGGAAGGAAGGAAGGAAGGAAGGAAGGAAGGGAAAAACAAAGGAAAGATAGAAGGAGTGAGGGAACAGATTGGGTCAAAAAGGAAGGAAGGATGAGGGGAAGGAAGGAACAAAGGAAAGATAGGAAAGGAAAGATAGAAGGAGGGAGGGAAGGATGAAGGGAAGGAAGGAAAGATGGGAGGAAAGAAGGAAGGGGAAAAGTAAGGAAAGATAGAAGGAGGAAGGGAACAAATTGGACTAATTGGGTCAAAAAGAAAGGAAGGAAGGAAGGAAGGAAAGAAGGGAAAAACAAAGGAAAGATAGAAGGAGTGAGGGAACAGATTGGGTCAAAAAGGAAGGAAGGTTGAGGGGAAGGAAGGAAGGAAGGAAGGAAGGAAGGAAGGAAGGAAGGAAGGAAGGAAGGAAGGAAGGAAGGAAGGAAGGAAGGAAGGAAGGAAGGAAAGGTTGCATCAGTTTGACCCAGAAGGAAACAGGAGCATTAATGATTCTGAATGAACCTCCTCCACCTGCGCTGCTGGCTCACCTCTCTGTGTGTTTGTCATTAGCGACACAAACAGATGAAGACGACGGCGCACCGAGCCGACGAGCACACGCTGTCCATTCATTTGTGTGTTAACGACTCAGACTTAGAAGCGTCTTAGTTAAATTTGTAAATCACTAGCAGATCTCCCACCTGGGACGCATTTGTTGACCTGATAATTATCCCACACATGCAGACGGGCTAATGGCTCCGGAGCAGACAGCGCTCATGTACGGTAGCTACAGACCCCAGGTGAGCTGTTAAAGAGCTACAAGAGGAACAATATCCGCACTCAGACCTCGGACCAACATGGACCCATTCATTTTATATTAATTATTTGGACTGTTTGGTTATGTTTGGGCCCTTTTGTTGCCCAGAAAGCTGCACATTGTTGGTGAAATCTAAACGATACAGAGCCCTCCCATGTTTACACACAGGCCTACTTGAGTATTTTTGTGTTTATGCACGTGAGCATCGATTCCAGAAACCAGGATACGCTTGTAATATGCTGGATTAGTTCATGCTGGATTGATAGTATATGAGATCCTGTTACAGAGTGGCTGTGCAAACGCCGCTGATCGAGCAGAGTTGCGAAACTGAGACGTTTTAGAGGTAAATACAGAGACTGCTTGGTGTGGTTTTGCATGTTGTGTTATTATCTCATAGCGTGGTGAATGTGCAGGTCACAACTTGTCCACCAGAGCGTTGTGGAGTTGTTGGATTGTGTATTTGATGAGTTTGATGAAGGGAAACCAAGAAATCCCATGAGCCTCCATAGCGTAGCTCTGAGCAGCTCACGGCTCTGCTCCGCCGTTCTAAAAATAGCTTGCACCGACAATTAAAGGTAACGAACCTACTGCTGTGACTATAGGGATTATAGCAATGAGCCAATTTGCTAAAATGTTGAACTATCCCTTTAAACGCTGCTTTCTGGATAGATCCGTGTGTATCCTGCTGTGTGAAATATGATATGTTTACATGCACAAACTCAAAACCAGGATACTCAAGTCCATGTAAACTCACTCACATTAGACACTGGAAGCCAAATACTTACGACCCTGGTTGTCAAAGTCGTGCATGGGTTCGTTCCTAATGTCACAGGCGTTAATGTAAATGTTTATTCTACTGGTTGATGCTTCTGCAGATCTGTCAAAGAGGCCGCAACGTCCAAATATTCTGGCTCACGGCCAAAGTAATTAAATTTACCTGTCATTTTAACCGTCGGTGGTGCACGCGATAGAACAAATGCCCTTGTCAAATTGGACATGCTGCGATCTAAATGGGGCCCCATTACTAGATTGTGAGGGACCCACATGACCTCAGGGGACGTGTGGCCCCTCCTGGTCCAATCAATAGTGCATGTACTATCAGCTAAAATAAAAATAAATAAAAAAGCCTCGGAACGATTGAGTCCATATTGGCCTGGGTTTTAGAGCTTTGTGGAGCTGGAGGGGAAATGTTTTTAAACCTTATTGTCAAAGGTCTGGAGGAAGGGGGTTGGATGGAGGATCTAAACATTCAGTTTCCATCTCCGTGAGGAAGATGAGTTTTTTTTTTTTGACTCTATCCGCTGCAAACCAGTGGAAACAAGGAAATGTGAGAATTATGTTAAAGGGATAGTTCAACATTTTGGCAAACTGGCCCATTGCCATAATCCCTATAGTTTTAGTAGTAGGTTTGTTGCCTTTAATACTGTAGTCAGTGCAAGCTATTTTTGGAACGGCAGAGCAGAGCCGTGAGCTGCTTAGAGCTACGCTATGGAGGCTCATGGGATTTCTTGGTTTCCCTCATCAAACTCATCAAATACACAATGAGATGAGACAGAGTTGTTTTGAGGTAAATTCATGCAAAACCTCTGATGCGCGTTGCCTTCAGGGACAGTTTTCCATCAACAGTCTCTGAATTTCCCTCTAAAACAACTCTGTGTTGTAACGTTGTGTTATTATCTCATAGCGTGGTGAATGTGCAGGTCACAATTTGTCCACCAGAGCGTTGTGGAGTATTTGGATTGTGTATTTGATGAGTTTGATGAGGGAAACCAAGAAATCCCATGAGCCTCCGTAGCATAGCTCTGAGCAGCTCACGGCTCTGCTCCACCGTTCTAAAAATAGCTTGCACCAACAATTAAAGGTAACAAACCTACTGCTATGACTATAGGGATTGTGGCAATGGGTTAATCTGCCAAAATGTTGAACTATCCCTTTAAACTAAAACAAGGAAATGCTACAACAGTTTTTTTTTTTGAATTGCAGTTTGTTTCTTGACTTCACTTTGCAAAATCCACAATGTGACTGAACGCAACAATCCTCCCGTGAGTTTTAAAGGTGTCTGTCACTCAAAAAGAGTTTCAGCCTTTAAACAGATCCTCCAATCATCATGCAGAAGCCCGGCGTCCAGGCCCCGCCCACTGCCGTCTCATCGAAGCCCAACTCCTCCCGTTCAATAAAGACGCAGATGAGCTGAAAGTTGTGAATACGTTTTTTTTTTATTTTCTTTAAACTTGTGCATCAACTTCAAAGGGTAAACTGTGTGCACTCTATTTAGTTTTTCAAGTTCAAAATTAGTTAAGTGTTGTTCTTATTTTTTATTTTATTTTTTTTAAATACATCTTTTTCTTTTTAAAACCATTTACACACAATTTGCTCAGCACTGGATTCTAGCAGTCTATCGGTAATCAGGGGTGTAAGAATGATAAGCATCATCATCATCGTCATCATCATCATCATCATCATCGTCTTCGTCAGCAGCAGCAGCAGCAGTCTCCCAACCTTCCTGTAAATGTGTGTATGTATATATGTGTGTGTTTGTGTGTGTATGTGAACACTATATAAGTTGCTCTAACCAGTATTAACGTTTCTTTCACGTGAAGTAAAAATATCTTTCTTTAAATATGATTCTTTTACATGATAAAAATAGTTTATTCTTCTTTTTCTTCTTCTACATCATCATGTCTCGTCCTCTATCGCTCTCTATCTCTCTATCTATCTATCTGTCGCTCTCTTGGAGACCAGAGTGCTAATTGGTGTGAATCTGCTCCATGGAGAACGAGTGTGTGTTTTTGTGTGTTTTTGTGTGTGTATGTAGCGTTTTGTCTATTGTCTATATACTGTAGGAAAGCCTCCTGACCTCTGCCATGGATGACACTCCTCCTCCTCCTCGTCGCCGTGGTGCATTTTGTGTTGATAAAAATCATCATTACAAAATTTTTGATTCTCTTCGTACAAAAACACTTTTTCATAGAAATTGCATTTGCACAAGTAAAATAAAACGTGGGGCTTTGCTGCCAAAACAAAACAAAAAAATAATCAAAATAATAATAATAAAGCCACAGGAGTACAAAATGAAAACTGGAGATACTTTGATACTGAGCAAAATGGAAACAAAGTTGTGTTTCTACCCATCGTCACAGAGTCGAGGTGTGTTTACTGCAGTCAGTCCGTCGAGATATAAATAAGGAGATTCATAAATAAAAACAATAAATATTTAGAATAAATAGAGTTTGTTGTGTGTTTTTCGTGTGATTGCTGTGAATTTAGACTCGGTGAACTGTTCCCACACACACACACACACACACACACACTCCTCTTTGTTTTTAAAGTGAATACTGGCGGCTAATACATTGGACATTAAACAGCTCACTACGTCACCCCCCCCCCCCTCCCCCCCTTTCCCTCCCCCTTTCCCCTTTTTCTCCTGCAATCTCTGCTTTTATTTTACTGTATAATCTTAAATCTGTAAAGACTGCCCCCCCCCCCCATCCCCCCCTCCTCACATTAAAGACAAAGTGTTAGTACTCTGAAACACAAATAAATGATGTCACTCGTTCCTCCTCCTCCTCCTCCCGATGGACGACAGTTTATCCATTTCCGGTGTCGATCAATATATAATAATAATAATAATAATAATAACAATAATAATATGTGACTCAGCAGACGCCTCTCTGTACATTTTGGGAGCTGCCGTCGTCTTCAGGGCTTGTGGTGGCGGTGGCGGACGGAGTCGGGCGAGGGGAGGGGGAGGGGTTAATTATTAAGTCATTTTGAAAATGAAGATGATCGCTCTGATTATTCTTTAATTTTTAATAATTGACCACTTGTTTCCAAATTTATTTATTTATTATCATTTTATTTTCTCTATAGACTATCTCATGACTCCTGGGTTTTGAAAATCCTGGCACATGGCGTGTTATTTTTGTTTTTTTTTCCCGCCCTTGCCAAGCTGGTTAAGAGTAATGAGGTATAACTCTGTACTTTTACCCAGGTTCACGTTATTTCCACAGGAAATATTGTTGAATCTCTTATCCCTAGCTAATTATAAAGAAAGAAGAATGACATTTCGTCCATATACAACCCAAACACCTCTTCTCTATACCTTTTAAAATCCTCAGCCATTCAAAACCCATCACCTGCCCCCATCCCTCCCCTCCCTATCCCTTTTTTTTTTTTTTTTTTTTTTTTTTTACCATTTACCCCGACCCATTTCTTCAGAGTCTCTGCAGAACTCGTCACTGCAGGAGAGAGGGTGAGAGAGTGATTGAGAATCCCATCTTAGGCCATGGTCTCTTTCCCTGGCAGTCTGCGGTCGTTGTTGAAAGTGTGCATGTTGATGACCTCCTCTGTTTTCACCATGACGGTCGGCTGGGGCTTGTGTTTGAGCCGGCGCTGGCACTTGAGGGAAACCCGCAGCTCGTCCACCATGGCACTGCAGAAGGACCTCTGCATGGAGGAAGAAGGGAAAAGAAGGAGAAAGAGAGGTTTCAGACTGCTGCACCCTTCTCCAAAAGTGCTATGTGTGACGATAATTTTGTTGCCTCCACCTGGACGCGGGGGGAAAATAGTGAGATATTCAGTGTAGCAGGCGGGAAATGGAGGGAAAACTCTGGATGGGAGCGGGAGGGAGGTGTAAAAGCATGAGATTACTCATCTGAGTGTCTCAGTACAGAACACAGTGGTGGATTTGTGGTTGTTGCTGCTCATGCAGTGACTTTTATGCATTAAATATGTGATGCACTGCAACATATTCCACAGGTATCCTATAAATTATCAATTTGTTTTACATTTTCGCAGTAGGTTTAGGTCAAATGGTAAAGGGATAGTTCAACATTTTGGCAAATTGGCCCATTGCCATAATCCCTATAGTCGTAGCAGTAGGTTCGTTACCTTTAATTGTCGGTGCAAGCTATTTTTAGAATGGCGGAGCAGAGCCGTGAGCTGCTCAGAGCTACGCTACGGAGGCTCATGGGATTTCTTGGTTTCCCTCATCCAACAACTCCACAACGCTCTGGTGGACAAGTTGTGACCTGCACATTCACCACAATATGAGATAATAACACAACGTTACCACACAGAGTTGTTTTAGAGGGAAATGCTTGATGAAAAAGTGCCCCTGAATGCAACACGCATCAGCGGTTTTGCATGAATTTCCCTCTAAAACAACTCTGTGTGGTAACGTTGTGTTATTATCTCATAGCGTGGTGAATGTGCAGGTCACAACTTGTCCACCAGAGCGTTGTGGATTTGTTGGATTGTGTATTTGATGAGTTTGAAACCAAGAAATCCCATGAGCCTCACAGCTCTGAGCAGCTCTGCTCCGCCGTTCTAAAAACAGCTTGCACCGACAATTAAAGGTAACGAACCTACTGCTATGACTATAAGGGATTATGGCAATGGGCCAATTTGCCAAAATGTTGAACTATCCCTTTAATGATGTTGGTGTATAAATGCTTTTTCAAACCTCCACATTTTGTCAGGAATTGCCATTGTTTCCCATAATGCCTTGCTACAGTCAGGCTGTGACCTCACAATATCGGACAGTTCAGCAAAACACTTGATTATGGCGAGTGTGAACGTTTCAGCTCAACGTGCAGAAGTTTAACTTCATGTGATGTGATATTTATTCAACACTTGGAACATAGCAGTGTTATTGCACTTTTAGATTAATGTGTTATTACAATCAACCGTCAGGCGACTTGAGGCTTGTTGAGCTTTTAAGAGGTTTGACACTGCTGCATGATAACGACGCTGCTGGGAGAGCAGGTGGGTTTGATTTGTAATGACTGGAGGAATGAACTGTCATGAAAAACCATTGAAAAGACGGGAAAAAAGGTTCACAATTGGAAACCAACCTTGAAAACAAAGAATCAATTGTTTTTGAAAGATTTAGAATAATCTAAATATGAATGTGTGTGTTTGCATGATAACTGCACAGACCTTAATTTCTGACGAAGCCTCAAAAACTAGTCAATAAATGGACCTTTAGTAATTAGTAGTTAGTGTTTTAATAGACCAGAAGAAGATAATGTGTTAGTTAATTAATTAAAAAAGGGTCTCAAAGTTGTTGTTTTACTTTTCAATGCTTGACTGAATTGATTGGAAACCATTAGCAACCAAACAACGCTAATTTCTTCACATTGCACATCTGCGTTCTGATCTAATGCTTTTGTCTCTGTTTCTTCTCTTTGGTTGAGAGAACTCAAAGTCCAGACATGAGTCAAATCACACAGATTTACAGTGTCAGTGAGGGGAAAAAAACAAACTACAAATCTAATTTAGTTTTAGGTGGCTTTCTCTGGTCAGTCCCTTTGGATCACAGAGAAAATACTGTTGGATAAGTTGCATTAAATTCCAGTTATAGAGGAGAAATCCTGAGGTGATGAGAATAAACTAATTCCCCAGTGAGTTGTGTGTGTGTGTGTTTGTTTCAGCTCCACTTTGTAACTTCAGACAGCTGCATTTCTACAGTGTTTCATTAAAAAATAAAATAAAAAAAAGTCCCCGGTGCAGTTTATCCACAACACACTATGATCATCACTGCAGCTGAACAACTGAGCTCACAGCCAAACAATCCGACTGGATATAAACTACTACTAGTGATGTGTAATAAAACATAAAGCTTCATGCAAAATCAAATGGATAAATGTTTCCAAATGTTGTGACCGATTATAGAGGGAAACTTATCGTCAGAAAAGCCGTAAAATTCAGATTTCAAGCATAAAACAGAAATAATGAAAAGTTTGCATGTTGAACCTCAGTCTGGTGAAAATAAGGCCTCAATAACTCAGGTTAACGCTGCTGCTGCTGCTGCTACTTGGACCTGGAGTCTATTATACCACACAAAACAAGCACCAGGAGCTACGATACGAAGCAGAGTTAGCATTGAGCAGCTAACGCAGCTAATGGGCGGCCAGCGACCTCCAGAGGCCAAAGCCAGATTCACCAAACCAGGAAGCTGAACAACCTTTCTGGTTGGGGTTTTTCTACTCTTATTTGCATTTTCCTTGTTTCTCTATTTGTGTTTCCTGTATTCAGTTAGATTGTTATCATTAAATACAATACAAAGTGCTCTAAGAAGGCTTTATCTGGGCTAGAAGTGGCGCACCAACATTTTTGAGATTGTGAGATTTTCAAGTCGGCAAAGACTGGAAATAAAAGTCTAAAGAGAGAAGGTCAGAAGCAACAGAACATCTATTTTTAGTCTCAGTACAAACTGTTGCTCTTGTGTGGTGGGTATAGCTGTATATAAAAATGGTAAAGGGAGAAACAGTACTATTGACACTGTTCAATGAATAGCAGATTTGTAGATTTGTGGGGGCTAGGAACCCCAACATCTGGCCAGTTGAGTAACGATGTAACTTGATCACTCAGTCGATGACATTCATATATAATGGATGTATTTCTAATCTGGTGGGACTGATTGTCTGTTTCACTGGAGGAACGGTACAGAAACAAACACAACAACAACAACAATGATCTGAAAAGGGGTTGAAGCGCCAGGCTCTTACCTGCTGATGGTCAGAGGAAGTGGTCTGACTCTGGATCATCAGTGAGTTTGGGTTTAAACAGACAGATGACGACAGAGAACAACTGTGAACTGTGATCGACATGGACGCCCACTCAACACCACAGGACGTGAGCTAAAACTCAGCCGTACAACAGGATCACAGACCCGACAGGCAGCTTAATCCCATTGGTCCTGCAGGTTCTTACGGGGAAAGTAACTGTTTCTGTGCTCCTGGCTAACATGGGTTTACTGTGATAAACAAGGTGCGACCTACACTCATCCTCATTGCACCAGCGGCAGCACATGCAAGTGGAAAGACAGCGAATGTGACTGGTTGTGAGGTCCAGTGTTTGACATGGATGCACCAACAAGCATCTGTTTGCAAAAAAACAAACAAACCAGAGGGATTCAATAATGCTGCAAAAAGTTTCTTTCCAGCTGCCTGGAGTTTTGCTTTCTCTAGGCTATATCATGTATTTCTGCACAACTGAAATCTTTGCACATCTTCTTTTTTACTTTTTAGCCACGGCTGTAATTAACCTTTAGGAGCAAATGATCCATTTTACATTTTTGCATAATTTGGTTCATTCAGTCTATATAAAATTCCTATCACATCAGTATATCAGCATCGTCCTTGTAATTTCTGCATAAAAAAATAGATACAAAGAGATGAATTGTACCTGTTAACACATGTACGTGCTGAAACAATGGAATATAATGTGCCTTAAAGTAATTAAAATACAGTCTTGATTGTTGGCTTCGTAAAAATTAATCTTTTTTGGTGACTGTGATACAGCACATTGAACATATAGAGCTATTATTAAGTGTTAGACCTGCTGCAACATGTCACAGTTACATGTGAGTCCAATTTAACCAGCAAAACAACTTAGACTTTTCTAGAATGGCTGTTCCATCCTCGAGGCTTTTATTTTGAAATATCTACCCTTACTGCCACCTGATTCCATTTCTACAAAGAAACATGAGCTAAAGGAATTTGTAAACACTAGTTTTTTTCATTTATTTTACCAATAATGGAAAATGGAATGGAAAACACCAACAATGGAAATAACGGAAATAAAACAAACAGTTTGAATGTAGATGAATTATTCTTCCTGATTATCTAAGGCGAGCAGCCATAAAGCTCCAGGCTTTGGGGAATACTGAGCACGCCATGATCGCACACAGGGGACACATCGGCATCATGGCTGCCTGCTGCCTGCTGGTGGCACGCTGGATTGATTGCGGCTGCTCGGGGTCGGTGGACAACTGAGTTTTTTTTACGACACACAACAATTAGCCACAGCTGTATCGCCGCATGTCACGGCGAGATAGGCCGAGCCACTCTGAGGGAGACGGGGAGGTCGTAAATCTGACACCGAGAGCAGACATCAAATTGAAAAAGCTGCGTTTAGCCCGTGCAATTTTTTATACACAGGCTTGACTGTACAAATGAATAATGGGCAATAAAACTGTATATCATAAAGACAGCTCCCGGGGGAATATTACCGGTTTAATCTTGCTCGATGAGGACGTTATAGGTGCAGTCGTCCAAAAGTAATCAGAAGGAGATGATGTATAGAAGAAGATGTTTAGTAACTGTAATAATCCCGGTTTAAAGGAACATTGTTGGTCTATTGTCCTGTCTCACATCTGTGAGACAGAAGTGATGGGCTCCATTTGGGGAGGTATGAGGGAGGAGGAACAGATGTGGAGCTGTGATGCAGATGGGAGGAGCACCGCTGAGCTATAATCCTGCCCCAGTCTGCAGGGGATGATCAGATACTTGCAGGGTTGGTGCAATCTGTGGGGTCCTCGAAACCGCCCTCCACATTTCATACAGGCTTATCTTGTCCACAGGTCAGTGCAAAAGGTTATTATGTTGCAAAGCTGTTTTGTGCTCAGGCGACATCTAGTGGTCGTAGTAATTATGACAGAAGCAAAGAAAGGATGAATAGGACATGTTTGAAAGAAGAAAGAAATCAAATCACAAGTTGTGCAACAAGCAGTAGAGGGCGCTGTTTTAGGAAACACTGTGGATCGTAGAAGACCTCCAACCTCCAGCTGTGCAACCGACACAAGGTACGAAACATCCGTCAGTCCATGAGTCCGAACCCGTCTCCAAGCTGTATCCAGGTCAGTATGCGTCTTATTTCAGATTATTCCTGTGGTTCTCCAGCTCCAGTGTCAGTTTGAGACACATCACCACCTGTGCAGCCCATATTGCACTGTTAAGGGTTGCCAGGGTAACTCAGCAAATTGCTGTTGTTCACCAGATTCCTGTCCATCATTATACCTGTTGCCAGACAGTGAAACAGAACTCGAATTCCAAGCAATCTGCTCTGCTCTATGCTGTGGTTGTTATTTTCAGGGAGCAGATACCTGGTCGGCAGCAGAAAAAAAAAAGAGAAAAAAAAAACAAGTGTAGAAAAACAGCAACAAATGAAGCATCGAAAGAAGAGAGAGTCGGTGAGTTTGTTCAAGTCTGATGGGTGAGGCCAGATATGCACTATACTACTAATAGGAGAGAAGAGGAAACAACAAAGCAGCATTAAGGTTGTCCTGAACGTAAAAAGAACCAAAGAAAGACAAAATGGCGGCTGTCAAAATATCACATCCAGTGATATTGAGATGCCATGTTGAATCAGTAGTAAAGGAAGGACCAAAAGGACATCAAGTGAGTTTGTGCTCATATTCAATCAAAGATGGGAGTTTTATGTTTATAGTTTAACATTGGGTGTCACCAAGACGGAGATTTCGCATGGGTGTCCGTCCTGATCCCAGTCCTGTTGGAGGTTTCTTCCTGAGTTTTTCCTCTCTCAGTCGCCAAGTGTGGCTCTGATTGTTGGGTTTCTAGCTATAATAAAGTATCACACTAATAAAATTGAACAAAATTGAAAGAAGCAATCGTCTGTGCTAACTTAGCATAGCAATGAAGCTTCGGAGCGGTTAAAGATGAAGACAGGGATAAAGGACAGGATCATCTGCAAACAGATTGAGAGTTTAACCTTGGAAAGACAAAACAAACATGAGACAATATGAGACAAACAATGCATGAGTGATATGAAGACCCCAAAATAAATGTCAACACCATTAAAATAAATATGACAATGAGGAAAAAAGTTGTAGCAGACAGGACAAAAAAAAACGTATGAACAAAAAAGTCAAGAGACACAAAGTGAAAGTGAAAGTGAAACTAGAATCACCTACTCGTGGTCGTCTGACTGGTTTCAGGATTCATCTCTGCTCATCCACAGTCATAGAGAATATGAGCCAGCTGTGAAATTTGGTCATGAAGTTACAACGGAGAATTAGGGCTAGCCTGGGTTTACCCATGCTGCCTTGCACGCTAATTTATTCACTCTGCAAGACAGTCTGGAAACCATGGGCCCAATTTTTCCCTCAACGAGGAAGCCAATGGGAAGTGACTTCGTTGATAGCTTGTTGATCCAACATGGCGCAGATGCTTTACCTATCAATGCAGCATTAGTTAGCATAAGTGTTTTAAGTAGTTTATTTTGAAAAAAGAGCAATGTTTAGTGTTTTTTTCCTCATGGGATTTCTGTCACTTTACATATGTCATCGGGTATGATTGATATGATTAGCTAAGCCATGCCTCAAATACGAAAAAATGAAAGGGTTAGCCAGGCTAAATTAGGGTCCCATTGAGAAAACCATTTTTTTCCACAGACTTGGAGAATGAAGTCATAATTTTACAGGAATACATTCATAACATTTTAATCTGTTGTTTTAGAGGAGTAAAGTTGTTAAAATGAGGCCGTGGAGCATTTCTTGAAGTTGTACTTCATTATAGGTTTCAAGGTTTCAGCAATAAAATGCATCTATTTCGCAGACAGAACCAGAACAGCCTATCGTATCCACTTACTGGTGCAAGAACAACTTTTTTCATGTGAATTTACGACTTCATTCACATAAAATTGCCCCTTTTTTCCTGTAAATTTATGACTTTTTTCTCATAAAATTGCCACTTTATTCTCTTAAGACTTTATTCTCGGAAAATGATGACTTTATGTCCTAAATTATTTTCTCAATGTGGCCCTAATACTCCATTGAATTAAGTCTTGACCATTGGTTTAAAATGGCTTTTCGATGACCACTGTGACCTTTGACCATCGTCAGGCTGAAAGACTGAAGCTGAAAACCAAACGCCTTCATCTCTCAAAGTAATAGTGCATAGAGTATTAACTGTCCAGATAAAGACATGAACATAGTTTCTACTCCTCTCTCAGTGCAGCTCCTCAAAATCGATCCATTTCTCCACACGCCTATCTGAGCTGAGCCAACCAGATGTTTACTGTTATTTTTTCTGGTGTATTTATTTCCAAGCTGCACCTCCTGTGAGGTTCTTCGCTGCCCCCCCAGTGAGGCGTGCCTCTCGCTCTGAGACCCCCCGAGGTGGAACATTTCAGGAGGTTGTGTTGCATAACATTGCAGCATGTTTCTTCCTACCTGGTGAGTCTTGCACCAGTGTTCCCCACCAGCTTCATAATGAACTGAAAGTGTATTTACACGTCTCATAATAGATGATAATATCCGTCTGGTGCTGTTTTTGTGTTGAGCAGAGCAGTGATTCACTCAGCTCTTGGTTTAACCTCAGAACGCAGGTTGGGACTGGCTTCAACATATGAATATCTGACCACAAAATGTCAAACACTCTACCTTTATTAATGGAAATCTGTGCTATCTTACCTGCTTTTTAAAGGGAGCGGGAGATGGTGTGGCGTTAGACTGAGTACAACCCTTATAAACCGTGAGCCTGGAGCAGCGACAATGTACTTTCCTCATGCACTTTTGACTTTTGCATGGAGAACATGGTGGAAAAATGAAAAAAAAAAAAGCAAACAAACAGAGGAAATGTGCAAAATACTGACACACCAGAGACCAGATGTTGCATGAACTTCAGGATCTCTATCTTGCAGGATATCTTCTAATAAAGGTCTAAGTGTGTCATTAAGGGATCTCCAGAAACGGTAGAGTGTTATATCAGACTAAGACCTTGGATGCATGTATGAAATAAACTGAAGAAACAGGACGTGACACAGAGAGAGAGATAGATGAGTAATAATAATAATAATCATAAACCTGCTGATGCTAGACTATTTTTCAAGGTACATTGGGGTAGAAGAGAGCTCAAGGTTTCACCAGCTGAGGCCTCCATTCAAGCTGTCAAGGAGGTTTGTGCTCATGATGGATGGTCCACAGACTGAGGTTCAACAACACACCACAGAGGAATCCAGGAAATTCACACACTTTCTTATTTTCTACAATCAAATGGCCTCTGTTATTCACACAATCAAGAGTCTGGATGAAGCCAACAGAGCTTTAACCAGCACATCCCAATCTACAATACGCAATCAAGTAAGCTGCATCCTAAATGTCCTAATTAGTGGATGTAAGATGGCGGGACAACCTCCACAACCAGTCCAGGATGCTCCTAGAGTTTAGAGAGTGTGGTTCACCACAGAGGGAAGCTCCAGGAACTGTATTGCATGTATTTAAGAGATAGTTCAACATTTTGGCAAATTGGCCCATTGCCATAATCGCTAATAGTCATACGACAATTAAAGGTAACAAACCTACTGCTAAGACTCTAGCGATTATGGCAATGGGTCAATTTGCCAAAATGTTGAACTATCCCTTTAAGATCTGCCAAAGTCGTATATGACCAATCTGTTGTTACACAAACCCTTCGGCCTCTTATCATTACACAATCTGAGGGGTTTCATCATGCACAGTTTAAAATGGTGGTTTCTATAAATTCAACAGCTGACTGTGTCAACACGTGTATTTGTGCTCACTCCTTCAAGTTTGTGATCGGGGTGGTGTTTTAAAGGGATAGTTCAACATTTTGGAATATCCGCCTGCTGCCATAATCCCCATAGTCATAGCAGTAGGTTCATTACCTTCAATTGTCGGTGCATGTTATTTTGAGATCGGCGGGGCAGAGACGTGAGCTGCTCAGTGAACACAGTGGAGGTGAACGGTACAGGTCCCCTGTCCTTCATCAAACTCATCAAATACACAATCCAACAACTCCAAAATGCTCTGGTGGACAAGTTGTGACCTGCACATTCACCACGCTATGAGATAATCATTATGACACATTAAGCAAATACTCAGAACTGCTTTTGAAATCACTCCACCCATCAGCCGTGTCTTGAAAGTAGTTCTGGCTGCATTTGCCTCGAAAACAACTCCATCTTGTAACGTTACATGATTATCTCATAGCGTGGTGAATGTGCAGGTCACAACTTGTCCACCAGAGCGTTGTGGAGTTGTTGGATTGTGTATTTGATGAGTTTGATGAGAGGCAGGTGAATACTGTCTGTACTGTTACCTGAGTAGCTACACATGCATCAACAATAGGGATTATGGCAATGGGTGAATTGACCAAAATGTTGAACTATCCCTTTAAGGATGACCACAATCACAGTGAATGAATCTGAAAAGTGAGATGCAGACAGTGAACTGACATGCTTATTTTTTTTAACCCATGCATCTAAAAACAACACAGTCTCTGGTGAGGATGGTGCTCGATGGTGCAGCAGTGAAATATGATCCAGGAAGTCCAGCTGAGTAACAGCAGCTCTTTCTATCTCTTGTCAAGGCCATCACAAAGTAAAGGTTATGAAGTAATCAGCCAGTAATGTGCGCTTAAATTTATTCAATAGGCCCGAGTCCTCTGCACTGATGTCAGCAGACATTTTAAGTCTGAACGCAGCATGAAAGAGGACTTATTTTACTTAACTGAGTTTCCTTTTCTTACAGTCTGCTGTATCCTTTTGTGCATATAAATTGTTCTTTTAGTTTTGAAACCATACTGAGAAGTTGTGCTCTCAATTACCTAGAGAAATATGATTTTTTTCCCCAGTTTCCTCCACTGCTCTAAACTTTATAGTACAAAAACCCCCCAAAAAACAATACTTTGAAGGCCGTTTTAGGAGCAACACACAATTAGGTGCTCAATTTTCTATGGTTGAACAGTGGACTGTCTGTCAGTGTTATCATTGTGGATCCGAGCTGTTTAATGAAGTTGCTGGTGACCCGGTTACTTTGTTAGGAAGCAAATATATAAATCCTGAAATATCAGTCAGAGTTTTTATGCTTATAACTCGTGAGCTCAGGTAAATTTAACTGCTCAGTTTGAGTTCCTGTGAGCACAGAACTCATTCAGGTTTACCAGCATCATAAACCAGCAGGACGGAAGACATAATGATCGTTAAGTCAGAGTTTCTGTGTATTCCTTATGGCGAGCCATTTTAACATTTAAAAAGCCAGACTGGATACAGTATGTGTTGCAGGTATCTGTAATTCGGTTTTGCCAAGTCAAATAGAATATTTCCGATATCCACAACTACGATCTTCCTATCCACAACTGTCATTTCAGATATCCACGACTGCGATCTTCCTAGGACAAATGACATCACTTTTCCCGTTCATGTGTATGGGGTTTGTCATTACAGATATCTACAATGTGATTTACAGATATAGTATCTGTGATTTACTATATCTACAGTTTGATTCTGGCTAGTCATAATTCCAGTTAAAGATATCTTTAATTCACCTCAATTAAAGATATCTACATGTCCCTTTGCAGATATCTTAAATAAAGTTTTGACTCGGCGAAATGACGTTATAGATATCTGTAACTGGAATTATGACTAGTCAGAATAAAATTGCAGATATCTCAAACTGTAAACAGTACTAGTCGTAATTCAGTTATAGATATCCATAATTCACATGGAGGATATCTGCAACTGAATTGTAGATATCTGTAAAGACAAACCCCATACACATGAGCGGCAAAAGTGACGTCATTTGTCCTATAGGAAGAACGTAGTTGTGGATCTGAAATGTTCTTTTTGACGAGGCAAAACTGAATTATAGATGTCTTGAATGAAATCAAACTACTCAAGCTGTGATTATGACTAGTCAGAAAGACCTTGTTGATATCTACAATGTTAGTCAAACTTAGCTTTTCAATGTTAAATCCGCTTCCTTCATTATTTCCACCTCTCCCCTGTAGTTTTCCCGCTGCCTGACAGTGGGTGTGCGCTTCTTTTCTGGCTCCAGTCCAGTTTGTGAAGGTGAATCAGGGTCCTTCATCATCTGGTTCTGGATCGGACTCTGGCCCAAACCAATGTCAACAAGCGTTACCTCTGGTTGCCATAGTAGTGATTAACTGGAGCCCCCGGTGTGCTTTGATTGGTCAGAGGTTGAATTGGTCTGTGAGGTTAATAAATCTATTTTAACTAGAATCAAATGATGAAAACTTTAAAAAAAAAAGGCCATAATAGTTTCCTCTAACATCACATTTTTATCAGAACTGTAACATCTAAACCGTAGGCTACCATACTGCTGCATGTATTATCGACAGCTATGGACTTGGTTATAAAAAGGAAGTTATTGCACAAAACCAGTGTTTTGCAGGACTGTCCAATATCCAATGTGTTGTCAGCCAGTAGATGCTGCATCCTGTTTTCCTTTGGAGAAACTTTTTGAATGGAAAGAGTCCTGACGGTCGACTGTGACGTGTGTCAGGTAGAAGTTTCTGGTAAAACTTTACTTGACGGTCTGATCATAAGAGTGATATACAGTAAGAGTGACATCACAAACATTATGTCAATGTCATAACGTTATGTATCTTGCCTCACTCCCGAGTCCATGACCAGCAGATAGACACCATCCTTTTGACTGTGCGTGCAGTAACAAGGGAGATAGAGCCGTATCGCCCGTAATTAGCTTAGCTCAAACACTGGAAGTGTATGGGTAGTGTTAGCCTGCCTCCTACCTGAAGTCATCAGAGAAACTTTTCAGTAACTCTAAACAGAAACCGGCGCCAATCTTCGTCTCAGAGCTGACAAAACTCTCCGGTAAGGCATCTTGAGCGGTCAAATGCTAACGCTAACGGGACGAGATCGGTCAAAACGGAGGGTTCAAGCTAAGATGGTTTATTTTGGTCCAAGCTAGCTACATCAAGGGTAGGTTAGCTTCCTGTTTCAAAGTAAAAGCACAAATTCTATCGTCATGGTTTTCTGTGGCAACGGGTGTTTTATTTTGTGAAAGTAACCGGAAGCTAGCTTGAGTAGCACCGAATTTGTCTGAACTAAATTGTAAACAGCTGGTAAATTAACAACACACTGCTGATCTAAACGGCTACTTTTAGGCTAGTTTAGAGCTAAAATGAAATTAGCTTCTGACTCCTCATTTCAGCTCAGGTAGGAGGCAGGCTAACACTACCATACACTTAATGCATTTGAGCTAAGCTAATTACGGGCGATACGGCTCTATCTCCTTTATTACTGCACGCACAGTCGAAAGGATGGTGTCTCATGGACTCTCACTTTAACCCTAACCCTAATCCTGCAAACCCAGGTGTTATGACATTAACATAATGTTTATGACATGTTCATGACAGTGACATGTAACTCTTATGATCAGACATTCAAGTAAATTGTTACCAAGTTTTTAAATCTGAGTGTTTTAGCTTCAACAGCAGCTCTGCCTCCGTCCAAACACCTGATTCATTAGACTTCCCTTTCCAGCGCGCTAACACGTATCCTCTACATTTGCATGAGTGTGTCCGTCCATCCATATGCATCATGCATGCGTGCAAGTGTGTGTATATGTGTGTGTGTGTGTGCTGTGTTGATGAGATGGGTTCCTCACACACAGCTGGTGGTCCCTGCACCCCGAGAGCCAGGTTAGTCTGCAGCAGCCTCAGCAGCAGGCAGGAAGAGAGGAAAAAGCAGCAGGAGGAGGAGGAGTGGGAGGAGGAGGAGCGGGAGAAGGAAGCGAAGGAGAAGCTGAAGGAGGGAGAGGGAAGAGAGGCGCAGGAGGGAGAGGAGGAAGAGGAGGAGGAGGAGGAGAGGGAGGAAGGGGAGAACCATGGTAATCATGGAAATCTGACAGACCGGCATGGAGATGACAAAGAGATGAGTCCCTCTGAGTTTACGTCGCCTTTAAAGTTTCCTTTTTAAATAAGTATTTACAAGAATCATTTAGTTCTCTCCATCCATCATAAAAAAAATCGCACAGTCGATTATAAAAACACCTGGGATGAGTCATATAGCCTAGCTGCACGGACAACAACAACACAAAAGCCGACAGAGAGAATTTCCTCTGCGGCTCCAAGGCCGTCGTCCTCACGTTGTTTCTTGTTCAGTTCAAATCCTTCAGAAAGATCAAACTGACATTGACAGGAGGTTGAACATGGAAAGAATTGTGCATTTTATGATTAAAGCATCAATCTGTCTCCAGCGTTTACTTCCAGATTTGATCTGTGGGGCAGAGGGCGACCAGATTTAACTTCTTTACAGGCATAAAGGCAGAGTCTGGCAGGTATCTTTTATTTTTGTTTTCATTGTCCATCTTTTTTAGTGATTTTATTTAAATTTTCTTATACTGTAGACTGAATCGCCTTGTTGTTTACAGCTACTTCTTCCAGATAGAAAACCAGCACATAATTTGAATGAGAACAGTAGTAACGAACGAGAGTTTAGCTATATACGCTATCATATTGTTCACGTCCTATCACCGTTTAGACAAATCTGAAATGATTTAAGAAATATTACTATTTCTGTGTGTGTGTTTTGTGTTGCTATGTGTGGTATTTATTCAGCTTTGGGGGAATCACAGTGTCTAGAAAGCATCAGTGGCTCAGCTGACAGGGACAGCTAACAGTAGCTAAGCTAACGGCAGCAGCTAAGCTAACTTAAAAACTCTCCCGTTGTCGGACACGACATGAAACTACTCCAGTAGCTCAGTCATATTGTAACTAAGATATCCGTTGGAGGAAACATTTTTTCATGGACTGTTTATTGAGCCACCGAGTTATTAAAGTTAAACAGGTAGCTAACCGTTAGCCCGGCTAATCTATGATAACCATGACTAATTACAAAAATGTGCACACATAAATAGTTATGTTTGTTCAATTATTGGTTTCATAGACTTTACAAACATCACATTAGTCTAAATGGTGATACAGCGATTCATTCTATACTTTTATAAGGACTCCATCCACCCATCCATCAGCTACACCACCTGTCAGTCCCAGGTAACATCAGGTGAGGGCAGTTTTCAGCCTGGACGGGTCATCACATGGAAACAAACAACCTCACACACTCATATTCACACATACAGTAGGGGCAATTTAGAAAAAGATAAAACACTTTTTATACCAACGTGTCCATCAACTCCTAGTGACCTCTGAAGGTCACCACATTACAAACATAAGATTTCATGTGTTAGTCATAAAATGCACATCTTCCGGTGTCCCTGGAATTTCTTCTGAGTCTAAATTAAAGTAATGCATAATACGTTATCACCTTGAATCTGATTCAGTCTGTGTGATACTCAGTATACAAACTGAAAATGCATTAATATTTATGTTTTCATGTTAAAGAACTTTAAATCCTAAACTTGTATTGGCACTGTAAATCCTCACAAATTAATATTTCATGCTGCAAACTCATATTTTATGCTCTATTTTATTTTTATTATTTATATATACTGTATGTTTTGTTTTTATGTAAAGCACATTGTGTTGCCATTTGATATGAAATGCACTGAATAAATAAAGCTGCCTTGCCTTGACTACAACACAACTATCTATAGTCCATTGTGTTACAGGTATGAACAGTGTACCCACCATAAAAGCAGTACACTGAAACTAGTTACAGTTACACCACTGATCTGATTGGTCAATGTTCCTTGTCAATCCCAGTGATCTAGTGCATGTTCTCCTATATAAAATCTAGACCTTTTATATTTGATTTAATCGCACAAAGACAAACAAATTATTATACAAAACTTTAAAGTGTGTCTCTTTATGTTTTTACTTTTTTTTTAGTTTTTGCAGAGATCCACTTCTTGGATGGCAGCCGATATCTGAGGAACATGTTATCTTCCTCCTACACCTGGAATCGTTTCTTATGACAGTTTTTAAATCACTTCATGGAAGCTGGTTATTTATAGTTTCTGGTCTTTAGTTCTCACAGCTTCTTCTGTCTGAGCTGCACAGAAACAACATGGATCTCTCTTCTTATCTATGGATCTGAAGGCAAACACACATATTTCACAAATGCAGCAGTGATGATGAAATGTGATAAAATAATGACAATAATAATAATAATAATAATAATAATAATAATAATAATAATAATAATAATAATAATAATAATAATAATAAAAAGGGAGGGTCCAACTGAAAATGAGAGCAAAAAGAAGTTTCATAATCGGGACAGGTGATGCAAAATGACAAACCTGCAGAAATCTGTAGTTTGTAAAGTTATCAAATGTTTATTGATTTATTTATTTTTATTAAAAGTTGAATTAAATTAACAAGTGTATAATTCGACAGTGCTCTCATCTAGTGGTATTGCAATCTGTTTAATAAATGCAATAATCTCAAAAACAACGTACATCCGGTGTTTACATGTGGATTTAACCTTTAAAAACACTATTTAAACACTTCTTCTCCTGTATCAGAGGCTGCATGTATGGCTCATATATATATATATACATATACAGTATATATATAAAGACTATTTCTACTGTTACAGGACATGAGTAGTTAGGAAATGCAGATTTCGAGGTCGAGCATGTGAAACACAACAAGGAGATGCTCGGCACCACATTTTCAACTTGACACTCGACACTCGTGGTGAGAAAAACAAGCCCATCTAATAAAAAGTAGGTGGTTATTTAATTACATGAGAGAAAATATCTGGTTAATAAGAATAAACAACATGGCTCATTTTCACAGATTAGTCCTGGTACGTTTCTGAAATCTGTATTTGGGTTTAATTTAAGATGGGTTTGAGTCAGGAGCTGCCTTTAGGATTGAAGTTTTTCTCTTTTGGCAAAATGTTTTTTCTGATAAATAATAAATTCAGAGCCTCAGAGCCCCCCCTCCACTTTTCCAAATACTGTAAATTCTCAAATTTTGCTTCTACTGAACCAAACTGAACCGAGACAGGTCAAATCAATTGTTTTACAGAGTTACTGTATGTTGTATTCAAGACAACTCGCAAAAACAAGCTCTGACTTGTGAAAAATTTAACTGAACGACGTCAAACTTGGAAATTACAGGTCGGAAATTTGGCTACTGTATCACCTCAGAGCTCTGGTTTTCCAAGTTGACGTCAGTGACAGCAACGAAACGAGTTAAAGATACTGTAAGAATGGAATTTGTCGACACATCTTCATCTGCTTCCAAAGTTAGAATACATTTTGCTGTTGCATATATTTTTCATGCAATCAGACACAAATGTTTTAACAACACTGGTGCCTTAATTGGTGGCTTGACTTCAATCGACCGACCCAAGGAAAGAGCTGGAGTGCGTATATTTATTCAGAAGAAGTTGAATTTGTGTTGATGAAACTGAACGACTGAATTGTAAAGAATCTACAAAAGCGACGAAACGAGTGGTTTAAGCAGCTTCGTCTAACTTCATAAATACTGAGTGACGCAGCTTAGAAACTGCTCAAACAGGCGATCTTAAAAGAACAGAACTGACGTCTATTTGAGATCAGGCTTTTATTTGAGAATTTACAGTATGTGTGTCAAATATTTGTCATATATTGAACGTATCATTGTGCCAAAGCTGCTTCTGATATTCACAACCACAGCGCCAGTAACAACAGGGTTGTTATGTCTCTTATCCTGAGTGTAGATGATCATATTGACTGGTCAGCAGGAGGGTTAGCCAAGACAAAACCAAAAACAGAAATAAAAACAGAAATTGTCCAACAGGAATTACATCCCTGTCAGGATGCAATTCCACAGTGAATCCTATTCCTGTTGGACGACGCAGGAAGCCGTGTGTCCTGAATGCAGCAAAGCATGAAGTAATAATGTGAGGGTTTTGGTGAAGCCGAGCAGTAGTAATGGATTGGATCGTTCCCTTGTGTGAGGTCCACGCTACATCTGGACCAGATGTTTAGCTGCACTTTGAACAGTGTTGAGAAGTGTTGGGTGAGTTTGTGAAAATGGCAGCTGAAGTCGTCTCCTGGGAAAAAACAAAAATCTGTTCTGTGGATCATCACGACTGAATCTTGCTAACAGTGCAGCGGCATGCAGAGGAAGTGGACCGATCCACACACTGTCCAACAACAACAACAACAACACACATTTTAATTGTATCTATAGAACAGACTGTAGCCGTCCTACTGCGTCTGCCCGCTGTGGTTCATCACTGACAGCCGAGGAAAAGCTGTCCAACATGCGTCAGCAGAAAAACTGGACGGACGAGCTCAGAGTGAGAGTGTGGCTGTGTAGTTGTGCAGTTGTGTGGACTTCACAGGCCTCGGTAGAGTCTGGAGACTCAGAAATTAAACTTCCTCCCCACAGCTGATAACCCACTTCCAAGAATTTAATTAAGCCGGGTTTCAGCGCCGAAGCTTTGGTCCTGAATAATGGCCTGAATATTTTTTTCAGACGGGTTCTCAGTCACCAGAGCGGGTTGGTGAATATCAGAACATGCTATCTTCAAACCGCTGCTCCAACTCTGATTCGCTGGAGCCAAGTGGTGCTGTTTTGTCTAAATGCTCAACGCTAAATTATTTGTGCAATTTCAAGCAAACAAGTGAGAGTGTATTAATTATTGCACACTTGTATGCTCCGATCAAAGGCAAGTCTACATTGCAGAGTGCATAACACATGACAGGTTGTGGCATTTGTGCATGAAAACGAGTGTCAGCATGTCACTGTCAATACGACTGAACCTGACCTTTCAAAATAAGACGCTATCCTCCATTAAAACTCTGTACAGTGTTAAATATCAACAGATCTACAGTGGATCTATCAATCAATCAATCAATCAAATATACAAATCTACACACGTTAGGCTCAGGTTGTGAGTGCATTATCTGAATTTTAAAGGGATAGTTCAACATTTTGGCAAATTGACCCATTGCCATAATCCCTATAGTTTTAGGAGTAGGTTTGGTTCCCACCTTTAATCGTCGGTGCAAGCTATTTTTAGATCGGTGGAGCAGAGCCGTGAGCTGCTCAGAGCTACGCTACGGAGGCTAATGGGATTTTGTGGTTTCCCTCATGAAACTCAAATCAAATACACAATCCAGCAACTCCACAACGCTCTGGTGGACAAGTTGTGACCTGCACATTCACCACGCTATGAGATAATAACACAACGTTACCACGTTTTTTCATGCAAATTATCTCATAGCGTGGTGAATGTGCAGGTCACAACTTGTCCACCAGAGCCTTTTGGAGTTGTTGGATTGTGTATTTGATGAGTTTCATGAGGGAAACCAAGAAATCCCATTAGCCTCTGTAGTGTAGCTCTGAGCAGCTCACGTCTCTGCTCCGCCATTCTAAAAATAGATTGCACCCACAATTAAAGGTGGGAACCAAACCTACTCCTAAAACTATAGGGATTATGGCAATGGGCCAATTTGCCAAAATGTTGAATTATCCCTTTAAGTAGCTTTATATTTTAAAAAAAAGAAAAAAGATTAATAATCATCCCAGCAAACGTTTTTAATCTGCAGCACTGACGCTGACGTGATCGCCGGCACCAAACTGAAGAAATATCAATACGTCGAACCTCCACTTTGTGCATTTAACCTCAATGTGTCCTCAGGTAATGAGGTGTCGTTTAAGTTGTGTGCACTTAATGGGTGCTTGTGATGCTTATTGCCCTGGTGCAAGATCCTACACACACACACACACTCATGTGATGTACCACCGGCAATAAGGCGGCCACCGATACGTGGAGTCTTTCCTGCACACGAGGGGCAGATCGACACCGACAGTGACAATAATAAGGTAAAGGAGCAGCTAATCACCTTATTGCCAGTGGTGCATTAAAGATCCTGCACCAAAGACAACGAGAGGGTAAAGAGCGAGCGATTAACCCCCTGAGCGCCGTATAATGCAGCTTTAATACCGTGGCTAACCAGTGATATACTTAAGTATTTGGGTTTTGGATTAATTTGGCGTCCAAAAGTAAGATACGGGACTATTAGCATTATTTTCACCTTGATGCCATATTTACAATGATACGCAGGATACTACATAGTAAATAATGTACAAATATAATGGTTTATATGTATATTCTACTTAGTGAGACCTGTATGAAAACATTTAACTGAGTATGAAATAGCTTCAAGTGAAATCAAATTAAGAATTTAATCGTCTCAAACCCAAAAATGCTTTGTTTTATTTTGCTGCTCTGTTCAGTCCACAGCTTTGAGGCTGCTCTCTCTTCTCTGGTTGTTCTTATAATGAATCCAGTGGTGATAACTATATGTTACAAGTGATATATTATAATTTTATTGCTTATTTATAGCTGCAACCCACTTAGAGAGTTTAGATCATCCATCACAGCTGAACATATAATTTAGCTTTCAGCGAACTCAAGGCAACTCAAGAGAGATGTGCAGTAGGTCACAGCAGCAACACATACTGCAGCAATTATGTTATGATCTAAAATCTAGTAATATAATCTATAATCTATTTTACAACAACAACAAAGAGCTCCATATAAAATTATTGATAAATGCTATTTTTTATTTCAGATATAAAAAAGTCAGAATCAGTTTTATATGTTCATTGTACACTATGTTTACTTGTGACATGTGACATGTAACATTATACTGTATAACACAAACTATGCTCTCTAACTATGATGCTTTTATTTCAATGGACTAAATGTGTTATATTTGTGCAGTTACATATTCATACTGAATACCATAGATGTCTTTAAAGGGATAGTTCAACAATTTGGCAAATTGGCCCATTGCTATAATCCCTATAGTCATAGCAGCAGGTTCGTTACCTTTATTTGGTGGTGCAATCTATTTTTAGAACGGTGGAGCAGAGCTGTGAGCTGCTCAGAGCTACGCTACGGAGGCTCATGAGATTTCTTGGTTTCCCTCATCAAACTCATCAAATACACAATCCAACAACTCCACAACGCTCTGGTGGACAAGTTGTGACCTGCACATTCACCACGCTATGAGATAATAACAGAACATTACCACACAGAGTTGTTTTAGAGGGAAATACAGAGACTGCTTGAGCCTCGCATCAGCGGTTTTGCATGAATTTACCTCTAAAACAACTCTGTGTGGTAACGTTGTGTTATTATCTCATAGCGTGGTGAATGTGCAGGTCACAACTTGTCCACCAGAGCGTTGTGGAGTTGTTGAATTGTGTATTTGATGAGTTTGATGAGGGAAACCAAGAAATCCCATAATGAGCCTCCGTAGTGTAGCTCTGAGCAGCTCACCGCTCTGCTCCGCCGTTCTAAAAATAGCTTGCACCAACAAATAAAGGTAACAAACCTACTGCTATGACTATAGGGGTTATCGCAATGGGCCAATTTGCCAAAATGTTGAACTATCCCTTTAAAGGGGAACTGATGTTTCATGTATTTTATTGTATTGTATAACAGTTGTATTTCTTCAGTGGTGCAGGTCGGTAGATCAGCGACTATCCAGTGTCACAGTGTTTGCTGGGAAACTTCAGCTTCACCTCAACTGACGTAGAGAAGCTGCTGTTGAACGTGAGCTCAGAGTCACGGACAGAAAGGCAGAAGGAAGGCAGAGTGGGAATGGACAGTGTGTGTGTGTGTGTGTGTGTGTGTGTGTGTGTGTGAGTGGCTGCTGAAGAGGTGGCTCATGCAGCAGAGCAAACATTCGCAAAAACACGTCTATGTTCCAACTGTATGGTTTCACGTTGTTTCTCCCATTTTCCCCCTCGGGAGTGTCGTATCGTTAAGAAAAAAAAAAAAAAAAAAAAACACAATTCAATATTTTATAGTAAGTTTTAGATCATGTTAAGTTTTTCTTTTTCTTTTTTTACAATAGAAAACAGTTTCTGGAGTTTCACTTGAGGTCATTTCAGATGGTGGTTAAAGTCTAGCTTGGATCCATGGTGACAGCAGAATTCCTCACGTTTCTTATCTCGTTGTCGCCATTGGGCCTATGTGAATAAATGCAGAAAAACCAACCCTTACCTTACTGCAGATGATACAGCACTGTGTTTCCACAAATTATATATTAGAAATGAGTTAAAAAAAATGAATATATTTTGTTTCAATTCGTTAACATTTATAGATTTATTCGACGCTGCCTTGTCATGGCGTCTGTTGTCAGTTATGGTAAGAAATTCTGCTATCGTTATCGCTTTATAAGGAGACATCGGTGTCGCAGGTGTTTTCTTACCTTTTCAAGTTGTGCGTTCTGTTTGGACTTGTACAGGAACTCCCCCACGGCCACGAACACCGAGAGGACAAGTCCGGCGGCGAGGACGATGAAGATCCCTCCGATGTTCTGCACGCCGAGGGCGCTGGCCTCCTTGCTCTCCTCCTCCGGGCAGCCGTTTCCTCGCCACCACCGCTCCTTCATCATGTGCAGCTTCCCTTCCTCCTGGAGCTGCAGGATGGCAATAGTGATCCTATCTCTGTACGGAGAGCCTGAAGGACCAAAACACACGGGGGTCAGCGTGAGGCGAGTGCACCATCATGACCGAACCGTGCAGCGTCTTCGTCTTTGTGCTGCTTTTGATCCAATTCAAGCAGCATCTTTGTGATATTCCCTGCTCTCCAGACAATGAAGGAAAAGCAGCGTTGTGAGAAAATACAAATTACTTGTATAGACATAAAACAGTTGTGTTTTACCTCAGGCCTCCAGTGAGCAATCAAACACTGTTTTACACACAGATGGATTTTACTGAAAGAGAATATTTATAATATTTGTACGTATACTCAGGCGTGAT
This sequence comes from Decapterus maruadsi, assembly GCA_030347415.2. Lineage (NCBI taxonomy): Eukaryota > Metazoa > Chordata > Actinopteri > Carangiformes > Carangidae > Decapterus > Decapterus maruadsi. The sequence goes on from CM064894.1 coordinate 4,207,747, forward strand.
GAAGCGTCGGAGAGCAACAGAAAGCTTTGGGTCATAAAGAAACTGTAAATCAGGGAATGACGGATTCAGTTGCAATATTCATAACTATTTTTTTTAATATTCTGGTTTGTATATTGACTGGACTGACTGTACTGGGTATTTCAGCTGAGACACTTTAACTCACACCGATACAGTTTTATACAAAGTTTTGTTTTTTGTTTAAAAAATTCCTGCAAATGACAAAGTGTTTTAATAACAGGACGGCTCTTTATGCCTCTGAATTACTAAAAACCCAAACAGAACCAGTCCCATCTCCCACAGCTGCACCTGTAACTGTAAACTGAACAAAAACAAACGAACAAACTAAACACCATCCATCTCCTCAGCCACCAGCGGGTCGTCCTAACCTCCAGACAAAAGTTCTACAAGTGCCATATTAAACAGTAACAAGCCACAGCGGATCATGACTTGTTTTTCTATTATTTCTTCAGCTATGCCAAAAAAAACCAAAACAAAAACAGGTCTAGTTTTCATACGTAATGACCTTTAAAGATCTTTTTGATGAAGCCAGACCACTGTTTACCCTTTGCAACTCTTTTTAACCTACATGGAGACATGAATAGAAAGAAAAAGAGACTCTGTTACGATATTTGACCATGAAAAGACAATGTTGCAATATTTGTGTATCTCATCTGTCATAAACAAGAGATTACGGATTACGGGGAGCGTTTGTGTGGCGAGAGCTGGGACACTGAGTCGGAGGCTCTGATCTAACAAGGTTGGTTTTGAGCCAAGAGACGCGAGGTGGAAGACAGAGAGCCTCCGTTCTCCCTGGAACTAGTCATTTAACCGTCACAATGACTCCAAAGCTGTCAAATCTTGCATATATTCCTCTTTAAGAAAGATTTCCTTTGTCTTTTCTTATCCAGAACCAAACTTTGTGAATGGCTAAAAGAGGCAGAGACATGAAAACACCAACAGCTCTACAGAGACAATGAATGAATGAATGTACAGTATCTACATTTTTCAATCAACCTCTGTTTGGTGCCTGTTTGGAGGCTGACATGACTAAACTAAGAGTTCCTCACAGTGTAGATTATCATCATGATAATCAGTGCGTTACTATCACTGTGTGATTTGGTTTTGTCTTGGCTTGTTTTCAAGTCTTTACATTAAAAACTCTATTTCCTGATTACTTCAATAATCGCTGCTTTGTTCATTTAAAGGAGACGTATTCTGCCTCTTTTCCACAAATTAAAATAGTTCCCAGGTTTCTTAAAGACACATCTGTGACATGGTTTGGTCAAAATACGCCAAGGATCAAACAACACAGCAGCTCTGTTCAGAACGGCTGCTTGCCCCGCCCCCTTCTACTGCTACCGGTACTGGTGGTATTATGCAAATTTGAAAACTAATGACATCTTGGTCAAACAATTGAGGGAACAACTTGTAAACCCAACTGGAAGGCAAGACAAACACCCAGATATAGAGCCTTCAAAAAGTGATATTTCTATAATACGCTCCCTTTAAAGCTGATTACGTTCCTGTATTAAAGATGGAACCTGAAGACCTGTAAACTTCTTCACCTTCATCTGCATCAGTCAACTTGGTTGTTGTGTTTGTGTGTTTCCTCCATGAGACTCCACTGAGCATTCAGCACATTCCACTTTGTTTTATTGTTCACGTTTAATGTTGTAAATTATTAACGCTAATGTCTGGTGCAACCGCTCCATTGTCACCACAGGCCCAACAATGCTCGACCAATAAACCTAAACTACATCCGTGGGGCTCGTGGTGCCACTCGTTACACCTGTATAGCTGCCTAATTAAAAACCTGTTGCCACGCTTAATGTGTCCTAATGTTTTCACTGTGAGCCGTTTCCCTGCTTTTAATACGTCCACATTCCCAAAGCGAGCGGTGAAACGCTCCCGTGTCAGACGTGTGTCTGCAGAGCACCCGGCGAAAAATTCTCCCCTTCTCTTTTTCAGTTTTTCCAGCAGCAACCTCTGCACCTCTAATCCTCGCCTCCACCACTCAGATAAAGCACTCCAGCACCTTCCCGCTTGCTCGGCTGATCAAAACCAGTCATACGTTGAGATCCCTGATTAAACCTGATGGGTAAAGCCTTGTAAGGGGGAAAAAAAACACACACACAAAAAAACGCAGAATCCTGCCAGACTCCCAATTCCCCAAACCTCCCCATGGTACAGCCAATATACTGCAATCAGGATGTTAATGCAGCTTGACTAATTAAAAAAAGAGAGCGAAAAAAAACCCACCTATTATCACAAACACTTAGAATGAACTCTCCCTGGAGCACAGGAGGGGGAAAACATGTTTAGATTAGAAAACATTATCATTGGTGGAGTGGCAATCTGTGTGATTAGCAGTCAGGACGCAGAGCCGCCGGTTTAGCAACAACATTATTCAGTGGACAACAGACAACAGAAGTGACAACGTTAAAGTGTGCGAAGCTTTGAGCTGCTGCAGTCACAAGGACGGCCGCCTTCACATCAACATCTCCTCTGTCCTTCATCTCTGCCCAAGGGCTTCTGGTATCTGACTCTTTATTTCAGACCGAGCCGTGCGGCGGCCGTGTTTTCAAAAAGCATCTATCACCATGGTGATGGCGGATGTGAATTGCACTTCGGTCCTTGTTATTCGTTGTCATCTACAGTAGATACCTTCCCTTCAGCTGCGTGTGAGTGGAACAACAAGCCGACGTGTTGTCAGATAAATCACTCGCTGCCACAAAGAAAACAGGCAGCCTTGAAACTGGGCCCACTCTGCTTGATCAAAACAAATGGGAGAAAAAGACAAAAAAAAACTCAGCTGTGATGTCATGGGTGGGATGGAAATGAGCAATGTGCGATGCAGTCAAGACCTCTGCTGCTCGGTGCCAGCCACATTTTTTTGGCAAGTGTTGTAACCCACATTCACATGAGCATGAAATGGGTGAGCGATCTGATGCCTCCTGACCGAGTGACTGGGAAAATAAAGCCACAGTGAACCCTTTGTTAAATGGGTTTTATATCTGAGTTGCAAAAAAAAAAAAACACCACACAGTGCATCCTCCAGCCGACGTTATTTTTTTTTCCACACTGAGAGAGCCAGATGGCTTTTGTGAGCGCCCGGCTTTGGCTGCGATACTTCAAGGTTTTATTTTCTGGAGTCTTGTGTTGAGGAAATGAACAGAGAGTGTGTTTGTCACCGAGGCAGATCTATAACTCCATCTGAATCCTCTTTGACCTCAACTCACACTTTGATGCACTCGACCGCAACCTCTTAATTAGTCATCTGAAAAACAATGTTGGCACCAGTCACGTGTCCAGCAGTGGTTTCATCCTCAGGCCAATGGACGACACACTTCCTCTGTTTTTCTGACTGTTGTAATAAAAAAAGAGTCAGACTGCTTAAAGGGGTAGTTCAACAAAGAGATCAACTCTGTAGCGTTGTGGAGTTGTTGGATTGTGTATTTGATGAGTTTGATGAGGGAAACCAAGAAATCCCATGAGCCTCCGTAGCGTAGCTCTGAGCAGCTCACGGCTCTGCTCCACTGTTCCAAAAATAGCTTGCACCGATAATTAAAGGTAACGAACGTATAGGGATTATGGCAATGGGCCAATTTGCCAAAATGTTGAACTATCCCTTTAACACTCATAAAGAAAGTTAGTTAGTTATATTCAGTTACAGCCTCAGTCTTGGATCCACAAAAGTTTAGTCTAGTTTAAAGGTAACGACTCTACTGCTATGACTATAGGGATTATGGCGATGGGCCAATTTGCCAAAATGTTGATGTTACTGTGTTGGTCTTCCTGCTTTAGCAGTCCATGCCGGTGACTCCTCCCCCTGGCAGCTGATTGGTACGGTTCTGAGCTGGCAGCGGATTGGTGCGACACCTGGGGAGCGGCCTGGTCCCGGATATAAAAGCTGCAGGTCTGGCAGTCCGCGTGGTGGATCAGAGCGAGGCAGAGACCATGCGAGCTTCCTCCACATCACCCAACCAGCCACCTTGTGTTCTTTTGTTTGCTTTGTGTTTTCTCCGTAGGGGTGGGCCGCCATTTGATTTGATCCCTTTTTCTCCTGTTTTTGGTTAAGTTAGGGAGGTCAGTTTGTGTTACGTTATTTTGGTATTTCTTTGTAGGTAAGTTTATCCTCCCCAGTTAGTTTCCTTTTGTTTGTTGTTTTGGCCTGGGCCCACCCTGAAGCCATTTAAGTTTGTCAATATTTAGTTTGTTACAATAAATCTTTATTGCATTCAGAAAATCCTGGCTGTGGCACTTGAGTTTTGTGGAGTGGAGTTCGTTTCATGTTACACCTCAGACACCCCTAGCTGGGGTCGTAACAGTTGAACTATCCCTTTAAATATTCTCTGCTGTAGCTGCCATCTCTACATTCTGCTGTGGGTAAACAGTATTCCACAGTAAACAACTCTTCAGCTCTGAGTGAATAACTTCATCCTGAGGAATGATCTGACCACTGCCTCCTGAAGGTTTAGAGTTACACTAGTTACACTAGCAATAGCTTATCTTCCAACGACAGCCTCATTTGCTGTTGTAGGTCGTACAGAGACATCGGCAGGAACAAGAGACTTTTGCATCCAGTAAAAAGTTCTTTGTAGTTGCTTTAAGTTAAATCACAAAGGAGTCATTTTCTATTTCACTTGGTATTTACTCTTTACAGTCTACGTTTGGTACAAACCATGTGTAGATATAATAGCCTACTGATATCAACCTCTATGCAGACGATATCCAATTGTATGTTCCAATGTATCTTTTCTTCTGTCCTGTCTTGACTGGATGGTCAATCATTTTCTGAAATTGAATGATACCAATTATGATATATTTGCATATATTCATATACTGTACATACACCACCTGTCCTCAGGTGCTGCAGCATTAACAAGCTGTGACCGTCACTGAGGTGCTGGTTTTTGACTCTGCTTTGTCAGCTGGGATAAGGTCACCAATGCTTTTATCCATTCTGCTTTAATGAGAAGTGACCCCATCCCTGCTGCCCTTCACAAGCAGTGAATGTGAGCTGCAGAACTGGAGTGTTTCTCCAAATTTGAATGTTAGTTTTTTTATATTAATATATATGAATTTAATTTGTTTTCATCAGCTGTATCTGCTGTATTCAGTCCCTCTAATTTAACTTTTTCCATGGGCACAAGGTTGATGATGTAGGGTTTTTGTGTATAACTGTACTATACTGGGGTATTTTTCTTCTACTCTGCATGTAATGACAGATATTACACTGTTGATGCTGTTACATTTAAGTATAAATACTTAGCAGTAGGGTCAGAAAAAGACAAGTTTGAGTATGTTTAATATGTTTGTTGTGTTTACGACCACAGAAAATGACCATGGCTCCTTGAGTCGTGGACTTTGACCGCTGCCACTGACATTGATGCTATCTAATGTGAGAATAAACAAGGTGAGGTGACCCATCAGTGACATCAATCAGATGTCAAGGACTGAGTCTCCTGAGTCTGAGTCTGATGGAGGAATGGGAAAAACAGGCCTGTGCATGTGTTGCCCATAAAAGCCGCATTTAATCCTTCAATTCAGCAACGAGTGCAGAGCGAAGTGACAGGCCATACTGAACCCGGGCGCACACAGATGTAATCTGCAAGATCAAAGCAGAGTAATAGCACACCGATCCCTAATGCATTGTCTCTGAATGGAGGGAGAATGAAAAAAAAAAGCTTGAAATTTAAATGTGCTGCAAAACCCGACGCTGAGAACATTTGTATTTTTCTAGTCGACCAAGAGCAATTCTGCTCTCTGTGCTCCCGCTCTGCATCAGGAGATTTGTTACCAGCCTCGACAGCGGGGCTGCTGTTGTTTTCACCTTGTGAATCTGTTTGTGTACGTGTGTGTGTCTGTGTGTGAATGTGTGTGTTTGTGACCGTCATTATGGCCATGGCAACACCTACTGTAGAGGAAACGACCACAGAGGAGGGGCTGAGTACTTTGGCAGGTGTTTATATGTCTGACTCGAAATAATTCAGTTTTTTCCCCCCTTTTTGTTGACGTCTGATGGCGACTAATCAGTGTGAAGAAAAACAGAACAAAAAGACTGCACTGTGTTTTTATCCCTTTTGTTTACCAAACACTTTTCAGGTGGATTGTTTTCTTCATTGTATGAACGAACAACAATACATGTCAATATTTACTTTAAAGAGATAGGATTGTGTATTTGATGAGGGAAACCAAGAAATCCCATGAGCCTCCGTAGCGTAGCTCTGAGCAGCTCACGGCTCTGCTCCGCCGTTCTAAAAATAGCTTGCACCGACAATTAAAGGTAACGAACCTACTGATAGGGATTATGACAATGGGCCAATTTGCCAAAATGTTGAACTATCCCTTTAAGTAATATGGATCAACTTGATTATAATATTTGGTGCTGATTGAATCTAATGAGATCAGATAGCGACGATGTGCTGACTGGAACAGGTTCCTGCTAAGAGCCACATGACGACGCTGTGATGTGCAGCTGCTGTGTGAGGTTCAACGTGTCGTCTGGTTAAGCTGCTAGATTTCTGCGGTTTTCATCAAAACCACTTGAGTGTATCTCGCTGTGGATCCGTCCAATGAGCTGACAATCTGCTCTGGGTCGCATCAGGAGGCTCAGTCACCGCGTTTAACGACCAGGCTTCACTCCGTACACACATAAAAACAGCAATACCACAACGAGGTCTAATCGCTAAAGTCTGATCTCGTGTCGTTTCCAGCTTTTCTTATTTTATGCACCACATATATCAAAGGGGACGTTTTAATGAATAACTCTATAAGAACTTCCTTCCTGTTTACGAGGTGGAGCTGAACGGCCCAGCAGGCGGAGCAGCAGCAGCTTCCCCTTCACCCCGACTGATTAATGCAGCTAATGAAGCTAAATGAAGATTGATAGACATCAGGGAGAGAGACAACGGAAAAAAAGAGACGGCAAAAGTAACGTACAGCTTCCTGCAACCACTGTTAGAAGAAGAGGAATAGAAGCTGTGATGCAGGAAACAAAACGAAACTAAAGGGAGTTTCCTCGTGACATTTTAGTCTCTCAGCTCTGGGACCAATCTCTCTCTCTATGTCTCTTCGACGCTGCTGAAAAAAGAAAAAAAAACAGCTTAAAGAGAGAAAAAAGAGGGGAAAATGATGTGTGGAGGGCAAACACTCCCAGAGCAGCACTGTGGTGTGGTCGCTGGGGCAGATACAGGAGATTAAAGTGCTGTGATGAATAGGGAATATATATTTTTTTTATCTTCACTGTTTTGTTTTTGTCCAGTTATAATTACAGATGACTTGATAGCGCTTTCTCATTTCTGAACCACGACACAGAGAATCTGATAAAACGCTGTTTTCCTCTATATATATACATTTACAGTCAACGTACAGAAGAACCTATTCTTCTTTAAAACGCCTTTTTCTCTATTGGACATTTTAGCATCTTGATTTGCACAGGAGCACTTTATATTTCACTTTAGTTCAGTTGTCTTAATCGTCTTGACTGTTTCAACTCAACACTTTACATTTTCACTGCAGAACAAGAACAACCTGTGCACAAACATGCACAAAAACAATATACATGGACAAATGCAATGGTTTATGATGATGTCCTCACTGATACTGCCCTTTTCTGTATTTTATGTTTTGATATTGTTGATATTTAATTACTTATTGAGAGCCCTGATGTTGACCTGTTGTGGTGCACTTTATGTTTTTAACATTTTAATAGCTGCTTAAAGATACCACAAAAACAAAATTTTGTTATACATGATTTTTTTATGCAACGAAAAAATAAACTTAACTAACCAAATAAGGAAACCTGCAGCTTGAATAAAAGTAACCTGAACCTGACTGGAAATAAAAAACAATGCAGAGGGGTGTTGTTTAGCTCAGTGGGTAGAGGCTATAGTCCTCACTGCAGGTTCGAATCCCGTGCCGAGCGGCCCTATCCCACGTGTCATTCCCCCTCTCTGCCTCCCATTTCCTGTCTCTCTCTCGACTGTCCTGTCCATTAAAAGCCAAAAAAGGCCCAAAAATATACTAGGGATAAAACAGGGTCAAGCTTTGCAACGCTGCTGCTCTGTTTTAAAGGACAATTCCGGGCAAATTCAACTCTGGGCTGTATTTTCCTGACATTTTAGGTCTAAAAGAAGGAATTTGAAGATTTCCATTTTAATTGCTCCTGTATTGAAGTTCCACTGGTTAGGCTGTTTACATCCCTCAAAACTGTAATTTTTTTCCCACAGACGGCGTCAGATGGCGACTCAAACATGCACCGAGAAGTTTGTTTACTTCAAACAAGCCGACGTGTTTGTAAAACTAGATCTAATTTAAAGTCTCAGGCGAGACCCACGTTGCCGCTCGGTGTGTTCAGGTGCAGTCAGAAGCTCCCGTTTGTGTCGTAAACACAGGAATATCAACTCTTGACTTGCTTCAAATAAACATTTTTTATGCGCTGAGAAGTTTATTTACTTCAAGCAAGTCAAGAGTTGATATTCCAGTGTTTATGGCGATGCGGGGAGCGATTAAACTGGAAATCTTCAGATTCCTCCTTCTAGACCTAAAATGTTAGGAAAATATGAATTTGCCCGGAACTGTCCTTTAAGTGCATCTTCACCTCCACAAACATGCAGGTCAATTTAACGATGTGATTGATGCAAATTCTGTAAAAAAAAAAAATCATAGGAGTCTTTAATATGTGTAAGTGTCGTCCTGAGAATTAACAGATTCACCATGAGGGCTTTTAATGGAGTAAACACACCATTAGACGCGGCCACGACTAACACCTGGGAGGTGAAGTAGGAGTCCGTCCATTACGGAGCAGAGGCAGCTGCACCCAGGTACTAATGCAGACTAACACCTACTCTCTGTTCAAGTCAATTAGATATATGCTAAATGCCCCGGCTGTATGGGAATACAGGCTGCATATGGTAAAGGGTAATAAAAGGGTAGGATTAGCAATTTAAATACCTTGTCCTGACAGCATGTGAATGAGCCACCGGGGAGTAATGATGCTAACACTCCTCCTCTTTCTCCACGTGGACAACAACTGTGTGGCTCACTCACTCACTTCCCCTTCATTACCTTCACACCTCGCTCTCTTTCTGTCTCTCAGTCACACACACACACATTTACACACACACACACACACAAACAGGAAACTACTTGTGTAAAATGATTAAATGTAAAGGACACAATCAGTAAAATATACGCAACGCACATCAGCGTATGCTTATAGTCAAGTTCACAGTCACCTAAAGGAAAATGCATATCGACAGAATGAAACACACACACACACACACACACACGGAGGAGGAGGCAGCGAGCAAACCTTCAAAAGGAGAACATCAGTCAGGAAATGCAATCACCCAAAGAAAATATAGCCTACCTCCACTGTTTTCACACACAGCTCCAGTCACTCACATTAGGCCGTGTGTGTCTGAGCAGCGGAGCATACACAAACAGCACACACACAAACAGCACATACACAAACAGCACACACACAAACAGCACACACACACAAACAGCACAGCGCGACCTTGCCGCCGCTCGCCGTCCCAGAGGACGTTTCACCCATTTGTCAGGACAATACAGCTGCTGGGGAACTGGAGGGAGCTCCACACCGGCCCCAGCTGCTTCTTCACTTTTTTAGACTAAAAGCTGCTGATAGATAGTGGAGAATTCGTTTTCTTATTAAAGGGATAGTTCACCCAAAATTCTAATTTCACTCATTAAGGGGCCGCTAATTTCACTCCGAGGGGCCGCTGTTCCGAATGTGTTTTATTTTGAAAATTGACCGGATTCTCTCGTGGTTTGACCTCCTGCCCAGCTTGACACGATCACTCCTGCTCTGTGCTTTGGTTGGGTTAAGGCAATGTAGAAAGGAGTTGGTTAAGTTCAGTAAAAAGATTAAGTAGAGGCCAATACAGTCTCTGCTAATATGCAACTCCTCCGGGAGTCGAACCCTGAACCCCCGCATCAGAGGCAGATGCTCTAAACACTGTACCACCAAAACATTTGCTGTGCAGTACAGTATGTATGTGCCCTGTGCCTTAAACCTTTCAATGGCAGACTTTTTTCAGGTTCAGAATGGCACCCCTTTTCCATAAATAATTAAGGGCCGGCATTCCGACTCATTAAAGTAAACGTTCGGAATGGCAGCCCTTTGGAATGGCACCCTGGAACCCTGAGTTACGGGAGGGGGTTCCACACAGCAGGATTTGTCCATATAATGGTTGTCAATGGACACTAACTTTCTTCGTCCAAAAAGACACACCAACAAACTTCCAAATACCTCCATACTGCTCGTCTGTAATGTCCCTCTTGTATTGAAGCCCCCACATGAGAAACTGTTCCAGACACAGGAAGAGCAGTGAACTGAGACACTGGGAGCTTCCGCTACAAACAAGCTTAAAACATAGACTTTTTTTTTTTTTTTAACAATTTCTCATGTCGGGGCTTCAACACAAGAGGGACATTACAGACGAGCAGTTTTTGGTGTGTCTTTTTGGACAAAGAAAAGTGGTATCCATTCACAACCATTATATGGACCGAGAAGACACGGAGGACTCTGAAAATTTTCTGAAATTTGAATTTTGGGTGAACTATCCCTTTAACAACACTGGGAAAAGTCGTTCGATTTTTCCCTTTTGACAAAAACCAACAACGACTGAAAGCAGCTGCAGTTAAAGTGGGTCACAGGGTTGATGCAGTTATGGCGAGCAAATGGATCAGCAACTAAATATTAAGTATGATTCACTTTAATGCGTCATAAACAAGGCTCTCTTCTAAGTTGTTCTGCACATCTCGATGTAAATACTTGTAAATAAAAGCTGAAATTCTGGTGTTTTCAGTCTGAAGTGCACGGCCTCGCTGCTCCGACGCTGTCAGAGGAAACCGTATCCGTCTGGTTTTATAACAGAAACATGTTGCTGAAGAACATCAGAGAAGCTGCAGCCACAACATGATGAGTGGATCTCGACGACCTCTCGTCTACTTAACCATCGCTCTGCTCTTTGTAACGACCGCAGCGCTGACCCCAGACCAGGTGTTCACGGTCAATAGCCCCATCGCCTTCTGCTTTCGCTGCTTTCGCTCTCACATTATGCCGACGACGCTCCTGATCACACGCTCGTTTCCAGACTCACGCCCATGGGCGCTCAGACGGACCGAGTCTATTTGCTGTTTTAACAACGTGGGCGCTGGACGGGAAAATGACATCAGCCTCCAAACCAGCAGAAAAGACGCTGCTGCTGCTGCTGCTGCTGCACTTTGTACCAGGTGAGAGTTTCTGCCTGAATGTCTCACATTGTAAGTGACAACAATAGTGCGACAGATGCTTTATGCCTCGTTCAGTGTAATGTGAAGCTATAGTGTTGGAATAATAACCATTAGAGCAGCGTGTCGTACGTCTACAGTGATTAGAAAATGATGCAAACAATGTGTGGGAGAAAAACGACCTTTAACATCGGCAGCATCGGCTTATAAAGATAACACGCACTGATGGGTGGGAGTACAAATTTAACTTTTTGTGCAAGAGAAAGAAGTCACGGGATCACCTGAGTTATTGTGATTGGATATAATGAAGATTGGTGGTGGTTATTATACCAGTTCATTCATTTTTAATCTACCTTTAAGATTTGTATCTGCACATCTGGACACAGAAGAAACACTAACTGTCTGTTTCCAGGCAAAGAAAACTCATGTTTTATCTTATATTCGATGAAGTATTGTTGCCGTGCGGTGATAAGAACGACTGTCCTCTGTTTTAGGAAAATACTGGAAAAAAAAAAGAACTGTTTCTAAATAAAGATTTATGTTGTCAGTAGAAACCATCTGCACCGTCACAGAGATAAACCAACACTGTAAATTCTTGGACCGGGTTTGACTTCAGAGAGAAAAATAAAGAAGGGCTCGAGAAGCTTTTAGAGAAAAATGAATATGACGTCCTGTCGACTTATTTTTGAGTCTTCAGGTTTTGATCTTCATTTCTACATATTTCAGAGCAGAGTCTTTTTTTTCCATCACACAGAACTGTAAAATACACAATATCTGTCCATATATTAAGAGTTATATAAACATAAATGTCACCTGTGAGCTGATATTCTTATAATAATCATTATCTTCTATATACCTGCTCTGGATAATGAGGATGTAAATAATAGTGAAGACATTATGAAGATGTTTACATGGGTCCAAAAATCCTATTTTACAATCAGATTAAGAGGTCAATCAGATTCAAAACACCTTACTGGATGCTGCATGCACGGCTGAATAGAGTGGATTATTCATTCTGCACATGCGTGACCCAGTACGTAGGAGCCATGTATTAATGTGTACAGGAAATAGGAAGTCAAAGCAGTGTTTCCAACTTGGCGACTTTCTGGCTAAATCTGGTGACTTTTTTTTTTTTTTTTTACAAAAAGCAACTAGCGACAAATCTTGTGACTTTTCTTGCTGTTGTTAAAACAGTTTTGGTTTGGAGACTCCGACGTGAAAGCACGTATCACTTCTGTCTTCAACGAGCCCCCGTCCCACAGCTCTCACCAGCTGCTGTCAGTCTCACAGCGTATACACGGATTGAACCTGGATCGCTTCATTTAGCGTTCATGTAAACAGATCCAATAAGATTCAAGATCAGTTTAGCCTCGCGTTATCACCAAAATCACCTAAATAAAAGTGTTCACCAACATAAAACTTATAAAATAGACATTAACTTGTAATACAATAGAAGCACAATGTTAACTTAATGGCTCGGGGACTTTCTCGTACATGTAAGTGATATTCCTTAAAATTAATACGTTTCACCGCATTTTATTATCTTGGTGCTTTTATTTTGAAGGAAAGGCCTGCCTCTCTCTTCCTGGATCCGCCCTGAGATCAGGTTGAGGAAAACACAGCATGTAAACACAGCTATTGATTCATATGCACGTAAATAACATTTTCTGCAATTCACATTGTTACAGATATGTTTATATGGAAATACAGCACATGTACTTCCATAACATTTGACTGAGTCATGATCCAGGATCGCAGTTTTCTCTTCATCTTCTACACATGTGCAGCTGCACCACTGATTTTACTGGTGACTATTCACTTCTTTTTTTGTGTTAGTCGTGTTTTTTTTATTTTAATTAAATTTCTTATTGTTTGTTTTCTCACTTTAGAGCCAAGTTGGGTCAGAAATGTTCTACAAAACTGTTGCGCATGAGTTTTTCTGAAGCGCTGTGAAGCTTCATGCTCATTAGACCGACACCGACTGAGCCGCTTCATAATAATTCAGACTCCAGGAGGCCGGAGGAACAAACACAATCCCCACACAGCTCTCTGTTGGAGGAAGATACAGATGTGAAGTGCAGCCCTTTCTTTCTTTTTTTTTTTGTCTGCGAGAGGTCATCATGCTAAGTTGTCTGTCGGCTTTTCCTTCCACAGGTGGTGAACCGACGTTTCTCCTCCGACTGTGTTTGTAACAGGATTACCACTCTCTGCTGTGGAGCCTCTCCCTCTGTTCATCCCCTCCACTTGTGTTACACTGTTCCTCTGCCGGCTGGAGATAACCCCAGGATTTTCCCTGCTCAGTATTTCCCACCACATGGGCTTCCCCTCGGGGCGCAGTGCAGCGTAAATGCACCAAATGCAGTTTAACACAGCGTTTTTTTTTTAATTTTTTATGTTTTTCTTTTAATTTGCAGCCGAGTGGGATCTGACTTTTTGTTTCATCTTCTGGTTTCCTGGTTACGTTTGCAGACTGAGCAGGATTATCTGTCATTACCGGGTCTGTTTGACGAACCACCAGAGAGTTAAGACGTCATATTTTACATGTAGAGAAAACCAGACACCTTCCTTCTCCTGTCACTGTAAGAAAAGGAGTTTGTAATAACCAGATCAGGATTAAGTCTGTGAATGCAACACGCTTCCAGAAGTGCACACTTGGAAACTTAACCAGCATGACAGCTGAAAAGACGACAGCCGTGTCCTGATGCATCTTGTTCCCTGTTTTGTCCGTTTGTTTTGTCTATTTTCAAACACTACGGCCATCATTTCAGTTTTATACTGTTTATATTTCACTCATTTTAATATTGTTATCTTTTCATCTTCTCATAATTGCCCAGGGACTGCAGGTGGAAATTAGAAAAGCTGCTATAACCTGGATGAAGACATCTTTTCTCATCCGACAATCTGTGCATTGTCTCTGTTTTCAATAAATAAATTTCTAAATCCTGAACCTCACTTCAACACCTATAATCATTTTAATATTTCTATATAACATTAGAGGTAAATTCATGCAAAACCGCTGATGCACGTTGCCTTCAGGGACAGTTTTTCATCAACAGTCTCTGTATTCACCTCTAAAACAACTCTGTCTGGTAACGTTGTGTTATATTATTGAATCATCCACAGAGAGACGCACTAAAGCAGTTCATGGAAATATATGAGTAACACAAATGTGTTATGGGTGGTGCATTAAATCAGTGATCATATTGAGTAGATGTTACCTTTTTACCTACAGCACGCTGAGATTATGTCACACTTAACCATAACTCCCCTCATAACTATATCCTTCACGTTGTGTTATTATCTCATAGCGTGGTGAATGTGCAGGTCACAACTTGTCCACCAAAGCGTTGTGGAGTTGTTGGATTGTGTATTTGATGAGTGTGATGAGTTTAAAACTAAGAAATCCCATGAGCCTCCGTAGCGTAGCTCTGAGCAGCTCACGGCTCTGCTCCGCCGTTCTAAAAACAGCTTGCACCGACAATTAAAGGTAACAAACCTGCTGCTATGACTATAGGGGTTATGGCAATGGGCCAATTTGCCAAAAATGTTGAACTATCCCTTTAAGAAGTTCTGAGGAGTTTCCAGACTAATATCTAAAGCGTTGGATGAAACAACACGGCGTATTGTACGTACCCATTGGCGTGCCGACCCCGTAGGCTTTGGAGTCGATAAGGCCTCCGATCTGCGTGAGGTTGCAGTTGCGCTGCGTGACGAACTCGATGGTGGTGGACTCCATGAGGAAGGCGTAGTCCGAGGTGAGCACGCGGTGAATGCCCTCCTCCACGTTCTTCACCATCACCGAGTGTCTCCGGCTGCTCATGAACTCCCACATCTTATCGTACGTGGAGATCTTGGTTTTCTGCGAGGACACAGAACAGCGACAATGAGTGGAAACAAGAAATCTTTCACTTGCAGCTGCCGCGGTGTTTTCTTGCAGAAAATGAAGTCCCAGGTTGGAGGTTAATGACGGATTATTTATACACACACACACATACACACACACAAACACAATGACAGGCAGAGCGCCCACGACATCACATCTTTAAATACTGCCAAAGTCTGCAGCAGCTCCATCAAGGCCTGAAAAACCATTTACATCCAATTATGTTCTAAATTTCATTAGAAAAAAAACATGTTGTTTGCTTCAGCAGAAGTTTTCTGCAGCACCAGCACCAGTGTATGCTTTCTGTCGGCCTGAATCATTATCACTTGCAGGGATGGGGGGGGGGGTGGGCAGGGGGGCACAGGCCGTAGCAGACAAGCATGCTAAAGAGCAGCGGTGGTGTGAGTTTGTGCGACTGCATACGTCTGATGTTGGAAGCGGCTGCGGCGTTGTCAGCGGCGGCGTGACTCACTCTCTACACCTGTAATCACTGAGAAAAATCCAAGAGCACATAGCTCTCCAGGGGAGCGGATTTGAAGGCATTTTTGAAGCCATTTGAAACCTAATTAAGTCACATCTTCAAGGTCCTGCCCGCCATTATTGTGTGTAATGACTTTTTGTGGCTGGTCGATATTTTAGATCAACTGGGTGATTTGCGGAGTGCCTATCAGAATCTTTTGGAGTCACCCTTGACAAATCAGGTGATTGAGCATGCAAGCTTCAGACTGCTGATAAGGCGTGAGCTGTGGCCGTGCATACGCGCTGAGGCAGATAACCACCAGGAGCCTGCATGGAGGGAGGTGCCTGGGCTGCACCTACAGCCGCCCGCCAGGACGCCAGGCCGCCACACGGGGATCCAGAGCTGATTACAGCTGAAGCACCAGATCCTGGAGAAGGGAACGGCTGCAACAATGAGAGCAGCTATCTGATGTGTGCTACTGTTGCATTTCTGTGCTTTGTATTGTGGAGAGGGAGGAGGGCTTTTTCTATCAATGGGGGCAGGAGCTGCATGTGATGAAAAGTATAAAGTCAGGATTTTCCACAATGCACCAACTTTTGCCTTTTAACAGCAATGGGGACCAGACCGGCTGGTTCAGGCTGAAGGTTTATAGAAGTGACTTGGGTCGGGTTGGTTGTTTATTGTTATAAAGCCTTATGATAATTTATGAGTGTTTATAATGATAAATATACACGTTATAAGCCAATATAATATAATTTATTTATTCTGTAACACTTTATTTGACACCTATCTCTATAACACATTATATGAGTTATATGTTATAATGCAGTTATAGCACTGTACAACTATAGTTATTTTATAATGGCTTATAAGGTCAAGTATTATGATGGTGTTATGCTTATTGTTATAAAGCCTTATGATAATTTATGAGTGTTTATACTGATAGTTACTGTATACATGTTTATAAGCCAGTTATAATACATTATAACTATATTGATAATGCATTATAGATGTGGGCATAGTCAGCATTTATAATGTATTATAATACGTGACCTTATTAGTATTATTAGTATGAAAAAATGCTTTATAGTGTTTTATGTAATTGTTCTGCCAGGTTCGGGCCAAGAATTATGATGATTATTATTATTCAGCCTCCTCTATTTCATATTTCAATACAAAAGAAATATGGTTGATTAAGCGTTAATTTTGACAAAACAATGAAAAAAAGAAAATAAGACAAAATGATAATAGAATAAATATGTATGTTTGTTCTAGCAGCATGAACAGGCAGCTTGTCCACTTGGGCTACTGTCCACACCACAGGAGCTCTTTGTGTCGACTGGTTAATTGATTCTGCCGGTTGGTTAACCACCGGCAGCAGGTTGGTCATCGATTGTAGAGATGATGTTTCATCTAAACCCCCCATTTAAGTGTCAGAGTAAATGAACGGACCAGTGTCGGTAGTTTCTTTGTCTTAGTTTTGTGAATGAGTCAGAAATGTGGTTGTTGAACAACTTGTTGCACCTGTCAGTGTTTTATTCCATTCATCGCTGTATCGGTGGATTTAAAGCATGTGACTCTCACCTCTCACCTCACTGTTCTTCACTGGAAAATAAGACACTTGATGTGTTGTATACAAACATCAGGGAGGCTTACGACTCGGCAGATAAGATCATAACTTGTATTTTCCTACAGACTCTGCTCATTCAGTGGAGGCCAGAGGCCGCTGAGTCTCCACGGGACTGTTTTCAGTTCACAGAGTGAATCGTGCTGCCGTAGTCACAGAAAAAAGAAAGATCTGACCTCCACTGAGTGGTCGATGCCCCGCAGACAGAGACTTCTACTTCAGTATGGACAAATACTACAGTTACCTGCAGTAACATTAGAACCTTCGTAAACCAGAAACAAGAGGTTTTGGTGGACGAGGACAGCGACGGGAACTGGAGAGGAGATCAATGTAAATGAAGGACAACTACAGCAGAGAGGGGTGTGGACCGACCATCAGCACCACGGCAAATAAAAAAGACAAGAAATGTCTTTGAACATTATAATTCATTCAACAGATTTATTGTAGCTAAATATTGAAAAATCTTCATGTTTCTGGGTGTCCCTGACACAGAGTCTCCTTCAATAATATCTGACTGCTTCTCTTTGAAGAATCTCTTTTCTCACTGTTCCCTGTCCGCACAGGAACTGCTGGTTACTCCCCTCTTCACACTGAAGAGGCAGTAGATTAGAAATCCTTTATAATCCCCTCCTGTATTCAGATCTGTGCAGCCGATTCTGGCAAAAAAAAAGGTGCTTTCAGCGAGACCTGAAAGGCCTCGGGCAGCAGAGAGCCGTACGGCGGCGATCGTGACAAAAAGAGCAAAGTGAATCCAAGTGAATCGGCCTCGGTCAGATCAGAGCTGAGGATAAGTTATCCTCCTGCTTCTGCATGAGTGAGTCTTGTTATTTAAAGGAATAGCTCAACGTTTTGGCAAATTGGCCCATTGCCATAATCCCTATAGTCGTAGCAGTAGGTTCGTTACCCTTAATTGTTGGTGCAAGCTATTTTTAGAACGGCGGAGCAGAGCCGCAAGCTGCTCAGAGCTTAAAGGGATTTCTTGGTTTCCCTCATCAAACTCATCAAATACACAATCCAACAACTCCACAACGCTCTGGTGGACAAGTTGTGACCTGCACATTCACCACACTATGAGATAATAACACAACGTTACCAGGAGTTGTCCCTGAAGACAACACGCATTGTTTTAAAATCAACTCTGTGTGGTAACGTTGTTGATGAGTTTTGATGAGTTTGATGAGGGAAACCAAGAAATCCCATGAGCCTCCGTAGCGTAGCTCTGAGCAGCTCACGGCTCTGCTCCGCTGTTCTAAAAATATCTTGCACCAACAATTAAAGGTAACGAACCGACTGCTATAGGGATTATGGTGATGGGCCAATGTGTCAAAATGTTTTTCTTTGGTTCATTTCGGGCATGTCAATTGACCTATGGCTAAGCCCCGCCCCCTCCACTCACTCGGACAAACTGTCAACATTCAGTGACAAGCGCTATGCTAGCAGTCACAGTAGGAGACATTTCACAGGAGGCAATGGATGGTTGTTGGAGACAGAAAGATTAAATATCATCTCGAAGTCACCAAAACTTAACTTAACTTTACTGCTCTGGCTGCCGTTTGCCGCGAAACACCGATAGCGGCGAGCTAACTTCTGTTAGCCTGTCTATGGAGTTTTGCATTATACGTTAGCATTAAGCTAGCGGACTTTATGCTTAGTTGTGATTCTGGCTAACATCCAAACATCTCTCACAATATGTTGCCTCAAATACGTTGTTGACTTAACTTACAACAGATGTAGACATCCTTGTTTAGTTTATCCATGTTTAGTTGGTGTTGTGGGCTACTGCATAACTTTATCCAGAGCAGACACTTCTCTAGGTTGAGATGTGGCTTAGGAAAAGGTAGGTAAAAAATACACCAGAGAGGCTGGGCGATCCCAACCTCACAGGATACCTTGTTTTGCAAACCCATGCACATCGTTTGACCATTTTAAACTTAAAATGTCAAGAAAAAACGAATGAAAATTGACAAACTGCAATGCATTTCAATGGACGTGGAAGCAGAGAATGTCCGAGTGTATGGACTAGCTATGCGCACTGTGATTGGCTCATCGTGTTTGGGGGCGTGGCTTAGCCATAGGTCAATTAGTCATCATCACACATCATCTTAATCCAATAATGCAATACACATGACCGAAAGGGAAAGCGGGAGAAGCAAAAGCTTATCTAGTCCCGCCCCCCCCAGGGATGTTGAACTATCCCTTTAAATCAGGACATGTTGATGTTTGAAAGTCGTTAGATCCCAACCTGGTGATGATGTGCCAGGTTGGGATCTTACTACCGTTTGCAGTAAAAACCAGCAAGTGTTTTGAAGTGGGTCGTGTGAGAGATGGGGTGTGTGTTGTGTATTTCCTCGGTACAGTTTGTTTTGTTTGTTTTTGTCTCATTAATGCACCTTCACTGAATCCTGTCTGCATTTCTGTACAACCTGTCCGACTCCGAACCCAGCAGGCTCTTCAGCTGATGACCAACTTTCTGAATTGTCACATTCCCCCGTGTGTTGTTAGAGGAGGAGGAAGAACAGAAACCTCTTCTTTTTTTAAATGCAGAAAGCTGTGAGAGTGGATTGAACAGAAACAGCCTCTGCCTTTTTCTTTTTTTCTTTAAATCATTCCTAATTCCCAGACATCCCATCATCCCACCAGCTGGGTAGCTGAGCCACTTGATCCACTGGTGTCCATCTGCACTGCAGCCTGCCAACCTCCAGACACTCATCTCTGTCTGTTTCCTGCTCCTCCGTCGGTGGCGCGGTAGCGGTGGACATATGCTCCTGACCTCCTGTCGGTGGTCCAGCTGACACCGGCCCTGGGTCTCCTGTTGACAGTTCCTGTTGTCACGGTGCCCGACCTTCCAGGTCATCGGCCTTTGTCTTTGCCAGCGAGCGGCCAGATCTCCAGCTGACCTCCTCCTGCTCGGCTCTGCAGCTGAATCTGTCCATCACCCACCAGCCTCTGATCAGACTCCTGATGTTCCTCCTGAGGAGACGCTCCACGGTCTCCACCCAGCTGACTGGACCGGTCTTTCTGGCCGCTGCGTTGCCTTCCCAACCTAATCCTGGTTGTGGTTCCTGTTGCTCCACTTGTGCATATGTAACGGTTTATGCTGTATATAGTATCTGACAGTTCTTCCTCCTCGGGCGGAGCTTCCTGTGCACCCCTGCGTTCTTTCTGGGGCGACCCCACATCTCTGTACTGTATAACATGGCCATTTCCCGCTGAAACTAAACTTTTATTTGGCCTTCATTTAATGTTTATAACATTATGTTTCTTCTTGTAGGGGCTCGGGTGGCTTCCGGGAGGATGCATTGTTTATTATTATAGTCATCTTCTTCAGAAATAAAGATGTCTGGGACAAGAGCACGGTGGTTCACAAACGACGCATGAGAGTAGCAGGAGCCTGAACAACGGTCAAAACGACACTTAAAACCCCCAGCGTTTTTTAGGCAAGGCGAGGCAATTTTATTTCTATAGCCCATTTTTTACAAACAGTTTGTCTCAAAGGGCTTCACGTGGCATCACAACAACATCTTCCGTCCTTAGACCCTCACATCCACCGAGGAAAAACTCCCAGAAACACTTTTAACGGGGGAAAAATTGGAGAAATATCAGGTTAAATCACTGCTTTTAGAGAGCGTCTATACTGCCGAATAAAACACAAACAACAACAACAACAAAAATACTGCACAATGCACTGGAAATAACAAAGGAAACCAGACCTCTTGGCTTTAAATGATATCTATCTATCTATCTACAGGTATCTATCTATCTATCTATCTATCTATCTATCTATCTATCTATCTATCTATCTATCTATCTATCTATCTATCTATCTATCTATCTATCTATCTATCTATCTATCTATCTATCTATCTAAAGACTCAGTATCTCTCTTGATTCTCCTCTTTATCCACATTATAGAAACGTCTTGATGTCCCACTGAGCGATGAATAGGCTTTAAACAAGAAGGTCTTGACATATAATTCTGCTCAGTTTTCCAATTTCATGCAACAGGAAAAAAAAAGCCACATTTAAACCCTGAACACAAACTTAACTTCAACTTGTGAAATCTCCTGCAGGTCGTGTCACACCACACAGCGATGCAATTACTCTACTCATCCCAGAACAAGATATTAATTGTTCTATGGAGCCGATTTTTCATGCCAACAGTGCAGAGTCAACAAAATAACAAATCAACATTAGCCGAGCTCCGGCAGGACCTCGGGGAGCAGGAAACAAAAGTGCACAGTAATCATCCTAATTCTGTAAAATCCAATAGCAGACTGGAAGAGCACCGACTCATCTGACATGATAATGTGTGAGATGCAGCGCTGAGTTCGTCTGATGCTATTCATCAGGAAAAGATTCATTGTTACAATCATTAAACAAAAGAACAACAGAGAAGAAGAAGTGAAAAGACGGACGAGCGTGTAGGTGTGTTTGACACGAGCTCCGTTTCCCTCCGTTCAGATGATAATGAGACGCTTCTCTTATTTATTTTGCTGTTGTTTTGTTTTCCAGTTGCACCAATTTAATAAATCACTGCTTTTAGACTTTGATTAAGTTTGTCCCGGGTTCCCCACGGGGACGCACTTCCTGTCCAACCGTCCAACCAGCAGCCAGAAGCACAGGCAGTCTTTAAGATTTAAGTTCTGCTTCTTCACTGTCGTCAATATTCATGCAAACACAGGAGGACGTCTGTCGCTAAACCCACTAACCATGTTTTCAATATCTGAGCAAATGACAAAATCTGTTTTCATCTAACAAGGACAGTGTCAGAGGCTTCATCTCCAGACACGATGAAATATTCACTTGATATTCAATGAACTGGACGACTGCGCAGCATCAAACCAAGTTGTTCCAATTCAAGGATTCAACAACTTTTATTTGTCCCCAATGGGGAAATTCATTTGGTTGGTTGGTTTTGGTGTATTATTCCTCTTTTGAGAGTGAAATCAAACGTATTAAGTGTTTGCAGCATCCTGGTCCATACTCTACATGTTAACAGTCAAGTCCTTTATTTAAAGGAGAATTCCGGTCATTTTTGACTCCTAAATCGTTGTCCTGATGGTCACCCAGTGTTGTGGAGCAAAAAACGCAACTAAAATTGCTGCAGGCAAACTGGAGTTACACCATGGCTACCCGGCGCTAGCGCTAGCGACAACGCTAACCCATGGGGGCAATTCTTTCAACCACAACAAACACTCAGAAAACAATCAAATATCTCTGTTACATGACTGAAATCCTTAGAGACACCACTGAACTCAGTATAAACAGTATAAACTTTGTGTTTTGCATGTAGTCATAGTCAGATAGCCGAACTCTGAAACGTCCTGGAAAGACATTACTATCCGATCACAGAGCGCCTGCTCCTTTCTCCTTATTGTGATGATTTCTTTACAAAAATAAACGGTCTGAGATATTTTGGACATTATCACTGCACTGCTCCACCGTTTATTTTATTTATTTATTTTTATTAGTGGTGTCTCTAAGGATTCGGGTCATGGACCAGAGATTTTTGACTGTTTTTTGAGTGTTTGTTGTGGTTGAAAGAATTGCCCCCATGGGTTAGCGTTGTCGCCTGCAGCAATTTTAGTTGCGTTTTTTGCTCCACAACACTGGGTGACCATCAGGACAACAATTTATGACCGAATTCTCCTCTAAGTGTGCCCTTCACAAGCTTGAGACAGCTTGTGTATTGTGCAAATCACACTCCTTCACACTAGCAGACAGAGACAGAAACTGACACTAAAGGCCTTGTTCACACGACAAATCCATATTTTTGTCACATCCAGGTTGTATCTAGTTTGTTTTTGAGGTGGTTTCAAATGCGATTCTGATCAGATTTGCCAAAAAAACTGGATAAGTTCTCACTGTGGGACGAATAAAGGACAAAGTGACTGAGTGAACTGAGTAAAACAGCACCTGCGCTGCTGTGCGATCAACAGGTTTGATGCTGGGTTTGGCTCCGTGCTGAATCCTGAAGCTGTCATGCAGCTCCCGACTGCAGTCAGGAACACGCGGCGGCTTCCCGCTGTCACGGCTGCAAAGAGCTCATTCAGCTCCGGCTTTGAAAAACTCTGACGCTCGGTCTGAACGGACCCGTTAGACTCGTGATTGAGGAGGAACAGAAAGCCGAGCCTCAAGGACTCTGAGTGTTTCTGCAGACTGACGCTCAGACAACAAATCAGTTTGTTGTAAAGCACCGACAACATCAACCGCTGCTGTGTTGCCTAGCGATGTCCCACTGTATGCGAGCGTTACTGTTACTGCTGCTGTTTATGAAGCCTCAGTTTGACTTTAAGCTGCTGCTCAAGTGCTTATTTCATATTCAACAGTTTATTATTGTTGCATCTACTGCTGCAGGAAATGGTTTTATATTTCCACTGGCTGTGTGTGTTGCATGTTTTGTTTTGTTTGTGTGTTTTATCTCAATCAAACTGAATTACAGCACAATGCGCCTCAGTTTTTATGCATACAGTATTTAGTGTGTGTGTGTGTGTGTGTGCAGTCTTGAATTGCTCGCTTGCTTGTTTGTGAAGGTGTTTTGCATACTTTTTTCAAAGAGCTCCTGGAAAACGGAGAGGGAGAGAGTTTGTTTGTTTTTGTCAGCACAAACAACAACTTTGCTTTCATGAGGAATTCTCTCAGAGCAGATTTAAGTGTCGACAGTCAACACAGGTGGCTGCGAAAAGGAAGAAAACACGTTTGTAGCTTCTTCTTCGGCTCGACCTGGAAGTCGACTGTCACGGCAACAGATCTGTTAGCAGACTGAAGCAGCGAGACAGAATCACAGGGATTTATCTGAACTCTCTGTGTCTTTAGCCTTTAGGATCACTGCAGAGAAATATAAACACTAACTGTAGAAATGTGAATAAAGAAAGAGAGCCTGTGACAAAGCGCATGTGTGAATAGGTGATGTACGAGTTATAGTATGTTAAGGTTAAGGGTTAATAAGTAAACATTCGACACAGAGGGAGCTTGACAGAAACGTCTGCCAAGAGTTTAGAGACTAAACTTTTGTGGATCCAAGACTGAGGCGGTGAAATAAAGGAAAAAGTCTTTATAACTGAATATAACTAACTAACTAACTTTTGGCAAATTGGCCCATCTCCCTATTGTCATAGCAGGGTTTGTTAAAGGGATAGTTCAACATCACGGAGGCTAAATTTCTTGGTTTCCCTCATCAAACTAAAATCTCCAACAACTCCACAACGCTCTGGTGGACAAGTTGTGACCTGCACATTCACCACGCTATGAGATAATAACACAACGTTACCACACAGAGTTGTTTTAGAGGGAAATTCATGCAAAACCGCTGATGCAAAACAACTCTGTGTGGTAACGTTGTGTTATTATCTCATAGCGTGGTGAATGTGCAGGTCACAACTTGTCCACCAGAGTTGTTGGATTGTGTATTTGATGAATTTGATGAGAGAAACCAAGAAATCCCATGAGCCTCTGTAGCGTAGCTCTGAGCAGCTCACGGCTCTGCTCCACCGTTCTAAAAATAGCTTAAAAATAGCTTGTTACCATTCAAGGTAACAAACCTACCTATCCCTAAAGCCGATTATTTTAGGCTCTTAAGATTATTTTATGACATTCTCCGTCAGCTACAACACACAGACGACACACAGGCTACAGTTTGTAGGAACTGACTCGGTGTCAGTGAAGAGGAAGACTCAGCTCCTCATTAGCAGCTCTGACTGCTGACCTGACATCAGTGTTGATGCTGCTCTGAGCCGAGGACGGTGTTCAACATCCACTCTGCTGTCGCTCCAACAGCAGCAGCAGCAACAACACGCTTTAACACCACCACACAGACATGGTGAAAAAAGCGACCGACTTAAAAGTATATGTAGATTTGTGGCAGCTGTTGTTGGGAAAATGTATTTGTCATGACAAAATATATTTCCAGTCTGCTCCTTTTGTCTGTCTGAATATGTCCTACTTACCGCGACCTCCAAATTCCATTCAAACTCATTATATTGAATTATTTGTGATCTTCCTGTGAATGTTTTTGTTTGGGCTTCCTGCTGATTGTTGTTCATTTGCAACATGTTTCCTCTTCTTGTATTTATTCTGTATTTTCATATGTGTTTTTGAATCTGTATTGATTTTCAATTTGCAGTTTCCTCATCTTCTTCTTCTTCTACCACCACATGCGGTGGCGTCCTCCCTTCATCACGTCACGGAGCTTTTTCTGCTTGGTTTAATCACCATGCTGAAGGTGTTCCTCCCCATCTGTCTTATGGCTAATGCAAAACAAGCCAGGCTTGTATAGCCGGGGGACATGGAGCTCAGTGGCACGCTCGTATAAAGGGCCAGTGTCTGTGGCGCCAACTCTGCCAGCCATCACCCCATTATACACACTAGGTGAGAAACCCAGCGCTGTCTCTAATAAGATGTGATTTTATTAGCTAACAAGCCCGACACAGCTGTGGTGTGTGTTTGCTTATTAAATTATTCAGTGTTATTGTAGCGGCGATCCATAGGGACCGTCCCTGCGAGGAAGATGAGTGAGATGCTTCAATGCTTCAGAGATTATCCCGTGCAGACATTTACATAATTAGCCACCCATAGACTGGTATTTTACAGCACACATCCATAATTACCCCGACAAAGGGTATTTTGTCATTGTTTTTCGTCTTGTTTTGAAAAGTAATTGTGATGCACGCCCACATCAACCCGTCAGCGCGCTGCAGTAAATCAACCTAAGGTTAGAGACTTGTGCCGATGTGGGCGGAGCCTTCTGTCGATACTGTGTGTCCTTATCTGGCATTTTTCTGAGCGTGAAACAGCACAGTTTAAAAATGATCATTTCTGAAGAATTGGTTTTGTAATGTTTTGTTTTAAAAGGTATAATGTGTAGGAATTCCCCCCGTCTAGCGGTGCGGTTGCATATTTGAACGTATTCTTGATGTTGCATTCACATGAAACCGGGCGGACGACAGACAGACAACAGACGCTGCATGTAACAGGATAAACAACCCTCTATATAAACAAGTGGTCCGTCCTACGGTCACGCCGCCACTCAACATAAAAAATGGCGTCAGAAACATTTAACTCGATGTCGCCCTCTGAAGGACGTATTGTTTAACATCCTAAGTACGTACATTGCACATGATGTAGCTGTTTTCATATGTAACAGGAGCTTCATGATACTAATTCTGTTTTAAACACCTCACACAGTAACATCATAACTAAGTCAATCACTCAGTGAAGGACAAAAGATTCATTAACACAAATTAACAACGAAGAAGAAGCAAAATAATTCATACTTAGAAAGTCTTAAAAGTTGCTGTGAACCAGACCTGAAGCCTGATAATGTGTTTATTGATTTACTTTTTCCATTTAACTGTTCATACCTGCGTGTTGTAGACTCTGTTTTGAAGATGATAAACAATCACAGTTTAAGGATCATAGCACATTTGACTAATTTAGACTTTTGCATCAGTTATACCTGAGATTTGTGCAGCTCCATGTGGTTTATTCAGCGCCCATTACACACAGTAGAGTGTACCTAATGCACATTCTCTGGTATATATAGGTTATTTCATGACAAGGCGACAGAAAATTGTAGAGTGTAATTGGCTGGGAGGAGGGGGTCCATGGGTCGTCTGAGCAGCAGGTTATTACTGTATGACCCATCGTTAGGGTTTGTTGTCAGGCAACATCCTGTTGTCGTAGTGATTAGGACGAGGTGATGACACGGTGACAAAGATTGGGAGGAGGATGGGTCGAGCACAGCAGTAATTGGTGGTTCACTAGTATGACCATCTTAAGGGTGGCGTCAGAGTTGGGTTGGAAGAAACAACCTAAACTTCTCTCCCCTTTAATAAAACCAATTGGTGTCATATATTATATCGTTGGAAAGCCTGATTAGTCACCTTTACAACAAGGTACAACTTGTAAAGACTGTGCATCCGTAGAATGAGCAACACGATGCACAAACCTTACAAATTGTACCTCGTTGGCTAATGATTGAGAGAAATGATTGACTTTTTTCAAACTTTTTTTGAGGAGTTTATATATTTGTTGAGAATGAAGGTTGATTGGGATTAATGGGATTAACCAACCAGTGTAAGTAGATGTTAATGAGACAGGAGAATGAAACTGTTGGTAAAAACAACTAGTTGATGTTTAATGTCTGTTGGATTATTGGGTTTGAAGTCTTTGGACTACGAGGAGTGATGGATTCACTAATTATGAGGTGAGGTTTTTCCATTCACCACCATTATAATCAGTCAGAAGTCTGAACTGTCTCTTGAGAATATAAATGTATAATTGGAGCTTTAATAACTTTTCACAACTATTATTAGAGAGTTTGTTTTTGGCCTTGAAGCCAAAATTTAGGTGTGAAAGATTCAAAATAAAGTTTAATTGTGTTTTTTTTTTTCCCACTTCTCCACATCATGATTCAATAATTGCAGATTGGACTGGTTGTGTATTCTGTGTTGAAGAGGCCGTTTGGTTTTTATCAGATGATTTTCTTGTCGTGACTCTTGTTGAAAGTTTGGAGCAGTTTTTTGCTATTTTGCAAAATGCAGCATATTCTCAAAACCTGACACTTGAACGCTGGAGTTGGCAGTGTTAGTGATAATCCTGTGTGTGCGTGTGTGTTTATCG
The DNA here is from genome assembly GCA_030347415.2 of Decapterus maruadsi. NCBI lineage: Eukaryota > Metazoa > Chordata > Actinopteri > Carangiformes > Carangidae > Decapterus > Decapterus maruadsi. The sequence continues at coordinate 4,235,599 of CM064894.1, forward strand.
CAGTCCAGCCCATAATAACGCACAGTAGTGTCTGACCTGAGGCTGTAAGTGATGGCTGCAGAGAGACCTCGTCGCCGCTACGATGATTAAAAAGCACATATGCTGCTTCTTACACCAACTGTTGTTTTCATTACTTTGCGTGGTGGAATTATAAAGAGACGGCGCTGCAGCAGTTTCCTGATGAGGCCGGTGTGAGTGTCGAGATGACGCGCACAAACATATTAATCACAACTGTTTGTGTGTGAGCGATACCTGGGAATGCATAATGCAGATGGATGGAAACGTTAAAAAAAAAAGAAGCTTCAACTCTAAGTGCCATCGACGGATCACGATATACAAAAATAAACAAATCAAGAATCCAATTTTTCAGACTTCACCCAGTGACCCAGTGATGTCCTTATACTGCAAAAACTCAAAGTCTTTCCAAGAATGTTTGTCTTATTTCTTCTCTTTCCACTTTAAGCTGAGGAGGGTACGAACCACACTGAGATCCTTTTCCTTATCGGTCGCAGGCGTCAAACAATGGAATGTGCTAGAGGATGAAGTCAAAAAATTACCAACATTTAACGTCTTCAAGAAAAAGTATGTAAACACAACGATTGACCGGTACAGAATGACACAAGAGAGCTGATAAAAGTCAGAGAGGCTAACGTCAGACACAGTATTGAGATTACAAGGGGAAATAACAAAAATCATTGTGTTCCCAAAACAATATGATGAACCAGAGAAACTGTGTGGCCAGAGGTCAATGTCAGTTTTTACGTAGAATGTTATTACATTGTGATGATAAATTGCTGCAACACATTATGTCAAAATGTCAAATGTTAAAAATAATTGAGAAATGTCATGTAACAAAATGTGTTATGTTAAATTGTTAAATTGTTAAGTTTCGAAAATACTGGAAAAAAGTTATGTCAAAATGTAACATGCAGAAGACAAAGAAAAAATGAATATGAGAGTATTGGGGGCGGGACTAGATAAGCTTTTGCTTCTCCCGCTTTCCCTTTCGGTCATGTGTATTGCATTATTGGATTAAGATGATGTGTGATGATGACTAATTGACATGCCCGAAATGAACCAAATAAATAAATAAGACTCATCACCTAAAAATTAACTTGTTTTTAGATCATTTTCACTTGTTTCAAACACATTTTCACTTGAAATAAGTAGAAAAATCTGCCGGTGAAAGCAGTGTTTGTAATAAGAAAGAAAAACTCGCTCCACTATCAGATTATTTAAAGTGAAAATATGCTTGAAAGAAGTAAAAAGTGTCTAAAAACAAGCTACTTTTCATGTGATGAGTCTTATTTTACTGTAGGTAATGTGATTTGTTTTCAAGTCAAGTCACAATTTATTTATTTATAAAGCACATTTAAAACAACCTCAGTCGACCAAAGTGCTGTACGATTGCAAAAGCACAACAAAGTTAATCACAAACACTACAACAAACAATTAAAACAAATTTAAAACAAATTTAGATTAAGAAGAAAGAATTTAAAAAAACTAGACTGACTAGAAATAAGACAAATATTACTGGTAAGATTTTGAGTTTTTGCAGCTGTTTCTGCTCTGCTTCCAGCTGTTTGATCATGGCGACACGGTGGATCAGCGGTCAGCGCTGTCGCCGCATAGCAAAAAAAAAGGAAAAAAGTATTCTACTGTAGGTTTCAACACGACCCGGCCAGCTGGGAACTGTCGCCATGGAGTCTGCAGTCCAAAGACACGCAGGTTAAGGTTGAATATGTGAATGAATCTGTCCGTGTGAGTCCAGTTAGAGACCGGTGACCGATCGATACAAGTCCAGCTCCTCATGGTTTAACCAAGTTATACTCATAAAAGTTCTAAAGTAACTAAATAAAATAACTAAAACTTAATGTTCATGTTTGGAGTTACAATAAGGACAAAATCTTGACTTTCTGAATGCATGACTGCAATCCACCAAACATCTGTCTGCTACTGGACGTCTCCATGGAGGACGGTGGTGGTGAACCCACTGACTTTATGTTCATCCATTAAATTTCATCCAACGCTGCTAAAACAAATCGCTTCTCTCAATCATTCTGCACTCAGACTTTTAAATTCTTCACAGGGTTTTTATTCTTTTCTTTATTTCTTACGTCTTAAAACAATGTGGTTTGTAAATTATCTCCACTTATACAGCAGGATATCACAAGATTGTATATTATCCATTCTAAGCTCCATGTTGTCTGACGTGGGTTGTATTGATTATTTATTGTGGGCCATATATAGGTTATACAGTATGAACCACGACAACCTGCTGCTCAAAGTGAATTGAATTGAATAAAAATGATACTGAAACTGATGAGACGGCTCAAAAGCTTTGTTCTACTTTCTCTGGGTGTTTGATCAAACAACGCTGGCAGATCAGAAAATACATCTGAGGGCTTATATTTTATTTTCTACCTTTATTGTAGGAATTCAGAAGCTTTTTATTTGTTATTTGAGGCTCTGAGCAGCGTTTATGTCGACTGCTGTTAACGGTTGTGGACATCCTCGGGGCTGGGGGAGGACACACTTTATGCCACGCTCTGGTTTTTCATTAGAACAGGTGTAATATCGTTTACAACACATCTCAGACTGGGGGCATTTTAAAAGAGGAAGATACTGAGAGGTAATATAAGAAATGTAAGTATCTGTGATTTGACCATTTCTTTTTTAGACCTTCTTTTTAGTAATGTACCTTATATTTAGTGAAGCACACCCAGAGGCTGTCGTCCAGACGCCGAGCTGTGATCTATTGAGAATTATTAAAGTTTGATTGTTTCCTGAGACGAGACGATGGAAAGTGGAGAGACGAAGAGGGGGAGTGAGATGTGAAAGTGAAAAGGAGGTGTGAATTCAATTGTAAAGATGTGTTGAGATTGTTTATTATAAAAAGGCTCTGAGATGTGCAGTTCACACAACGAAGAAGAAACTGGATAATTGATTAATTATTTAGGATTTATTGTGTAAGCTCCATCTATCCTCTCTGCAGTCGAGTGTTTATCTGAAACTCTTTGAATCTCGACATCTCTGTGATTCAAGGTTGATTTTCTGTAAAGAGAGATCTTTTTGAGTTTTAAATCTGGGTTATTACATAATGAGCCAATACTTGTATTAACACAAGTTAACACAAGGTTGATCGCTCTGGAGGAACTGACCCTCTTCAGCTTTTTGTGTCAGAACCATTTTGAGAAAAAAAACAAAAAACAAAACAACAACTCTTATTTCTTTTCACTTTAAAATGAGCATTACGGTCTTTCTGAGCTCAGGCCTTGTGGAGTCTAGAGGAATAAGAGAGTAACAACACGTCCATTGACTCCTGTGGTAAAGCTCCATGCGCCCCGAGTGGCAGGATATGGGTATTGCAATAGCGCCCAGAAAACCCATTCACTCCAAACTCATTCACCAATGATGCAGAGATGTCAGCCCTTGGGCGCTTTTGCAATACCCATGTTCCGCCACCAGGAGGCGCTTCTATTGGACCGATGCGTGTCGTTACTCTCTTATTCCAGTGCTCTAGTGGAGTCCCTCTAAACCCCTGGATGATACGAGCACCACCACTGTATCTGGTTTGATAACGTGAAGCAGGAACTCACCTTGAAGAAGGTCATGGTGGAGCCATCCTCGACGACCCCGTATTCTATTTTGGTCTGCTTGGCCAGGTCGTCGGCGGAGTCGATGGGCGACTCCATCCGCTCCACGGTGAGGAAGGCAGCCAGGTTGGCCGTGTAGGAGGAGATGATGATGAGCGTGAAAAACCACCAGATTCCTCCTACAATTCTGGTGGAGAGCGCTTTCGGCATGAGCTCAGATCCTGAACGAGAGGAGCAGAGGAGGCGGCGTGAGGTCTGGTACGGCACCAGGCCGGAGAGGGGGCCGGGCCGGGCCGAGTCAGGCCGAGTCAGGCCGGGCCTCTGCACCTGCTGCCTGGATCACACACTCAGACACACACACACGCCGAGTGGACAGAGCGGGCCGGCTCATGGTGGGACCTGGTGTTTGGTGTCAACCCTTCATGTTTCACCTGGACCTGCAGCTGATTTTATTCCCTCTGATTTTATTCTCTCTCGTTGTTGTGACATCGGCACTTCTGTTAGCTTAGCAAGCTATTACCAACTGGCTAACCAATCAAAAGCTTATGTTGGGTCTTAATGAGGTGTGATCAGGTACGTTGTTGCTGTGTTGCTATTTTAAGGGAGTGGAAATTTCCTGCTCCTGAGGAATAAAAGACAAGAAAATGCATGAACACTCTCTATCGTACACTTTAAGAAGTTTAGTATTCTCATTTATGTTTTTAGGGCAAAAGTTTTGTACGTTGATTTCTCTTTAGATGACTGAGGGCCTGTATCTGGGGGCAGTGCCTTATTGTTTATCTCCTGTATGTTTGTTTCACAGTCCTGTGTCTTTAGTGTGAAACTCTTGCTATTGCTTTCCAATGTGGAGTTGACTGCAAATAGCAAATAAATGACTATGACTCGTGACCGTGAACAGTGAAAACTATTCGGCGGTGATGCAAATCGTTCTAAACCAAAGTTTTGCGTTGTGCCTTAAAACTCTAAAAAACACACACAGCTACGCATAAATTATCGCTTTCATTTCAACACCGATTTGTTTATCTCAAACCTGCTGTGCCACTGTCGTCTTCTTACCAACTCTACCTCCTTGGTCTACAAAGCATCTTTTGTGGTTTCCTGTCGCATGTGGTCAGCCGTCATTGGTGACTGATTGTCCTGCTTCCAAACGGATGAATTCTGCTTCGTCTAAACTGCTACACTTTCGTTTAAAAATTGGTGCTTTCAAACAAAAACAAGCTCCATCCAGACTAACAGACCTTAAAACGCACACATGCATAAGCATGAGCAATCATGTACCCAGCGAGCTGCAAACCGGTGTAAACAGGAAGTCGATCGTCTACTCTGCAGTTGATTTGTTGCACAAAACACCCCAGGGGGCCGGCAGCATTTCCAAATATCTGCATCTTTTGATGCTCAGAAACTCTGAGAGGTTTATAAGAGGCGTGCTCCCTCCTCCTATAAGAGCTTTGGTTGAGTTTCTGTTCACCTCTAGTTGTTTACATTACGTAACATTCAGATTTTCCTTTATGGTTGTTAAAGGGCCAACACGGACTGAGGCAGATCAGTCACAACAGATGAAAGATCAACAAACAGATGATGCAACTGCATAAAAACCAGGACTTGAGGTGAAACCTGCATCTTTTTCTAGTTGATTTGCAGCTTCAGGTGTTTTGCATGTTGGAGGCCCTGTTGGACCCGGGAGCAGCCACAAGGCTTCATGCTAATTAACACCTTGGATCCAAACAACAAATTATTTCACCAGCACTGGAACGACACCAACGGTACTCTGGTGTAACAAGCTTTTATAAATTGAATCGGACACAGATTCTTTGGTTCTCCACTCTCTAAAAGACCGGCCTGTCAAACTGGTTAGCAAATGCTCAACAGCATGAAATTGCACATTGAAGGCCGCAGAATGTAAACCCTGCTTGACATCTGCATAGATTCACTCCGTCCCTGCCAGTGACTCCACTGACTGCAGCACTTCTTTTAACAGAATTGATTTTTGTTGCTGCCACAAACGCTGGTCCGAAAAGCCCCCGTTAGTTTCTACATGCTGTTGTTTAGCTTAGCATTAGTCACTTTTAGTATTGTGTGTCTCTTGTGCACAAAGCCTTGAGATAATGTTTATGTGCATGGGAAAAATAAGAGAGATTTGTTGTCCAGGTGAGTCTGGATTACAGCTGGACTACTTCTACTCAAGCAGCTTAAAGCAAGTGAAAGCTGGGATTTTGCACATTGCAGTCGTAGAATCTGACAAAGAGTCAGAGCGGTGGGAGGTTAAGAGCAGTGTGCTCCACTCCCTTTGTGTGACACTCAGCGGCCACTCTCGCTTTTAATCAAACTTACTTTCAGTTCCCTGAGTGAGCTGTCGAGCAGCAGGAGCACAACACTGAACTGTCAGCGCACTCTTACCACTTATAGTGAATGCTAAGAAGCTCTGAATCACTTGTTGTTACTGTCAGGATTCATATCGTTATTAAAACAAGAATGTTTAATGCTCCCACTTGTTCCAGAGGAGAAGCTGTGTCCATAACTGTGGCAACATGCACAGCCGAAGTTAAACATGAGGAAGCTGCATTCAGTTTTGTTTTTTAGTGCATCACGTTACAAACTGAGCAAACAAACGCCCGGAAGTCTGTGTAGGTTCAGACTAAAAGCTGCGTGTGTGCACAAAGACAGAAATATGCAGACTCAAGAGTTTTCAGATTGTACACAAGCTCCAAATCCTGTCTCACAGTTACAACACAAACGGATGTAGAAATGTCCTCATACATCTGTTTGTGCACTGATACTTGTGAACGCTCCACTTCTCAGTCGCCGAGACAAATGGCAAAGAAGTGCAGTTTTATGGACTGTGTTGCTTTTAAGTTCTCCACAAGCACCAGACACCTGTCACTGGACTGTTATTGGGGCCATACAGTAGCCCACCATTCATTTACCAAGTGTTTGCAGTGTTGCAGACAACCATCATTGTGTACGTCAGTTATCACTGTTAGATGCGTAATAGACGATAAACACTAATTTATAGAACTTATATTGAAAGTGAAGTCCTCAGGGGGTGTCAGATCATGATAGCTCTGTGGAGAAATGAAATTGTGCTAATGCTAATGCTAATGCTAAGTAAGGGTCAGCCGGTACTGTAACGTTTCCGTGATGCTGCCGGTTTGTCGGGTTTGTCTGCAGGTGAAATGATTCAGATGTGTTTCCTGTCTGCTTTCAACGTCGGAGCTGCTGCTCGTTAAATACGGTTAGCGTTAGCTTAGCTTTAGCTACTAGCCACTCCCTATAGGCGTACTTGTAGCTAACACCTTTAAGGTCTAATAAACATTTGAGGATTTCCATCAAGAAATTAGTGAAATTATTGGGAATGGGGTGTGGGGAAATTGCACACTAAAAACTGTTTTCTCAGTTGTCTTCCAGTGATGTAACTAATGTCATTTGCATTTAAAGGGACAGGCACTGAAACCAGCCGTTTTGAACTTGGCTGTTTTGAGAGGATGAAAAGAGCTGTGAAGTTTGATCCTTGAGGTATTTTGAGGGAAGCGTGTAATAATATGTGAAAAAGGGGCAGAATACTTCTCCTTTAAAGAAGCTGTTTGTATGTTTTGCTATTGCTACACAGCATCTGTTTACTTAAGTTTACAGTAAGTAAAGGGTGTGTGATTGAAACATTGATGGTTGATCGACACTTCATGGTAATCTCACAACCTAAAGCTGCTGCTATAGCAACACAACACTGGCCCCAGTGTGTGTTTTACAGCTGCACATTGACTCTTTAGCCTCCAATCCTTCCAACGCCGTCTGTCTCGGCGGTGTTGTTAGACTCACCCAGGACGGCCACTCGCCTCCCACTGTGTCCACTCATCATCGAACCACAACCCAGAACAGGAATCAAAGAAACAGACGTGACCACAAACACAAAGTGGATCCATCAGTCCTGTCAGCAGTGAGAGATTCTGCTCGTCCTGTGTCGCTCTTTCTTTCTTTTTTCTTTCTTTATCTATAAACGCAGGTCTGTTTGAGAAGTGGAACGTGTCACCATGTGGCTCCGAGCTCCTGATCCCGTTCCACCTCAGAAACCAGAACAGAATAATAAGAAGGGACGACCCGCTCAGAGAAGCGAGTGGAACCCAAACAGAACCTGGTTGGGGCTGACTGTCATGTACCCAAGGTAACGTCATGACCAAACAGCACATCCCACAGTTTTCTGGGGGGGTAGTAGTCGGGGGGGTTGCAGCGCTGCAAGCCACCAGGCAGGGGAGCCTCTCTACAGTGTAGACCAGTGTGCTCATCCTGTCTAATCCCACAGCCTCCTGGCCCTCAACCACATCTTCTCAACTGGTCAACCCTCCGTCTGTCTGTCCCCATGGCTACCGGATCAACAGCATCAACCATCAACCTGCACCTGAGAAATGTTGTTTTTTTCTTGGTGTGAGGTAAAAGTCAAACCAATGCATCATATTTTAATCTCTAATAAAAAAGTTTAAAAGGTCAAATAAATAAAAAAATCTGGGAAAAAACGTTAGTAATAGCTAATTTGGAGATATTAGTGAGCATGCATTAGAAATAAGTCACAGCATGCAGCCAGCCAACCAGAGATAAGTTATCAGATACTTAATCCTAAAAGAGACTTGGAGGCTTGGACTCAAGGGTCACCTTACCCAAAATATATGTTTTCTCATTTACCTCCAGTGGTGCCTACTCATGCAGACGGCGCGGTGGGATTTCACCCTCTAACGACTCACTGTCTCCAGAAACAGATTATACTGTTTGTTGTTGTGTAATTACACCTCTACTAAATATGCGTTTTTATTTTGTTTAAGTTTGAAAAATGTAAAAATAGCAAAAACAATGCCATTTAAATCACATTTTCATGGTGCCATCACGTAATACAGATATACTGTTGAAAGCTTTGATATGTATTTCTAACAATTTCAACAACCTCAAGACTTGTCATTCATTGATTTATTTTCATAATGGACGTCTCATTCTTCTTTATTAAATTCAAGGTCTTCAAACTGCACCATGTGAAATTACCTTCTGAGGATTTGAAAGATAAAAAAATATATATATGAATTTGAGTAGATATTTTTTATGTCTGTGCAATAAATTCTTCTATATTCAATGTTAATTTGAGGTTGTGAGCACCAGATATCAACCTCCTCTCACCTGCATTTTATTCATCTTGATATTGAAAAGTGGATATAACACCGGAACCATCTGCACAGGCAGACACCATGAGAGGTAATGGAGAATTGAAACTTCTCAACAATTCAGGTGAACCGACCCTTTAAAATAAAGCAGTGAAGGCTGCGATCCACTGTTCAGATGCAAGACAGAGACATTCAGTAGAATTCATGCTTTTCCAGGCCCTGAAACCATCTGTACTGTTACCTGCTGCGCTGCTGTCAGCTGCTAATTTATTATAGAAAATGCAACATATCTCATATTTCTACAGGCAATGTGGATGATAGAAGCCATTCCAAGTTCGTTTATCTTATTTATTTTTATTCTCCGTCTAAAGATGCCAACTAGTTGAGAAGATATGGCGTTGGTTCGGCAGAGGGGAAATAAATAAAACCAAACAGGCAGGATTTCAAAAAAAAAAGAAAAGAAAAAAGCTGCTCATTCATCCGTCTGACTGACTCTTCTGTCTGTCTGGAGTGAGTGGGGTGGGGTGCACTTACCTGGTCCAAACGGCTGTGAATAGGTGAGGGAAGGGGAAATTAGGAGGGAAAGGGAAAGAGGAGAACATGCAGGAAGGAAAGAAGGAAGGAAAGAAGGAAGCACCGTCCCTCATTCACCGATCACATTCACATCACTCAGAAAAAAAATAAAATCCCCCTCCCGGTCCATCCTGCTGGACGCCACCAGTGAAGCATCTAGCTACATGCACAGAGGCCCCCATGCATGGTCATGGTCACAGAGCAGAGACTGACCCCAGCAAAGAGTGGGACTGGTACTTTAGAAAAAGGTGGCAGGCAGAGGCGTCTACCTTGCTGCATGAGAGCTCCAACTCCGAACCAGAAACTATTTAGCAGGGTGAAATTGTTTTCCACTACATCCGAGTCGGGGTTGCAGGGGTGGGGGTTATACCACTCGTAGGGACTAAACCTGTGACGACACACACACATACGCACACACAGGCGCACACACACACATACACACACATAGATATATATATGTAATTGCACTGTAAGGAGGCAACAAGACACAAAGAGTGCACAACAATGAGAGAGACCGAGAGCGGTCGTCCTACCTGGGGAGACGAGGAGAAGAGAAAACACAGTTTAATTAGTCATTTCCACAACAACACACAATAATGATCGCGCATTAAAACTGTTTAAATGTTAAGTGAGGAAATGAAGAGTTTATTACATAAGATGTTGATTTATACAGTCACAATAAAAAGGCGCGGGGACTCGTCTCAACGTCTCTCGTGTGTGAATTTTTGATTTGAATAACATACAATACACGGAGAAGGGAGGGGGTGAGGTGAGGGGGGAGGGGGGAGGGGGGAGCTCAAATTAACACCACTCATTTTCCAAAAGAGGCTCCTGGTGTGGGCGGGCTCATATCAAAGGCAATTCCCTCAGTAATTTAATCGATGGGGGTCTGAAAATAACTCCATTGTCAGACGAGGGAAAGAACTAATAATCCTCATAATCTTGGAGAAGCATTAATATTCAGCAGATCAAATGCTTCATTCCCGTCGAGCCCACGCATGCATGCACGCACGCCGGTCGCCGCCGCACCGCAGCTCCGCTCCTCCTCCTCCCCCTCCTCCACGCTCGGCGCCAACTCCTCCAGCAGGGAGATCTTTTTCATTTAACTCATGTTAGAAGTGACATTACATTAGTGAAGGTTGATTGGTCTACAATTAAGCATCCTGACCTGATTCCGGTTGGTGTTGGAGTTGGAGTTGGAAGGGCAGGAGGTGGGAGGGGAGACGAGGGTGGAGGGGGGCGGGGTCTCCACTCGAGACATCACGGTTTGACTAATCAGATTGTAATGCAGTGATAATAATGTAGAGAGGATGTGCGGCTGCTGCTGGGAGTCAGGACTCATCGACTGGACAGTGTCACTGCACGCTGACCCAGAGAGCTCAGCGCAGCGCACTTTAAGAAAACATATGGAAATGTGCATAAAAACAAAAAAAACAACAACTTTGAGATACGAAACACAAAAATATAAAAGGGTGTTTCAAGAGGACACAAAGGCTTGAGCTCAGAGTTATGGATTATTATTCTGTTTATTGAAACTATAGATTTATTCCAACCATTATTTTTTTTAAAGTGTAAGTCTTAGAATCTTCAACTTAAAATGCTTTTAAAATGCTTAGTCTTTATGTGTTTTTATGTATTTTGTAGTATGTTTTTAAACTTATTTGTGCTGTAAAATTCAGCATTTTGATAAATGATCTGTAAAACTGTAATAACTGTATAGGACGTCTTTTTTTACATATATATTTTATATTATTTTATATATTCTAATCTTTACCTTTTCTTGTCTTATCTTATCTTGGGTTTTGCCTTTATGTCGCCTGGAAACACATTTTTTCTTGTATTTGCATCACATTTATGGTTTGTTGTACATTTTCTGAAGCTGTCCCCGTTTGCACGTGTTTTCTTAAGTTGCAGCATGTGGTCGATCCCCTCTGGGCCACCGTCCGTGCGACGCCCATAAAGCTGGTCTACTGTAGCTACACCTGACCTGATGTATTGGCGTCGGGGCGAGAACAGCAGTAGCCAGCTCCATACAGTAATATATGAGTCTATATGAAGACGTATGGCTGTATGGATAAGATGACAGCATCATAACTGCTCCCTGTCATTGACTAATGGGCTTTGCTTATAATGTGGTTAGCAGCGGCGTTCCTTTTCACCCCTACAACACTCGGGAGGATATTGAGTGGTGTAGCTCAAGGACCTTTCAATGTCCCCTGATTTCTGCTTTGAGAGAATCCTTGGCCTTAAATCAATCCGTGTGCTCGCTCACTCAATTTGTCCCACATTTGCTTGCTTGTCAATTTGTAATGCCAAATTGAGTTCAGCTGAACTGCAACCTTGCGGCGGCACGTGGAGCCGTGTGACTCACGCAGAGGTCTCTGCATATGTTTCCTCCAATCATGTCGCGGATAGACAATTACCGGTCGCTGGGAGTGGCGGGACGGTCGACTATGTGGTGAATATGAGTGTTGTTCAACCTTGAGGTCGGGACCCCACGTGGGGTCGCATGAAATTCAAATGGGGTCGCCTGAAATGTCTGGAATTTGATACTCAAAAAAATTACTGATTTCTTTTTCTTTTTTTTTTTTTTTAACAAATTATTATTCTTTTTAAAATTATGATTTAAAACACCACACACAATCTTAAATAACAATATTCTATACTTTCTCAAAATAATCGAGCTCAAATAAAAGAAAAATGGGGGCGGTGCGTGGCGCAGTGGTTAAGGCAGCCGCCCCATGTATATGCAGACGCAGGCGTCCCCGGTTCGCGTCCCGCATCGGGCAGACCTTTCCTGCATGTCATTCCCCTCTCTCTGCCTCCCCCTTTCCTGTCTGTCTCTACTAATCTATCAAATAAAGGCATAAAAACGCCAAAAATATATACTTTAAAAAAAATAAAAGAAAAGAAAAATGGGGTCACGAGCCAAAAAAAGTTGGGAACCATGAGTCAATGACATGATGTTGTCACACATCATTGTCGAGTAGTGTGACAAAGGCCCCGTTTACACGAAGACGCTTGCGAGTAAAGACGATAAAATATTTTATCGGAAGTGCCTTTCGTTTATACGGTGACGGCGTTTTTGGGGCTTGAATGTCCCCTGAAAGTGGAAAAGTTGAATACGCTCCAGCGCAGCGTCTCCGTCTAAACAGGCCAAGACGCAAAACTGGCTCAGATCTGCTGTTCTGCTCACGTCAAGTAGGCGTGTTGACGTCCCCCCCCCCCCTCCCGACATGTGCACTCCTAAACCGGGCTCTACAAACACTGGTATTAATGGGACTTATCGCTCATTATTCATAAATAATATGAGAAACTGAGGGGCAGTGTGAGGAAGACAGCTGTGTGTGTCTGTGTGTAGGTGAGTGAGGGAGGAGCAGTGGAGGGAGAGAGAGCTGTCAAAGTTAGTGTTATGTTGATGTAGTTATCGGGTTGGACTATATCAATTAGGCTAACACGTGAGTTTAACATAGACGTCAAAAATAGCCGCAGAGCGAAGCCACATACGGGCTACACATGATACACACATACCCACAGACACACAGCTGAAACGGAGAAATGCGCATCTGGTGGCGTGCCCCCCGTGGGTGCTCAACCTGCTCTGTGGGTGCTCGTGCCCCGGAGCACCCACGGAATCGGCGCCTATAACTAATGTAGGCTACAAGAATGTTTCTTTCAAATGTACAGAATATGTACACATACATTGGCGAGCAGAGGAGGATCTGCATGCATTACCAATGGATTTGTACACACTTTTGCGTCACCGTATGCACACAGATTTCCTCCCGAGAACGCTCGTGTAGACGCGAAATAAAAAGTGAAGACGCGACGCCACTTTTGCGTCTTCTGTTCACACCGTCTTCGTGTAAACGTAGCCAAATATTAAAAAAAAATATATATATATATATATAAATCAGACTATATAGCTATAGGAAACTAAATCTGAACTCAAATGAATAAATGTAATTAAATTTTGCAATGCCACACTAGGTGTCTTGACAAAATTTTACATTATTTTTCCACAATGTTTAGAAAAAAGGCAGTGTTTTTAGAATAGGACCTGCTCAGTATTGCTAAAATGCATTAAAATTTGAATATAGAAATACAACAAAAATTTCAATTTCAAAGTATATTTTTATAAGTACGCTTGAATCTACTAAAATATCTAATATTTATCATTCTTTTGTGGTTACGCCATTTGACATTTTCAGGGGCATTCAGTCTTAGTTTGGTTAAAAAAAAGGGTTCAAATTCAAATCTGATGCTTGTAAAACAATTTTTAAAGATATTTCAGAATTGCTCATCTTTCCGACCCTTATTTGTCACTGACCCATATACAGTATATCTATCGCTGCCAAACGCTAAACCAGCGGCGTTTACAGGAGGCGACACAGCTTAACCTGTCTCTCACTGTAGCGCCGCTCGGCCCCTCTCCGCTGTCGTTCTGATCCAATTACACTGCCCTTAACATTATCTCAGGTCATCTGCGCTCCGCTGAGAGAAACTTTGAGCAAGGTCAGTGCAGAGATAAGCACGGACCAAAAAAAAAAAAGAGAAAAAAAGCGAGGATTTCAGCAGCAGTGCAGAAACAATGTGAGGTGTTTATCTCTCAACAAGGGCAGTGTCATCCTGCAGAAAACTCCAGCGATCAGACACTTGATTAGACCAATGTCAGGGGAGATGGATCAACGCAGCTGCTCCGTCACAGGACCACGGACTCTGTGTGTCCACGTGTGTTTTATTACACATGGTTTACTATTATTAGCGGGGTTTAATACATTAAAATGTAATGCAAAATATTACGATACGAGAAAATGCAAATGGGCTTTTTGCACAGCTCCACTACTTCCTGAACTTAATGCTGCTCCTTTATTTCCTGTCTTACAGACTGATTAATCCAGGTGTGTCTGACCATCGTAACAAGAGGTGATAGAGGTTTCACAGAAGAAGAATCACCGACATCTTTAAAACGGACTTTTATCATCGAGCTGATTTTGACTTTTTCCAGATTCAGTGAAGTTGATTGATTGTCCTCTTGCTTTTGGGCCAAGTCTGTGTAATTGTATTTCTGATTAACTTGTTTGCTGCCACTTTACAACATGACCACCCTCATAAAGATTTATTAATGGTTTATAATTAGGCTGTCAGTTCAGCTGTTAACGCTGAATAAATCACAGATAAACAATGACAAACTAATCTGAATACAGTTGATGCCGGTTCACTATTTGGCAAGATCAGGTTCACCACTGGTTCAAGCTTCCTGATCATTCATCTAAATAATGAGTTACTAATATTTAGACCTGATAAGATATGAAAGTTGATATGCTCTGTTTCTATATGTGTTTATGTGCTTTTAATTTGTGCTTTATTTTATGTTTTATGTTTTTTCTTTTCCTCTGTATCTGAGGAGGAACTCGTCTCGTCTCTGTTTGACTTTGGGTTTCAGCTCAGGAAGTCGCTGGTGTCGCTCTGCAGACCTGGAAGCAGCTGGAATAAGATAAACGGTGGTGGTGCAGAATGAGAACCGGCCTGGACGATCAAGCTCATTTACAAACATGAAACACGCCCGTGTGTGTGTGTGTGTGTGTGTGTGAGCAGCTCTGCAATAATGAAAAGTGCGGCCTAAATAATAATGTGTTGTATTTTGGTTTGACAGCGGCGTAATGCTTTAAGATGTAGCCAATACACACAGTCGTGGTCCTTCATGTCTGTAATTAAACAGTTTGAGCTCATTTTTGGAGGCATTTATTGTCACAGTTTGCCTTTCGGTTTCTTTTTCTTTAGTCTAAACTCTTGTCTTTGCATGAGAGGCAGTTGAGAGGCAGGATTTCAGATTTGAAGGGAAACTGAGTGTGTGTGTGTGTGTGTGTATTTGCACAGATCCAGAACATCCTGCTGAGAGAGCTGCATTGATTTTAGGGGGAAGAACCTGGAGCACATACAGTATACGCACTGCACTGTGATGTGAAGGAAGAAAGACAAAGAAATATTCAAATGAAGCGAGATGAGAGAGAGTCAGATGTAGATCAGGAGTCGTAACTGTTTCACTTGTCTTAAAGGGATAGTTCAACATTTTGGCAAATTGGCCCCATTGCCATAATCGCTATAGTTTTAGCAGTAGGTTCATTACCTTTAATTGTCGGTGCAAGCTATTTTTAGAACGGCGGAGCAGAGCCGTGAGCTGCTCAGAGCTACGCTACGGAGGCTCATGGGATTTCTTGGTTTCCCTCATCAAACTCATCAAATACACAATCCAACAACTCCACAACGCTCTGGTGGACAAGTTGTGACCTGCACATTCACCACGCTATGAGATAATAACACAACGTTACCACACAGAGTTGTTTTAGAGGGAAATACAGAGACTGTTGATGAAAAACTGCCCCCGATGGGAGTGTGCATCAGCGGTTTTGCATGAATTTCCCTGCATGAAATAACTCTGTGTGGTAACGTTGTGTTATTATCTCATAGCGTGGTGAATGTGCAGGTCACAACTTGTCCACCAGAACGTTTTGGAGTTGTTGGATTGTGTATTTGATGAGTTTGATGAGAGAAACCAAGAAATCCCGTTAGCCTCCGTAGCGTAGCTCTGAGCAGCTCACGGCTCTGCTCAGCCGTTCTAAAAATAGCTTGCACCAGCAATTAAAGGTAACAAACCTACTGCTATGACTATAGGGATTACCAAAATGCTGAACTATCCCTTTAAAGGAAATTGACTTAAATGTGGCTGACGGACCAGGTGGTTTTCAGCTGTTTCATCATTAGAGGGCAGATAAAAACAACACGAGCCTGTAACATGAACGGTGGCAGTGCAGCTCAGTAATCATGTGGTTTCAGGGAATCGACCTGCGACGTCACTGCTGCTCTAACTCTAGTGTCGGCTCTGTGGCTCTGTCACTCATGCAGCCAGTCACACGCTGCAACACAAACACAAGCATACATAGATAAAATGTGTAATGTATACACACATACACACACACATATGTATATATACATACACACATACACACAATACTGTAGGCTATATATAGATATAAATACTATATAGTAAATGCACAGTGGAATTAAAACCTCGTCGTGTTAGAGCTTGTCTGTCAAATTAACGAGTTAAGACAGTCGGGTCTCACAGACTTTCGTGAAACGAGCGTTGGTTTCTTCACGTTCAGACAGAAAGTGAGAGAATACGCTCCTCCACTATGAAAGGATTAAGCGGATGACAGACAAAGGCTTTTAATCAAGGATGTAGACTTGCTCTCAAAGTGGCGAGGGACTCACCAACCCTGTCAACTTCCAAAAACAAACGGGACTTTTTAACGCTGTCAGTCAAACTCTTGATTAACATAAAATCTAAAAAGGAAATGACTGGTTTATAACAGAAAGGAGAGAAAAAAACAAGATGTATTTTAAGATTTCTAACATGTTTCTTTCTCTTCGGTGGATCTACTTGACCTCAGACCTTTTGATTTCACATTAAAAACCAGCCAGACGTCACACTGATCCTCTCTCACCTCCTCTGCGTGATATTTGTTCAGAATTATCCAATGGCTTCAGTCCAAACACCGCTAATAAGTTCATGTGAATATTGATGAGGACGACTCTGCTCTGTCCCTCTTTATCTCTATATTGGTGAGGACACGTCCAGGGGTTTTGAGTTTTATTTTAAAAATGTCTGTTTTTATGTTCAACAATTGATGAAATAAATGAATAAACTAAACAAAACTAAACCAAACCTATACAACACTGTACTGTCTATGGATCTGGATGTCATCTAGATGGAGATATGATTATATTATAGCATCTATTGTTCTGTACACTCTTAGAAATAAAGGTGCTATGTAGAACCGTATAAGGTTCTTCGGCTTGTCCTCATAGGAGAACCCTTTTTGGCTCCAGGAACTCTTTTGAAGGGTTCTACTTAGAACCCAACTTATAGGGTTATACCTAGAACCCAAAATAAAGGGTTATATCTAGAACCCAACACATAAAGGGTTATACCTAGAACCCAAAATAAAGGGTTATATCTAGAACCCAACACATAAAGGGTTATACCTAGAACCTAAAATAAAGGGTTATACCTAGAAACCAAAATAAAGGGTTATACCTAGAACCCAAAATAAAGGGTTATATCTAGAACCCAACACATAAAGGGTTATACCTAGAACCCAAAATAAAGGGTTATACCTAGAACCCAAAATAAAGGGTTATATCTAGAACCCAAAATAAAGGGTTATATCTAGAACCCAAAATAAAGGGTTATATCTAGAACCCAACACATTAAGGGTTATATCTAGAACCTAAAATAAAGGGTTATATCTAGAACCCAACACATAAAGGGTTATATCTAGAACCCAAAATAAAGGGTTATATCTAGAACCCAAAATAAAGGGTTATATCTAGAACCCAACACATAAAGGGTTATATCTAGAACCCAACACATGAAGGGTTATACCTAGAACCCCAAAATAAAGGGTTATATCTAGAACCCCAAAATAAAGGGTTATATCTAAAACCCAACACATAAAGGGTTATATCTAGAACCCAACACATAAAGGGTTATATCTAGAACCCAAAATAAAGGGTTATATCTAGAACCCAACACATAAAGGGTTATATCTAGAACCCCAAAATAAAGGGTTATATCTAGAACCCAAAATAAAGGGTTATATCTAGAACCCAACACATAAAGGGTTATATCTAGAGCCCAAAATAAAGGGTTATATCTAGAACCCAACACATAAAGGGTTATATTTAGAACCTAAAATAAAGGGTTATATCTAAAACCCAACTCATAAAGGGTTATATCTAGAACCCAACACATAAAGGGTTATATCTAGAACCCAACACATAAAGGGTTATATCTAGAACCTAAAATAAAGGGTTATATCTAGAACCCAACACATAAAGGGTTATATCTAGAACCCAACACATAAAGGGTTATATAACATTCAGTCTTTCTACTGGGTTTAATCGTGGGCTCTGTTTGTTTTCACATTTCTGTGATTTGTTAAAGGTTAAGAAAACTTCTCTTGCAAAAATCTAACAAAAAACTTTTTGTCATTTAGTTTTGCAGACGTGTTGATGGAGATGTTATATTTTAGGTATTTTATCGATCCAGACTGGGAAGTTATTTATTTATTATTTTCTGTTTGGACTGAGCAGAGAACCATGATTTTCTTTTTTTCATGCTGTTTGCCTTTTTAATAAAAACCAAAGTTGTCACTTTGTCCTGATCCCTGGGTGACCTCACTCATGTATCTGTTGTTATGTTTAGTCATGTAGCCTCGGAGAGGCCGGGAACTCACTGGATGTGTAGCATGAGTGTGGCAGCTGCACAACGTGGTCAGTGAGTTATTGCTGCACGTGTCGTAGCTGCACGATCTACAGATTCAGCCTGACACCTTCCACTGCAACTGACACGGAAAAAAACAACAAAAAAACATGTAATATTATAATATATAAATGTATTTTTAACCCTAGTAGCAGCTGTGTGTGGAGACTTGACGTGTAAAAATAAATCAGGAATGAATGTATAATGAACTCATAACCTGTCGACACTGTGTACAGAGACAGAGCTGTCACCCATGATCCTTTGCAGCAGCAGCAGCAGCTCTGGCTCCACGTTCACGCCACACATCCAGTTAAATCCGGCGTTTGAACTAAACTTCACCTTTGATGTTCAGTTTAAAACAAAAAATCTGCATGGCTAAGTAAGAAGATGTTAGAAAAAAATGCGACATAATCCTTTAACAGCGTGAGACGCTTCCTGTCTGCTCCGCTTCTCATTTCAGGAAAGTCTGCGAGAGCGTCAACGTGCTACACTCCAGAGGAAAAAAACATGCAACTGTAGCCCAGCATGCATCTGTGTGTACAGGAGAAGAGAGAGAATAGAGTGAGGAGGGGGTGTCGGGGGGGAGGAGGGGGTCGGGGGGTGTGGGGTGTGGGGTTTAATACACTTACCCAAACAACTTCTTACATATTGAGATATTAAATACATAAAGGTGCATATTCTGAGCCAACTTAGATGACAGTTGCTGCTTTTTATTCTCTTGTGTGATCATATCGCCAGTAACATCGGGGGAGGGGGAGGAGGGGGGGGGGCGGGGAGGGGGTCGAGGTGTTGGAGGGGCGGGGAGGAGGAAAGAACGAGCGTGTGTCGACAGTAAAACCGGGTCGGGTCACGGCCGCGACTTGAGCCGACGTCTCCCGGAAGTTTTAGAGTCGACACAAACCTCCTTTCTTTCTCTGTTTCGCTTCACCGTGCTTCAAACCGCCGCCGGCCTGGAGGCGAGCAGACACTGGAGGAGGAGACGCTGGGTTCACGTAGCGCTCAGCTGCTGCTAGACATTATTATATATATATATATTGTATATATCTGGAAAAAATAAAGAGACCACTCCAAAATGTTGTTATTTAAATCAGATTATAAATAAATAAAATAAAACACTGTTGGCAAAATTTGGGATTATTTTACGATTTCCTCTTCCTAAGTTTAAAAAGTAGTGTTGTGTTGTTTTAAAATGAATGAACTTGTTTTCCATCACAAGCTCTGAAAACACTTTGTTATTTTGACTTATTTTCTGCCAATAAATGCAAATGACCATATTTGGTAACACAAATTTTTCATAAGATTTCTAAACTAACTTCCATTAAGTTTAAAAAGTTGACATTATTTGAGTTGTTTTTGTTCTGAAAACTTGAAAAAGACAATGAATATGAACTTGTTTTCTTTGGACATTAAATAATGTCAAGGTCTGAAAACACTTTTATTCATTGATGTTTAAAAATGACAGTGTTATGCTCTAAATGACAATATTTTTATTTACAATTTGGGAGAAATTTTGTCAGTGGGTTATAGAATGAAACTTAAGTGTTTATTTTACTCAAACACATAGCTATGAATAGTAAAACCAGAGGAACGGATCATTTTGAAGTGGTCTCTTCATTTTTTCCAGAGCTATATATGTTTATAGAACTTGGTTGGAAGTAGAAGTGAGAAGTTACAGTAGGAGTCCCTGCAGGTCAATAAATAACCCTCCGCTGCATCCACCTAAAGCAGCTGTGAGATACTGTGAGACTTTCCTTGTAAACAATCTAAGATTAATTAAAAACAAGATTAAAGGACAGTTTCTGTAGCTGTAAATAAACCGTGTGCGTCTTAAGAGATTTTCCACAACAGTCGTGTTTGTGGCGTTGATGTGTTTAGCTCTCTCTCCTCTGTTGACTCCAGTTCCTTTGAGCGAGTATAGCGATGTCATTTGAACTCGGGGGTGGCAGCGATTAACTGCAGTCGGAGACCTGAAATTGCAGGTCGCAGCCCCACTTATAGCACGAGAGAACTGTGACGCGGTCCGTCCTCCTCCGGTTGAGAAAGCAAAACCGAAGCAAACTACAAGTACAGAAAATAAAGTTTCAGGGTCGACGGCGTGAGCAGAGATCTCTCCACTCGGAGGAGGCGGCGAGTGAGGAGAGGAACGATGCGGATGGTCGTCTGTGAAGTGAAGGTGACGGCGTCCACGTGTTTCATCTGGTATATGTGTGTGTGTGTGTGTGTGTGTGTGAAGCTGAGTCAGCAGAATCCCAGCGATCGACCACGGCGTGTTTGACACAAGGTGAAGGGAACGAGAGAAAAGAAAAGACAGCATGAACTCGGAGACACTGAGGGAGAGGGTAGGTAGGTAGGTAGGTAGGTAGGTGGGGTAGGTTGGGTGGGGGTGGAGGGCAGCAGCCGTTCACATTGAGCTCAACATATCCCACACACACACACACGTATGAGTGCACAACTTTGCCGCTCGCACGCACACACACACACACATGCGCACAACCCTGAACCGGCTGATGGGTCTGCAGCCTCTGTCTCTACGCTCTGTGTGTCAGGTATTTGTCTTTTACTTATTTATATTATTTTATTATTATCACCAAACTGAGTGGAAGCAGGCCGCCGGGGGTAACCATAGCAACCGAGCCCAGCCCAGCCCAGCGCCCCAATCAGAAACAAGACAGAAAAATAAAGAAATTAATTCTTTCTTTGTCAATATCTGATCTGAGGGGAACAGGCGTGTGATAAAACCCGGTGTGATCATTTCAACGGTTTCAACAGCGACTCAACTAAAAAGGGTTAAAAGCGATGACGCTGTCGTCGTCATGACCACTGATTAGTGTCAGCACTGTCACTTGAGTGGCGAACAGCTTCCTCTGTGTTGCTCGGGATGCAAGAACCAGTAAAAAAAACTGCAGAGGTTTAAAGGGATACGCCAACATTTTTTTTTCTGTGTCTTGCCTCACTCCCGAGTCCATGACCAGCAGATAGACACCATCCTTGTGACTGTGCGTGCAGTAACAAGGGAGATACGGGCAGAGCTGGCGCAATGCTAATTAGCTTAGCTCAAACACTGGAAGTGTATGGGTAGTGTTAGCATGCCTCCTACCCAAGCTGAAATCAGCAGTCAATCTGATTTCATTTTAGCTCTAAACTCTGTAAATATATCACTTTATCAACATTTCAAACACTTTTAGGCGAGAAAGTAGCCGTTTAGATCAGCAGTGTGTCGTTAATTTGTCTAAATACCAGCTGTTTACCATTTTGTTCGGACGAATCCGGCGCTACTCAAGCTAGCCATTGTGACCAACGCACTTCAGGTTACTTTCACAAAATAAAACACCCGTTGCCCTTTACATACAGAAAACCATGACGATAGAATTTGTGCTTTTACTTTGAAACAGGAAGCTAACCTACCCTCGATGTAGCTAGCTTGAACCAAAATAAACCGTCTTAGCTTGAACCCTCCGATCTCGTCCCGTTAGCGTTAGCATCTGACCGCTCAAGATGCCTTACCAGAGAGTTTTGTCAGCTCTGAGACGAAGATCGGCCGCTGGTTTCCGTTTAGAGTTGCTGAAGAGTTTCTCTGATGACTTTAGGTGGAGGCAGGCTAACACTACCCATACACTTCCAGTGTTTGAGCTAAGCTAATTAGCGGTGCGCTAGCTCTGCCCATATCTCCCTTGTTACTGCACGCACAGTCGAAAGGATGGCGTCTATCTGCTGGTCATGGACTCGGGAGTGAGGCAAGACGTGAAAAGAAAAAAAAAATGTCGGCGTATCCCTTTAAGAAGCCTGTTGTTTAGTCGGGGTGGGTGGGTGGGTGAGTGGGTGGGGGGCCCGTGTGTCTGACCGTGTGTGAAGCTGTGATCGCTGGGAGTGACATGTTACCTGGCTATGACAAACAGCACACAACTGACACCCAAGTAAGCCAGCAGAATATACATCCAGATATCGGGCGAGAGGGGGTTGAGGAAGGAGAAGACCCCAGGGTTGGTCCCGTTGGGCTTGCGGTACAGTATACTTATACCCAGCGTCATGAAGGGCTTGGAGAAGTCGATAACCTTCTCGCGCACGTATGTGATGGCGAGGGGAGCCACTGCCAGGTCAGCTCTCTGTCAACATGAAAGAAAAAAAGAAAAGAAAAGAGGAGAAAGAAGGATAAGGGCCATAAGTCAGAGGAGCAGGAAGCGTTTAGAGGCAATCAAATTAAGAAAACAGGATCTTTACACACTACAGAGTCTGTCCCGGGGCACTTAAGTTAAAATTTAAAGCCCTCTTTCTCTCTGAGCCCATCAAGCATACTCTCAATACTCAACCCCCCCCTGTTTTAAATCAAAGCATCCATTTATTTTCTTCAGCTGCTCCCTCCATTTGTTAAGCTGCCGTGAGCTGTAGGCGCTGGCTTTACAGGGCCGAGTGATGGAGGCCGACATGAAGGAGCTGCTCATACCTTCACTCATCTGCAACAGGAAAACATCCGTCTATTATGATGCTGCTCGGACTAGGTCACGATGTTCTTTATAAAGGTTTTATATTTTGATTGTAAAAATCCAAAAGTGATGCTGTGACATTCACTGGAACAGAAGCAACTGAAATATCGACAGCAGTAAAAAGTTGGTTGGTGTGAGTCCAGGACACTCTCTGTCATAAACTTTAGTAAAATCAGAAATAACCTGAGCAGCTTTTATCTTCAGAAGGCGACCTAAACAGCTTTTTTTTTATCATGGTTTTATCTCATAAAGATGCTGATTCACGCTCTTATTTCAAGATTATTGCAGTGATTTTTTTTTTCAACTGCTCCTGCAATGACTCCAGTTTATTCAGCGCGGAGCTGCTGGACTTTGAACTTTAATAAGGAGAGAGGAGAGATTCACCCTGGTGTTAGCGTCACTTCACTGGCTTCACTTTTACAACATGGTTTAAGGTCCTTTTACTTGTATTTAAAGGGGCTTAATGGTTTGGGAGCAGCTCACACTGCAGATTCTCTGCCTTTATATGAATCCTCACGTACTCAGGATTTTAAATACTCACAGATTTACATGCAGGAAAGTCTGCAATGCAAAACTATAGAACAACCTGCCAGTGGCTTTTAATATTTATCCCATATTAAATTATTTATCATTTAAACATGAGACTTTATTGACAATTAATGAAGTAATCAGTCATGAGAAGCTGATGGAAACATTAGACCTGCTTTTGTGCGCTGGTAACTTCTTTGTGTTTTGGATAAAAGCCATGAAACGGCAAAGTCAGAACAGCTACATCATTTTTATGTAGCGTGGTGGTTGCGTTTCAGGCTGCAGTGTAAGAAGTGGAGTTATTATTGTTATTGATTTTCTTTCACATTTACATAAAGATGAAATACACTTAGATACTGTACGCCGAGGCAGCGGCTCAGCCGAGCTCGGATTCACCGACTCCACCGCTGCTAAGCACTGACTCCTCTCCCTCTGAACCCTGGTAACATGGTAATCACTGACACATGCAATGACCAGGAGCACCGGATAACAAAAAGTAAGAAAATACGACTCATATGTTCAGGTTCACCAACAAAGTTGTGAAGAAAGCAAAAGGAAGAGAGATAGTTTTAGAGAAAGAAGTCAGATTTCTTCTTTTTGTTGGTTGACCTTGTTGTTTAAAGAGGAACTATGCAAGATTTGTTTTACCTTCATTAAAAAGCTTCAGAGTTAATTGTGATGATTAAACAACTTGTTCTAGGGAGAATGGAGGCTCTCCGTCTTCCTCCTAGCGTCTCTTGGCTGAAAACCAACCTTCTAAGATCAGAGTGTAATCCCATTATCGCTCTTATTGTGTTTTATTACATTATTGGCCATTATTACACTATTGATTTAATACTTTGAAATGGCCAAAATTATTACGTTATTGGCTTGTTTATGACGGATACGACTTTGGTTGTAACAGACAAAAATAACTACAATGATTTTTTTACCTTCATTAAAAAGTTTGCATGATATATAACATTATCCA
This sequence comes from Decapterus maruadsi, assembly GCA_030347415.2. Classification (NCBI taxonomy): domain Eukaryota; kingdom Metazoa; phylum Chordata; class Actinopteri; order Carangiformes; family Carangidae; genus Decapterus; species Decapterus maruadsi. The sequence goes on from CM064894.1 coordinate 4,260,213, forward strand.
CAACTCCACAGACTACTGTCTTGTTGGCTTCGTTAAAAAAAAGAAAAAGGCACATGGCCGAGAGGAGGGTTAGCAAAATAGCAGAAGACCGGACTTGCATAGTTCCCCTTTAAACTTTCCCTGAAGAGGCATTTTAAAATTTGTAAAAAAGTTGTGCAAAAAAAGCTCTAAAAGAGGCTGAAAACACGTCTACTATTTCTCCATCATTGAAAAATCCAGGTTATATGACCATCCATGAGTATGCAAATGCATCATGACTTGCACCCGCCCACCGCCACCGGGTTGCTCAGTAATGGCGGTGCACATCAGTGGGGGCGGGGGAGCGATTTCAAAACATAAAGCTTGCACTTACAGTAAGATTCAAACCCTGGTCTCTTCTTCACTGATACTGTTATTAAACATCTGCTGAAATGTCTTGTAGCAGAACCCAAACATTACATTGACATGTTGATAATTTCAAAAATTCAATTTTTGGTTTAGGGGGTCTTTAACTGAAACTAACCATTTATTCATATTAAGTGAGTGTTGTTTGCTACAGCTGCAGTTTCAGTGTGATTTTAACTGCAGTGTTAGTACATGGGCATCCTTGTTATGATGTGATAGATAATACCAGATGATACCTGGAGCTCCAAACCAGGTCAGGAAACGGTGGAAACAGAATCCCTCAGCTTCTCTAACACAACCCTACAAAGTGTAGATAGCTGTGTTTACTCCACTTTGAGCATTAGACAGACCCAAAGATCATTTTATTAAACTCCTCTGACAGGATGTTTCCAATTTGTTCAGCACTATTCAGCATTTCCTCCTCAACTGAACTTCTTCTGTGAGTCCACACTCCCCAGTCTCCCGAGGCCCTGTCTGCTGCAATAACCATCTGTCTAAGTCAAGCCTGTCTAAGCAATAAGTGGGACAAACCCATGCTGAACATCATCTCACAGGGGATTGGGCCCTTCACCCATGAAAAGACTGTCACGACAGCCAATCACTGCGGCCGCAGAAGAAACGTCTGGAAGAGTTAAGGGAGACTTGACCCTTCGTGGGTGCTGCCTCTAATGGGGTCAGATATTGACTATTGGGCGTGCAGCGGCCGCTATTTTTCCTGCCCATGCAGTTTATCCTAACTGGGACTTTGTCTGGTGTAATGATCTACACTGTGAGCAGATTGTGTGTGTGTGTGTGTTTTAATAAGCTCTGTAGGGGAATCAAGTCATGACAGAATCTATGCTCTGCTTGCATCGCTGTACTCCCTCTCAGGGCCGGTTGTTACTGCCTACTCCTCTTTTTATCTCGTGTTCTTCACCTCCTCCTTCCATCACATTTCTTTTTCACTTACAGACAAAACACGCGGATGGCGATAGATGCTGAGAAGGTGATTTATACGATTTAAACAGGTCATGAAGTAAGTTAGTGTCTTCAAAGTGAGTTTTAGTGGCCTGACGACAGGATGTGATGAGGTGGAGTGAGTGAACAGACTTTTATTTGCTTTTCATCTTTTGTAGCAAAACATGTTTGGATGAGATGTGGCGATGTTGTGACAAAATATATGTTTACTTTTTAGTCTCAACTGTTGGTTTCATTGTCACTTGAACATGATGGAAGTTTTTTATTATCTTATTCAATAGTGTTTACTCGCAGAGCTCTTTATATTACACATAACATTTATTGTGATATTTCCTACCAGCAGTGGCACCGGCAGCTACAACCATTTGTTTTTTTTAAACATCCAATCTTGAAAATAAAACTGTGACAACATAATATTTTGTTGAAACTTCAATGGAATTGCAATGGGTTGGATTAGTATTGTGTGTTAATGTCTCATGAGGCTTTTTAGTCTTGTTATTGTGGTATGGTACAAACAAAAGGTGTGGCACAATGTATGGATATGGTATATGGAATAATAGGTATGGTATAGGGATGGGAACGACACGGGATTTGGAAAGTCTTGTATATGGAATAATAGTAATGTCCAATATATATCGACCCTTAAAGCAGTGATAATAAAAACGAGAGAAAGTGAGATAATAATAAAATAATAATGAACCATTATCCCTGACGGGATGTGTGAAAAGCACCTTGCTGCACAATTTGCACCTCACTAACTTATCGTTGACTTTGAAAAACTCCTCCACACCTTGCTCTTGCTCCCCGCCGCCGCTGCCAATTTTCTACTCACGCGCCACACGCTCCCGTCACCTTAATGAACGAGGGTCAAAAGCGATCTCATTTAGAAAAAGTAGATTTGTTTTATTTAAAATATTGTATTCCATTTTAGGAAAATTGGCACTGTATAATGTGTATTTTGTTAGGAAATGTAATAAATTAAAAGCAAAAAAAAAAAAGCAATTTGGAAATCCCAAGTTGACACTCATTTTTTTTGTCGAGTTTGGGTCTTTGTTGACTTCCCATCCCTATATGATAAAATATTGATATGATTCATAATCAGGGAACCAGGGCTGCATCTGACCAATAAAGCAGCAGAAGAGGATCTTATTCTCAGAGTGAGCATTGTATCTTGGTCATTTCCCACTAAGACCTTTAAATATAAGGAGGAGGAGCTTGAAATCAAATCTAAATCTAACAGGAAGGTTAAACTCGACTGATGTCTTCTCTTCTCTTGGTTGTAGTTCACAGTCGAGCGGCAGAGTTTTGAATGAGCTTTAGTAACTCTTTTTCTATCGGAGGCCCAAGAGAAAATGCACTGCAGTAATTGAGACAGTTTGATGTGAAGGTGTGAATCAATTTTTCAACATCTTTGTGGTTCATAAATGGTTGAACTTCAGCTGGTTCTCAGGTGAAAATTGATGTTTTTGATGTCGTGTTGATGGGAGACCGGAGCTTAGAAGCGAATGCAGGATAATTCCTTGACTTTTTACCTCAAACTCATCCAGGGACTCAGTTTACAAGGTTAGTGAACAGCATTTCTGTTGGAGCTCGTTTTAGTCCTCATTCAACTTTAATAATGTATTGTTCATCCACCTATTTATTGATAGAAGGTGGGTTGTAATGGAGTTTAAAGATGCTGCATCATTTGGTTCATTAGAGACGTACAACCGTTTGTCATCTGCATAGAAACATACATTATACCTTATAGTGATGTGAACAAGCTGCAGCCGACTGAGAAGAATAATGGATGAATAGAGCTCTGTTTCCTCTGAGTCAGAAAGACTGAGCAACTTTTCAAGATGATGATAATCAATTGATTCACTTAGAGGACAAGACAAGAGACTTCAGAGTGAACTCCAGTCGCTTTAGCCTGTCCATTTTCTGTGCTGTGGTTTGTTCTAAATACTGAGACTGGATGCTGTTTTCTTTAAAAACAGGACTTTATCTGCTCTGAAATTTTTATTTTAAGTATCTTACTACAGTAATAGGGCTGGGTTAAAAAAACAGAACAATTTTCCAATTCATATTGATCTTCATTTAAAAGATCTGATATCGACTCATAAATCATTAGATCAATCTTTTAAAATATGCTGTTTTTTGTTTCCTTTGTTAGATCTGCCTCATTCTGATTATAACCCACAACTGTATTGAATAGTTGCACTGTTTACTTTGAGCCAATTATTTATGTAAACATTGATATCTTTGATAAAGCACTGACTTAGAGAGTTTCATCTTACTTAGTTCTGTGAAAACATCTTTCATAACCGAGCAAAAATGGCATTAAAACTGAAATAATGAATCAATATCAAATCAGATTGAAAAATCGAATCGAATCGGGACAGCCCTGCTTACAAATGAATGTAAGGTTGGATCTGATCCTGTAGGAAAACTTAAGGCTGCTTTGAAGTGAACGCTAATACCTCTAATGTTGTGCAGACTAACTTCCTGCTTCAATATTGTGCATTAGTACCAGGTCCTAAAGTCGTACTGCAGCTCTCGAACTGTTCAGAGAATCTACTTTGCACCAGACTGTGTTTATAGTCAGTTGGACAATTTCTTGCATCTGACAGGAAAACAACAAATAAACAGGAAATGACAGCAAATGCGTGCCATCTGCCAGCCATAGATTCACATCACCAGTTCAACTTGATTAATTTTCCTCTTTGTTTTTATTTGATTTTGCCGCTGTGAACGGCTCCTCGGCTTCCTCTGTGCATGATGAGACAACAGTGGAGATAAACAGCACACTGAAAAAATCAGGTGGTTTTTAATCTGCATACTCAACTTCATCGCCTCGCTTTTTACGCATGGACACGCTGCATCAAGTCTGCTTCCAGTTGGGGAGGCCGGGCGCAGCTACAGTTTTCATGTGCAGTTAATATAAGTTGGTTATGTTGAGATTTTCAGACGTGCTTTATATCAGTTACTCCCAGTCTTGGCCTATTTTAAAATCTCAAAGTTGTTGGTGGTCCCCATCTGGTCCACTAACAGACCGAGCCACCTCTTACTTTAATGATGATGATTAAACTGAAAAGAGGAGAAGTTGAGTTTTTGTTGTTTGTCTGACTGGGAGAGAGATGGCTTGTCGTTCACCATCTGTCTCTTGACTTTTTCCCTTTAGTTCTTCCTGTTGCTAAACAGCTGTTCACTGCTGAGACACTTCAGTCGGAGGCATGGATGCAACCTTTTAGTGCAGAATCACAGACATCAACAATAGCAGCAGTTCATGATGTGGTCCAGCTTTGCTTTATCGCCGTAACAGGCTTGATCTTAATGTTATTGGTTTTTAATGATAGTTATGTTTTACGGAAGCGTATTGCATTCACTTGAAGAAAAAAAAAGTATTTCTTTTCTCATTTTTTTCTAACTATTTTTTTCTGCTTTTTGTGGTAATTTTTCTCCTGTTTTTCAGAGTAATTCTTTTTTCTGACTTAAGATTTTAAAATCCCACGAAAAATTACTCTGAAAAACAGGGGAAAAAATAGTCAGAAACAAAAGAAAAACATTTTTTCTTTTCAATTGAAAGCAATAAGTTTCCGTACTGCACAACTTTTGATTAAAAAAAGTTACTGTTTATTGTGTCTAAATTATTTGTCAGCCCACCATCACGCCCTACCAGCAGCTGTGAGCCACTGCTTTAGTCTGAATAAATGCATTACCATCTGATCATCAGGTTTTTGTTTCTTGCTGAACCTCCTCAAATAACATCTTATAAATAAAACTGATGAGGAATAATGTTTTTAGAAAAAGTGACAAACTGAATCTTTAATCACGATGCACTCACGTGGTCCATTAGCTCCTTGACCATGCCGTTCCACTGGCCCGTGTTCTCGTCCTGGGCGCCGTACTTCCCGTCTTCCACCAGACGGACCTCGTAGGTGAAGCCCAGGATGTTGGCCAGCTCCCTCAGCAGGTCTATGCAGTAGCCCTCGAAGCGGTCGTTCCCGTACAGCGGCTTGTCAGACTTCTTGAACATCACGTATGGCTCCTCCTGTCGGGGGTGAAATAGAGCAGGAGGGATGAGTCTCTGCAGCACTTGGCATCTTTTTTTTTATTTTTTTTTTTTTACACCGCTCCCGATAAGGCCTATCTATCTGAACGGGTGTCTGATGTGTGAGATAGGCTCCTGAGGCGTGCGAGCTCAAACACACACTGGCTTGGTTAGTAAAGCATGTGTAAAAGCTGCTGCATTTGTGTGCGGTTGCCTGCAGTCCCAGTCCTGTGATGTGATGTGATGTGATGTGAGGTGAGGTGGGTGCAAAGTGAGGCATGACCATAATAAGAGATAATCCCCCATATCAATGACTCTGTGCTCCTCTTAGGCTCAGCGGGCTGGCCTTGTGCCCGGCCGCGGCTTTCAGGACGCCGCACGCTTTGTCAATAGGATAAGAGATAGTGATAGACGGACACAAAAAGAGCCAGCACATCCCCTCTGTTAACACAAACTGGGGAGATTACTAATGTCTTCTTTATCCTGCTGCCTTCTCCCTCCTCTCTCCCTCCTCGCCTCACGTCTCCACCTCCTCCCACTTCACGCCATCTGTCTACGACCTCTGACGCCGGTTCTCACCGCACGTCCCTCATTTCCCACAAACTACTTTGTCTTTCAGAAAAAAATAAAACCCCAGAAATAGATCGGCGAGCAGATGTTCTTTATCATAAAAGTGCGTCATGCCATCCTTAAAGAGCGAGAACGGCTCTGACACACGGGACGGGATGGAGCCTCGACTGTCTGCAGGTACGAGATGTTTGCACAGGATACAAAAACAAAAAAAAAACAGTTTGTTCTTTTCTCTGTCGGCAGCAGGTGCAGGTGCACGTCTTTGTGTTCCCTTTTGTTTAGTTTTCATCTATTATGAATCACTAAAATCCTTCATGTGATTATAATTAAACTAAAATAGATTCACCTCCTCACAGGTGTCAGGATGAGTTTCAGGTGAGTCGAATGAGATGTGAGTGAAAGGAAAAAACAAGCAGTCTCACTGAAAACAACTCAACAAAACTTGTGGAGCTGCACGTCACTGTTGTGGCTTTTATTTCTTTATTTCTGTATCTGTGCACTTTTGTATCTGATTGTTAGCTGCAACAATTTTGTACTTTATTTACTTTACTGAACAATTAGGATATGATTTAGCAACAGTTTTAGAAGCTCTTTAAAGGAATAGTTCAACATTTTGGCAAATCGGCCCATTGCCATAATCCCTATAGTCATAGCAGTAGGTTCATTACCTTTAATTGTTGTTGCAAGCTATTTTTAGAACGGCAGACCAGAGCCGTGAGCTGCTCAAAGCTACGCTACAGAGGCTCATGGGATTTCTTGGTTTCCCCATCAAACACATCAAATACACAATCCAACAACTCCACAACGCTCTGGTGGACAAGTTGTGACCTGCACATTCACCACACTATGGGATAATAACACAAGGTGAAGGATATAGTCATGAGGGGAGTTATGGTGTGACATAATCTCAGCGTGCTGTAGGTAAAAAGGTAACATCTACTCAATATGATCACTGATTTAATGCACCACCCATAACACATTTGTGTTACTCATATATTTCCATGAACTGCTTTAGTGCGTCTCTCTGTGGATGATTCAATAAGAACAAGTCTGGAGAATCAGGCTGTTTTCATCTTGTAGAATAAATCCTGGTGAGGATGCACTGAAGAAAAACAGCTGCACATTTATATCTGACAATGAATCGTACACCTGAAAGCAAAGTGACTGAATTGTTTGTTTGCACACAAAGACTCAACCTGGGAATAACATGTTCCACAAGAATCGTCATCTGATGTTGTAGCTTAATTGTGTTGTTTAAGTTGGTTTCTTCTATCACATAGCATTTTAATTGCTGCTTAGTGATTGATTTAATTGTAACAGTACTTTATTTACATTATCTATGACAACAGACTTCTTGATTTTACTCTATAATACCTGAATTCAACTCTTTAGTAGTCCATGGTTATCTTCTTTAGGATTCGTGGTACTGGTACTCTGGTTGAGAAGAGCAACTGTCTGCTACCTTGTTCCCAGAGAAACACAATAACTAAGATGAAATTGTTGCCAGTACCGATTCAAGAATCCCTAAGCTGATCATAACGTAATCAACACAAACATCAAACAAAGCCAAATGATCTGATGACATGTATGTCCAAATGTTCTGCAGAAACTCCTGGTCAACGTTGCTTCTGCTCTCTACTGTCCAACAATGGAGACACTGTGGCGATGTTTCCTGCAGTGTGACAGCTCGCTACAGACCTACAGGTTGTCCTGTCACTTCTGCCATTTCTACCTGACACTTTGGACAGTGGACATTTCAAACTGGAAGTACTTTTTTATCTTCCATCAGTGTTTAATAGACTGTGAGCCGGAGAACCAGCGTCGGGCTCAAAGGTGTTTGTAGAACAAGTTCATCTATGAAAGCCTTTCTCTTATCTAACGTTGATGCCTCTGTATTGACTCGGTGTCTGATGTGGTACATTAAGCAAGTTTTGGAGCCACTGTTTTATATTTACCAACACGTTCAAAGCTTCTTTCACACTCAGTCAGTCCGTGATTGAGCTGAGTGTGATCTGAAGGCGTGAAGGGTCAGAAGCCAATGAGCTGGGAGACTTTCCACTTGGCCTAATGAGTCCAGATCTGACACATGAATGAAGTTCACAGTGTTTTACACGGTGCCCAAACTTTTGCTGTTAGTTTTGGCGCCGGCACCGTCGTACGCCCCGACATCGGAGACACTGCGGTATCGATCTGTGTGTGGACGGCGCTTTCTGCTCTTTCATCAAGATTACATCAGTATCCTGGCAGTCCTGCTGCTGCTGCCGAGGTACGACGTGGAAGCGCAGCAGCTACAGTAGATGTATTATGTACACAGCTGTGTCAGCAGCGATAAAACTGATGGCTGCGTTGTGGTTAAACATAGACCGCGGCTCCTAATTCTGTCTGATTTCTGTTCTTATTTTAGAGTGAAGGCAGCGCTGGGAATGATTTACATTTTCATAAAGTCCAGGTAATGATGATGGTAATTGTCAGTGATGCTGATAATGTCTGTAGTTCGCACCGTGAATGAACTGTTATGTGGAGCTGGAAGAGGAACACAAGCACAAAGCAGCAGTTGTTGTCTTGGTGGTTTTCAGATAGGGTTGCAAAGGGCGGAAAGTTTCCAATAAATTAACGGTAAATTTCTGGAAACTTTCCATGGGAAGTTAAGCTGAGGAATTTTGGAAATATTCCAAATTGGAAACTTTCCACGGGAATCATGGGAATTTATGGGAATTAACTAGAAATTGGGTTGAAATGAATTGTATCATGTCCAAACATAAATGTAAATATGTTGTTTTATCATAAGCAGACATCCATGCAAAATAATACAATTAAAAAACATGACATTTTTACAACTTTATCAACATTATTTTGTCATTATTTAGTGGTCGGGTCGCCCAGCATTTCCTAGTTTTGGTTTTGCGGATGCTGCCCTGTGAGTTATGGGAATAACGTCACCGAATCACCGTTTATGGTTCGTCCGTCTAGCACCAGTCCAAGAATTTCACCGTGCACGGAGGCTCATGGGAGTGTGAAAAGTAGTAGTGTGAAAACACTTTGCTTTCAAAAACTCCTGGTTGTCCCTTTAAATGAAAGGAGCCCTCCTATTGTGCTTTGGGCTCAAAAGTGTGGCCTCCAGGGTTCAAGGAATCATCTGTGCATGTGATGGAGGAATGCACAGTGCATGTAGGGGGCGTGGCCTAACAGCCCTGCAGGAAGCAGTGTGCATGGAATAGCAGAGATATTCAAGTTGCTTGCATTAAATCTGGTTGTTTTAGCCAAGGTGATGCTACAATATATTTTCTCCAACTATATTTAAGTTCCCTGTTAAGAGCCAACCTTCAATTGTGTAAATTTCCGATTTATTCCCGTTAATTCCCATATATTCGTGTTAATTCCCATATATTCCCGTTAATTCCCATGGAAAGTTTCCAACTTTGAAAATTCCCGGAATTTTGCAACCCTAGTTTCAGATAATATTAATATTATCCTATCATCTCTATGTTGATCACTTATGTTTATGAGTTAATAGACACAACTGAACCTCTGCAGGTTTAAATGTAAACATACTGTATGTATTGTAACTATCTGAGCCTGTCAGTGTGAAAAAAAATGCACATTTATAGGTTGAACTTTGACGGGAGCCGCTTGCCCGGTTGAAGAGCGTTAGCTGGGCTGCCTGTCCGGCTCAATACTGCAGCAACCTCAATAAAAGTATTATCCATCACTCACGTATACAGAAAAACATAGGAAAACAGGGCCCAGGTTGAAAAAACCCAAAGTTTCTTAGGGATCAGCAGCAGGTTTCCTCTCCAACAGAGCAACGCCTCGGAGCCAGCGAGTAACAGTGTGTTGGTGAACGTCTCCGAGTTGAAACACTGAGGCCGGAAGTCGCACGCGCTCGATATAGCTCCGACACCCATAATCATTAGCCGAGCCGTGTCAGAAACATTCAGCTGCCAGCTTCTCATCTTCGGCGTCACTTTTCGCCTCGCCACTAGCGTCGTATCAGCTGTCACTAATCACCGTTAATTCTGTGAGCAACTTGATTACAGCCCTAAATTAAACTTGGCTGCTGTCAGCACTTATCAAAGATAGTTATTAAAGGAGGAAAACTGAAAAAAAAAACACCACTGAAACTGTGAACTGAGTGTTTCTTTAGTTCCAGTAAATTAAACAGAGTGAGACGTCACGTCACTAAAGATGACCTCCTGTGATCACATCTCACTTCACTCTAAATGCAAATAAACAGGAATGTATTGTTGTTTTTAGACAATCGATTTCAATCATTTACCATAAAAAAAAAAATCAAATCGCTCTCACTCCAACGCACACATTTATCCAAACTACTGCCAGACTTTCAGATTTTCAGTCCGACCCTGAACACATCTATGTGCTGAGACTCTTCTGTTGCTGACAGGAAGTGTCATGTTTTACATTTAGATCCACTGCTCCTCCACAGCTGACCTGATCCAGCTCCGTCTTTGTCACAACATGTTGAAGTCTGTGATGAAGCTCTGCAGTGACAACTGTGAGTTTTCAAGTGACGGCCTGCCTGTGGCGATGTGGCGAGTATCCATCCTACGCAATGAACATCTCTTTTTTGTGTATGTGTACATGCGTGTCTTTGTGCATGCATGTGTTGAGTTATGCATGTGTATAGGCGTCTATATGTATGTGTTAGAAATAATGGGGATGAACTGGAGCAACTGGAACTCGAGAAAGAACATAAGCAAAGATATATGCGAGATGGAAGAGAAAAAAAAGAAAGATAGAGAGGGAAAAGAAAAAGATGTATAGATACAAAGAAGAGAGGGGATGGTGAAAAAAAGTGGAGATAAAGGGAAAGTTAATAATAAATAAATTAAACAGAAAAAAGGACAGGTTTGAGATTTCAGGATGGGCTGGACAGAGTGGTTATCTGAGTGACTGCAGTGTTTCTGTCCCTTCTTCTCGGCTCCTACTTCCCTCACTCTTTGTTTTTGGCTCCATTACCAGTAAAAAACTCGACTGTTGTTGGTGAAAATCCCAGGAGATCAGCAGTTTCCAGAAACACTCACACTAGTCAATTTCATATGATCCTTATTTCTCGAAAACAACCTTTTAACCAAAAGCAGATCACTCCTCTTCCTCCTCCTCAGCCTTTTAAAATCATAATGTGGTTCGGTTCCTCTGTTTATTATTTGTCCATTTCCTCGGCGTGCCGTCTTGTTGAGTAGTAGAACACCTGTTCGCTGGAGCTCATCACAAATAAACTACTGTGAACCCATTAACAACTTCTGACCTTGAACCTTCTCTCAGCTGCAAAAGACACTGTAATTTTCATAAACAGTGACTCGGCACATTAACGACAGCACACAACACCTGGGATACTTTGTGGACATTATAAAAACCATTAGCTTCCACCGCTGGGAGAGAGAAATTATGCATGAATGGGATTTTATTTGAAATGTTACTTGAGTGTCTTCACAGATTTCTCCACACGCTCCATAACTGAGCTTCACAGCATCACTTAGATAAATGAAGATCCTTGGTTAAACACTGGAGCGATGACAGAGGAGAAGATGAGAGGAGATCCGCTCCAGTCGCTGAAATTATGCAATAATTCATGCAGTTTGTTTATTCTGGTTTGATTTAGACGCTGACCATCAGAGATTCAGCGATTTCTGTCTTTTACCAATTACGACTTCAAACGAGACGCTGTTCAAAAGAATCCTTAATGACATGGTTTGATTCAACCAGAGTGGTTCTCCAGCTACTATTCACATGCTTTAATCCCAATTAATCATATAAACACAGGCTTAGTGAAGTACATCATCTCTCACACACACACACACATGAACACCCAGCAGTCCCAATGGGATAAAACACACTGTGTGAGCGATTTACACTGTGGTGGTCCAGAATCTGCAAATGTTCAGGCCAGTGAATGAGTTAAGTAATTAAAAAAAAAGAAAAGTAGAACAAACCACATAATAAAATGAAAGACATTCAAATTTGGTTTATCAGAAAAAGCCAAACACCCTGGAGAGATTCAGGGTCGGCTGCTGTGACTCAGTGGATAGGCGCCACTGATACGATACGATACTTAACGATACGATACTTTACAATATAATATGATACGATACAACGCTTTACGATATGATACTTAATGTCACAATATGAGACTTTATGTCACAATACTTATAACAATATGATACTTTATGATACAATACGTTACTTTGTGCTATGATACTTTATAATATGATACTTAACTTTACAATGTGACATGATTAAAAAACAATATGATACTTAATGATACAATACGATACGTTACTTTATGCTATGATACTTTATAATATGATATAATACTTTACAATAAGATACTTTATGATACGATACAGTACAATACAATACATTACGATTTATGATACTCTATCATACGATACTTTACTATATGATACTTTATGATACAAAACAATATGATACTTTATGCTATGATACTTTATAATATGATACAATACTTAACAATATGATACTTACTTTACAATAAGATTGTATGATTTATGATACGATACAGTACGATACTATACAATACAATAGGCTACAATATGATACTTAACGATACGATTCAATATGATACTAAACGTTATGATATGATATGATACGATACGATACGATACGATACAGTACGATACTATACAATACAATAGGCTACAATATGATACGATTCAATATGATATATACTTTGTTCCGCTTAGAGAAATTTGTATTGGACTCACTCTCCTCTCTTTTTACTCCTTTCTGTCATTGTTTTCAAACTCCTCTGTGCGCTGGGAAACAACAACTTCCAAAGCAGAAACCTACACACTGAAAGTTGCAAAGTGCCATCTCATGGTCAACAAACGTCTTTGCTGTCTTTGTGCCTTAGGATCTATTTTCAGGTACCGTTGTTCTACCACACACAAGATATCTTAACATCTTGAAATTTGGCACAGACACAAAACGCAGCAATTATAACAAAAAGGTGAATATTTTATGACTCTACAAGGGTGGTAAGTTGACTTGTGAGGTGGAAGCAGACGACCATAAGGAGCTAAATATAGTCTGAAGTGTTTTCTGTGGGGGGGAATAAGTCACATTAATGACTGTACTTGGTTCTACACATTCAAATGTTTCCCTTTGACAATACTTTGCAGAAGAACTGTTGCCATATCATGGACTCAGCGCCCCTGAAGACGACTGTGATTGGATTCAAGACGGCAAAACAAACCAGAGTGTTTCTTTCCCTTATAGCAGAATGATAATGGTTCAGACTCCAGCTCTGACCCAGCTCAACGTTTGAACAAGAGTAGAGTTGATTCAGATAATGAGGCTCCCTCTGCATTGTACAGTCCTCTCCTTTGGGGAAAGTATTTCTAGAGATTGTCCAACAACAACAACAACAACCAACAACACCACTGGTTTAATCTGATCCTGTTCTTAAATCCTCCTTTTAAAAGATTCCCCCACGCACTGTTTGCAAACATGCCCAAACATTTGTGATCTCACAGCGAGAGCCGACCTTCCACCACTACAACCTACTCGCTTCTTATCAGCCTTTCCAGATGGTAACTATAGGAGAGAACCGTGTGCTTTCACATTCAAATGTCACCCATTCACTCATCAAAATTCAGTGGTGTCATCACAAAAAGACATCATGTTCAAATGTAGCTGCAGCTCGGCTCAGGACAAACACACTGCATGAAGATCCATCGATGTTTCTCTGTCTTGCATTTAGATTTAACGTCCTTTTGCACCTACTCCGTTCGGTCCGTACTTTCGGACTTTCCAGTTTGATCCAAACCTAAATTCCAGGTGTGAAAGGTGCCGCTGTCGACACCAAAGGACCAAAATTTGGTCCCACCAAAAGAGGTGGTCTCATTCCAGATCAAACAGACCAAGGTTCGGACCTTTTGCAGTGAAAAAACTTTCTGTATGGTTTCGACCTTCGTATCAATGACCAGAAGTTTTGTTCTTCTTATGCTCTCGATTTACGGTACAGGAAGTTACGTCATGCTAACCAGTTAGCAAAACAAAACTAGCATAGCATCATAAACATAACAAAATGAGCCGCGGAAGTAGGTTTGTCTTGTCAAGTCCGTTATTCCATTTGCAGTGTGAAACCAAAACCAACCGGACCAAATGAATACAAGAACACCGGACTTTCCAGACTTTCAGGTGTGAAAGCGCCCTTAGACTTTTGCATCTGTGGTTATAGTGAAAAAAAAACAACTGAAACATTTCCTCTATGTGTGTTTGACAGATTCTTCTTGAGGTGAACTAAATGTCTGTCTGCTCCATCTAGGCAGCTGCAGCTGTCAAGACGTATCCCTCTGTGAGCGCTCACTGGGTTTGTTCATGCTGCCAACAACCGTGTTTTCACCGTGGCCGGGAACTGAGTGATTAAAAAGAACAATTCAATCCAGCGGCAGCTTCTCTAATAGCACTTAAACGCAACATCGTTTTTCTGGTCCCATTCCCCATGTTGGCCGGCGTGGAAATGTTTTCTAGGGTTTGATTCCAACTAGATTTTGGGGGAACAACTGTTCACCACCAACATGCCAACCTGTCTTCATCATCGTGACATCAGTTAAGGCAATTCCCAGAATTCCCATCTGGAAATGCAGCTGCGCAGTAACTCGTTCATACAATATCTGGTTTGTTAAACAGCAGATCTCTGGCTTTGTATTATCAAGTTGGATTTCTTAATGTCCATCGACACCAGGTGATTGATTCTTGTATTTGATAGAGTTAAGTTGAAACGCTGCCCGTTACATGCTCTTGAATCACTTGGTTTTAATATGAGACGGCCAGGTCATTTTTACTTTGTATTTTTTTTATCTACAGACAGAACCATGACTGCTTTTCATCAGGTGTCCTCACATCTATTAATCCCTTGTTCTCAGCTTTGATAAAGTTTTGCTGTGAAGTGATTTTAACATTAATGTTTTGATGTTGGCTGCCCCTCTGGTTCCTCCTCTGCCTCCTAACTGTGAGATCTTCCAACGCTGCTGAATCAGTTGAGAGTCAAAGGTCGACAGGTCGTTGCATCTTGGAAATAATTCATGCACATTTACAGTTTTAGCATCATTGTCAAACTGAGAACACAGATTAAAGTTCATCAAAAACTGTCAGTCTTTTAGTTTCTGTTTGTTTTTTGTTGTAGCTTTGTTACTATGCACATGATTTATATGGAAGTTGACAAAAATAACAACTGTCTGTATTTTTTTTTTCATCATATTTCTGTTTCTATAGTTGCACTGCAATCTGGTTAATGTCCCACAGATGATCAACTGATGACGGCTCCTGGAGACATATTAGAAAAATGAGCAACATTACCCAGCAGATAATCGCCAGGATACGTTACACTAACAACATATGTTTGATAGCAGCGGCATTTAGCTTAATGATCCTTTACAGTGCTTATTTGTCAGTATGATCTGGTAATTAATGTAACTCATCCTATTTGTTTATTTATATTTTCTTTTCTACACATCTGTCTCTTTCCTGAGTGTGACATATGCTGGAAGGTCTTTGAGCTCTGGCACGCGCCCGTCTGCGTTTCCTGATCCAAGAGCAGTTGCCGTCGGTGCGGACGGCGGCCAAATGGAAACGAGTCTTGATCCGAGACCAGAGGTCATTTGGTTTTTCAGCCAAACATTTTAATCACCAGGTTTTGCTGTCGCTCTGCTTTTTCTTTTTTCGTTTCAGTAATTTACAGGCCGCTAATCATGTGATAATGTCAAGAAATAGCCAAGAAACAACAAGTAATTGCATCATAATGTAGAAAAAACGATCAATTTCATAGTAATGTTGAGAAATATAGCCAAGAAATAACGATTGATTGTGTAGAAATAGCCCAGAAATAACAGTCATTGCAAGAACTAGGTGGAGAAAAATGCTGGTCTTTCCCAAAACAATTATTGTAATTACTTGTTATTTCTAGGCTATTTCTTGACAATACTACACAATTACTTGTTATTTCTAGGCAATTTCTTGACATTACTATGCAATTACTTGCCATTTCTAGACAATTTCTTGACAATACTACACAATAATTTGTTATTTCTAGGCTATTTCTTGACATTACTATGCAATTACTTGTTATTTCAAGGCTATTTCTTGACATTATTATGCAATTACTTGTTATTTCTAGGCTATTTCTTGACATTACTATGCAATTACTTGTTATTTCTAGGCTATTTCTTGACATTATTACGCAATTAGTTGTTATTTCTAGGCAATTTCTTGACATTATCACGTAATTGCGGCCTGTAAATTAAAGGTTACCTTAGTTTCTCCTTCCAGCTGCATGCAGTCCCTTAGGAGTAAAGGGCTGCATTTGACTGGTTGATTGACAAATTGCACAGTTGAAGTACGAAAAAGTTGAATAATAAATTGTGTTGCAATTAAATGTTTGATATGTGTAACAGGAGAATTCCTCCTGTCAACAGTTTGAGAGAACAGTCTTGCCAACTACCAATATTCAAGTTGCACAAAAGTTTGAAGTCAACTCATATGAGAAAATGCTGATGTGTCGTCTTGGACCCGGAGGCTGCATCTCCAAGACGACCAGCTTAGGCCTGCTGGCGTTTCATTGGCTGAGGGGGGTGGGGACTATCTGGAGGTTCACATGGCGGGAGCAGATTATTCTGCAGGAAGTTATCAGTGTCAGTCCAGAGGCAGCAGCAGGTACAGGTAGTCAGCAGCCACAGTGAATGACCTGACATCACCAGCCCATAATGACTGGACAGTGGAGCAGCAGCGTGGTGTTGATGGTTTAACAAGAAGTGAGTCATAGAGTTTGGTTTTCTCTTAATACAGCCTTTCCTTATGTTTTCTTTATTCTAACACTTTATAATAAGTGCACACTATTAAGCATTGTTTGAGCTTTAATAAATACTGAATTCATCATTTATAACGCATGAATACTCATTAGTATGTAGTTTATAAACACAGTTAGTGCTTATCAATGATGACATTTTTTAACTGTGTTTATAAACTACATACTAGTGAGTATTCATCTTATAATGCTAAACTAATGCTTAATAGTGTGTACTTATTATACAGTATTTTGCATTAAACTCTTCTTGGTTTGCAGGAGCAGTTGTTTTGGTGTGTGAGACCAACCCTTTTCCACGGATGTGTGTTTAGAAGCACTTCTTACACTGAAAATAGAAATAACATTAAATTATGATGCAGAATTAGTTTCAAGTGTTTTTGGATTCACTTGTCTTTTTTTAGATCTGCGTCAAGGCTTCAGCGTGCAGCAGACGGCAGCGTGAGACACCTGGAGTTAAAAATTCATGTGAGTCATCCTCAGATGTTTTGTATTTTATCATCATGCAGTGAATTTACATTTTTTTTAAACCAGTCTTAACCGGTGCTGTGTGTTTATCTGAAGCCAGAAACTCTGATTCCTCTGTTGCTCTGGCTGACGTCTCTTTGTTAGCATCAACATTTGTAAGAAGCAACAAACTGACAGCTACACAAACATGGCCAGTTTGCCACAGGGCTACATGTTTAAAAATGCATATTTGTAATTTTTTTACAAGTTAAATTTTATCACGAATTAAAAGAAATACAATGTTTTCTCCGTGTCTCTCTTTCTGCACTCTAATGAAATCATCCAGAGCTGTGAACTCAA
This sequence comes from Decapterus maruadsi, assembly GCA_030347415.2. Lineage (NCBI taxonomy): Eukaryota > Metazoa > Chordata > Actinopteri > Carangiformes > Carangidae > Decapterus > Decapterus maruadsi. The sequence continues at coordinate 4,277,807 of CM064894.1, forward strand.
GACTGTGAATGTGCCAGAAAATGTGTTTTGCAAACTAAAATATTCATCATGAAACTTTGAACTTTTAAAAATATTTTCTGACATCTTGTTACAGCATATGAACATATTTTTGTGAAACAGCGTGTTGTGTTTTTGCGTCTCTGCATTGGCACAGAACTGGATCTGATTGGTCGGTGCAGAGTAAATGAGTGACATTTTAACTTTTATTTTAACTGACTTTCTAACTTTTGTCTTTTATGGGATTTGTTTTTTTTTGTGTGTGTGTGTCTAAGGGTTTTAATCATTCCAACATTTTGTAAATAGCGAAACATCCCCCTGAGTTTTTAGTGCTGTTCAAGAACATTACAACATGCGTGATTGAACAATTACAACAATCAGGTGCTAATGAACAACAACATAATGTGTAAGCTTAGCTGAAGTCATTAATTTGATTATTGGTTAATTGAAACAGCTGTGAAGGGGAAATGAAACGAGGAGGGGGATGGTACCTTTCACAGGATTTATTTTATTATTATTACTTTAGTGTTTCACAACTAAAGAGAAGATGGAATGAAGTGATGTTTATGTTGTCTTTTTTTTTAGAATAAGCAGCAGCCGTTGAAATGAAGTAGTTTCATATTGGTTTACGTACACCTGCTGTGTGTCCCAGTTATAGCGTGTATATGTTCAATAACACAAATGTATCACACACAAGCACATGACACAGGATATTCTACACAGTCTAATCAAAAACTACCAACAGGAGTTAATAATATTAAAACTGCAGAGTGCTGTATTGCACATTAGTTTCACTTACGTGCTCCTAATTAACTACTGATATAACACTCTGTGTGCAGAGTTTCCTTTTGGTTGCAGCTCTCACCCGGGAACTGTGCATGTAACACCACCACATACTGTACATGCCTGTAACATAAACATGTTCTTTAAAGGGATAGTAGCATTGTTTTTAAGTACTTTAATTGCAGTAGAAGACTCTCTGCACTCCTCCCGTTAGCAACGCCAGCCCATAATAGCCCTGCCCAGAGATTTACAACATACATTGTTGTGAATGGACCCAAAGAAACGGCCTATTTTCACGGCCTAAAAGAGGTTTTACCTGGAAAAAAAATACACAGTTCCATTGTTGGCTATAATATAATTTTTTCCAGCCCTTCAAAGTGCAGGAAAAACACAGTTTTTATTTGGACCTAACCAACTCACGTATCCCTCCGCCCAGGGTTAGCGCCCGCCGATCAGCAGTTGGTTAGCTCCAAATAAAAACTGTGTTTTTCCTGCACTTTGAAGGGCTGGAAAAAATTATATTATAGCCAACAATGGAACTGTGTAAAACCTCTTTTAGGTCGTGAAAATAGGACGTTTCTTTGGGTCCATTCACAACAATGAATGTTGTAAATCTCTGGGCAGGGCTATTGTGGGCTGGTGTTGCTAACGGGAGGTATGCAGAGAGTCTTCTACTGCAATTGAAGTACTTGGGGGCTATTTGTAGATCATACAACCACACTTAAAAAAAATGCTACTATCCCTTTAATAGTGTTCCCAAAGCTCCTCTTACACATGCAAATACACAAACACACTGAGGTCATATGATGAAGATGTTTTCTTAATTTGCAATGCTGCGGTTCATTATTATCTAAGGGCCAACAACATCCATTATTTAGTTATTTGGGGCATTTGCCTTTATTTTGAAAGGACAGTGAGAGGTAGAGACAGAGGATGGCATGCAGCAAAGGGTCATGAGTTGGACTCGAACCCTCAGCGACTGAACACTAACCCTAACCCTAATGAATGCTCTTGAGTATAAGTGTTCTCCTCCTCCCCCTGTGGTGTGATCATTAAATGTAATACCCACGATGCACTGCTCCAGCTGCTGCTGTGTTTGTTTTTCTCTTTCCTTTTCCTGTTGAATCTTCTTTGGATTTTTCTTTTTAAACAAAAATTTCAATTAAATGCACAATTTCCTATTTTGCAGCAGCGCTAATAACTAGTGTAAAGGCCTGCGCTCCCACACGCATTAGGCAGTATATTATGTGCAGCTTGAGCCATTAGCCTAAAGGTACTTCATTTCCACTGCAACATTATACGGGAGTGATTTGTAAAGTAGATAAACTATTGATAGGCCGAGATCTCAACAGTAATTACATCATGTTTTATAGTACATAATCCCTGAGAAAATGATGAGAAGCTGGATGAAAGTGTGCATCAATCAAATATAACAAACCCAATTATTGTCATCCCTCCCTCCTTCTCCTTGCTGCTCACAGCCATCACACATCTCCCCATGACTCAGCCCTGATATGGTAATTACAACCGTGGAGAGTCCTTCCTAATAACTGCAATCCAATCACTTCACAGCACGTGCGGAAGGAAAGAAAGCCCAAGATAAATAATGACAACCCGCAATTTGCTTGATATTGTTATTTTTACGCTTGCCTCCTCAATAACAGGATCATAAATGGCTTTAATTTGCCTCACTGCTGCTGCACAACCCCCCCCCCCTCCAACTGTCGCTGCTCTCACATGGACCACAGTCTGTAGGAGTGAAGGCCTGCACCCACTGAAGTTATGCAAATTTTAATTAACTGGATTTTTTTTTAATTATTAATGTTTGTGACACAATGACGAAGGGACATTGTGCAGGAATTCCTCCCATCTAGCGTTGTAGTTGTATATTGCAAGCAACTCAATCGTATTCTTGATGTTGCATTCACCTGAAATTGGGCAGACGGCAGACGGACGACAGACTTTTGAACCAAATAATTGATTTTCGTGAATAGATAACAGGAGAAGTTACACAATGTCCCTTTTAAATGTTGGATGGGAGAATTCATTCCCACTTTTCAGTACAGGACTCGCATGTAATTAGCGTAGCTTAGCATAAAGACTGCAGAGAAGAGGAGAGGATACACTTAGAAACCTGCTAACTAATGAAAGGTTAAAAAAAAAAACTGGCCCAGAGTTGGTTTTTAACCCAGAGAGTGTGTTCATCCAGACTTGATAGGATTAACACAACACCCCCGACAGCTCTCAAAGACATATTTTGCCAGTGATTGAATTTGACTTTGACGTTGATTGACTCGTCACAACGCTGCTCGCCACCCTGACAAGTTGTTACTGGCCACTGACCAAATTAAATTAAAAGCATTAAAAGAAGAAGATGAAAAAAACAAGAAAAAACAGAATTTTCTTCATCCGTTTGCTGCTCAACTTTATATCAATGTCCAAATGGCCTTACTCCAATAAGTCAAATAGGTCCAATGTGTGGTCAGTGTAATCGTTCCACTGTGACTAAATGTAAAAAACCTTTTATGATGCACGTGGAAACAAATCTTATGAAATTAAACACTTCATCAACTGTAAGACAACGTTTATGATCGGCCCTCTGTGTAATGTATTCTATATTGGCAGAACCAAACGTTGATTACAAGATAGAGTCTCTGAACACAAATACACAATAAGAGCAAAAAATGATAATTATCCAATGGCTCATCACCTTAAAGATAAACATAACAGCGATCCGTCCATCCTTAGGGCCAATAAGTATTGATCACATACAAATAATAACAGGTTGAAACGACTAAACCAGCGCGAGAGCTTCTGGATTTCCCAGTTGGGATCAACCCACTATAAAGATCTGGAATATCATCATAAGGAGTGTTTAAAGGGATAGTTCAACATTTTGGCAAATTGGCCCATTGCCATAATCGCTATAGTCATAGCAGTAGGTTCAAAGGTGTAAATTTTTAGTAAGCGGAGCGGAGCTGCACGCTGGAAGCTTCTATGGAGGCTAAGGAATTTCTTGGTTTCCTTCATTAAACTCATCAAATACAAAATCCTCAAACTCCACAGCGCTTTTGTAGACATGTTGTGAGCTGCAGAACCACCACGCTATGAGATAATGATGGAACGTTGCGAAACGGAGCCGTTTTCGAGGTAAATTCATGCAAAACCGCTGATGCGCGTTGCGTTCAGGGACAGTTTTTCAGCAAGCAGTCTCCGTATTTACCCTGTATTTACCTCGAAAACGGCTCTGTTTCGTATCGTTATGTTATTATTTCATAGCGTGGTGGTTGTGAAGGTCACAACTTGTCTACAAAAGCGCTGTGGAGTTTTGGGATGTTGTATTTGATGAGTTTAATGAGGGAAACCAAGAAATTCCCTTAGCCTCCATCCTGAGCAGCGTGCAGCTCCGCTTCTTACACCTACAATTAAAGGTAACGAACCTACTGCTATGACTATAGCGATTATGGCAATGGGCCAATTTGCCAAAATGTTGAACTATCCCTTTAAGCAGATGTGTGTCATTGCCCGTCATTCTGTGGCTTTGTATGCAATCTACTAATGACGACCCTCATCCTGTGTTTCTAGCTACAACGCCCCCTGCTGTCTGGTTTGTGTAACGGCTTTTCCTGTCTGTATCTGGCTACTGATGAGTTAAATGTCCACACAATGTGACCAGACTTTTAATTTTTGCCGAAGGCTCTCAGCGTCCTGTTTGAACTATGTTTGGCTCTTAACACAATAAAGGCATCTATTTTTTCTCGGTCCAATTTGTGCCTGAAACACCTTCGAAAGGCACCGTGTAGATAACTATAACATAACTAGATGTTGTTTCAATGTGTCTGCACTTGCACTTCTTGTTGAATCATTTTGGAAAAGTCTTGGTTTAATATAATATAATAATAAGTCGTCTAAATGAATAATTAGTAATAAACTGCTTCCGTCTGGATTCCTGGGGATTGGGATAGACATTGATTGGATTCAGCAGAAACTATGAAACCTTATTAGGAAATCAGTCAGTCAGTCAGTCAGTCAGTGAGTCAGTTTAAGCACCAAACTGGAGCCGTCCTCGCTCCTCCAGCGGACTGGCAGTGAGGGACTGCAGTGCTTTGGGCTACTCTACTTCCCCTGAGTGGCAGGAAGTGCTCGGAGAAGAAAAGGGCATCTCAGGAGAAGCACTGAGGAATTTTTCAAGAGGAAAAAGCTTAAAAATAATGACATCTTTGGAGGGAGCCTGTCATGGCTGAGAGCGGCTCTAGCCCTCTATAATTGGTCCCCACATATAAAGCACCATTACAATATGATTTAGGTATAAACACTCATTTAAAGCTGCAGTGTTTGATACAGGCAGGCTAAAGGTTTCTGCTGCTGCTGCTGTTGTTTTAAAGAATTCATTACCCACAAATCCTGCTGGATAACAGGAGAGAGATGCACGGAGCGGGAGTGTATTCATCAGCTGTGTGTGTGTGTGTGTGTCAGTGTGTGTTTGAGCTCATTGATACCAGTCTGACTCCATGTCCCAATCACAGGCTGCTGCACAGGATAAAACCCACACAGCAGCTAAAGCTTCAACTTCCACTTCACTCCAGGTCAAACTCATAACATCTATTGCCATATTTTCTTTCATTGGCTACGGATGCAAATGGATATAAACAGCACAACACAACAGGAAGTCATTTGGCTGAAATTGAGGGAATAAATTAACTGAAGATCAGTGGATTTACAATCTAACCCACATACAGGTGCATCTCAGTACATTAGAATATCATGGAAAAGTTCATTTATGTCAGGAGTTCAATTCAAAAAGTGAAACTAATACCTTTACAATGTCTTTATTTATTTAATTTCTTGTAGTTGTAATGATTAGTCCTTCAAATGGAGTATCTCAAATAAAGTGAATATTACAAAAGACCAACTAAAAAAGCATTTTGAATATGTTGGCCTTCTGGAAAGTATGTCCATTTATATGCACTCAATACTCAATGGACTTTTTCATTATATTCTAATTCATTGAGATGCACCTGTATTTAATTTATAAATGGACAGTCCATGTCACACGATGCAACATGGACGTCAAGTGTAGAAGCTAATAAACAACTAAAAATAATAAATCAATATAATAATGATAATATATGCAAGGGAGAAGAAGGGAAGAGTACGGTACCAGGATGGTGGAGACGATGAGGGATCGATTGGACAGGGAGTCAGAGACGTTGGTCGTCTTCCCCTTCTGGTTGTCCGTCATGTTGAGGCCGCTTGGAGGATCCCAGGTACCGATCTGTGAAGACAAACGGCAGCCGTTAGTTTCACAGACTCTACAGCGTTAAAATACAAAACAAAGAACAATAAACCAGGCTGATATTATTTGAGAGTGTTGAGTTCAATTACTCCACAGTTTAAATTCTAATATTCAAGCTCTGCTCTTCTGTTATCTCTATTTCTCATGAAAATACTGAGAATACGACGACCAAGAAAACAACATTTTCTAAAGAGAGATGAAGCAGAAGATCACTCAGTCTGATATCTGAAAAGATTGTTAACCAAAGCAGCGACTCATTTTGTTTTTTTTCTGGTTATAAAAATAAATCGCTGCAGTGCGAAAAAAAAAAAGAAAGAAGAAAAAGTACCAAAAAAAAAAAAAGAAGAAGAAGGGAAAAAAGTGACGAACAGGGACATTAAGTGCAATGTCGAGATTTGGGGGGATTACGGAGGATTACTCAGGATTACGTATCAACGTCTCTGCAGGCTCCTGTGATTTATGATCACACTCCACACTTTTCTCTGCATCGATCCACAGACAGAGAAAAACTCCCCGACGGAGTGAGAAATACGACTCTGGGAGGGTCACATGGGAAAACTCTGCAGGGTGAAAGTTTAATGGTAATACATGTCAGCCATCTTGGAAATGGCAGCCATGTCTTAATTCTTTGGAATGGTTAATGTGATATCCATGGAGGTTTAACAAGAAGAATCCAGACTTATTCTGGATGTCTGAGCATGATGATGATGATACGTTGTGTTGGTTTTTCATTGGTGAAGCCTGGACATTGAGACAACATTATATCCCACATAAAACCATAAATTAGCTACTGTTTATTGTTTATTTTTATATCTTGGAAGCTTCTCTATTTTAGTTTAGTTTAGTTTTTCTCCTTTCTTTTCTTTCTTTTTTTCTTCGTTGTGGAGTTGTTGGATTGTGTATTTGATGACATTGATGAGGGAAACCAAGAAATCCCATGAACCTCTGTAGCGTAGCTCTGAGCAGCTCACGGCTCTGCTCCACCGTTCTAAAAATAGCTTGCACCGACAATTAAGTGCACTGCTATGACTATAGGGATTATGGCAATGGGTCAATTTTCTAAAATATTGAACTACCCCTTTAAGGAAGACCCTTGCTATATGTAAGAATAATTATAACGCTACGGAAACCAAACAAATTGTATTTTATAGCGATTATGCACTTATACAAATATATTCATGGGTAGTATACTATACTCTCATTTTGCCAATAAACGTTGCCGATTATTACACACTGGCCCTTTAAATAAACAAGTCAATCAATCATTGAATCCTCTGCTTTAAAAATAACCACAGCAGAAATAGCTGTTGTGTTTTTCCTCTCCGTTTGATGGTTTGATGAAGGGCAGGCCGAAAGACTTGAGCCTTTTGGGTCTATAAACTTTACATGTCCTTATTATGAATCCTTTAATAGCGTGTGACTGATGACTCCTTTACAGCTGCGATTTACTGTCTCCTAATGGCCACCTCCAGCGCCATAACGCTCCGTGTCACACAGCTAAAACTTGGGTCTTTTTTTTTACGGCTATGACATTGAGTTCAGTGAACTTCAGTGGCCTCGCTCCTGATGATGATGATGATGATGATGTGGTCGAAGCGGATCCAACGTGCGTCTTACGAATCAATACAAATGAAGTGATGATGCTATGCAACCCCACACCGCCCTAAGCATCACTAGAAGAAGAAGAAGAAACCGAAAACACTCCACTCCGGCCCACGCCGAGCCACACGTTTCCTCAGGGCTCCTCCGATGCCCCCGCGCTGAGGGCCCTCAGATAGGCTTTGTAATTGCAAATCAACTTTTTAATTCAGGCTTCATGAGGCTGGAGGGCTTTTATTAATAGAGTAAATTATTCATGGAGGTGCAGGCACACACACACACAGCAAAGCCAGAACAGAGGTCAGGAGCTGCAGAGAGGCAGCAGCACCGGTGAGGACGCTGAAGTGTGAAGTGTTAGCAGTTGCATGTGAGAATATTATTCCTCTCAGCGGTGGCGGGCGCCGGCTTCTTCTTTTCCTTCCCACTGATAATCTCATGCATCTTAAATTGCCTGCAGAATACATCCCTGGGAAAAAAGATATACACCTATTTATACGAGCGCGCAAACACACGCCGAGCTAAATGCCACGACACGCGGCGATGCATTCATGTCGCCTGGCGTTAGGTAGGTGTTTGTATTTCAGCCAAATCCAGTGGATGGCTGCTGTCAGAGCTGCAGCTGCTGAGCGTCCGTCCACGTGAGGCTGCAGCAGCAGGAGGTTGTAAAGAACCTGAAGTGAAGTGAAGTGAAGTCTGTGTCGGTGTGTTGTTGTGTTCATGTTCACAAACACACACACACACACACTGAGCGCTAAAGTGTTTGTCTTTGCAGGATGAATGTGAGGACATGTTTGGAACAACACCAGCAGTGTGAGAGGAAACAGCTCCCTTATTCATTTCAATGACACTTCAACAATGGTGCAGCAGCATCAGAGGAAGTAGGATCATCTAACAGAGCTGTGAGCTGTCCAATCAAACACAAGCAGGGAGGCTGTTTACATTACAGCTCCACATTTTACACTCAAGACCCCACATTATACTCTTTTTACTCAACTTCACTCAGCTATCAGACGTCCAACTAAACTGTATTGTAAATATATCGTCCCAAACTGATCAATGGTCCTGAATGTCGGCTGTCTAAAAGTGGCTCCAATGAGCTCTACTGAGAACAAGCTGTTTCTGTGCAATGCACCTTTAAGTAACATGGTTCCTGCACACGGCAAAGATTATTACCACTTTATGACTTAAAAAATTTGTCAGTATTTCATCATTGTAGCCCAGGAGTTTCTTGTTGTGCACTGCAGCCGTAGAGATAGAGGTGGTAGGTGTTTTATGGCGCTGAGGGGCCGGCCTCACTCCTGTTGTGACATCACTACAGGAGCTGAGCCTGAACAGCCTGTATGAGCAGCGTTTTACCAGTCGCTGGGCTGCAGAGTCCATGCAGGACCCGTTTGCTTTCCTCATTCTAGGAGTTGGTATGGGCTCAGGGAGGATCAGTTTATGTATGTACAGACCAGAAAATATGGGAAAATCAGTTTTTAGCAAATAATATGATTTTTTGACAGACAACTTGAGACTTAAAACCTCAATCCACAAATCAGGTTTTTAGCAAATCGAGATTGTATTAATTTTTTGACAGTCTGAACAGTCAAAAACAAGATGAGATCTTAGACTTAGAAACCTGGTTCAATCCACAAATGGAGACAGATCAGTCCATATGTACCCAGTAAACAGAGGTTTTCGTTCCACCATTAAAAAAAAAACTAAAAAATCACAGCCACACCAGCAAAAGTTCAGCTAAAAGCCCAGAAGGCTCTATGTCCATATGTAAATGCAAAACCGCCATATTTGAGGCAAAAAACGCACAAAACATTGTGCATTGTGTGCATTCTTTTTACAGTCTATGGGATTAACCAATGAGCTCGGCCAAACCTGCTTCTGCAGCAGCGACATGCCACCTTGCTGTTTTTACATTTTATTTCAATGCAGTTCTCTCATATTCTCATCTCTCTGCTAACTAGCTTGTTAAACAATAAGAAGTGTTTAGGGGCGGGAGAAGTTTTTCAGGGTTGGGCGTCATCGCTGGACACAAAACACTCAAAAAACGTGAAAACAGTGTTTTTAAAAGTTTACTGCTCAGGTGTTCTATTAAGGTCCAAAGTTTTTAAGGACCAAAAACGACATTTAGGTTTGGATGACGAGGCCCAGACGCATAGAAAAGTATCTGTTTTCAGCTGTTTGCATTCACGTGTGGACATGGTCTCCATCTGTACGTCTCAGTTGCTCAATTAGGATTTTAAAGCGTCTTCTGCATCTGCGTGAACAAAAGTAACAATAACGTAGTTTCGGAAAGATGGAAGATGGAAGATAAAGTGTCTGTTGTCTCCCTGTGTTTGCTTGTTCGTTTCTGGGCATTGACTGTTAGCATAGAAATTAATGTGGATAAGACACAGTCAATATGGACACTATATGTATAATGTGGACTGGATTCCGATCAGACCTGAATAAAGCCTATAGCTTCAACCAACCATATAATTCATCTTCTTACTGGTGACTCAACACCAACAGCTGCTTGGTTTCCTTTATTCATTTCTGTTATTTTATTTTTCTAAATGTCCCATAACCGTCAGCGTCCTCCTCCCTTTTTTCTACATCTGCCCTTATTACGCTCAGAGAGGCGAGGGAACATGAGAGAGTTCTGAGTAAAATAAGAAAAACAGCTTGAGTTCCTGGCAAGCTTTGAAATCAATCTGATTTGTCACACACACACACAGACAGACAGAGTGTGCTGTCAGCGAGAGCAGCTCCGTCTAATGTCTGCACTGTTAGCTTCAAAAAAAAAAAAGAAGAAAAAAAAAACAAAAAACTTTCCATCTGTCTGATTCACACAAAACAACAAAAATGAGGCAGAATCTCCGTCCGTCGTGTCGTCGAGTGCGAGCACTTTTGGAGTCGCCTGGCAACAAACCACCGGCGTCTTTGTTGAGGAGCCACTCGGTGCAAACGCTGAGATGAAATGTCACATTTAAAAATATGATGATGCCACTCGCAGCTTTCTGTATGTCAAGTTTTTTTTTTCTTTCTTCCACTTTCTTTAAAGGGATAGTTCACCCAAAATTCAAATTGCACTCATTATCTACTCACCCTCATGTCGACTAAGGACTAAGGACTAAGAAAACATCCAAATACCAAATTTTTTCGGGACAATTTTGCTTTTCAGGGCTTCAATACAAGAGGGACATTATATACGAGCAGCATGGAGGTATTTGGATGTTTTTTGGTGTGTCTTTCTGTTACAAAGACAGTTGGTGTCCATTTACAACCGTTGCATGGACATGCACTGCTACGCCGAGACCCCCTGTAACTCTGAAACTTCTCCCAGCCCTTAGTCGACATGAGGGTGAGTAGATAATGAGTGAAATTTAAATTTTGGGTGAACTATCCCTTTAAAGAAAGTGGAAGAAAAAAAAAAAAACTCGACATACAGAAAGCCGCGAGTTGCATCATCATATTTCTACATGTGTCATTTCATCTCAGCGTTTGCAAAATTCAAATTTTGGGTGAACTATCCCTTTAACAGTGCTTCTCCTACAAGGACTCTCTCTGCCCGGCTCACACACACACAAGAGGACTTTGATCATAAGCATCAATAAGTCTCTGGGAGCGCCGCGCTGAGGACGGACTATTAGTATTTCACTGATGAGGCCGAGGTCGATTTAAATGTTACACAAGCGTTGCAACGTCCTCGTGGCGCATGTTAACACCGTGTTTCTGTTCTGTTTGTCCAACTGCAGATTGTAACGTCCCCGCTCTCTAACAAAAATCTTCATAATTTAAATGTGACATTTGGCCTCGTCCCAGCGGCTCACGCCTGCCGAGTGCCACCGAGGCGAAGCCCTGAATGTCAATCTGCGCCGTCGTCTTTCTCCCCCGTGTAATTCTGATTTGAACTTGAACGCACTTTGTAAATTGATGGTGAACTTGAGGTTTGATCCTCGTGTGTTCCTCCGATGAATACGATCCAGTTCATTTCCACGAGGATACACAGCTCGTATTGTCTCAGGTCAGAGGGTTCATCAGGAGGAGCAGCAGAGAAATATAGAAGCAGTGACGCTGAGACGTTTCTTACGTTTACAAAACGCTGTTGATCTGACGTCTGCAAATGCAAAGGATCTCAGTTTTCCCTCCTGTTGTCCTTCCTTCCATCTTTCTTTCCTTCCTTTTTCTTCCTTCCTCTTTGATCCAATTGACCTGATCGGTTCCCTCCCTCCATCGTTCCTTCCTTTTCCCCTTCCTTCTTTGCCTTCTTCCTTCCTTGAATGAATTTGTTCCCTCCCTCAATTTTTGTTTCCTTCCTTCCTTCCTTCCTTCCTTCCTTCCTTCCTTCCTTCCTTCCTTCCTTCCTTCCTTCCTTCCTTCCTTCCTTCCTTCCTTCCTTCCTTCCTTCCTTCCTTCCTTCCTTCCTTCCTTCCTTCCATAATCCTTTTTCCTCCCTTCCTCCCTTCCTTCCTTCCTTCCATAATCCTTTTTCCTTCCTTCCTCCCTTCCTTCCTTCCTTCCTTCCTTCCTTCCTTCCATAATCCTTTTTCCTTCCTTCCTTCCTTCCTTAATCCTTTTTCCTCCCTTCCTTCCTTCCTTCCTTCCTTCCTTCCTTCCTTCCTTCCTTCCTTCCTTCCTTCCTTCCTTCCTTCCATAATCCTTTTTCCTTCCTTCCTTCCTTCCTTAATCCTTTTTCCTCCCTTCCTTCCTTCCTTCCTTCCTTCCTTCCATCCACAATCCTTTTTCCTTCCTTTCTTCCTTCTCGTCGTCCTTACTTCTTCCTTCCTCTTTGATCCAATTGACCTGATCTGTTCTCTTCCTCCATCTTTCTTTCCTTCCATTTCTCCTTCCTTCTTTCCCTTCTTCCTTCCTTGAATGAATATGTTCTTTCCAACATTTTTCCCTTCCTTCTTTCCACAATCCTCTTTTCCTCCCTCCCTTCCTTCCCTTTGTCCTTACTTCTTCCTTCCTTTTTGACCCAACTGGCCCTATCAGTTCCCTCCCTCCATCTGTCTTTCCTTCTTTCCTCCCATCTTTCCCTTTATCCTTCCTTCCCCTTGTCCTTCCTTCCTTCCTTCCTTCCTTGACCCAGGACGACAACAGGAGGGTTAAGTATCTAAACCTCCACTGACTCTGGATTCAACTTAAAAAAAAACAAACTAAACTCTGCTGAAAAGTACATTTAGGAATAAAAACTCATGGAGCTGCAGTTTTTTAAGCGCCTAGCTGATTTAGCATTATGCTAATTGAACACAAGGAGGAGCCTGTCAGCGCAGAGGAGACAGGCGACCGTTGTTTTTTAGAGAGTTTAGACTCCTCAGACACTTTTCTTTTAGCCAAAAGTCAAAACCGTTCAAAGCTATTATCACCGATCTGTAGGTCGACCTCTGACCTGGATGATGTCAGCTCCGAATGATTATTATCAGAATGAGCCGGGCAGCGGGCGGAGATGACATCATCCAGGTCAGAGGTCAGCAGGTCAACCTACAGACCCCAGATGTTGATAACAGCTACCGCTAATGCTAACAGAACAATGAAGGAGTTTCCGTTTCTGCATGTTTCCAGATTGTTAAAAAAATGCTAATTATCCTTGATGCACGTGACCCAAAGGCGCGTTCAGGTTCCTACATGTGTTACCGTTTCACCTCACATGAAACGACACTTCGGTTGGTACCCATCCCTCGTCGTACCCGCGTCATCCACCACAACCTCCTGACGTGGACTTTATCTCTTTGTACTGCATCACTGTACGTTTTCATAACTTGGACCACACACACGCACACACACACACAGACACACACAGAGGCATAAACATTAAAGATACAACCTTCTCGAGCCCCTCCTCCTTCAGACTGATGACATCGAGGTCGAAGTCTGTCCTCAGGCCGTTGGTGCGGTTGAAGGTGATCCTCCCGGTCAGGCCGTCCCAGTGGGCCTTCACACAAAAACACACAAAAACACACACACGTAAACCAGAGGAGACGTTCAACAACCAGCAGCAGCAGCAGCGTTAACTCAACTACAACCACAGCTTTGTAAAGGTGTGTGTGGCGTGTTGGAGGCAGAGGAGCAGTGTTTGTACAGCCTTCCCCAGCATCAAGGTGCCTACACAGGCTCTCAGGCTGCATTCGTGACAGTGGGAAGGCAATTACCCCGATCTTTACAGATATTTAGGGATGTGATAGGATACAATGTAGCATGAAAGTGGCTCAGAGCAGGAGAGGCTGTTTTTTTCTTTCTCAGGCACATCGAATCATCACAATGCTCCTGTAACAGGGAGCCGGGAACTTGAGGGCCTATCTTTAGTGGAGACGAGTGGGAGTCACAGACCTGGAAGTTCAGTGGAACAGGCGACTGTGCTAGAAAGCATTTGTCATACCGCTCTGACTTAGTGTCTGAACAAACCAGCAGCAGCAGCAGCAGCAGCAGCAGCAGCAGCAGCAGCAGCAGCAGCAGCAGCAGCACGGTTCAGTGTTGTACTGCAGCAGAGGCGATCTTGGATTAAAGGAACCACCAGGGATCATACACAACCTTTATCTTCTGAAGTTGGACTGACTGCTCCTTTAACTGGTTAAGAAGACAGATGCACTCACCCCTGACTGAAACAAGAGAGGTAGACATATTGTTTTTGTCGTCTGCTGTTGCTTTCTCTCTGTTTTTTATTTTGTTTAACTCTGTCTCTGTCTTAGTCCCATTATTTATTTATAATCTGTTCATTCATTTTTCGTCATAGTTGTTCATGTACGTCAACGATCTTTTTTTTTTTGTCTTTTCTCTACAAAAAAGAAAAAAAAAATATGCTTAACTCTTTATAAATGTTTTACATACATCTGCAAAACCATAAACAAAGTTAAAGGTCATAGTGACAACTTTTTCATCCAAAGAATGTATTGTTTTACTGCTGCAAAACAGAAGCAATTAAATTGAAAATCTTTCCTTCTTTTAGACCTAAAATGTTACGAAAATGAGTTGAATTTGCCCGGAATTGTCCTTTAATAAGGAGATTTGATCATAAAGTGGTTACTCATTATTTGTGGACGGGTTATTAAGTCTCCTTCAGGTTTTTAGTGACATTGACATGTATTTCAGCATCACCACCTACTGTAATATATTGAGCACATAGGAGATAATATATAAAAACTAGAAAATTTCCTCTTGGGAAATTTTGAAAGGGCACCGGAGCTACTGCCGTTCTAACCATCTCTGTCAACATGGGAATCAAACCCACGATCTTAAGGTCAAGACAGAGCTGATCAGACACATGATCATCTTTCTATAAGCACTGATATGGAGGAGCTGTAATCACATGAAGTTACCTGTGTTAGAGTGTGAGAGATGATGTGTTTGTGTGTCTTTAACTGTAATCACAGGAAGTTACCTGTGTGTGTTAGAGTGTGGGAGAGGAGTGCGCGCTGACGCGCGCATTTGTATGTTACCTGTGTGTTTTTAATGTGTGTGTGTGTGTGTGTGTGTGTGTGTGTATAACTGTAATGACATGAAGCTGGTTCTAGAGCAGGCATGTCAAACATACGGCCCGCGGGCCGGATCCGGCCCGCCGGATGATTTCATCCGGCCCGGTATACATTTCTGAGTATGTCAAAAAAAAAAAGCAAGCCTCTAGCTCATTTCTATCAAAAGTTAGGATTTTTTAAAAAGAAATACGCCAAAGCCCGACTACTCCCTCCAGCTGCTAGAGGGCAGCCCAGTGGACCAACTTAAATCCAAACTTGCGGTCTGATTTGAGCACATTAGCGCGATTTAGCGCATATGCCATTATGCGACCTGTCCGTGTGTGTGTGTGTGAGAGAGAGAGAGAGAGGGAGAGAGAGTCGCGGCCGGTACAGACTTTCTTCATGATAAACGCTGGATGCGCTGGTTGATAAGTTTAGTTTTTACTGAGGAGGAACTATGAAGAGCTGTGCAGTAACATCATTATGAAGGTGTGTGGGGGGGTTTATTTTGCCGTGGCGGTGCGGAAACCCTGATGTTGTCTTGTGAATGAACTGCAAACACGGAGCAGCCGGGGTGAAAGTGCGCTACATCACACTTAATTTGCATACAGCTGTTTCCATCACATTCGAATCAACCAAAACCCGGCCATAGCGAGCGTATTTCAGATTGTGCGAATCAGGGTATTTTAATTCGAATCACGGCGTTTCCATCATCATTTTACGATGCGATACAACTAGATGCGCATCTAAACAGCTGATGGAAACGCACCTATTGTTAAATGTGCTGCTACTCAGGATATTGATGCACTCGTGAAGGAAAAAAGATGGCAGGTTTCAGGAGCCAGCAGCAGCACTGCAGGAGTGCAGTGAGGGAGGGA
Organism: Decapterus maruadsi; assembly: GCA_030347415.2. NCBI lineage: Eukaryota > Metazoa > Chordata > Actinopteri > Carangiformes > Carangidae > Decapterus > Decapterus maruadsi. Next base: position 4,293,790 of record CM064894.1, read on the forward strand.
GAAGGGGGAAAAGGGTGGATTTTGTTTGCACACATGAATAGACCACAAATTGAAAATAAGATGAATATGGTTTCATATTAAAATACAATTTTGAAGTTGTATATAATTCTCAGCCCCTGTAGGTCCAGCCTACAAAGTTGTTTGTTTGCACTGCTGTAACTTTTGCCTCAATAGGTCCAGCCTTATTGGTCTGTTTTGTTTTGTTTGTAGTATGTCAATTAAGGCAAAAATAATTTCTTCATAGCTCCCACTTTGTTTAGTGTGGTGAGTTGATTCAGTGGTTTAAAACTGTTTACTCAGCTGTATTTAATAAACCAATCATTTTATTTTTGATCAACTCCATTGTTTGTGAATAAATGTGTTGTTAGAATAGATCCCTTGTGATCCGTAATCATAACATGTAGGTTACAAATGTAGACTTGATGATAAAGCATAGTACTAAAAAACAAAGCTAAAGATTTGGATTCGACATTTTGCCATTATTTTACTGGTCCGGCCCACATGAGATCAGAAGGTCTTGATCCGGCCCCAGACCCAAACTCAGTTTGACATGCCTGTTCTAGAGTCTGTGTGTGTGACTGAGCTGCATCCTGTATCAGTCTGATTTAGCTGTGTGTCTGTGTTTACAAACATCTTAACGAGCTCCAGGTGGATTGTTTATGGAGTTAACGACCCTGGCCTGAGGATCAGAGGTTACCATGACAACTTGAGCTGGTTGCCAATGACGATAGGGGCCCCCCAGGCTGAGGCAGACAGAAACGTCAAGAAAAAGACAGATTTTCTGCCTCTGCACTGGTCTCGCATTTAGGCTTATTCTGACAAAACGGTAGCTCCTTTCAGAACAAGACACGGATCAACGGTGCCCTAAGGCCTTCCTGAAAATTCTGGTACGATTTGGTGTTTCTACAGTAAATATTTTGGCGACACGGGCAGTTTTAAAACATTGGTCCGTTCTGCTCCTCTCAGAAAATTTTTGTATTGGAGTCAATGAGGAGAAGAGACAGACATGGTCGCACTCAGAGGCTGCTAATTCAAATTCTGTAAGTCTCTCTGATATTTTGAACACATTGTGGGAGACACAACAAGTTTGTCTACAAAACTGTGAAAAAATTATGTGTGTACAGTGTAAATTGTGTCCAAGAGGAGTGTGGAAAGAGAAAGAATCAGGAGTTTTTCTGGGCTCTCTCCCACTCTAGCTGATTGCATCATGCACTCTAGCACGAACATTCCGTGCAATACACACCCATTATAATCTCATAATTTCTCCAAAAATGATCATGGTCATTGATCAGGGATTGATCAAAAACTATTCAACCTATCAAAACGTGGAGTAATACACCAATACACAAGACTTGTGTCTACTATTTAAAGTTTAAATGGAGTCTCTAGGTGAAAGTATGCCTGAGCAGTAGACGTTTGTTAAACTCCAATGTTTGGGTTTTTTTTTTCTCTTTTTTTTCGCTCGTCCCATAGACTTCAATGCAAAATTTTTCGCAGTTTTTCGCGACTTACGTCGCGAAAAATTCGTGAACTGCTTAGAAAAGTAATAGCACACCGATCCCAATCAGGACACACGTTTTGATATGTAATGTGTCCTGCAACTCTTCGAGTTGCAGGACTAGTAGCGAATCGAAATTTGGCCGGAAGTGGAAAAATAACTAGAAAAGGCATTTCCAAGAATGGAAATGGTGTGAATGCAGAAAGCAGCTGAACGCTATTGCTGAAGCAATGCTGAATAAGCTAAAGAAATCATTGAAACAAAGTTGAATTAGCTGAAGAACTGTTGAAAAAGTCTAACGTTGAAGCTGAGACATATAACTTGAAGATTAATGTAAAAAGCAGTTCAAATGTTAAAACGGTAGAAGATAATGCAAAAATCCTGCATGTTTAAGATGTTTAACAGTTGAAGAGTTGAAATCTGCAGCAAGCCCAACAGAGAGGAAAACTGATGAACCAGCAGTGACATAGCTGAAGCTACAAGTGAGAATAGATTAAAAAGTAGGAACATGTAAGCAGAAAGCTGAATGACATGACATGGTGGAAAAAATCCTGAATTGTTTAAGATAAGTGTAATGAATGTGTTTTTAGTCTAAAAGTAGTAGAAATGTTGAAAATGCAGAGGTATGAGTTGGAAAATCCTCCATTATTAAGTTTGTTGAGGAGTCTGCAGTCAGCTGCAAAAAGCACTGCTACAGAAAACAGATAAACCAAGTGCTAACATGACTAAGGCAATAAGTGAAAATAGATTTAAAAATGGAACATGTAAGAAGGAGGTTTATTTTGTATGAAATGATTGGATATTACTTAATTGTTGAAGATTAGCATGAAGAAATTGAAAAGCTTAAGTCTACTCAAACATGATAACATTAAAACATTGTTGGACTATTAACTAATACAGATTTAACAACATCTAGGTGGTTGGAAATTATTTGAATTGTTGAAGATTGTGGTGAAAGAAAAAAGTTTACCCAAATTACTCTAATAAATTATAAAGAAACAGCTTGAAAGCATTTATTATATAAATGTTAATAAAGATGAGGCAATGTCTAAAGAGTAGAACTTGTAATGAGGAGGCTGAATGACATGAAATGCAGGAAAATACCTGAATTGTTAAAGATAGCCGAGGTGTAAAAAGAAAGAGTAAAGATATATAGGCTATACATTAATGAATGAATAATATGAAACTCCTTACATGATTGAAAAATGGCCTGAATTGTTGGAAATAATGAGAAATGGTAAAATCCTTCAAATGTTGAAGAGGTGTAAAAGTCTGAAGCCAGGACATGAAGAAGCTCCAAGCTCTGAAATCTCCATAAAGAGAACAAACTGAAATGTGTGTAGACAAATAACTTTTTAGATATCTTTAAAAATTCCAATCAAAGATAAGAAATCAATGAGAGGCCGATTAATGAGCTGTAAACCAGAGTGTCTGTGTATTTGTGTGTGTGTGTGTGTCTGCCTGCCTGTCTGTGTGTGTGTAATTTAGAACACAGATGCCTTGTTGCCATGGTGAGTTTCACTGCTTGGATGAGAAACAGGTCTGTGACACCCTCAAACACATCCAATTTAAGATTAATTTAAACTTGGTAAGAGCAAAAAGGTTTACATTTTCTTAATCCTAAGACCTTGCTGAACAAGGACATGTTCTTTTGGTGTTTCTAGAGTAGAAATTGTTGTTTCTAGAGCAGGTTAGAAACAGAGGCATTTCTGTTTTTATCAGAAATTCAGCTCCCACTTTTGAATGAGAGTGAATGAGAGGAAGGGAGGGAACTGGCTGCACTCAGAGGCTCTGAGTTCAAATTCTGTCAGCCTCTCTGCGTTTTTGACCACACTGTGAGAAACAGGACAAGTTTGTCTACAAAAGTGGAGAAAATTATGTGTCTAGTGTGAAATTTGTGGCCGTGGGGACAGTTTAGAGAGCAAAGTGTCAGAGGATTTTCAGACAGTCTCTCACTCTACCAACTGCCAGTCTCCACTCTAGCTCTGAACATTCCGTCCCATTGACTGCCATGTTAAATCTGAATTTTGTCAAAATTGATCATGAACAGTTGAAGGGTACTGATCAATAACCGTAGAAGATATGAAAAAGTTGAATTTACTGTGAATAGTTGAAAGTTTTGTGAACATTTTAAAAGTTGAATGAAGTCTGTAGCTGAAAGTATGCTGAAGCAGTTGAAGTTTAAAGAAGCACAAGATTTGAAGAGTTTGAAGAGATTTTCAATGTATTCCTATGGGGAAAAAAAAGTCAGAAAAAGTTAAATATTTTAAAAAGTATAAATAGTTGAAAAGAGAAAAGTCATAGCACAAATGTCCTGAAAAAGCCGCACGTTTTAATATATGAATTGTTGAAATGGCAAAAAGTATGAAGGACTAGTTTAACTGCGAAAAAGGGAAGAAGAACCCAGAATAATAATAACTAGAAAAGGCATTTCCAAGAATGGAAATGGTGTGAATGCAGAAAGCAGCTGAACGCTATTGCTGAAGCAATGCTGAATAAGCTAAAGAAATCATTGAAACAAAGTTGAATTAGCTGAAGAACTGTTGAAAAAGTCTAACGTTGAAGCTGAGACATATAACTTGAAGATTAATGTAAAAAGCAGTTGAAATGTTAAAACGGTAGAAGATAATGCAAAAATCCTGCGTGTTTAAGATGTTTAACAGTTGAAGAGTTGAAATCTGCAGCAAGCCCAACAGAAAGTTAAACTGATGAACCAGCAGTGACATAGCTGAAGCTACAAGTGAGAATAGATTAAAAAGTAGGAACATGTAAGCAGAAAGCTGAATGACATGACATGGTGGAAAAAATCCTGAATTGTTTAAGATAAGTGTAATGAATGTGTTTTTAGTCTAAAAGTAGTAGAAATGTTGAAAATGCAGAGGAATGTGTTGGAAAATCCTGCATTATTAAGTTTAACAGTTGAGGAGTCTGCAGTCAGCTGCAAAAAGCACTGCTACAGAAAACAGATAAACAAGTGCTAACATGACTAAGGCAATAAGTGAAAAAAGATTTAAAAATTGAACATGTAAGAAGGAGGTTTATTTTGTATGAAATGATTGGATATTACTTAAAGCAGAAGTAAGCGATCCGGTCGTTTTCGCTAATGCTGCGTTCCAGGCAGGCTTTTGAAATCGTAAATTACAGCTTCAAGTCACAACTTACGACTTTGTAGCGTTCCAGGCAACCCACTCGTGTTTCTCCGACCTGTTTTACCGGTGAAAGTCACTATAACAGCCACTCGTAACTTCCGACCGGTGAACTCGTACCAGATCGAACTGGTACCACTTCACGGTCGGAAAAATACGAGTTTCCTTGAACGCACCATAACAGTCCTCGTCCCTACGTCGCCACATTCACGGCGTTCCTTGGCTGCACACACAGCCCTGCATGCCGTTCTCTCTCCTCATTGGATAAAAACTGTAGGATACGATAAATGTTTTCTCCTCGGCTCAGAGCAGAGCAGAGTGACTGACAGACCCGTGTTTTGGTCCAAACACTCTATGTAAGTGATTGCTGTCGGAAGATATAACTATTTAAGACTTATATTAACACAAATATATCACTTACTTCTGCTTTAATTGTTGAAGATTAGCATGAAGAAATTGAAAAGCTTAAGTCTACTCAAACATGATAACATTAAAACATTGTTGGACTATTACTAATACAGATTTAACAACATCTAGGTGGTTGAAATTATTTGAATTGTTGAAGATTGTGGTGAAAGAAAAAAGTTTACCCAAATTACTCTAAAGAAACAGCTTGAAAGCATTTACTATATAAATGTTAATAAAGATGAGGCAATGTCTAAAGAGTAGAACTTGTAATGAGGAGGCTGAATGACATGAAATGCAGGAAAATACCTGAATTGTTAAAGATAGCCAAGGTCACGGTGTAAAAAGAAAGAGTAAAGATATATAGGCTATACATTAATGAATGAATAATATGAAACTTTATACATGATTGAAAAATGGCCTGAATTGTTGGAAATAATGAGAAAAGGTAAAATCCTTCAAATGTTGAAGAGGTGTAAAAGACTGAAGCCAGGACATGAAGAAGCTCCAAGCTCTGAAATCTCCATAAAGAGAACAAACTGAAATGTGTGTAGACAAATAACTTTTTAGATATCTTTAAAAATTCCAATCAAAGATAAGAAATCATTGAGAGGCCGATTAATGAGCTGTAAACCAGAGTGTCTGTGTATTTGTGTGTGTGTGTGTCTGCCTGCCTGTCTGTGTGTGTGTAATTTAGAACACAGATGCCTTGTTGCCATGGTGAGTTTCACTGCTTGGATGAGAAACAGGTCTGTGACACCCTCAAACACATCCAATTTAAGATTAATTTAAACTTGGTAAGAGCAAAAAGGTTTACATTTTCTTAATCCTAAGACCTTGCTGAACAAGGACATTTTCTTTTGGTGTTTCTAGAGTAGAAATTGTTGTTTCTAGAGCAGGTTAGAAACAGAGGCATTTCTGTTTTTATCAGAAATTCAGCTCCCACTTTTGAATGAGAGTGAATGAGAGGAAGGGAGGGAACAGGCTGCACTTAGAGGCTCCTAGTTTTAATTCTGTACGTCTCTCTGGGTTTTTGACCACACTGTGAGAAACGGGACAAGTTTGTCTACAAAAGTGGAGAAAATGATGTGTCTAGTGTGAAATTTGTGGCCGTGGGGGCAGGTTAGAGAGCAAAGTGTCAGAGGATTTTCAGACAGTCTCTCACTCTACCAACTGCCAGTCTCCACTCTAGCTCTGAACATTCCGTCCCATAGACTGCCATGTTAAATCTGAATTTTGTCAAAATTGATCATGAACAGTTGAACGGTACTGATCAATAACCGTAGAAGATATGAAAAAGTTGAATTTACTGTGAATACTTGAAAGTTTTGTGAACATTTTAAAAGTTGAATGAAGTCTGTAGCTGAAAGTATTTTGAAGCAGTTGAAGTTTAAAGAAGCACAAGATTTGAAGAGTTTGAAGACCATTTCAATGCATTTCCTATGGGGGAAAAAAGTCAGAAAAAGTTAAATATTTTAAAAAGTTTAAATAGTTGAAAAGAGAAAAGTCATAGCACACATGTCCTGAAAAAGCCGCACGTTTTAATATATGAATTGTTGAAATGGCAAAAAGTATGAAGGACTAGTTTAACTGCGAAAAACGGCAGAAGAACCCAGAATAATAATAATAACTAGAAAAGGCATTTCCAAGAATGGAAATGGTGTGAATGCAGAAAGCAGCTGAACACTATTGCTGAAGCAATGCTGAATAAGCTAAAGAAATCATTGAAACAAAGTTGAATTAGCTGAAGAACTGTTGAAAAAGTCTAACGTTGAAGCTGAGACATATAACTTTAAGATTAATGTAAAAAGCAGTATAAATGTTAAAACGGTAGAAGATAATGCAAAAATCCTGCATGTTTAAGATGTTTAACAGTTGAAGAGTTGAAATCTGCAGCAAGCCCAACAGAAAGGAAAACTGATGAACCAGCAGTGACATAGCTGAAGCTACAAGTGAGAATAGATTAAAAAGTAGGAACATGTAAGCAGGAAGCTGAATGACATGACATGGTGGAAAAAATCCTGAATTGTTTAAGATAAGTGTAATGAATGTGTTTTTAGTCTAAAAGTAGTAGAAATGTTGAAAATGCAGAGGAATGTGTTGGAAAATCCTGCATTATTAAGTTTAACAGTTGAGGAGTCTGCAGTCAGCTGAAAAAAGCACTGCTACAGAAAACAGATAAACCAAGTGCTAACATGACTAAGGCAATAAGTGAAAATAGATTTAAAAATGGAACATGTAAGAAGGAGGTTTATTTTGTATGAAATGATTGGATATTACTTAATTGTTGAAGATTAGCATGAAGAAATTGAAAAGTTTAAGTCTACTCAAACATGATAACATTAAAACATTGTTGGACTATTACTAATACAGATTTAACAACATCTAGGTGGTTGGAAATTATTTGAATTGTTGAAGATTGTGGTGAAAGAAAAAAGTATACCCAAACTACTCTAATAAATTATAAAGAAACAGCTTGAAAGCATTTGTTATATAAATGTTAATAAAGATGAGGCAATGTCTAAAGAGTAGAACTTGTAATGAGGAGGCTGAATGACATGAAATGCAGGAAAATACCTGAATTGTTAAAGGTAGCCTAGGTGTAAAAAGAAAGAGTAAAGATATATAGGCTATACATTAATGAATGAATAATATGAAACTCCTTACATGATTGAAAAATGGCCTGGATTGTTGGAAATAATGAGAAAAGGTAAAATCCTTCAAATGTTGAAGAGGTGTAAAAGACTGAAGCCAGGACATGAAGAAGCTCCAAGCTCTGAAATCTCCATAAAGAGAACAAACTGAAATGTGTGTAGACAAATAACTTTTTAGATTAGATTAAAAATTCCAATCAAAGATAAGAAATCATTGAGAGGCCGATTAATGAGCTGTAAACCAGAGTGTCTGTGTATTTGTGTGTGTGTGTGTGTGTGTGTCTGCCTGTCTGTCTGTGTGTGTGTAATTTAGAACACAGATGCCTTGTTGCCATGGTGAGTTTCACTGCTTGGATGAGAAACAGGTCTGTGACACCTTCAAACACATCCAATTTAAGATTAATTTAAACTTGGTAAGAGCTAAAAGGTTTACATTTTCTTAATCCTAAAACCTTGCTGAAGAAGGACATGTTCTTTTGGTGTTTCTAGAGTAGAAATTGTTGTTTCTAGAGCAGGTTAGAAACAGAGACATTTCTGCTTTTATCAGAAATTCAGCTCCCACTTTTGAATGAGAGTGAATGAGAGGAAGGGAGGGAACAGGCTGCACTTAGAGGCTCCTAGTTTAAATTCTGTACGTCTCTCTGGGTTTTTGACCACACTGTGAGAAACAGGACAAGTTTGTCTACAAAAGTGGAGAAAATGATGTGTCTAGTGTGAAATTTGTGGCCGTGGGGACAGGTTAGAGAGCAAAGTGTCAGAGGATTTTCAGACAGTCTCTCACTCTACCAACTGACGTCCTCCACTCTAGCTCTGAACATTCCGTCCCATTGACTGCCATGTTAAATCTGAATTTTGTCAAAATTGATCATGATCAGTTGAAGGGTACTGATCAATAACCGTAGAAGATATGAAAAAGTTGAATTTACTGTGAATTGTTGAAAGTTTTGTGAACATTTTAAAAGTTGAATGAAGTCTGTAGCTGAAAGTATGTTGAAGCAGTTGAAGTTTAAAGAAGCACAAAATTTGAAGAGTTTAAAGACTATTTCAATTCATTTCCTATGGGGAAAAAAAGTCAGAAAAAGTTAAATATTTTAAAAAGTTTAAATAGTTGAAAAGAGAAAAGTCATAGCACACATGTCCTGAAAAAGCCGCACGTTTTAATATATGAATTGTTGAAATGGCAAAAAGTATGAAGGACTAGTTTAACTGCGAAAAACGGCAGAAGAACCCAGAATAATAATAAGTATAAAGAAAATGGCCGACCAGAAGAGCAAGAGTGTGAATGCATTCTGCATTCACACTAATAAGAACTAGAAAATGCATTTGCTAACGCAAATACGGGTGAATGCTTCAAGCTGTAAGCTGAATGAGCTGAATGAATTGTTGAAACAATGCTGAATTTAGTGAAGAAACTGAAGAAGCAATCTTGAAGAGATGAAAAAATATGAAGAGTTTGAAATGGTTGGAAATTACTTGAATTGTTGAACATTAGTAGGCCTATGAAGAAATTGAAAGTCTGAAGTCTACTTGAATATATTTAAAACTTGCAGCTTGACAACATTTTTGAAACATTACTAATAGAGATGGAACAATATCTGAAGAGAAAAAGTAGAAGATGAAAGTTGGAGGATGTGTGAAATGTGTGGTAATTACTTGAAGTAGTGAAGAATAGTATGAATGAATTGAAAAGCTTAAGTTACTGACGGCTTGAAAACTTTGTTGAACCATTACTAATATAGATGAAACAATATGTGAAGAGTAAAAGTATAATAATATAGAAGGTGTTACAATACTTTAAAGGGAGAATAACTACATCATATCTGAAGGCTAAAAGTAGAGCATGTAACAGTAGAAGGGTTGAAGTCTGAAATACCAGGACATGAAGAAGCTCCAAATCCTGAAATCTCCATGAAGGGAACAAACTAAAATGTGTATGAGACAAATAAATTGTTAGAAATGTTTTGAAAAATCCCCTCAAAGATATGAAATTAATGAGATGCTGATTAATTACCTGTGAACCAGAGTGTCTCTGTGTTTGTTTGTGTGTGTCTGCCTGCCTGTCTGTGTCATTTCGAACACTGTCTTGTTGCCATGACAAGTCTCACTGCTTGGATGAGAAACAGGTCTGTGACACCCTCAAACACATCCAATTTAGGGTTAATTAAAACTTGGTGAGAGCAAAAAGGTTTACATTTTCCAAATCCTAAGACCTTGCTGAACAAGGACATGTTCTTTTGGTGTTTCTAGAGTAGAAATTGTTGTTTCTAGAGCAGGTTAGAAACAGAGGCATTTCTGCTTTTATCAGAAATTCAGCTCCGACTTTTTGAATGAGAGTGAATGAGAGGAGGGGAGGGAACTGGCTGCACTCAGAGGCTCCTAGTTTAAATTCTGTTAGCCTCTCTGCGTTTTCGAGCACATTGTGAGAAACAGGACAAGTTTGTCTACAAAACTGGAGAAAATTATGTGGCTAGAGTGAAATTTGTGGCCGTGGCGACAGGTTACAGAGCAAAGTGTCAGAGGATTTCCAGACAGCCTCTCACTCTACCAACTGCCAGTCTCCACTCTAGCTCTGAACATTCCGTCCCATTGACTGCCATGTTAAATCTGAATTTTGTCAAAATTGATCATGATCAGTTGAAGGGTACTGATCAATAACCGTAGAAGATATGAAAAAGTTGAATGTACCCTGAATACTTGAAAGTCTTATGAACATTTTAAAAGTGGAATGAAGTCTGTAGGTGAAAGTATGTTGAAGTAGTTGAAGTTCAAAGAAGGGGATGATTTGAAGCTCTCAACATTCCGTCCCATAGACTGCCATGTTAAATCTGAATTTTGTCAAAATTGATCATGATCAGTTGAAAGGTACTGATCAATAATGGTAGAAGATATGAAAAAGTTGAATGTACCCTGAATACTTGAAGGTTTTATGAACGTTTTAAAAGTGGAATGAAGTCTGTACGTGAAAGTATGTTGAAGTAGTTGAAGTTCAAAGAAGGAGAAGATTTGAAGAGTTTGAAGACCGTTTCAATGTATTCCTATGGGAAATTTTTTTCAATAAAGTTTGAATAGTTTGAAAAATATGAATGATATGAAAAAGTTGAATGGATCCACACATGTCCTGAAGAAGCCGCATGTTTTAATATATGAATTGTTTGAATGGTATGAAGTATGAAGAAGTAGTTGAAGACCAAAAAAGGGAAGAAGTAAGAATAATAATAACTAGAGAATGCATTTGCTAACGCAAATACGGGTGAATGCTTCAAGCTGTAAGCTGAATGAGCTGAATGAATTGTTGAAACAATGCTGAATTTAGTGATGAAACTGAAGAAGCAATCTTGAAGAGATGAAAAAATATGAAGAGTTTGAAATGGTTGGAAATTACTTGAATTGTTGAAGATTAGTGTGAAGAAATTGAAAGTCTGAAGTCTACTTGAATATATTTAAAACTTGCAGCTTGAAAACATTTTTGAAACATTACTAATAGAGATGCAACAATATCTGAAGAGTAAAAGTAGAAGATGAAAGATGGAGGATGTGTGAAATGTGTGGTAATTACTTGAAGTAGTGAAGAATAGTATGAATGAATTGAAAAGCTTGAATCTACTCAAATAAGTTACTGACGGCTTGAAAACTTTGTTGAACCATTACTAATATAGATGAAACAATATGTGAAGAGTAAAAGTATAATAATATAGAAGGTGTTACAATACTTCAAAGGGAGAATAACTACATCATATCTGAAGGCTAAAAGTTGAGCATGTAACAGTAGAAGGGTTGAAGTCTGAAATACTTGAGAAAAGATTAAAAAGTAGAACTTGTCAGAAGGATGCTGAATTTGTATGAAATGTTTGGACGATTTCTTGAATTTTTGAAGATTGGTGTAAGCTTGTAAGCTATACTGGTTGAAAAATGGCGTGAATTGTTGGAATTAATGAGAAAAGGTTTCAGTCCTTCAAAGGAAAATGTTAATGGTGTAAGGGGATGGAAACGTCTCAAGTCAGGACATGAAGAAAATCCTGAAATCTACATGAAGAGAACAAACTATAATGTGTGTGAGAAAAATAAATTATTAGAGATGTTTAAAAAAATCCCCTCAAAGATATGAAATTAATGAGAGACTGATTAATTAGCTGTAAACCAGACTGTGTGTGTGTTTGTGTGTGTCTGTCTGCATGTCTGTGTGTGTGTGTGTCATTTCGAACACTGTCTTGTTGCCATGACAAGTCTCACTGCTTGGATGAGAAACAGGTCTCTGGCACCCTCAAACACATCCAATTTAAGGTTAATTTAAACTTGGTAAGAGCAAAAAGGTTTACATTTTCCAAATCCTAAGACCTTGATCAACAAGGACATGTTCTTTTGGTGTTTCTAGAGTAGAAATTGTTGTTTCTAGAGCAGGTTAGAAACAGAGGTATTTCTACCTTTATCAGAAATTCAGCTCCAACTTTTTGAATGAGAGTGAATGAGAGGAGGGGAGGGAACTGGCTGCACTCAGAGGCTCCTAGTTTAAATTCTGTTAGCATCTCTGCGTTTTCGAGCACACTGTGAGAAACAGGACAGGTTTGTCTACAAACCTGGAGAAAATTATTTGTCTAGAGTGAAATTTGTGGCCGTAGTGACAGGTTAGAGAGCAAAGTGTCAGAGGATTTTCAGACAGTCTCTCACTCTACCAACTGCCAGTCTCCACTCTAGCTCTGAACATTCCGTCCCATAGACTGCCATGTTAAATCTGAATTTTGTCAAAATTGATCATGATCAGTTGAAGGGTACTGATCAATAACCATAAAAGATATGAAAAAGTTGAATGTACCCTGAATACTTGAAAGTCTTATGAACATTTTAAAAGTAGAATGAAGTCTGTAGGTGAAAGTATGTTGAAGCAGTAGCAGTTCAAAGAAAGGGATGATTTGAAGCTCTAAACATTCCGTCCCATAGACTGCCATGTTAAATCTGAATTTTGTAAAAATTGATCATGATCAGTTGAAAGGTACTGATCAATAATGGTAGAAGATATGAAAAAGTTGAATGTACCATGAATACTTGAACATTTTATGAACGTTTTAAAAGTGGAATGAAGTCTGTAGGTGAAAGTATGTTGAAGCAGTAGAAGTTCAAAGAAGGAGAAGATTTGAAGAGTTTGAAGACAGTTTCAATGTATTCCTATGGGAAATTTTTTTCAATAAAGTTTGAATAGTTTGAAAAGTATGAATGATATTGAAAAAGTTGAAAGGGTCCACACATGTCCTGAAGAAGCCGCACGTTTTAATATATGAATTGTTTGAATGGTATGAAGTATGAAGAAGTAGTTGAAAACTAAAAAAGGGAAGAAGAACCCAGAATAATAATAATAATAATAATAATAATAAAGATTTGAAGAACAATAAGTGTGAATGCTTTTGCATTCACCCTTAATAATAATAATAATAAAGATTTGAATAACAATAAGTGTGAATGCTTTTGCATTCACCCTTAATAAAGAAAATGGCCGAACAGAAGAACAAGAGTGTGAATGCATTCTGCATTCACACTAATAACTAGAAAAGGCATTTCCAAGAATGGAAATGGTGTGAATGCAGAATGCAGCTGAACGCTATTGCTGAAGCAATGCTGAATAAGCTAAAGAAATCATTGAAACAAAGTTGAATTAGCTGAAGAACTGTTGAAAAAGTCTAACGTTGAAGCTGAGACATATAACTTGAAGATTAATGTAAAAAGCAGTTGAAATGTTAAAACGGTAGAAGATAATGCAAAAATCCTGCATGTTTAAGATGTTTAACAGTTGAAGAGTTGAAATCTGCAGCAAGCCCAACAGAAAGGAAAACTGATGAACCAGCAGTGACATAGCTGAAGCTACAAGTGAGAATAGATTAAAAAGTAGGAACATGTAAGCAGAAAGCTGAATGACATGACATGGTGGAAAAAAATCCTGAATTGTTTAAGATAAGTGTAATGAATGTGTTTTTAGTCTAAAAGTAGTAGAAATGTTGAAAATGCAGAGGAATGTGTTGGAAAATTTGAGGAGTTTGAGGAGTTGAGGAGTCTGCAGTCCGCTGCAAAAAGCACTGCTACAGAAAACAGATAAACCAAGTGCTAACATGACTAAGGCAATAAGTGAAAATAGATTTAAAAATTGAACATGTAAGAAGGAGGTTTATTTTGTATGAAATGATTGGATATTACTTAATTGTTGAAGATTAGCATGAAGAAATTGAAAAGCTTAAGTCTACTCAAACATGATAACATTAAAACATTGTTGGACTATTACTAATACAGATTTAACAACATCTAGGTGGTTGGAAATTATTTGAATTGTTGAAGATTGTGGTGAAAGAAAAAAGTTTACCCAAATTACTCTAATACATTATAAAGAAACAGCTTGAAAGCATTTGTTATATAAATGTTAATAAATATGAGGCAATGTCTAAAGAGTAGAACTTGTAATGAGGAGGCTGAATGACATGAAATGCAGGAAAATACCTGAATTGTTAAAGATAGCCGAGGTGTAAAAAGAAAGAGTAAAGATATATAGGCTATACATTAATGAATGAATAATATGAAACTTTATACATGATTGAAAAATGGCCTGAATTGTTGGAAACAATGAGAAAAGGTAAAATCCTTCAAATGTTGAAGAGGTGTAAAAGTCTGAAGCAAGCTCTGAAATCTCCATAAAAGAGAACAAACTGAAATGTGTGTGTAGACAAATAACTTTTTAGATATTAAAAATTCCAATCAAAGATAAGAAATCATTGAGAGGCCGATTAATGAGCTGTAAACCAGAGTGTCTGTGTGTGTGTGTGTGTGTGTGTGTGTGTGTGTGTGTGTGTGTGTGTGTGTGTGTGTGTGTGTGTGTGTGTGTGTGTGTGTGTGTGTGTGTGTGTGTGTGTGTGTGTGTGTGTGTGTGTGTATTTGTGTGTGTGTGTGTGTGTGTGTGTGTGTCTGTGTGTGTGTAATTTAGAACACAGATGCCTTGTTGCCATGGTGAGTTTCACTGCTTGGATGAGAAACAGGTCTGTGACACCCTCAAACACATCCAATTTAAGATTAATTTAAACTTGGTAAGAGCAAAAAGGTTTACATTTTCTTAATCCTAAGACCTTGCTGAACAAGGACATGTTCTTTTGGTGTTTCTAGAGTAGAAATTGTTGTTTCTAGAGCAGGTTAGAAACAGAGGCATTTCTGCATTTCTGAGAAATTCAGCTCCCACTTTTGAATGAGAGTGAATGAGAGGAAGGGAGGGAACTGGCTGCACTCAGAGGCTCCTAGTTTAAATTCTGTCAGCATCTCTGCGTTTTTGACCACACTGTGAGAAACAGGACAAGTTTGTCTACAAAAGTGGAGAAAATGATGTGTCTAGTGTGAAATTTGTGGCCGTGGCAGCAGGTTAGAGAGCAAAGTGTCAGAGGATTTTCAGACAGTCTCTCACTCTACCAACTGACGTCCTCCACTCTAGCTCTGAACATTCCGTCCCATTGACTGCCATGTTAAATCTGAATTTTGTCAAAATTGATCATGATCAGTTGAAGGGTACTGATCAATAACCGTAGAAGATATGAAAAAGTTGAATTTACTGTGAATAGTTGAAAGTTTTGTGAACATTTTAAAAGTTGAATGAAGTCTGTAGCTGAAAGTATGTTGAAGCAGTTGAAGTTTAAAGAAGCACAAAATTTGAAGAGTTTAAAGACTATTTCAATTCATTTCCTATGGGGGAAAAAAGTCAGAAAAAGTTAAATATTTTAAAAAGTTTAAATAGTTGAAAAGAGAAAAGTCATAGCACAAATGTCCTGAAAAAGCCGCACGTTTTAATATATGAATTGTTGAAATGGCAAAAAGTATGAAGGACTAGTTTAACTGCGAAAAAGGGAAGAAGAACCCAGAATAATAATAAGAAAAATAATAATAATAAGAATAAAGAAAATGGCCGAACAGAAGAGCAAGAGTGTGAATGCATTCTGCATTCACACTAACTAGGAAAAAATCCACAGAATAACAATAGTGCCCGGCTTCGCCGGGCACTCGTCCCTACAGCTATTTCATAGCTGTTGGGTCGAGTGCCCTGGCGATGGCCGGTGCCCTAACTATATTGTCATCATGGCTTTGAGACTCGTCCCACTGTTCTGCCTTCATCTGCATTTCTATCCACAAGTTTCCGAACGTCATCTAAGGTCAAAACCAGAAGACGGCATGGGTAAGAAATGTGTCCGGGCTGCCAGATCTGTCTGTCTGTCTGGTGATGACGTGGCACATCGTGATTGGTCGTGAGGATTTATGAAAGTTGTAGGTAGACGAAAGTGAGCTATTTATATTTTCTTACTGTATGATAACATTAAACATTTACACAGCTAACAGTGACGAAAATGATTAAAATACTGTAATTAGCGCGGGTGAAAATTGGCATTTTCATGTCAAACTGTTCAGAAGAGATGTGTCTGGTGACAGATGAGTCCAATATTTACAACGGGGCGAAGTGACTGATGCTACATCCGCTGTAGCATCCAAGTAACTGCATTACGCCACCACGACCAATCACGATGTGCCACGTCATCGCCAGTCGCGGCCCCGGACACATTTGGTACCTACAACGGTTCTGCATTTCCAGTGGAATTGTACGTTTACGTTTCCATTGTTTTCAACATAAAATTCCACCGGAGGAGCAAAAACCGGCTTACATTTTTGACGTTCAGAAAAAGGTGGATAGACGTAAACAAAAGAGTCCTTCAGTCCAGTAACGATCCCGACAGACAGAGAGACAGAGTGTGTGATGTTCGCTGGTGTCCGTCCGGCCTCGTCACTCTGGATTAACACACGCTGCTGCCATGGAGCTAAACAGCGTCGTCTTATAAACGCCGCCCTCCGCCTGTTCGACTCCGTGGGCTTAGAGAGCCTCCAGTCAGAGGACAACGAGGAAGAGCCTAAAAGCAGCAGATGGAGGGAGCGACGGGGCGACGGGGAGGAGGAGGAGGAGGAGGTCAGGGAGGAAGATGAGATTTGCATGGTGAAAGACTGTGCGCTTAATATAAACACATCCAGATCTCCACACATATGGTTTAATTCTTCGAAAGTCTTCTCATGATCTCTGCAAACTGTATATATATATATAAAAAAAGAGAGAACAGAAGTTTGGAGAGGCCTCTAAATATAGTTGTCCTAATCCCCCTACAGATAGAAAGCTCTGGATTAACCGTCCCGGCTCCACAAACGCAGCAAACTGAGGGGTAATTACCCCAAAATTTAGATAATGTTGTGTTTATGTTTCTGCATGAGTGATTAATGTGGAAATTCAGAGAGAAACATCAACGCTGGCTGCTTCCTCGGGGGACGATGTATGTACACAAACTGGAAAATGACTTCCATAGAAATAAATACACAGATAAATCATCTCTATCTGTTCCGATTTCCCACTTCTCTTGTCTTTTTTATATTCCTAGGCCGTCTGCTGTTTCCTGAGAGCACGTGTGTTTTCGCTGTTTGAAGGTGTGGAGCAGGTACTGGAGGAGCCTCTACCTCTTTGATGAGGGCCATGAAGCGGTTCCCGAAGCGCCAGGGCTTGTGTCGGTTGCACTGTAATGAGCTGACGGTGATCTGCTGAGACTGCTGCACAGCCACGGCCACCACGTGCACGGCATCGTACATCAGCGCAGCGTCCGTCTGCAAAGAGAGACAAGAGACAGAGACAGAGTGAGACAGGGAGGAGCGGGGAGCGTCGTTAGCATGGACGTCACGGCCGAGACGGGACGGATCGGCTCAGAATCAAAGAAATATCAACATCGTGATGGCTTACTCAGAAGCCTCCCAACAAAACACACATAGACGTCACACAAACGCCGTGAATATTTGATGGTTTCAGCCTCCACACATGAGGCGCCGGTGGAAAACAAGAGGCGACAGAAAGAACGGGGACTGTATTCTGTAGGAAAATCTAATATGAGGAGAATAAGAGCAGATCAAATAAAAGTAATGAAAAGAAGAAGAAGAAAAAAACATTCAAATAGCAGCTTTATATAAATCTGATAATGACATTTTCAACTCATAATAATGAGGATTTCATGATGTGGGGAAGAGCAGCGAGAGATATTGACGACGAGTAAAGCAAAGAGATTATATGGAAACACTGTGAAGAGACAGAGACTCAAAACCTCAAAATGTTTGTGTTTATGAGTGAAGACGTCTGTCTGTCTGTCAGGTTTACAGGTTACAGCAGCGTGAGAGACCAACACTGTCCCTCCTCCTCCTCCTCCTCTTCCTCCTCCTGCACGGTTAAAGCCTCATAAAGCATCACACAACTATGTATTATTATTATTACTACAAAAGTCCTAACAGTATGATTCAGAACCAGGAGACGCTGCCGTTTTATTTTACAGGAAGCAGGTAATTCCCTCAATTTTGACTCTTTGCTCTTCAGTCTCTTAAAGGGATAGTTCAACATTTTGGCAAATTGGCCCATTGCCATAATCCCTATAGTCATAGCAGTAGGTTCGTTACCTTTACTTGTCGGTGCAAGCTATTTTTAGAATGGTGGAGCAGAGCTGTGAGCTGTTCAGAGCTACGCTACGGAGGCTCATGGGATTTCTTGGTTTACCTCATCAAACTCATCAAATACACAATGCAACAACTCCACAACGCTCTGGTGGACAAGTTGTGACCTGCACATTCACCACGCTATGAGATAATAACAGAACGTTACCACACAGAGTTGTTTTAGAGAGAAATACAGAGTCTACTTGATGGAAAACAGTCCCTGAAGGCAACGCATATAAGTGGTTTTGCATGAATTTACCTCTAAAACAACTCTGTGTGGTAACGTTGTGTTATTATCTCATAGCGTGGTGAATGTGCAGGTCACAACTTGTCCACCAGAGCGTTGTGGAGTTGTTGGATTGTGAATTTAATGATTTTGATGAGGGAAACCAAGAAATTCCATGAGACTCTGTAGCGTATCTCTGAGCAGCTCACGGCTCTGCTCCGCCGTTCTAAAAATAGCTTGCACCGACAATTAAAGGTAAAACTTCTAAAATGATAGGGAATATGGCAATGCACCAATTTGCCAAAAATGTTGAACTATCCCTTTAAAGGTATAATATGTAGGATTTCCCCCCATCTAGCGGTGCGGCTGCATATCAGAACGTATTCTTGATGTTGCATTCACGTGAAATCGGGCAGATGTCAGACGGTGTCAATCACTACGACCACTAGATGTCGCCTAGCAACAAAAACCTAACCCCTGGGTCACAACAACCTGCTGCACAGTCTCTTAATTTAATGAACGAGCATCCAGCTCTTAAAAACCTTTCAGGAAACTTAATGCATGCAAAAATATGCACACACTGTCTGAAATTATGCATATTCTGCAGACGAGTGGTCGCAGCGCGCTTGAGAAATTCATGATGGTGATGTCGGGGACAGACTCGACAGAACCGGTTGGAGCTGCGTTGTCGAGGACGGGCGTGGACAACAACCACCGACACCGTCCTCCTCCATGACACTTCACACATGTCGTCAACAAGAGTTTTTTTTAATATATAAATGAATAAAAAAGCTCGCTCGCAGGCTTCGTGTGACACCTCCGTCTCCTCCTCGGCCTGACCGCCAGCTCCAAGTCCTTCACTGTATAAATATAAAATCAGTGCAAACAGGAGGAGTGTCGCCGCAGCTGGAGGTGTCAGTCATCCACGCTTCATGAAAGAAGCCCATAATTTAGCAGTTCCTCGAAAATTTAGTGTTTGTCTCGCTTGATTGAAAAGCAATCACAACAGCTCTCCACAGTCGCAGTGGCACGGAAAATACGTCCTTGGGCGTTCGGAGGAGGAACGTCCTGCAAGAACAACAACAACTAAACAAAACAACAACAGAAAAATCACTGTTGTTTTCCTCTGATTGAGCATCAGAGCTGCAGCCTGAAAGCCTAGTGGTCAAGTCAGTGTGTGTGTGTGTGTGTGTGTTTCTAAATGCATGGGAGGCGTCCAGAGATGTTTCAAAATCAATCACGGTCAATACGTTTTTTGCCTTGTTGAGATTCAGCCTGGCTTCAGTGAGCTGCTGCTGCCTGCAGGAGTGTGTGAGGTATTAATAATCAGTGTGAGGAGAAGGTGTTGAAGCGGAGGGGTAGTGTGATTTTTATTATTATTTATTTATCTGATTTTATTTTCAGTGTGGGTATCAGGTGGAGGCTGTGAAGTGTGTGTGTTGAGGGAGAGACTGCTCTGTTCTGCTGCTGCTGGTGGACAGAGGTGAAGCAGGGTCAAGTGGTGGAGGAGGTGGAGGTGGAGGTGGACGTGTGGAGGGTCCAGACTGAAGAGCAGCTCACTGGTGGACGCTGCTGGTTCAGATGGACAGGGTTCACTCTCTGGAGTTCATGAAACCATGCAGCTCATTACATTCCTAGTCAAGCCCTGGTCCTTTGTGCCACCACATCATCATCATCATCATCATCATCATCATCATCATCATTCATCACCTGAGTTTCCAGTCTCAGAGTGAAGACAAGAACTAATTTAAAGAGGAACTATGCTTCAGCTTCAGAGTGATCGTGCTGCTTAAATAAATGACTTAGTGTATAACTTGTTCCAGACAGACCTCAGGTGGATTCACATCTGCTTTGTTCAGATTCAGCGACTAAACAGATACTGTTGAAAGATTTATTTGGGGGTTGTTTGTGTTCACACATGGTAACATTTCCAAACGGTCCAAAGCTGTAAACAAATGCGCCGACATGGCTTAATAGCAGTTGAATGGGCATTACCTGACTTTTCCGAAAAGTGGGGGAAAATCATTGTTTTGGTCACTCACTAGCTAACTGCTAACGATGCTAGCTAACGTTAGCTACAAGCTAAAGCTTAATCTCCGCCGATCTCCTGCTTCTCTTCGTAAAACTTCCAAGAAAGTTCCAAAAAACATTAGCAACGGTAATGTCACGTTTGCTAAACATGTTACAGTATATAGGCTATGTTTATTGATGTTTTGGGTTTGGGAAATGGGATAAAACGTCCTCAATGGGGCTGAAAAGTCTTTTGTGTAGCCTATATTTTCGGCCCTAATCCAACCCGAACATGGCAAAAAAAACAACCTTGTATAATCTCTTGCTTATTTACACAAATATACACATTGTAAGATGTTTATGATAAATAACGTGATCCCCCGCCCCATTTCTTGTATGTATTGTTGTAAACAAGTGCACATGGCCGAGAGGAGGGTTAGCAACACAGAGGAAAAGAGACCAGGCTCGAAGAGATGAATCTGCAGGGACATTTTACTGTTTTTAAACTTCAAAAAGTCATAATTAGACTCTGAATTACAAGTCCCAGCTGATACATTTTCCACTTTTTAATGTCCCCATTAAACACTTCCGTTGTGTTTTCTCAATTTGTACGTTTGCAGAACTCCAACGGTTTCTGATTGTTGAGCCACCAGGGCCACCGTGAAAAGAGTACGAGCTGTGACATCGCTTTTCTTCTCGCCGTCAAGGAAATATAAACACACACACACGCGCAGGCAATGTGACGTTTTTGAACCTGTGACTAGACGAGGACGTCTCTCTGACATCAGGCTGTGTGTGTGTGTGTATGTGTGTGTGTGTGTGCAGCCCCGTGATGTTCACACTGCTCCATTATAAAGCACACAGGCCTGCAGCGACCTCATAACAGCAATGTGACACTCTGTCACTCAAACACCGCACTGATACTGTGAACAGCAGCCGCAGTGAACTGGTGCTCGCACCTACACAGCCCAGCCTCTTTTAAAGGGACATTGACATAACTTCTCCTGTTATTTATTCACAAAAAAAGGATTATTTCGTTCAAAAGTCTGTTTTTCATTAATCAGTAACCCCCCCCCTCAACAAACTGAAGTGTTCCAGTAAGAGGTTTGTTTGTGCCGTTACGTGCAGCGGCTGTCGTCCGTCTGCCGTCTGTCCAATTTCAGGTGAATTCCTACAGAATGCACCTTTAACAAAAGGCCAAGCTGACAACAAAAAGAAGGTGTCAAAGTTCAGTAAGTATTTCCTGGAATAAACACGCTCTTAATTAAAAATGAGCGAGCGCAGTGTGAGGAGCGAATGGAGGCGAGCCCAGGTTTCTGCTGCAGGAGTTCTGGCAGCAGAGGTGTGTGTGTGTGTGTGTGTGTGTGTGTGTGTGTGTGTGTTTCCTTCTCCCCGGTGCAAACCTCACAAGTACCCGTCAGGCAGACTTGCAAATGATTTAGCAACACCGACACTTCACTCTATAAACATCTCATTAAAATCAATTATGTCACTCCTGAATGAAATTAAAGCTAAACGCTTTAAAAGCTGCTTTTCCCTGGTGTCAGCCAATATGAACATTATCCCTGACGCTGTCTGCTCCTCCACCGCATTGTTGCCTTCTCTCCATCCTCTCTCTCACACACACGCATGCACACAAACACACATGCACATGCACATGCACATGCACCAGCCCCCCAACCGAACTGGCTCATCAACACTACCATGGCAACAAAGTGGGAGGAAATAGCTTTCAGCCGGAGCCGTCCACTGTTCTCACACACTGGACGTTCACAACCGGGGTTCTTTATGGTTTGTCGTCTTGTTTTGAACTGAATTTCGCTTCCTTTTATTAATATTTTTAATTATTATTAATATTAGTTGAACTATTTTATTATCTACTTAAAGGAATAGTTCAACATTTTGGCAAATTGGCCCATCACCATAATCCCTATAGTCATAGCAGTAGGTTTGTTACCTTTAATTGTCGGTGCAAGCTATTTTTAGAATGGCGAAGCAGAGCCGTGAGCTGCTCAGAGCTCATGGAACTTCTTGCTGCTCAGAGCTTCACCACGCTATGAGATAATAACACAACGTTACCACACAGAGTTGTTTTAGAGGGAAATACAGAGACTGGATTTCCCTTGCATCAGTTTTCCCTCTAAAACAACTCAAACTCATCAAATACACAATCCAACAACTCCATGAACCTCCGGCAGCTCACAGCTCACGGCTCTGCTCCGCCTCCAGCAACAAAAAAGTGACGACTACAGTTGAGGAAGAACTCATTTTAACCAAAGTTATTATTACTCATTATAATTAGTATTATTCAAGTAAACATGGTGATGAAGTTCTCGTGTTTATTAATGTAACTGATGTCCAGTGCTGCTTTTCTCTGGAGACTCCTGGTGAATCCACTTTAATGGAAGAGAAGAGGTGAATCCTTCACTTTGACTCATAATTTCAAACTTAAAAGCTTTTTTTTATTACATCTCTTTTCCTCATAAATCATGCAGTTTTAAGCTTTTAATACAATTTTCTTTTCAAAAAAGGGGAGTATTATTCTTGTCAGAGTTATTACAGTCCTTCAAACTAGTTTGTCAGTTTCTGCAAAAAAAAGTTTTTAATTCATCATGTTTTCGAGACCTGGTCTGGTTGGAGCTCCAGAGGTCACTCACCACGGATCACATGTGGATCCAGATGTTTTTATTGAGCTTAACAACAGTCAAAGCAGCGACGCCGTTTAAAAACCAGCTGCCAAAGGCGAAGGTGACCTTGAACATGATTCAAATATGAAATAATAAAAACTCTCGGACCGGTTTAATGACGACACTGTCTGTGCTTTCTCATTGGTTCACAGTCTGCAGCGCCTCATCCAGATGTTCAGCCTCCTCATTATGTTTCATGAGGGACCTGCCGATACCATCATGACGTTACCATGACAGCGACATGGTGGCGTTAAAGTGACACGTTTTAACATCCTGTGTGAACTCGCTCTCCATCTGAACCAAAGTAAATAAGGTTAATAAGGTTTTTAATGGAAAGAAATCCAATGTTTGATTATTGATGGACATTATCAGAGGCACACACACACACACACACACACACACACACACACACACACACACACACACACACACACACACACACACACACACACACACACACACACACACACACACACACACACACACACACACACACACACACACACACAACACCGCGCAGTTAAAATGTAATTTAAATGATGAATATAATCAGTTCATTAACATGTGAACGCCTCGTCTGGAGGAAACGCTCCAGGAACACGTGGGACTTTCTAACATATTTTCCGGAGTGGAATATTTTAATATTAATGATGTGTTTTCCTCGTCCACGTACGTCGCTTCGCTGGACTGAAAGTGTGTTTAGCTGGAAAAAAGAAGAAGAAGAAAAAGCTGTTCAATCTTGGCTTTAAATGAATTATGAATGTATAAGACTGAAGTGTGCATGTGCAGCTGATGATGATGATGAACTGAGTCACTCTGAGCACGAAAAGATCAAAACACGCTTCATGAACACTTCAGGAACCTAAAAATAAAAACCACACACACACACACGCTTCAACTTCTTCTATCAAACACATCGAGGCTGGAGGAGCTGCTTCTCAACCTCTGTGAGTAAAGAACGGTCGTCAACGTCCTTCATCTCAACTCAACTCTATCTATAGCACTTTAAAAGAACCGTAATTGAAAACAAAGTGCTGAGCAGAGACATGAAACAATTAAAGCACTAAAATAAATAAAACAGACAGTAAAACAGTTGTTCCATTGTTTTTAAAAGCAATTAGAAACAATAAAACAATTAAAAAAATAAAAGAAGGGCGATAAAAACACTAAAACAAGAGTAAAGTCTCGGAGACTGGTTTTAAAAATGGACAGTGAAAAAAATAAGAACAAGTTCAATACGACTGAAACGGACGAGAGAAGATTAATTTCCTCCGTTCATCCAGTTCCATCCATCCAACTGGTTTTTAGTTTTTACACATTGTGAAACAAGCTTCATCAACACTAAATATTCTGTAAGATCTGGAGGACGTGGCAGAGCGAGGAGTCCTGTTTGACTCCATCTATATTTTATATTTGAACTTTCTTCTTCAGAGAGTGTGAATGGAGTCGGAGGAGAACAGGTTTGTTTCTTCAAGACAAAGAGCTGAGAACTTCTTGTTGCTGTTACTTGAGCTTTGCTTGTGGTTTTGATCGATCTAAAGACAGAACTTAAACTGATTGTAATAACTTTGCTGTTGATGGAAGTGGAGGTCCTTCAAAAAACAAACTGCATGAATGAAGTAGACATGA
The DNA here is from genome assembly GCA_030347415.2 of Decapterus maruadsi. Classification (NCBI taxonomy): domain Eukaryota; kingdom Metazoa; phylum Chordata; class Actinopteri; order Carangiformes; family Carangidae; genus Decapterus; species Decapterus maruadsi. The sequence goes on from CM064894.1 coordinate 4,318,563, forward strand.
CTGGACTGGAGCGACCTGTAGATTTAGAGGTTTTAGGTTTTGGACTTCAGAAAATAAGAGCTAACCAACAGAAGTCTGGTTGACGGTAATAATAATAATAAGTATTATAAGTTTTTATTCCATCTAATTTCCACTGAAGCATTTCTTTTTCTCTTCTCTGTATTTAATTTAACTTCAGTAAAAACAACTGAGAGTCAAAGTTCCTGCATTATTTTAATCTCCGTTCATCTTCGTGTTTACTTTTCTGCTCTACAAATGTCACATTTTGTCATTTTCTCAGTTTGGACCCTGATTATTATTATTACCGCTCGCAGCTCTAATTAATTAGGGCTCTATCAGAAGTGTTATTATGATCTAACCCTGCTCAGAAACAAAACACCAGACTATACATCCATCTACGGCAGTAATTGGGTCTCAAGGTCCCAAAGCCCCAAAACGTTGTGGAGCAGAAAGTGGAGTCAGCTCTGCTGCTGGAATGATAAATAAGGAGTTTATTTATCATATTATCAGCGGAGCGGCTCGTACAGTCTGGAGTCTGAGTCCAATAACAACGCTGATCTCTCCCGGACTCCGAGACCGGGACGCAGCGACGTGTCAGCGCCGTATCAGTGATATCGCCTGTGACAGATGTTCAAACAAACAGAAAAGACAGACAAAGGTCGATCCTCGCCCGTCTTAAAATTCAACCGCCGCCTGACAGTGATGGATTTATCCTGAAGTTTCTCTCAGAGAGCGGGACACGAGGCCAACAGCAGAGGTGGGAGGAAGAGGAGGAGGAGGAGGAGGAGGAAGAGGAGGAAGAGGAGGAGGAGGAAGAGGAAGAGGAGGAGGGAGAGGAGGAGGAGAAGGGAGGAGGAATACAGTAGGAGGGTGGAAGAGGAGGAGGAGGAGGAGGAAGAGGGAAGAGAGGGAGGAGGAAGAGGAGGAGGATGAGGAGGAGGAGGGAGGATGAGGAGGAAGAGGAGGATGAGGAGGAGGAGGGAAGAGGAGGAGGGAAGAGGAAGACAGAAGGAGGGAGGATGAGGAGGAAGAGGGAAGAACAGAAGGAGGAGGAAGAGGAGGAGGAAGAGGAGGAGGGAAGATGAAGAGCAGGAGGGAGGAAGAGGAGGAGGAAGAGGAGGAGGAAGAGGAGGAGGGAAGATGAAGAGCAGGAGGGAGGAAGAGGAGGAGGAGGAGGAGGAGGAAGAGGAGGAGGGGGAGGAGGAGGAGGGGGAGGGAGGAGGAGGAGGAAGATGAGGATGAGGAGGGAAGAGGAGAAGGAGCAAGGAGGAGCGCAGAAGAAAGGGACGAAGAGGAGGAGGGAAGAGGACGAAGAGGACGAAGGAGGAGGAGGAAAGGGAGGAAGAGGAGGGAGATGAAAGGGAAGAGGAGGAAGAGGAGCAGTGAGGAGGAAATGGAAGAGTAGAGGTAGCGAGGAGGAGGAGGAAGAGGACAAAGTAGAAGGAGGGAGCGAGGAGGAAGAGAAGGAAGAGGAATACAGTCGGAGGGAGGGGGAAGAGGAGAAAGAGGAGAAAGAGGAGTAGGAGGAGGAAGAAGGAGGAAGAGGAGGAGTGAGGTGAAGGATGAAGGTGGAGGCTGCAGCTGCTCGTCTCTGGTCACACGGCTCCGGCTCATCAACACCTTGAGGGTCGAGGCCACAGTGTGTGTGATTGGCCCAGAGTAGCTCGACCCCCCCCCCCCCCCACCACCTCTCTGTCCCCTCCTCCTCCTCCCCTCCCCCCACCACCAGCACCACTCTGGCCCCTCCCCCCTCTGCTACTTGCAGGGATTAAAAATGGAGTGTGTTTTGAAGTGTTTTGGATTCTCTCTGAGGCCTTAGTCATGACTAGGTCACTCACTGCCATCAGCCATCCTGCTATTCTCAGCTCCACACACACACACACACACACACGCTGCTCTGACATGTCAGACATTATCGTATCCAGTGCGTTACCATAGCTGCTGCTGCTACGGCGATGGCGGTGTCAGGAGGAAGAGCCAGGCTCACGATGACTCAGATACCTGCTCTCTGTCTCTCTCTCTCTTCTTTCCTCATTTCAAGTCCAGAGATTTGATCTCTCCGTCATTCCCAGGAAAACCGTCTCCATTCACGACCAGACTGTTGACTCCATGAGCTGCATTAACTCCTAATACATTCCCCCGTATTAACAAAGCAACTTCATTAAAATTTAATTATGTTTTTTTTTTTCTTTTTTTATATATATCTCTCTTTTTTAATTAGAAAATAATTCAAATTTCACAGCTTTATTATTGGAGTCAATGCAGATTTGTGACACTGTTTCCTATTCTTTTCTTCCTGGAACTGTTTAATTTGCAAAGACACAGACTGACAAGTATGAGTTAAAGGGCAATTCTGGGTAAATTCAACTCAGGGCTGTATTTTCCTATCATTTTAGGTCTAAAAGAAGGAATCGGAAGATTTTCAGGAGCGGATGCAAGTTCCGCTGCTTCGGCTGTTTACATCCCTCAAAGCCGCCATTTTTTTCCCACAGACAGCGTCAGATGGCGACTCAAACATGCACCGAGAAGTTTGTTTACTTCAAGCAAGTCAAGAGTTGATATTCCTGTGTTTACGACACAAACAGGAGCTTCCGACTGCACCTGAACACACCGAGCGTCAACTTGGGTCTCACACGAGACTCTAACTACCGCACAACAGGAGACATTAAACTGAAAATCTTCAGATTCCTTCTTTTAGACCCAAAATGTTAGGAAAATACAGCCCAGAGTTGAATTTGTCCGGAATTGTCCTTTAAGATGAACATATAATAGAGTTTAAAGTCATTAAACTTCCTATAAAAAGACGTTCCATCTCTCAAATCAACAACATCACCCGCTAAATGCTTTGTATTCCCCCAAATAGACCATAATAACCGCAGCAGCAGCCTCAACATATGATGTGAGTGGACCCGGGCTGCGACCTCTCACCTTCTCTGTCAGCTGTCGTCACCGCCGGCTCCGGCCTCTTTTTAGCTTTTAAACAACGTGCCCCCGTCACGGATTCAGATAAAAAAAGGATTCAGATCCCCGAGCAGGTCCTGCCTCGCCGTTACCCCTGGCAACCACTGTCCCTCCCTCCTATCACAGCTCACTTTGATTTTTTTTTCTTTCCTGCCACATTCTTACGCCTTAAAGATATAAAATAAAATAAAAAATAGAGATTAAACACATGGAATAAAATATAAGTGTCGACAAGAGGGAGCAGCTCCAGGTTTCAAATTACCGCTGTAAATGAGACGTATGTGTGTGTGTTTGTGTGTGTGTGTGTGTGTGTGTGTGTAACTACGGCTCAAACTGTACTTTACACGATTTAATTACCTGCGTTTCCCCTCTGTGAGTGGGCGTCAGGAAGAATGAGATCACATCCTCATCAAAGAGCCGAGCGCTTTGTCAGAGCTCAGTGTCACTGAGAGGGTGTTGTGTTGTTGTTTTTTTTGTTTTGTTTTGTATTTTTGTGTAGATGAAAATATGGTTGTTCTCTATAAAATAAAAGGAAGAAATCTGTCAACAGAGTTGTTTTAGAGGTAAATGCAGAGAGAAAACTGCCTCCGACCGGAATGAGCATCAGCGGTTTTGCATGAATTCACCTCTAAAACAACTCTGTGTGGTAACGTTGTGTTATTATCTCATAGCGTGGTGAATGTGCAGGTCACAACTTGTCCACCAGAGCGTTGTGGAGTTGTTGGATTGTGTATTTGATGAGTTTGAAAGCAAGAAATCCCATGAGCCTCCGTAGCGTAGCTCTGAGCAGCTCACGGCTCTGCTCTGCCGTTCTAAAAATAGCTTGCACCGACAATTAAAGGTAACGAACCTACTGCTATGACTATAGGGATTATGGTGATGGGCCAATTTGCCAAAATGTTGAACTATCCCTTTAAGACTTCTTAAGCAGCTTGTGGTTAGGTATTAAACGGTGACTCCTGGCAGGTTCATCAGGTTTGTTTGTCGACATAAACACTGTGGGAAAACACACAACACACAAGATTAAACAAAGGCTGCAAAAAGCTGCAGCGACTGAAACAACTTGTACGTCTCCTCTGAAAAGACGTGGACATACACACACTATAAACAAACCCACACAACACACACCTTTTACATTTAGGTGCTTTTCTTACTTCAGTGCGTTAGTGGATAATAAAAGGTGTTTCACATGGAGCTGAGATGCTCTGCAGTGAATCTACTGTACAGGAGTGTGGACGACGTCATGTGAGATTTCACAGCTCAAGTGTAAAGACTCATTGTGTAAGTTTCACAATAACAGAGTTCTCACTTCTTTCATTTGAAAATACACAAAAGAGAAAATAGATACAAAGTGAATGTAAGTGCTATAAATCTTTTCCAGTATTTTCTGCAGTTTAATCACAGAGTCGTTGAAGGTTCTTGTTGGACTGAGTGGAAACAGCTTTTTATTTAATCAACATCTTCCTTTGTGTTTCCACTCTGGCTTCCTCCCATCATGCAAAGACGTGCATGTGTGTGTGTGTGTGTGCGCGTGTGTGCATGTGTGATTGTTTGTGGGTCTCTACATGTCAGTCCTGTGATGGACCGGCGACCCGTCCTCGCTGCAGCGCGACCTCGCCCGGTTTGAGCTGCGATTGGCTGCAGCCGCCCGTGACCCCGAGCGCAGCAGCAGCGAGGCCGATGAATGACGGGGAGACTGTGAGGAGGTTCGTCCTGCAGCGTGACCTCAGGGAGGAGATTACATCTATACATCCATCCATACGGTTACCATTACAAACTACAGGCCTCGTTCAGATCAGTTTGTTGTTGTATTATATTGTCACGTGTATTGTTTTGCCGCGTGCTGACGGACCGCTTGTTTACATAGAGGCTTGTTTATGCCGTCACCTGCAGCAGCTGCCGTCCGTCTGCCGTCTGCACAGTTTCAGGTGAATGCAGCATGAAAAATACGATTGAGAAGACTAGATGGGAGGAATTCCTACGTAATGTACCTTTAATGCAGTTTTGTTTTTTTCACAATGACAATAAATATCTATTCTATTCCAATTTAGTCCATTCTAGTCTGCTAACTTCAAGGAAACATCAGAAACCGGGGCAACCAGCCGTCATCACTGATGTCATTTGATTTAAGCACAATCCTATTTGAACAATTGAGATGCTCAGATTGAAACAGATTTGTACAAATCCAATCAGATTTGATTTGAAACCACCTGCGTTAGTGGTTTGAATCAGATTTGGAGAAATCAGACCTCACATGGATTTTGGCTGTTCAGGCTGTAAAACACCTTAAACTAGACACAATCTGGATTTGCTAAGAAATCTGATTTGGAGCGGCAGCGTGAACAAGGCCAAATCTACAGAGTGGGTTAAGGGTTGGTCCATCTATTATTTATCATTTGATTGAGTTAAAGGGATAGTTCAACATTTTGGCAAATTGGCCCATTGCCATAATCTCTATAGCAGTAGGTTCGTTACCTTTATTTGTCGGTGCAAGCTAATTTTAGAACGGCGGAGCAGAGCGGTGAGCTGCTCAGAGCTACACTACAGAGGCTCATGGGATTTCTTGGTTTCCCTCATCAAACTCATCAAATCCAACAACTCCACAACGCTTTTGTTGACAAGTTGTGACCTGCACATTCACCACGCTATGAGATAATAATGGAACGTTATGAAACAGAGCCATTTTTGAGGTAAATACAGGGCAAATGCGGAGACTGCTTGCTGAAAAACTGTCCCTGAACGCAACATGCATCAGCAGTTTTGCATGAAGAGTGGGTTAAAGGTTGGTCTATTTATTCATCATTTGATCGAGTTGACTCACTTCAGTCAACCACTGGGCGTTTATTGGGCTGTATGTAAATGTTTAAAAGTGAAAGAGATAAATGATACATACATGAAGTGTGTACTTCTCCTTTGTGAGCATTGTTTTGTTGAGATCAAACCAAAAGTGGTAAAGTTAGTATTTTACTGACCATGTTTCTCTTGGTGTGTGTGCAGTCTTGACCCAGATCTCTCCTTAAATCCACTTTACATATTTATCTTATTTCTCATGTTCCTTCCCCAAAAATAAATGCAAGCAGAGAGAGAGAAAAAAAAGCAACAACAACAACAAAAAACCACAGCGTCTGATCCTCGTCCGCCGCCATCAGCAGCAACGCCATTAAAGAGATGACAGTGACAGAGAGAGAGCGAGAGGAAGAGAAGAAAGAGCATGTCACTTATTCCCTCCATTAGTTTCATTAGTGCGGGAGGATGAGGCAGATTAAGACCGCAGCGGGTTGGATGATGATGCGATTTGGCAGGGTTATCTGTTATTTCAGGCCCGGCCATTTTGGCGCCTCTGGTTGGGCTGGGTTATAATGCGATGTGACGCCCGGGGCCCTGAGGGGCTGCACTGCTGTTGCTACCAGCCTCTCTGATTAAAATCTGCTCTCGCCAGCCAGCACAGCCCCAGTCTGGATGCCCTCACGCTCCCCTCTCATTTTCATCCATCACTGTGCAGCTCTCGCCTCCCATCCCGCGCGACGCCACAGCGAGCGGCGTTATAGGAGACGTAGCTGGGCCGCAGACCTACACCAGCCGGAGTTATAGGGAATAAAACATTTAAAAATTACCCTTTGTAGTAGAAAAAGGTGAAATGAAAGGGAAAATACGCCATTATGCGCAAAAAAAAGTCATGTCAGAAGTACAGAACAATGCACCTAATTATCTATAATCAAAAGAAGTGAATGGTTCCTGTCAACGTGCTAAATTACTGCTGCATTAACCTGTGGCAGTTATAATCACGCTCTCATATTATCTCTAATAAGGCCTCAGATCTTATAGACTGTGTTTTGCATTCGAAGCTCAAGCTCGACCCTTTTAGGCGTCACATGGACTTTTGCTTTCATACACTATTTCTAATGGAGCTCCATGGAGCTGTTGGCTGTCACATGTAGAAGATCATCGGTTTTACAAATTAAATCATCACTAAAGTCTGTTTAAACTTTTGTTTGTGAGCTGCTCAGAGTTACGCTACGGAGGCTCATGGGATTTCTCGGTTTCCCCTCATCAAGTTCATCAAATACACAATCCAACAACTACACAACGCTCTGGTGGACAAGTTGTGACCTGCACATTCACCACGCTATGAGATAATAACACAACGTTACCACACAGAGTTGTTTTAGAGGCGAATTCATGCAAAACAAGGGGCAGTTTTTCAGCGAGCAGTCTCTGCATTTACCTCTAAAAGAAGTCTGTCTGGAACTTGCGGCTCTGCTCTGCCGTTCTAAAAACAGCTTGCACCGACAATTAAAGGTAACAAACCTACTGCTATGACTATAGGGATTATGGCAATGGGCCAATTTGATAAAATGTTGAACTATCCCTTTAAGAAAACATGTGCCGATAGACAAAAGTCGACTCCAGACAACGTCTCAATCACTCGGACTGCGTCTGAACTCATGTGGTTTTGTCCTCTGTAGACCATGTGGACCAGAAGTGAACATTGGTTTAATGAGACGGAGGAAGTGGATGATGCGTCTCCTGTTGCCTGGCAACTAGACCTCTCAACAGTACTCTAGATCATCACATGTACAAATGACTTCAATTAAAAGACAAAGAAAAAAAAAAGCACAAAGGACGTGGAGAAGGAAAACGTCATTAAGGTTGTTTGAACTTTTATTTTCTTCACCGTGTTAATAATCCAAGCTGATCCAAATGCATTATGGGATAGATTGGGCTGTGAAGGATCCAAGAGTTTGGAGTTTGAAGAAGCCTTTGAAATGGGACGACACCAAACCACTTCAGGATTGTTTAAAGCTTTTTCTAAATAAAGAAAACAGATTTTCTTTGTTATTATTCAGGTTTCTAGTGAGTCAACTAATGGTTTACATCCTGTGATCTGAAGCTTATCTTCTTTCCAGATGTGAGTCCATGTTTGAGTGTCAGAGCTGGTGACGGTGACGGAGGAGCGGAGCTGCAGCTACGGCGACACTGTTTTGGGGGAAATGTGCTGTTCGGCTCTGGCAGATGAGAAAACTGATATCAAGACACATCTTTTTTTTTTTATGTTGAGGAGAAACTTCAGGAAGTTTCTGGTCCGTGTAAAATGTGATTTTTTTCTGTCTCCTTTATTGTGATGATTTCTTTAAATGAACTTGACAAAATGTTGATTTACAGCTGTGCATCATCCAGCTGCAGTGGGACGGATGTCAGCGGTGATTCATCCTCTCCTCTAACTTTTAGATAAGAAAGCCAACGTGCATATTTCCTGTTCTGTTGAACTTTTCCTTGAGGAACACATTTGCATACACAAGGCCACACACACACAATCAAACACACACACTGACACAGACACACACTGAGCTGTGGACCTGTCAGGATGTGAAGTACGCTCAGTAGCAGCAGCAGCAATTTCAACCTCCACAGTGTTGAGAATGAGTTGGCTACAACTAAAGAGGAGAAATAAAGTGATAAAGATGAAAAGTCACAGAGTCTGTCAGTCACTGTGGACCGGGACGGCTGCAATGCATTCTGGGAGAAAGCTGAGCCGATGTGAGAGTCTCTCTCTGAGGACTCTCTCCAGGTGATGATAGTGTCTGTTTCTAATCCTGTGTTCAGCCATGAACAACTTTATTTATACTTTAGTTCCCTGACAATCTCACATACACTATTTAGGTTGTTTTACTTTAATGCAGCGTTGTTATGTAGGAATTCCCCCCGTCTAGCGGCGCGGCTGCACATCTGATCGTATTCTTGATGTTGCATTCACGTGAAATGGGGCAGACGTCAGAATGGCGATGCAACATGGCCGCCTCGGTTCGGTGCGTCGCCCACTTATGAATTTGTAACGACTTGTAACAACTCATTCTAAAAGGTACGACAAAGCTTTCAGTGAAATACGCATTTATGAAAGACAGATTTGATTCTTGCAAATAAAAAGCAAAATAAGTTACACACTGGGGCTTTAACGCTGGCTAATGTTACGTCTGACGGTTGTTAACGATACTCTTTCTTCATTTGTTTCGGATCATCAACTGCAGCCACCTCCTCTTCTTCTTCTCATCAGAAGGAAAGCGGCTGAACAACAACGATAAGGTCTTTTTAGACTCTGATCTGTTCAAACAGCGAGTGACACAGCACCGCAGTCCAGAGCCACGGCTGTTTCAGTTTGTTTTGTTTGAAGTTTGGACTTAACGCTGCTTCGTCAAGACTTAAAAAGCAGATTGGTTTGAATGGGTCGGCCACTAATCTGAAGTGTCCATGGGTGAGATACTGAACCCAAAATGCCCCTGCTGTTCGACTGGTGTGTGCGTGTGCGGTAGAAACAGTTTGTATGTGTTGACTGAGTGCTCTATGATTGGACAAATGTGTTTTCCATTGTGAAGCGCTGTGAGTGGTCGATGGGTTCAGAGAAGAAACGATCGAAGCGCCGGCCGTCCTTTCACCTGAACACACAAAGACAGGAATAATATGGAAACGTTTTTATTTGATGACAGGGACTTATTTCTTTGTGGAGCGTTGCTTGTTGGCTTTGACTGGAAAAGAAAGTGACAATCTGCTCTACGGTAACCTGTCCTTGGGACTCTGACAGTGGCACGACATTGATTTCATATCATTTCAGCCACAGAGACGTCGTGGATTCAACATTTTAACACATTGTGCTCAACGGGCTTTGACTCATTCATCCAGTCTGAGGGCAGAGGCGCGTGTCTTTTCCTCCGTTACGGCGTCATCATAGTGAGTCGCAGCCGACTCTATAGAATCGTACTTGCAGACTGATTTAATTCAAGCAGCGGCTTCGGGCAGATTCAAACGAAAAAAAAAAAGTTAATATAGACATCTAATCGCGCTTCAAGAACTCACTCACTCACACCATCAGCTCGCTAAAGCAGACACTAAATCTTTGTGAAATAAAAGAGCAGATTGAGAGTTTGGGAGCCGAGTGGACTGCCTCCAGGCTGTTGTTGATTTCTGCAACTCTGCCCGCGGCTACGATCCAGATGGGGTTTTATACTCTTTAACTACACACAAATCAAGTGGTTTTCTCCAAAATCTTTCCCACGGCAACCGCTCTTTCAGCCTTCTTGCACCATTTGGTCGCAGTGACCGGTCGCCTCATATATAAAAAAGCTCCGTCAAACTATTTTTTTTTGCGTCTGGAAGATAAAACGTTCATTCAAACAAAGAGCAGAGAAAAGTCACGATAGAAAAATAAGGCAGGAGGACAGAATCTCACCGCTCACGCCAAGAGATTGTGTGACAATAATGTGCCTCAATATGAGAGGAAATTGACTGTGTAAAACCGAATCATTACTATGGTTGGCTTTCCTTTGTAATGACAATATGTGTCTCTCCACATTCCATCAGCGAACATGCCCCCCGAAAACGACGCCAGGAAATGAGTCCTGAAGATGACTGCTGGCTGCCAATGAGAGTGATGGAGATGACAACTCCAGGAATCGCTACGAGACACGGGCGCCGAGCTGAGGATGAGCATTGTGTGTCAGGAAGGAGTCAGGACACAAAGAGCAATAGAGCTCATGGGAGTTAAGGCGACCACAGCGACAGCAGCGACGGCGGTGGCGGTGAAAACGGCAAACAGCCAACCAGCTCAGAGATCAGCTCCATGTCCAAACAGATTATTGTTGAACAAGTGGACACATCGATAGTTAAGAGGCTCTGACTGAGAGAAACAACAAGTCAGAGCTCAGGAGACAACATTGATCATTAAAGAGGAAGTATGCAGGATTTTTTTCTACCTCAACTGTTACATTTTTACCTTAAAGGGATAGTTCAACATGAAATAGTCCCTATAGTCATAGCAGTAGGTTTTTTACCTGTAATTGTCGGTGCAAGCTATTTTTAGAACGGCGGAGCAGAGCCGTGAGCTGCTTGGTTTCCCTATGTGATGAGTTTGATGAGGGAAACCAAGAAATCCCATCAAACTCATCAAATAGGGAAACTGAACAGCTCACGGCTCTGCTCCGCCGTTCTAAAAATAGCTTGCACCGACAATTAAAGGTAACGAACCTACTGCTATGACTATAGGGATTATGGCAATGGGCCAATTTGCCATAATGTTGAACTATCCCTTTAACAACAGTTATGACTCATCAAAAATAAACATTTGCTATTGGTTCAAATCAACTCAGGGGGCAAAACAGACTGAAAATGATGTTGGATTATTATAACTGGCTGTAATAATCAAAATATGTCATTATCGTATGAATTCATGTGTCCGTTTCTGATTTTGATGATTTAGAAAAGCTGCTCAGAGTGAAAACACACACAGACATGAACTAATTTCAAATAACTCGTGAAAACTGAATTATCTCCAACAAAGAAGACACTTAATGTGAACCAGCAGTGAGGGAGCGTTCCAGCTCGGATCCTGCTGTTGCACGTTTTCACAGCTACATCACGTCGCGCTGTATCCTCACCTCAGAGAAGCCGATCTCTCACTTCTTTAATTAATTAGCAATGCCTAATAGATTTCTTCTTTTAATTATTCCATGCTAATTGTTCGGCATCTTCACTCTGTCATTTTTTTGCAGGATTACTGGAGCTGGTGATATGCTATTATTTATTTTTAATCCATTTTTCTGTCCCGCTCACCCCTCCTCGAGCATCTCCCGTTTTTCTTTCCTTTTTTTTTGTCGGCGTTGTTGTTGTTGTTGTCAGTTTGGAACAAGCAGTCGATTAAAAAGAAACAATGACGCAAGTTTCAATTCACAAATTGGAAAAGCTAATCCTGTTTAAGAATTTCCTTGGGGTAGGAAGATTGAAGACTGCCGAGGGAGCGTGTTGGGAAAAAAGAATTTTCTGCAGGCGTATGAAGGCATGTGTTGCAGTGATCTAGGTCAGATCACTGGTGTGTGTGTGTCTGTGTGTGTGTGTTGCTAATGTGCACAGTGAATAAAGACAGTACACACTCATATGGCAGCACTTTAGCAGCAGCCGTGTTGGGCCTTGACTGATGACTGGATGCTGTTTCCGGCCTCACAGTCCTTCACCTTTTCACACCAGGACTCGATGCATTAATGATGAGTACACACTTGAAAACATGCACATTTACACACTTAACACTGTTGTTTGTATAAACACTGGGAGAGCGTGTGCCAACTTTACATGTTCTTGTGCCAGTGTGCCGTGTCTATGTGCAGACACGGCTTCTCAAAGCCCAGACGAGTGAAACAGGACTTGATTGAATGAATGCATCCCTGTGTCTGATCACTGACAGCACAGACTGGGAGTGTTTGTTTTAATACAAACTGATCGATAAAGGGAGAAACTGATAGATAAAGAAAGAGTGCAGAAAAAATAAAGGCACGTGTGTATTTGTGTGTATTTTTAGTTTTAGTCACGAGTCGACTCACTGTTCTGCATCTGGCCCCCGGGCTGAAACACATCCAACCACCTACTATTGGTCCCTGTGTGACATGTGACCCAGGATGTCACCAGCTGTGGCCCGGTACAGCTGCAGGAGCTGTAACAGGGTAGTTGCACTGTTGCTACCGGCAACAACTCCTCCTCTTCTTCTTCTTCTTCTCTGCAGAGTGCAGCGCTGCATCTTTTCCAGCGATGCCACCGGCTTTTTTTGGTTTTTATCGAGGGTAAACAAGTCCATTTTTTGTTCTTTGTAACATTTATTTTGAAAGCGGCTATATAAATAAAGTTAACCTTAACCCTATCATTATTATTATTATTATTACTACGCCTACCTGAAACCTGCAGCTCACAGGATTTACACATGTGCTCCCATGGACTCATGGACATTAACTGGGCTTAACCTAACTTAGCACAGCACGGCTCAGGTTGATGTAACCTTTGTATTGATCTGGTTTATGCACCCGCTGACATTTCCATGCTGTCTGTCTAAATTCAGGTTTAGTGACACTGTTCAGTTGATGTTGAAACCCAGCGCTCCTTCATCCGACATGAATCGACCTTTAGCAAACAAACACTCACTCATGGAGAGAGTGGGTGTTGCTAAATATTGATACGGTCATTTTAGTTGTTGTTAATCATTGATTATGGATCCAGAGTCTGGAGGTGGAGCATACTGAGGCTGAACCTGTTCCAGGTGCTGCTCTTTAAAGGTGAAACATCACTTTTTTTTACTTTTCTTGTTTGGCTCACCTTTTGTTCCCCTAACATGTGAGAATTGACGGAAAAATCAGTTATTTTCAGGATCCATGTGAAATCCATGTGGTTTTATGAGCTGTTCCCTCACTCATCTAGCAATGATGCAACTAGTTTTTCAAATTTGCATAACCCCACCCCTACTTGGTACCAGTAGAAGGGGGCGGGGCAAGCAGTGGTTCATTTGCATTTAAAGGGACAGACACTGAAACCAGTCGTTCTGAACAGGGCTGTTTTTAGAGGATGAACCAGCTGTGATGTTTGATCCTTGGGGGATTTGGACCAAAGCATGTCACAGACACGTCTTTAAGACACCTGGGAACTATTTTAATTTGTGAAAAAATGTATTTATTCAATATTAATCCACCTTATTATTTAATAATGACATCTAATGACAATAATTGATGAGGTTTTGTATCTGCAAAATGCACAACAGGTACAACGAGCTCAAGCTAATGGATCTTATACTGCATTAGTCTGACTTGACACAAGGACGTGTTTGTTGAGCTGATCTTCATCGTAACATCACTGATATAAATGATAGGACGACGCCTGCATGGTGTATGTGTGGGGAGTGGGGGTAAATAGAGGGGGATGCTGGTGCAGGTGGGCGGGTTGTGGATGTTTGACTCCCCATGAAAAGGTGATTTACTGGGAAAGTGTAGCTGTAGGTGACATCTAGGACAGGCCTGTCTTTCAATGTCAAAGCTGTGTTTCATCACACTAACCAATCCACTTCCTCTGCATGTAATTAGAGACCCTTTTAATTAGAGCTGAGCTGAGTGATTGCTTGTAATCTGTCATGTCTGCAGTCCGCCGCCTCCCTGCAGCTCTTTATGAAGAGCACAGAACCCACCGGACCCGAGAGGAGGAGGAAGGAACGGAGAAACCTGCACTGATGTGATGAGATGAGATGTGATGTTGACCTACCTGCAAACTAAAGTCAACTATATTCAACTTTAAAAGTGGGACTTCCAATGCCATTAAATCCAAAGTTAAAGAAGCCAATGGTTCCTTGAGTCGTTGGATGAGGAAACTGCTCGTGTCACAAACAGAAAGACCTCATGATTCAAGATGGCAGTGACCACTTTTCTTCTTCATCCCCCTGTGGAACGAGGCCAACAAGTCTCACTGTGGACGGTCACCACTGCCCACCAGAGAAGCCACAGATTAGCGATTACTGGGATACTCCAAAAAAAGGGGCTGCAAAAATATATGTTCAGAGATCTCTGTAGACGTGTAGATCAGGTCCTGAATGAGTATTGGTACCTGAACTACACAACTTAACCAGAGCCGGTCTTTACAGCTGCAACAAGAACCCACTCTCTTACTCACGTTTTTGTATTTTTAAGGACGATGGATTGACAGTCAACTCTCCCACAGACTGGAAAGATGTCAAGCTCATCTGGACAAGAACAACGTCAAATTATGAATGAAGCATGGGGGGAAAAAAGATCATCCTCCTGTTATCGACCTTAACTGTGAACCCCAACACACTGTCCATCCATCCAGACCCAATGAGATTCATCAAAGGACAAAGATGAACAGACTTATCTGTCTGATGTCAAGACTAAACACAACATCTCTAAAAACAACACTTGTATCGTCGGAGGCTGAAGACTTGTTTGATGTTGTCAATTGGAACCGGATTGAAAAACTTGACCTCCGGCCACAATCTTTATTAACAAACAGGAACCAGACAAGGACGTCCACTCTGTCCTTCTCTGTTTGTTTGTCACTGTCAGGTCTGCATCGTCACCCTCACTTGCGAACTTGGGCAGAAAGTTAAACACAACAGCTCAAGAGAAAAGATGGAAACTGGAGAACTAACAGACGACTGGTGTTTGTCTCTAATGGGACTTTGGGTTTCCGTCAATCAATCGAAGCTTTACAGGAACTAACAGTTGGAGCCAGATCTAACCGGTCGGGATGCAAACATTCATGTCTGCATCCCCTACACCACATATCTACCACAATGTACCAGTGTATTAATTCGACTGAAAATCATTAAGACTTCTGTCCCCCAACACACACTGTGCTTCCCAGAGTTAGAGCTCATTTTACAAAGTGACAAGATGTTGCTTGGATGAGTAGAGCAACAGTCTCCAAAGCAGAGGGAGCTCACAGCTTCTCCCTGATGAAGCCATTTACCAGAGCTGACACTACAGCTTCCTTCTGTCACTGCAAACCAAGCAGAAGGCAGAAGGAGGGAGGGAAAGGCAGAGAGAGAAACAATTAGCCTGGGGGTCCTTGGGATCATAAGTAATAATTTGAGTGAAATTAAGTGGCAGGTTTAACAAGCAGGGATAATTTCACTTTTCTATTCTTCCTGGGGGAAATCTGGCCTTTAATTGAGTTAACACTTTTTTTGTTTGGCAAACACTCCTAAAGCCGGCCAAGACTGCCGCTGAGTCTCATTACCGACACCCCGAATTGGTGTCAGCGCCCAACCATCTCCTACCACCTCTCCGTCTGGCCTCCCTCTCTTCTTTATCCCACACACCCACTCCCTCAGGTTCTTAGCAGCTTCTGGACGTCGGCCCTGTCACAGTGTTCGCGCCTAAAAGAGAAAAAACAAACCCTCTTGTGTTATGAAAACTTGTAATGAGGAAATAAAGAGGGAGAAACTCCATTAGTCTGCCACCGAGGGGGAAACTGGTTTTGTTTCTACATTAATACTCAGCGATGAAAGGATGAGGGCTCATCCTCTGGGAACCAGGAGCTTCTGAGAAAATAATACCGTTTGAGATATTTTAGTCACGACCAAAGTGAATTAACAGACAGACAGACATAAACTCCCATTGGTGACGCTGATAGAAGGCTCAAAGCAGCTGGTAAGGTTGAGAAAGAGTGAAAGATCTTTGGAAAGACCAGAGAGTTCATTGGCACCAACGACCGCCTCAACAACATTGTTTCAGCTCAGAGGCCGAGAGGTTCAAGATCCGTCATCAGACTGCACAGCCATCAATGTCCACATCGTCCACACCCTGATCCGTGTGCGCAGTAGTTTTGCTCCGACCGACGGCCTCGCCCTCGCCGACTAGAAGCGTTCCCGATATGGCATCACAAACTGTTGATGTTCACCACCTCAACGGTTGATTTCCCTTCATCCATGTCCATCCTGTCACCTTTAGGACCCTCCAACTCACTGATGACATGGAGCTCGTACCAGCTGGTGGAACTAATGTTGATAAAGTGATGATTTTAGTTGTATTTTGATATTGACCTGATGATCTGTCCATTTGTCTTGTGAATTGACGCAGAATAGATTTATCAGAATAGACCTGGCATGTATTTCGGGTGTGGTTATTTCCTGTCAACTGTTCAATCAAACTTGACTGAAACAATGCGTGTCCAACGGGTGTCCTTGACTACGCATTTCCATAGTAGAATCTGATTCGTTTAGTCGAATAATATTTGAATCATGTTGGGTTTTTTTTTTTTCTCCACGAGCTAAAACACCCAAATAAACAAATGAAAACAATATCAGGACATCCTCCATCCATCCATCCATTTCCTGATCAGTCTGATTAGACTCAAGAAAGGTCCCGACCCAGGACCTCTCGGTACCAGTATGTCCTATAACCTGGTCGTCGCCCCGGTGTCCCCGCTGT
The DNA here is from genome assembly GCA_030347415.2 of Decapterus maruadsi. NCBI lineage: Eukaryota > Metazoa > Chordata > Actinopteri > Carangiformes > Carangidae > Decapterus > Decapterus maruadsi. The sequence goes on from CM064894.1 coordinate 4,335,266, forward strand.
CGCCTCTGCACACCGCCACACAAATGCGCTCTGTAACCCGTAATATTTTGTTCATGATGGTTAAGACAACACAAACACACGCGCCGTAACATTTTATATGTTATGTAACGTTATCCACCGCTACATTTATTGATTTTCCACCAGCTTTGTTGTAAACAAATGCACATGGGCAATAGGAACCCCTTTAATTGGTTCTGGTCCAGTCAGAGCCGGTCTACGACGAGCCTTGCCACTCTCCATAAGCCCCATTGTATCGAACTTGGTTGCAGTTCCACCAGAATTCCACTAGGAGCGCTCGCGGGCGAGTGCAGAATGAATGGGGCCCTATGGAGCTAGAAGGCTAAATTTGTCCGTTTCACCTGGTAATAGTCAAAAAACCTCAAATATTGTTGTATTTTCGGAAAGTTCGACATGGATTATAGGTTAAAAGTGAAATCGTTGAGAAGTTTTGTCCTTTCGATTTCCTACAGGTTGGGCTGTTGTTGGCCATGAAACGCTAGCATTTTGCTAATGGATGCTGATTGGTCAGTGACGGATTTGCGACTGTTTACGACCAGAGATCCCACCGGATGACACAATCGCTGTAAAACCGGCTAAAAGCTGTTTTGTTTCCTTCTGTAATGCTGTTATTATGCACTTTATTAACTTTTAATATTATTTTCAAGCGATAAGGTAACTGTTTAGATCCCAGGATTTCAGTTTATGACTTTTACAAGTCTGCCTCGAAGTGTGTGGAGCAATGACAAATGCACATTTTTAGAGGTTAACCACCGGCTGGTTTAATTCTTTATGGGAGATAAATGTTGGTCTCATTGATGAAATCTAAATTGTGGCAGCAGAAAAGAAAAGTGAAGCTTCATTGCTGCCTGGAGGCTCCTCTGTAGCCTACGTTCACTACATGCACATCAATAAATAGATGTTTTACAATGAACGGATCGTCTGCATTAAATGTTTTTTTTTATTATAATGTTGTATAACGGTATAACATGGTTCTGGTCCAGGCTGGACGGACTGCATATCTGTACATCCATTACGGGCTGTCATTGCTCTGAGGTGACTCAGAAGAAAAGCAGCACCACTGACTGTGACGTCATCATGATTTTTTGAACAGCTTTTTAGAACAGATAACTGAACTCTAAAAATCTAATATTCGCATTTTATTGCTCCCCCTTTTGAAAATAATATTCAAATTACTTGACAAAAAATTATTTCCAGAGAAAAGTGGATTTTTAGGGGTGTCTCCCCATTGGCACCCATTCATTCTGCACTCGCCTGCGACGCCCCACGTGGACAAAGACCCCGGAGAACCAAATATTAGAATTTCTCTGGTCCAGTCTAATTATATCTGTGGTGTGTTTGAGGCTGAAGAACGACACGTGTCTCACTCTCTGCCGCCGCCACCGCCGCCGCCACCGACCCTCCCAGAACAAAATAAAACTTGTGTTGACAGTACCTCCCATCGAGTCCATTGTGGTCCATTACCAGAGCTGCAGAGAAAGGCGTGGGTGGTAGATTGTTGTTATTCGGACAGCATCCACCACCGCCCCCACCTCATTACACCCCCCGGGCTTCACTCTGGGCCTGTTAGGCTCTGGTAGAGGCCTGTGTAGTGGGGATATTGAGCAGTACAGTAGGTGAACCATGGGAGGGGTGTGTGTTCGTGTGTGTGTGTGTGTGTGTGTGGAAGCTGGATGGTTTGAGGGGTTGTTATTGTGAAACAGAAGGAAAGCAGTGGCGCCGTCACACTGCCAGGCAGGACCCGGGATAACGGAGAACTCAATGGAGTGTTAAATGGGAAATCATCTGTTTTCAGCCACAGATTTAATGTCATTGCTGCGCTCACTCCGCCCGCCACCGCCGCCACTCTCCCCCTCCCTCTTCCACTCCTTTGTCTTCTTAACTTCTCCTGCTTTGTTCAGGTCCTGCTTATTTCCTTCCTCCCTTTTTCTGCTGGGGTTTCTGTCCTCGGCCTCATCACGGCCGCGGCAGGGCCCTCAGGTTATCTCGCACCATGGGCAGTGTTTTTCCGCCTCATGTTCACGATGGGGCCATTTGGGTCGGCGGTGTCAGTCCGAATCTCTTTCCCTGTAAAAACACTCGCAGGGTTTCGCAGCAGGACGTCTCCATTAGCAACTTGACAAGACAACTGGAGAGAAGTTAGAAAACCCTCCTCCTCCTCCTCCCATCCAGACCTAGTCCTCCATCCTCCATCTCGCTGCCTAGATTAACTCATCCATTTACAGCCTCCGTTAATGGCTTAACTCATCAAGCGTTATGGCTTTAAAAGAGGGGGGGCTGATTGAAAAGCACTCCCGATTGGTGATTGTTTTTGTGATTTTTTTTAAACGTAGTGTTGCAGACGGCCGTTAAGTTGGACACTTTCTGCCGTCGGAAGCGCTTGAATGAGTCTGTGTTTCAGTCGGAGCTGCAGCACCATTATGCTTCCACAAGAGTTAATTGATTCCCCCGTCCTCCTCCTCCCTTCGCTCTGTGTGGGGGGTGGGCGCCAGGAGGGGGGGGTATAAAAACTTTGAGTTTAGAATCAGCAAGTGCCGAAAGTGGAAAACGTGATCATGTAATTGGCTTTGAGAAAAAATCTGTCATGGACTTGAATTTAACTCGACGCTATTGAAATGTAAAACACATTTAGTGGTGAGTAACCCACGGAGATACTTCCTCCATGTACATGAAAGAACCATGAGTGGAATTTCTCTTCACTGTAGAGAGAAAACTGGCTATAAATAAAATTCCTGGTGGTGGAGACCGACCAGGCATCATTTATCTACAGATCTGACAGGAATGAAGCCTAAAGCTTGTTTTGTCGCCAATAAAACGTGTAAAGAAATCCATTGTCGTGTGTGAATGTAGAGGTGACAATCAATGGGTGTATGACAGTTTATTTACTGGTTATTTATTAACTTATTTGGTATTTATTTTATATCATTTCTGTTCGGCTTCCTCGTTGTAAATGTGTGAAATTACGTCGAGTGTGAGGGTGAAACAATCAGATTGTTCTGGTGGGATTAAAGTTGTAATTCTACTTTTTGAATATGTTATGAATAAGTGTTTTACTCTTTACTTGCTTTATGCTTTTCTTATCTGTAATCATCAGATTATTATTAGTCATGTTTTATTTCATGAGTATTATTAATTAATAAAGTAAACAAACCAAATTCAAATGCCTTTTGTTGCAATACTGTTTTTATGCATGTGATCTGTTCAATTCAATTCAATTAAAAAAACTTTTTTATGTTTTATCCCTAAGGGCAATTAAAATTGGGCACACTGAGCAGTTCAATAAATAACATATTGTATGTGTGTTAGAATGTATGTATTGTTTTATGTTTTATTTATACACCTACTGCAACCAAATTGCCCAAGTTGGGACAAATAAACTATACTTGACTTGAGTCATGTGATCATGGTTTTCATTCTGGTGACAGTTAATATCAATTTAATATCAAACAAATGTGGAAAAAATGTTTCTTTCTTTTTCCATTTTTTTTAAAACCATTGTAGCAGCTGTGGAGATTTTTGGCACCACTTTCTGTAACAAAAAAAAAAATCAATATGTAATAAAAAAAAGTCCAACATTCATGTAAACTCCTTGTGACAGATTTAGTGTCTGCTACAAAAACACACATGAGCTTCTCCAGCAACGGCAGCAGCACAGGCAGCGTCATCCCAGCGTAACAGAGAAGACATCCTGACCTGGCTCCGTTCCCTCCCTCCATCTCCGACCTGTTTCCATACAGTAGTAAAAACCCCCTCCCAGCCCCCTCCCCCTCCTGAAGACTCAGTCAGCACCATATCTTACATCAAACAGTTCACAAATATATGCTTTCATTTTTACAGAAAGCTCAGTTCTTCCTAAAATAGCTGCAGGACCAGAGGAAACAGAGCATTCATCAGAGACATATTTCCAGCAAAGGAGGGTTTTTTCAACATATTTGGTGCTTCTAGTGAGTATTTCTGGCAGCTGGATGTGTGTGTGTGTGTGTGTGTGTGTGTGGGATTGAGTCACAACAAACTACAGTGTGTGTGTGTGTGTGTTGATGATAATGAAGGAACATGTCACCCAGCGCAGTTGTGTGGCTCACTGATGTGTTTTTAATAGTTTTTTGACGGCAGCCGAGCTCAGATATACAGTATCAGCCTGTGGCTACACAGAGCTGAATTCACTGTAGCTATTCATCACGTCTCCTTTTTCTGTGTGCACAGAGTCTGCAACACTGTGGACGCTTTAAATTACAGAGCTGCTCTGCTTTGATACAAGAACTCAATGAAAACTGCTCTTATTCACCATTTTACAGCTGGAGAGAAGGTTTCTGATTATTTACTTCAAAGCTGAAATAACAGCATCTACATAAACATTTCAATATTACAGTCTAACAGGATCATTATTAAAGGGATAGTTCAACATTTTGACCGAACTGAACTGAAAGACTCAACACTAAAAACCAGCTCTTTTACTTTGACAATGTTCTTTTTAGGGGTGTAAGAAAAAATCGATACACTTCTTAAATATCGCAATATTTTTTTTGCGATACGATATCGATATTCGGTTTTCCGTATCGATTTTTTTTATTCTATTTTTTAATAAAACATGTACAGAAATACAAAAACACAAGGGGGGATAAGCCCTACTTAGTCTTATTTTTTTCATTTCTTCTTGCAAAATTCCTGCCAATGCTTGTATTTCTTCAGCAAGCCGATGTTAAGCATGTAACAGCATGTGTGTGCTATGTGCTACAGTTTTCTTACAAATAAATTCTTTCAAAGAAACTCAATATATCGTTGTTCCTACAGTATCGCAATATATCGCAATATATCGCAATATATCGCAATATATCGCAATATATCGTATCGCTGCCCCTGTATCGTGATACGTATCGTATCGCCAGATTCTTGCCAATACACACCCCCAGTTCTTTTTGGGTTTTTTTATTTATTTTTTTTAAACCAATGTGATAATAAATCTCACGGTGAGCTTTCATGACACGTACCATCAATCCAAATACCCATGATTCCACTGTGCTGAACCTGAGTTCAGTTTCACTTCACCACCGCGCTGATCGCTGCTCCCGACGCGCGAGAAACCAACGCATAAATCAGAAAACCCTGTGTGTGTGTATGATTCAACAGGCTGGATAGAAACTGAATTAGAAGTGGTGATGACAGACCATAATAATAATAGTCATAACAACAACAGCTCTATCTACCTAGCCTGTGTTGGAACTTCACAGTGACCTTGCTCATTGTGCATGCGGCAGACGGGTCCAGCTTCAGTCCCCGAGGCCACAGGCTGAGAAAAGCAGCTATTTATCTGCTTAAACAGCCTGGGTAAAAGCGGCGCCGCGGCCGTTTGATAAGAGTCTCTCACAGCGAACGGCGCATAAAGGGAGCAAGACCGCAGAATACCTGGGCTGCTTGAAGTCTGTTTGATTTGAAGGTAAGAAAGCAGCCGCCTCGGGGCCTCGGGTTTCAGCTTCCTTTGTGTTAAAGAATGTCTGAACATCTTCAGGCCCGAGTCTGACTGACTGACTGACTCATCCTCCTCCGTTTGATCCGTCCCCCCTGACGACGCACGCACGGCAACCTGGGTAATAATGACTCTGCCCTTTTTTTTTGAGCAGCTGATAAATCAATGGTGGCTGGGTTATTAATTACATCGCTGTGTGTTTGTGGAATTCTTTAGTGACCAGTGCATTTACACCACCTGTCCTCTACGCAGTGTGTCCTCCACCTGCAACAACAACAACACACACACACACACACACACACAGCTAATTACTGACGACACCGCTGTGAAGAATGACAGGAAGTTACCTGACAGCTGAACCAGCTCAAGGTGGTTCAGAGGTCGTGGAGCCGGAGCCAGCGACGCCGGCAGAGTTTTGGACTTTTACCATAAAATTCACACTAATTCTTTTTTTATCCTCCACCGCTCATTTGCATAAACTGATGCTACAGCAGTTTGAGGTCATGACAGTCAACCTTGTGCAAAGTGATAGTTACATGTTTATTGTGTGATACGATATGGAGTTAATGTACACAGTCAGCCAGCTGTGAGCTGCTCAGAGCTACGCTACAGAGGCTAATGCAGAGACTGATGATGAAAAACTGTCCCTGAAGGCAACGTGCATCAGCGGTTTTGCATTAATTCACCTCTAAAACAACTCTGTGTGGTAACGTTGTGTTATTATCTCATAGCGTGGTGAATGTGCAGGTCACAACTTGTCCACCAGAGCGTTGTGGAGTTGTTGGATTGTGTATTTGATGAGTTTGATGAGGGAAACCAAGAAATCCCATGAGCTCTGAGCAGCTCACGGCTCTGCTCCGCCGTTCTAGAAATAGCTTGCACGACAAATAAAGTTAACAAACCTACTGCTGTGACTATAGGGATTATGGCAATGGGCCAATTGGCCAAAATGTTGAACTATCCGAACAGAGCGCGAACAGAAAATATAGGTGCACCCAGCACAAGTCAACCTGCAAAGCAAATCATAGTCCCATTTCCTTTTTTATATTCATGATCCTCACACACATCGGCCTGACGCCTGTAATGACAGATTCCAGGTTCTTTCAGTCGCCTCTTCCACATTTCACCAAGAAAAACTGGCAAATTTGCTGGTTTCACATGTGGAAGCAGATGAAACATTTACACATTTTAGGAGTAAAACACCCTCATTCGAGGCAGTCTGGAGCCTGTGAAGCAGGAATTGGTAATATAATAACTATTTCTGAACTAGAATGTGGGTCATATCATTTCTTGGTAACTTTATCCAACATGGTGGGTCAAACCACACTGAGTTAAAATAACTCATGGCTGACTTGGTTTCCCTTTTTGATGCAGCACTGAGCTACCGAAATCACTAAGACTGGGTTAATCTCTACAAAGACTATTATTTATGAGAACATTGAGATTTGTGCAGATTTGAGGGAGCTGGAATTTTGTTTTAAGCGACTTCTGTCTTTGCGTTTGGCCCATTTGGACTGGGACTAGTGGTTACCTGTAGTTCTAATAAGAGTGAGAGAAGCTCTGTGTTTTGTGTGGTTTTAGATCCAGCTCCAACTTTGTTCACTGTGTTTACACATAGAAGAAAACACATCGTTCCATGCGGAGCTTTAACACGGCCGACATGTAAGACTTTTATATCAAAAACCAAAAATACCAGCTGTGGATTGGCTGATCGCACTTATAAATGACCAACCTGTGTGTTTGCTTTCCGATGCAGACATTGAAAAAGATATTGAACTATATATTGAATATATTTTGGCCTAAAACTTGAAGACTTGAAGTTTCACTGATGAAAATTTGGATTTTAAAAGTAAAACACCTGAGAGAAGGGAATGTTGTTGTTGTTTACTGACACCAACCAACTAAACAAGGAACTTTAATATTAATCAATCTAGATTTTGATTTGTCTTATGTTGTATATATTTCTGATAGCTGATATTCAATAAGAAACGCTGCACACTGCACTACAGCCGTGGTTTCAGGTGTGATAACCTCTGATTTTTTCGGCCAATCAATTATCTCCTCCATAAATGAGCTCGTTTATCATTTTCCAACAGGAGACATATTGACCTGTACCGGCCGTCCCAACACTATTCCTACACTGAGACTGATGGAATAAGTAAAAGCTGAGTTTATTTAAGGAGGATGTAATACCTCCTGTGTTTTTTACCTAAAAAGAAAAACGCAGCTCCAATCTTCCTCTGCTTTTTATATCGGTAACTCCTCGCTCTCACAAAGGTGGCATGTGTGTGATCACATTAAGCTTTATGGGGTGTGATAAGTGCTATTATTATGTAAATTACAATATTTTTGATGTCAAGATTATACAGGCTAATTGTTGGCTTTTAGCGGAGTCGGTCTGCGTTTTAAGCGGAGCCGTGAACGCCTCAAAGGCTCGGCGCTACCCGTTTACATTACGGTCCTCAAAGAAGCGTAGATTGGGTCCTTCTATTCTCTCAGCTCTGCTCATTAATCTTCAAGTGATTTTAAGGCTTTAATTTCACACTTAATAATAATAATAATGGACGACCGGATCCTGTGTCTCCTGCTGCAGCGCGGGAATAAACCCAGAGAGAGTCCAGTACAAGCTGCTGCTGCTGCTGCTGCTGCTGCTGCTGCTGCTGCTGCGACGGTTTGCCACGACCCGTTTGATCATGATTATGACTGGATTTAGAAAATGTTCAATAAAAGACAAAGCCATTACATTTCAGAGGGCTGTGTATAGGGTAATACTAAAAATAGTAGAAATACTAAAATCTGAACCAAGACCAAAATAAGATGTACAACAGGAACAGCCATCAATCTATGGAATAATCTGGAGAATTATTTAGAAAACTAAAAAATTCAGTAGCTACCATAGTCTCATTTATTTTTTTCTTCTGCTTTTTTGGATTTATTTGCTGCTAAAAGGAAACAGTAGATTAGATTGTTTTTAATATAACCTTATTTAAAAGATAAGCTTCAGCCTAAATATCTATTGCACACTTTCTTTATTTACTTATTGTTTACTTTGATTTGCATATTTTCTGTTTTGTCATTTTCTCTTGGACCTTATCTGGCTGCTGTTGAGCTCTATTGTACAATGCACTGCCATGTCAAGACCGAAATAAACTAAACTAAACTACAAAGGAAACGTTTTGGATTTTCTAACTGAAGGCGATGATTTGTCCAGGACCCAATGAAGAAATTAATGTTCCTCTTTTTCTGTAACAAATCTATATCCTGATGCTTGTTGTCCGGTACAGTATTTTACTGTTCTATTTTTTTCTTCAACTTCCTGTTTCTCCACGAACTATGATGTCACTTCCTGTTGATTGGCTTGATATGCTTCACCTGTATGCAGTTAAAACTATGTGGCCACTTCCACTAATTTTTCTTTTTTTTTTTTTTTGTGAACATTACAGTATATAGTTTGTGCAGAGATACAACAACCAAACCTAACACGTGTTTAGTTTTCTGTTTTTTTCCTGTCATTTGCGGTGAGAGACAAAGAAACAAAAAGAGGAAGGAAGAGGAATAATCTGGAGAATTATTTGAAACAAGTCTTGAAATATAGAATTATTTAACTTTTTATTTTCTGCTAAAAGGACAATTTACATTGTTTTTAATATAACCTTATTTCAGGGCTTCAAAATATCAAGAGGGACATTTACTTATTGTTTACTTTGAGCAGCATTTTCTCTTGAGTCCTGCTGCTGTTGAGCTATTTCTATGTTTTTCAGTGTGTCTTTTTACGTAACAAATCTACATCCTGATGCTTGTTGTCCGGTGCGTATTTGACTGTTTTGGTGTTCCTTTCTATTTTTTATCTTCAACTTCCTGTTTCTCCATGAACTATGATGTCACTTCCTGTTGACTGGCTTGAGACCCTGTAACTCAGAAACTTCTCCCAGCCCTTAGTCGACATGAGAGTGAGGAGATAATGAGTGAAATATCATTCTGGGGTGAACTATTCCTTTAAGTCTTAAAGTGAGCTTTTGCTAATTAAAAAGACTCCCACTCTTGTCTGGCATACGAACGCTACGGCTTTGACTGCGGACGGCGGACACGCGACTCGGAGCCGAGCGCTGCCGCGCTGCTTTAAGAGCAGAACCCGCTGTCCCGTGACTAAGACACGCTGTCAGCAGGACTAATAGTCTTAACACTCAACTGAATCTGATGAGTTTTTCCCAGCGAGCAGATAATGAACAGAGAAAGGAATGTGCTGTAAGGAAACCTCGGAGAACTTCTGTAGAAAACTTTCTTCTGTGTCAGGGTGGGATCGGGATGCTGTGTAGTTACACGACGAGGAGTTCAGCATCAGCTGCGGGCTTTAATATGGCGGCTGTGCTGGAGCGTGAATCAAAGAGAAACAATGCATTGTAGTGTATATACAGAGGAGATCATCTGATATGCTGCCAAGGCAACCAACAGTGAGCCACAGCCAGAGTCAACATGGCCGTGTTGAGCAGCAGCTTCTCTCCAGAGGAGGACGAGCAGACGGAGGGTTGCTCTTCAAAACTAACACTCTGTCCACATGTGAACTGGGAAGAATCCTCAAATTTAGTTTTCTCCCGTCCTAACGAAGGCGAGAACACACCGCCAGCACCGCCAGTCCTCCTCTTCCTCCTCCTCCTCCTCCTCCTCCTCCTCCTCCTCCTCCGACCTCTCCTCTCCACCACTGTCAGCCGAGTCAGTAACCTCTGATCTACTGCAGCTGCACACTGTTAGGAGCGTTGCACCATGGGTAACGGATCTAATGATGGCTCGTGGCGATGGTCGAGCTGAGACCGGCTCATTACAGATGTGTAGTGTGTGTGTGTGTGTGTGTGTGTGTGTGTGTGTGTGTGTGCGTCGTCCTCTTAACTGATCTGAAGTCCACTGGCCCATTTTTTCCCCAACAGATCTGATAGTCTATTAAAAACAGCCGAGTGCAGCGTGATGCAGCGCGGCTCTGACATTAGCGCTAATGCACCGAGGGAGATACGCAAAGTCACAAACCGCCGCATGCAACAATATGCGTCGTAGGGGATCATAATAATAAAGACATGGTCATCACCCCACCCTCTATCCCCCCATCCCCCCAGGAGATCCAGCTTCATTTTGAATGCTTAAATAATGAGAACAAGTGCTGTCACTGAGGTGGATGCTGTTGGAGCCACAAGAGTTCAACTAAAACTACGTCCAGTTCACAGTGATGAGGCTGAAGACGGTCATCACAGCCTAAAATGCTCTGCAGCCGTTCCACAGTCAACTTTCTAAGATAAAAACATGCATTTCAATGAAAACAATTAATCACACTGGTGCTTTTCAGGCCCTTAAAGGGATAGTTCAACATTTTGGCAAATCCTCCACTCACCATAATCCCTATAGTCACAGCAGTAGGTTCATTACCTTTAATTATCGGTGCATGTTGTTTTGAGATCGGCAGAGCAGAGCCGTGAGCTGCTCAGAGCTACGCTACAGAGGCTCATTATGGGATTTCTTGGTTTCCCTCAGCAAACTCATCAAATACACAATCCAACAACTCCACAACGCTCTGGTGGACAAGTTGTGACCTGCACATTCACCACGCTATGAGATAATAACACAACGTTACCACACAGAGTTGTTTTAGAGGGAAATGCAGCAGGAACTACATTCCAGACACGGCTGCTGGGCGAAGGGATTTCAAAAGCGTATTTGCTTCATGTCGTAATGTTACATACATCATTATCTCATAGCGTGGTGAATGTGCAGGTCAATACTTGTCCACCAGAGCGTTTTGGAGTTGTTGGATTGTGTGTATGTCACAGTTATGACTATAGGGATCATGGCAATGGGCAAATTTGCCAAAATGTTGAACTATCCCTTTAACACTGAAGTTGTTTCATCACTAAGATCACTGTCTTACTACAGAATCTTGCTCTTGGTCTCATTGTGCAGTCTGGGAGTCCGTCTGGCAGCAGCAGATGTAGATGAGGTGTTAATAGTGTTTGGAGAATCCAGAAAAAGCCGAGTGTGTGTGTCTGTGTGTCTGTAGCAACCGGTGTTTGGGAGACGTGTGTATGTGTGGGATGTGGGGGAAGGGGGTGGGCCGTGGGAGTGGGGGGCGAGCCCGTCTGGGCAGCGACTGACGGCGGCGCTGCAGGGCGGGCAGTCATTAATCCAGCTGTGGCTGCTGCTGCTGCTGCTGTAGATTGTGTGTGACAGCAGCACTTAGCTTCACCCACACAGCCGCTACATATCAATAATACCACAACACACACACACACACACACATACTGAGACAAGGTGAAAACAACACAAGGACACTGATTCTTGCACTTTTCTGTTCTTTCAATATCTTGTTGTAATTTATGATCAGTGTGTTAAATATTAGATTTGTTCTTCTTCATTGTCTGGTTTTAATTGGAAAGGACGTCTCGAAATCTAACAATTAAAACATAGCCTTGTGTTTCTTTCTTGTGCGTTCTAGTCTGAGGGAGATGGCGTGGCCAGTTTGTCAATGATATGGTGGTGTGATGGTAAAATGATCATTAGACGCGAGGTTACACATCATAACCTCTCATTCTTTTCATGGTTGTTTCACAAACTGTTCAAACTGTTTCTGATGCTGCTGTACAAAATGATCGATACATCTTTGACATATTCTGACCCACAAAGCCCTGTGAAATGAGTGCGATGAACGCCAGGTAAATTCATGCAAAACCGCTGATGCGCGTTGCATTCAGGGACAGTTTTTCATCAACAGTCTCTGTATTTCCCTCTAAAACAACTGTGTGTGGTAACGTTGTGTTATTATCTCATAGCGTGATGAATGTGCAGGTCACAACTTGTCCACCAGAGCGTTGTGGAGTTGTTGGATTGTGCATTTGATGAGTTTGAAACCAAGAAATCCCATGAGCCTCTGTAGCGTAGCTCTGAGCAGCTCACGGCTCTGCTCCGCCGTTCTAAATATAGCTTGCACCGACGATTAAAGGTAACAAACCTACTGCTATGACTATAGGGATTATAGCAATGAGCCAATTTGCCAAAATGTTGAACTATCCCTTTTAACTATTCATAATCCTTCATGTAGCTACTGGTTAGAAACCATAACGTGCAGCGGTATAGAAGCAGACTCAGAGGCGTCTGGTCACTTGGATGGGAGCGTTTCAGCGAGCAGCTCGTCCTCCGTTCCTCTGGGTTCAACTACAATCTCTGGGTTCATTCTACTCAGAGCTGCTGGAGCCACCGCTCGCTCCTCATCCTCATCCTCACCAGCGCTGCCAAATTCACTGGGAGCCGCTGGCAAATGTAACCCCAGCTGCTGCCGGAGCGACGTGTCACAGCCAAACTCTTTCCCCGGCATGTGGACGCCAGCGGAGCCAGATCCCAGCGTGAGAGCCAGAGAGACACAGAGACAGACACAGAGACGGAGAGACGGTTTGAAGCACACAGAGGAGCAGATGGAGCAAACTAAGCCGAGAGAAGCTTCATCTGAGAGGAGGAGACGGGATCGGCTTCATCCGAGTTGTGGAGAGAGTGTGGAATAACCAAATATTAGCCTCCTCCTCCTCCTCCTCCTCCCGCCGCCCCCGATGACGGCTCCTTCAAACAGCTCCAGCTCCAGACAACAAAGGCTCTGGAAGCGTTTCAGAGCCAGAGCCTCGGCGCCGTCGGTCGGCCTGCTTCAACAGGACCAGTACCCACGATGTAAGAAAAAGAAAGAAAAAAGATCGATTCAAGGGGCGGTGTGTGGCGCAGTGGTTAAAGCAGCCGCCCCATGTAAAGGCAGGCGGCCCCGGTTCGAATCCCGCGTCTGGCAGCCCTTTTCTGCATGTCATTCCCCCTCTCTCCTGTCTATCTCTACTATGTGCTATCAAATAAAGGCAAAAAAGCCCCAAAAAATATACTTAAAAAAATCGATTCACATCAGTATCACAATATTTTTTTCACGATTTTTCAATACATATATATTTTTTACATTTTTTATTCATTTTTTCATGTGCATTTGTTCACCTGTTTTACATACAGAGTCAGGTTTTGAAAAGGGTTTAAGTTCACTTTATAATGGAGTATGTTCATTTTCAGGCTCTATTTGTGTGCAGATAAATGTTAAAATGTAGCAGTTACAGTCTGTATCTGTGTAGCCTCTTTTTTCTATACTCTTTTATTTTTGCCTTTTGAGAGTAAACAAATATATTGCTGCTGAATATATCTTAAAAACTGACTTAGGCTACATGTGATGTGTAGACCATCATCATTCAACTGTTTCACTGGTGTTAAAAATGGGGACAAAAATCGAGAAAATCGGTAATATGTGCAATATTTAAATCGAATCGCCATTCAAAAAATCGTAGAAGAAATGAATCGGGAGAAAAGCATATCGTCCCAGCCCTACTACCCACAATGCAACATCAAATCTTGCATCTTGGAGAACTGTGCGGCGGGCGGAGCGTGATCTGAGAATCAAACAGGCAGCAGGTCACCGCTCCGAGCTGCTGCTGCTGCTTGTTTGTCTGTTTGTGCTTTGACAGGTCTGACTCCCAACCTGAACTCTGGCCATGACCCCCCCCCCTTCCACCCCTTCCACCCCTTCCACCCCCACCCCCACCCTCCACCTCCGCCCTCACACCGTGCGTCAGTCCAGACCCCGTGTGTCCCAGTGTGTCTCCAGAGAGACGCCGCTGTGATTGACAGGTTGGACAGGAGCCCGGCAGGAAAGAGCCGCCTGATCCTGATCCAGTTCACTCATGTGTGTGTGTGTGTTTCTGCCAAAACACACACACTCACTCACTCATTTACTCACTCACTCACACACACACAGAGGTAAGGTGACATTAAACAATTTAAATCTCCACAAAGACAAAACTACTGTAAACTCATTTCTGTAAAAGCTGCTGAAACGAGGTGACGGGGAAACAACATGGTTTATGTTGCTGAACGCTGGGATAAAGCAGTGAGCATTATTAAAATAAAGCTACATTCAGACCGAATATGGATAAAATGGTTCTGATAAAACTAAGACTTTCTATTTTTGTTTATAAAAAAAGTCCTAAAAGCAGCTGGAGTTGTTGGAGTGAAGCATCGTCTCTGACTCCAGTCTATCCAGTGTCTGTGTTAGTTCACAGGAAGGTGTTTGTACTTGAATCCTCTTCAGTCGACATTTAATCAATGCTGACAAACTTTCAGCTGCTGCTCAGACTAAAGCAGTTTTTCCCCACAACTAATGAACCAGCCCCCCCCCTCCCTCCCAACTACTGAAGAGGGAGACCAAGAAGAGAAGGAGACTGTGTTAGAACACATGTCAGCTGGGATAACAGCGGAGGTTGTGGGAATTTCTCCTCTTTTTGTTGTTTAAATATACATAATTAAATCCTTAAATAATTAAAACACTATAATTATTGTTCCACATGATGAAAACAGCAAACTGTCCATCTGGACACTGGATGGTTTGAACCACTGAGTCTCCACAGGCTTTGATGCAGTTACTGTCATTTAACTGAATAAACTTTTACATTAAAATGGTGAGATACTACAGGTGAATGGGGTAAAAAATTAAACTAACAGATATCACCATTAAACTTCCCAAGTTTATCACTGACATTAAGAGAAATATTTTTTGTATTACAAGTTTTGTCAGATTTTATGTTTAAATATAAATGAAGGCTTAACCAGCATGCACATGCTCCTCTGGGTGGTCCTTCTGGTGAATTTAGGAGAAATCTACAGACCAAAGAGACAAAATGAAGTAAAATAAAAACCTTAATGTGGATTTTCTACCATTTATTTCCACTATTCTGGAAGTAGACAGGTTAAAGAAGAAAAATCAAGATCTCAAAAATTGATTGGTGCATGAAATAACTGTGTTTTAGCCGGTAGTGCCTCGTCTTAACCTGTAAAAATGAGCTGCAGCAGGCTGTTAGTGAGGGGTTTTGTGAGGTCACAGTGTGACAGATGTAGTGAAACTCCCTCTGGATGTTCTTCATATATTACACTCACAACTACATGAAGTCCATGTGACCATGAATATTTTGACCTTTGACCCCCAAGGCCAACACAGCGTCTCCATATTTGTGTTGATATCTCAGTCTTTCTCCGTCTTTAAAGAAGCAGATGAGCAGAGAAGAAGCTTTCTATCACAAAGTCTTTATCTGATTTCTCCCTGAAGCTTTCGGCCACATCCCATGACCTTCATCAACAGATGGAGCTGGCTCAGTTGTCATGGGGATGGTTTAGTTTAGTTGTCGCCCCTAAGTATGGATGGTTTCACATCGCAGCATATGCCCGTTCCACATTTAGGTCGTGTGACAACTCGACGGCCTCGGCTGAATAAACTCAGGCTGCAGGAGAGTGAAATGTTTGATTAACATCTTTATTTTATGTCGAGATGAGTTAAAACGACTCTGTTGGAGCTGGAGACGTGTCTGAAGTGAAACCAAAGACCAAGAAGAAGAGAAACTGCAGCAGGTGAATATTTTCATTTGGTGATGATGTTATAAACAGTCTTCAATGCTTAATTAATAATCCACTGTGAACACATATGTGAGGGTTATTGGCAGGTGAGCCTCAGTAAGAAGAGCTTCCTGCTGTTTATAAATAAATATATTTATATATGAGTCATTCTATCTGTTCCCAGCGCCGCCGTATGCTGTTTGACTGATGCTTAGATAATATGAATCCTGGAATACGTCTGATGTCTGAGTGACGTTTGTTATAACTCTGTTTGGATCGGACTTTAAAATGCTATCTGTCAAAAAGGAAATAGCTTTCCATCACTGGTGCCCATTTGAATGTAGCCACAGCTATAGCATATTTATGGTAATGTGGAAACAGAAATGATTTAGGGTGGGTAGGGGTGTGTGTGGGGGCACCGTGGCTTTGAATACCAACTGTGTTTTGCGGCTGCAACAAACAAAGAGACGGACGACCTTGGTGACGGAGAGGTCGGCCCGTTTAGCTCGGACCGCGCTCGGCGCTGACGACGTCTCCACCTTCTGGCTCACGACAAGGAGATAAATGCAGAAATTACAGTCATGCCTCAGTGTGTGTGTCTGTGTGTCTGTGTGTGTGTGTGTGCTTTTTTTATTCTTTCAAACCTGTTTCAATTTTGCAGAGCACACAATGAATCAGACGGCGGCTAAAGCAATTAACAAGGAGAGACATTATGGTAATGAGAGCGTGCAGCTTGTAAGGTCACCGCCGTCGTGCATGTAAAGCCACGACTCAGGGCAGCGAGAGATTCTCCGCCTCCAACTCAACGCTGCAGAGGAACCAGGTGCAGAATTCACTTATCTGATCCGTGGCACACCGACATGTACAGAACAGAACAGAACAGGGGGGGGGGGGGGGGGGGCACTGTCTCTGGAGCAAACTTCACTGGGTTATTCCACAGTGTTTGTGGTTTTGGTGCAGCAGCAGCAGCAGCAGCAGCAGCAGCACGCGATGCAGAGGCTTCAGCTGCAGCTCTGAGGACACTAAATGGTCTGAATGAATTTAAACAAGGTGAGGATTTAAAGAAGAGGAAACTATCAGTTCATGTTGAAGAAATTAAATTGAAATATTTAAGAAACAGAAACAAGTGTGATATCTGGCAAATGAAACAGCTACACTGGAAACATTCAATACTGTGGGATTTTGTTGAGACGTTATTATTTCACGACGCCCATGCACAAACTAGCCTGGTACCTGCTGCATCAACTGTTAGCAACAATTATGTCAATTATTATTATTTATTCATTTATTTATTTATTTATTTATTATTCTTGTGTAGTGAACCAGAATACCACTGTGACAGGTGCAGCCTCACCTGTGTGTGTGAATTTTGGGATCTGACTTCAGACTCCTGATTGGATGACGTTCACAGAGGAAACTCAACCAGGTTATAAAAGCAGCTTTCACAAATATCTATTCAACTATAGGCCATAGTTACAGTATGACTGGGATATCACTATGAAACTAAATTATTTGATTTTACCTCGACCTGCTAATTAAGAAATTGAGTAATTATGCAATATGTAACTTAAGGGGTTGCACACTCCTGGCAAAGAAGAAGATCTCATCTTGTAAACTTAACAATCAGTCTGGTAAGAAAACAGTGATTAACACAAACTCTGTTTATGAAAATATACAAATATCAATCATGATGTGGAGGAAAGTTAGGAACTGGAACTGATTTACGAGAATAAAGTCGTAAATTTATGAGAATAAAGACGGAAATTTCTGAGAATAAAGTTGTATGTTTCCTACAAGAGAAAAGTAATAACATTACGAGAATAAAGTTGTACATTTCCTACGAGAAAAAAAGTCATAAATTTACGAGAATAAAGTCGTATATCTAAATTACGACTTTATTCTCTAAGTTTGTGATTTTCTTATTTGTCACTGCGGCCCTAACACTCCAGCGTAGACGTCAGATTTTTGTTCATTGTTTTGCAGCTTTGACCATGTTCTCCGCCTCCATTGTTGACGCGGCCAACCGGAGCTGTGGCCGTAGGGTCACCGGTGCCTGTCGCGGCGGCAATCCCCGAACCCGGTGGTGGACGCCGGAAGTAAGGGATGCCGTCAAGCTGAAGAAGGAGTCCTATCGATTAGTTCATGGGACTCCCGATAGGGTATCGGCAGGCCAAACGAGCGGCAGCCCGGGCGGTCACGGAAGCAAAAACTTTCGGGAGGCTATGGAGGAGGACTACCGGGCGGCCCCGAGGAAATTCTGGCAAACCATCCGACGCCTCAGGAGGGGGAAGCAGTGCTCCGCCAACACTGTTTACAGTGGAGGGGGGAGCTATTGACCTCGAAGGGGATATCTAAGGAATACTTCGAGGATTCCTCAATCCCACTGACACACCTTCCACTGAGGAAGCAGAGGCTGAGGACCCAGAGGTTGATGCATCCATTACCCAAGCTGAAGTCACCGAGGTAGTTAGGAAACTCCTCGGCGGCAAGGCAGCGGGGGTGGATGAGATCCGCCCTGAGTACCTCAAGTCTCTGGATGTTGTGGGGCTGTCGTGGCTGACACGCCTCTGCAACATCGCGTGGCAATGCCTCTGGATTGGCAGACCGGGGTGGTGGTTCCCCTCTTCAAAAAGGGGGACCGGAGGGTGTGTTCCAACTATCGGGGGATCACACTACTCAGCCTCCCGGGGAAAGTCTATTCCAGGGTACTGGAGAGGAGAATTCGGCCGATAGTCGAACCCCGGATCCAAGAGGAACAATGCGGTTTTCGTCCCGGCCGTGGAACACTGGACCAATCCCTCCGCAGGGTGCTCGAGGGTTCATGGGAAACCAGTCCACATGTGTTTTGTGGATCTGGAGAAGGCATTCACCGTGTCCCACGCGGCGTCCTGTGGGGGGTGCTCCGGGAGTATGGGATCGGAGGCCCTCTGCTGAGGGCTGTACGGTCCCTGTATGACCGGAGCAGGAGCTTGGTTCGCATTAAGTCAGACCTGTTCCCGGTGCATGTTGGACTCCGGCAGGGCTGCCCTTTGTCACCGGTTCTGTTCATCATCTTTATGGACAGAATTTCTAGGAAAGGGCCGGAGGGGGTGGTTCGGGAGCCACTTGATTTCATCTCTGCTTTTTGCGGATGATGTTGTCTTGCTGGCTCCCTCGAGCCAGGACCTGCAGCGTGCACTAGGGCGGTTTGCAGCCGAGTGTGAAGCAGCTGGGATGAGAATCAGCACCTCTAAATCCGAGGCCATGGTTCTCGACCGGAAAAAGGTGGCATGCACCCTTCAGGTCGGGGGAGAGATCCTGCCTCAGGTGGAGGAGTTCAAGTATTCGGGGTCTTGTTCAAGAGTGAGGGAAGGATGGAGCGCGAGATCGACAGGCGGATCGGTGCAGCGGCTGCAGTCATGCGGTCACTGTATCGGTCCGTTGTGGTGAAGAGGGAGCTAAGTCGAAAGGCGAAGCTCTCAATTTACCGGTCGGTCTACGTTCCTACCCTCACCTATGGTCATGAAATCTGGGTAGTGACCGAAAGAGCAGGGTCGCGATTACAAGCGGCCGAAATGAGCTTCCTTCGCAGGGTGGCGGGTGCTCCCTTAGAGATAGGGTGAGGAGCTCGGTCACCCGGGAGGAGCTCGGAGTAGAACCGCTGCTCCTCCACATCGAGAGGAGTCAGCTGAGGTGGCTCGGGCACCTTTGCCCCCTGGACGCCTCCCTCGTGAGGTGTTCCGGGCATGTCCCACCGGGAGGAGGCCCCGAGGAAGACCCAGGACACGCTGGAGTGACTACGTTGCTCGGCTGGCCTGGGAACGCCTCGGGGTGCCCCCGGAAGAGCTGGAGGAAGTGTCGGCGGAGAGGGAAGTTTGGGGATCCCTGCTCCGACTGCTGCCCCCGCGACCCGGCCCCGGAAGAAGCGGAAGATAATGGATGGATGGATGGATGGATGTTTTGCAGCTGTGGCATTTCCCCCATGTCTCTGCTATTGATTACACAGCAAACTTAAAATCATATTTCAGCCACTGAATGCAAAAACAATGGTGCTGCGCTGAGCGGCGGCGTGGGGAGGTGAAGCCTCTGCTCTCACTCTGTGCAACATCAGCACTTTGCCACTTCAACTACACCAAACTGTAAATACCGGCACACAAATGAAGCTGTTAATCAAACATTTATGGAACCTTTCACCATGTCAATATGCATTAGCTCCTGACTGATTGCCATTTGTCTAATTAATCAGTCCCCTCCTTCAAACTCATATGCCATTAATTCACTGATGAGCAGGGTCACAGCACAACTCCTCACACATAAATCTTCCCCTGTCACTGATCCAAAAATAACCACCCGTCCTGATGACTCTCTGTGGGGCAGCGTGGAGTGTTTTATTCTTGATTCAGCCTCGTTTGCTCCTCTCTGTTTGGACTCAAGACATCAACTCCTTGTGGCAGTTTGTGCTTGAAGCCATGAAGCTGCTATAAAGGCGACCGTCTGAGCTTTTTGTATTTTCTTTTTAAAAGGTCCAGTTATTACAAAACAGTCCATTTCTGGTCTCAAGTGGGAAACAGTATCGATTCGACCACAAATCCGACAAAAGGGGGGCTTAAACTGAGTAACACCCACTCTCCAATATCAAGTCCAGAAACATGACTCAGCAAGATCTTGGCGTTTTAGACACAGAAAAACACAAAAAAAAACAAAAACAGGGAATATGTTTCTCCCTCGAGGAAAGCCAGTGTTTTCAATCAGCAGCCAACATGTTTGTGCCGCTGCCGCCAGGGCCTCACAACTGGAATCAGACCAAGTAACTACATCGGCCCAACGTTTAACACTTGAACATTGCTGGGAATAAAACACAAGGACTGTGATTTCACTCCTGCCTTCCCTTCACCCACTCTCTGTCTTTCTTCTCCTTTCATTCATCCCCCTCATCTCATTTTTCCCTCCCTCCCTCCTCCTCCATTACTCTCTTTTCCTTCTCATTCCTTGTCTCTGGTGGGTTGATATTTTTTTGGCGGCGTTCCCAGATAAGAGATTGGCATGAAAGCTGCGTGGAGGAATAGTTATTACAGGCAGTGTGCACTGATCAGAGAGGTTTCAGATCACAGTGAAAGAGACTCTTCTTATCGCGCCCAGGGGCTCACAGCTCGGGGCACCAAGGTTTTTTTTTTTTTCTTTCTTTTTTTTTCTCCGTTTTTCGACACCCTCAGACGACGGAGGAAGTTACAGTAAAGGAAGCCGCCACGGCACGTTCAGCCTGACAAGTCTATCATGTCAAGAACAACGCTCTGCAGCTTAAGAAGTGACTTTATGTCTAAAAACAGCCAACGAGGAGATTGTAGATTGCCCCATGGTTAAAAAAAATAAATAAAAATCTCAGTGTTTAACACATCAGCAGAGTATCCAGGGGCTGGTTGTACTTTATGGACAAAGACAAACATGTTTACAGCTCATGGATGCTGGTTTACATAACATCAAACTGCCCTGTTTTACACTTCATCTGTGGAAAACCATGATGTTCATTGTTCTGCTTAACAGAAAAAACAATGGTTTTATGAAATTGTCATAAAAAGATGATGAAGAAGTTATAAAAACATCTAAACATCATGGTATCATCATATCCTCTACTTGCATGGGTCTGTATTGTGGTAAAAACTGTCTTTTATCTTGTTTCAAGCCAGGTAATCTTTTCACATCATGGACGTTTTTAAATCTACATTTAAACCAAACTAAAGATTGTAATTGTTGATGTCTGGATCTGAAGTTATCAATGAAACAAGCTGAGTAAATGTCCTGTCTTTTGTCCGCTGAAGAACGTCGGTAAAATCTCTGATTTTATAAATCGAAGCAGCTTTATCTAAACCTCCTGAACGTCTGGTTCATATGTTATCAGGGGAGGAATCACAACAAAGGTTATCGGCCGTCTCAGCTCCCCACTCTTCCCTCTCATCTCACATTATCAGTCAAACAGTGACTTTAAATGTGGAGCAGCTTCATTCAGGTTAGAATTACTGAGTCTGTTTGATTTCCTGCAACACCCCCAAACGGAGAGCAGCTTCATCATAATGATGGCGAAGGAAACAAAACAAATGATTTCACCCAACACCGTCTCTACTCGTACTTTTGATTGAGAGCCCTCTAGACTCACAAGTTATTGTGAGTTTCAATATTGATGGTATTGCATCTTTGAACTAATAACGACTCAATGGGAATTTTACACGTTAGAGACACAATCTACTCCTGTATAAAGAGCAATGAGTCATAACAGAGACACCTGACATGTATGTGATGGAAGTCCACCACTAAAATGGAAGTGCTTCACTCAACAGAGCCGGGAAATGACGCAGCAAACATGAATAATCTCTACAAGACAAAACAAAAAGGCAAATCAGGACTCGTCAGAACCTGATGCCGCCAACAAGTCCTCAAAGTCCAAGCTCAAAGTTAGGCCCAAATCCAAACAATGCAAACTACAGCAAGAAAGAAGCACGGAGCATTGCATGGTACTGGTGAATACGATCTCATCAATATAAGTCGAGGTTTAAGACAACCGGTAGATAATTGGAGACAGAAGGATTCATTCATTCGTTCACTCATTCGTCAATGAAACTCACAGTCATGAAGCCGTCCAGTAGACCAGAGTCAGGTTTGGGCGGCGCCTGCAGTCGCTCCATAGACCATTTCTCGATGATCGAGGCCACTTGGCTGTTCTCGGTGTTGAGGATCCTGAAGCCCGTCATGTTCACACCACTGTATCGGTAAGGCTCCACGTCCAGCGCAAACAGATCCTGGAGAGAAGACATCAGACAGTTCAACATTAGAGACAGACTTTGATAGACTATCATTGTAGGAGGTTATTGAGAAAAACAAATGAAAAACAACCAACCCAACTACCCCGCCCAAAAAACAATTAAATCACATTTAATAACTGGCTCCTTATCTCAGACAACACAATGAAATGTTTGAAAACTCAATGAAAATACACTTCCCACAGCGAGGTTGCATTTTTTCAAAGAGCAAGAGAAGCAGCTCCTGTCGAGTCCAGTCTTTGTTCTTATGGTCAAACATCCTGGACTGAACTCAAGTTAAGTTAGGTTCAGATGAATGACTATGGTTGGAAATGTCAGGTCCACTGATTAAAAGCTTGTGTTAAAAAGGCCCAGCTAAGTAAGTGTAAAAAGAGTCAACAATGACCCAAAAGGAGCATTTTTCCATTTAAACCTCTAATAACTAACATTCAGAGAGTAGGAATACAAAACCATACATTCAAGAAATGAGAAAAGCAAAAAAAATCATGGCATGGTAGGAGTATAGATGTTTGGAAATGAATGAAAAAGGGGCTTTAAGATATCTGACAAAAGTATCTTAAGCTGCCTTAGAGTGGAAAGGCACTTAGTTCGTTTCACCTTGTTCCATCCATTTAATCCCGTCTTGGAAAATACCCAGTTCTTATGTCTGATGGTCAGGACGTGTGGCCGCTAGAATCTCACATCTTATGTTCTACTTCTGTGATCCGTCTTTAAAAACAAACACTGCTACAGGTCTCTTTAGAGCAGCGAATGTCTTTGCAACTAATTTACTGTTGTAAGCTAAAGCCTTTAAACTAAGGTGAGTATTTAGAGGTTGCGTGGGATCCATCACACCTCAGACGTATTTGTCTCGTGTTCTGCTCAGAGATCACCTACAGTTGTTTGGGTTAGGCCTTCATCTAGGACTATGTCATGATTAGACTTTTCAAGAACTACTTATTAGGTAAATATTGAGTTAAAATGTTGTAATGGGATTTTGCCATGGTTGATCCCAGTCCTGACAAACCAACTTTCGCACAGCGAGAACTTTATTGGAATGCGGTGGCGTGTCTGGTCTTTGATCGGACTAAAAGGGCACATGTCACTCCACTGCTCATTGATCTGCACTGGCTGCCCAAATCAAATTCAAGTCACTATTACTGCCTACAGTGTGACTTCCAGAGGTCTGCACCCATCTACTTGAAGTTAATTATACAGGCTTATGCTGCTTGGTCTGTCATCATCATCATCAAACGACGGAGGAACTGTGGAACGAGCCACCGAAGTCTATCAGAGCAGGGACGGCCCTCTGTCTTCAAGAGTCTCTTGAAGACTCATCTTTTCAAAGAGCACCTCCTCTGGCTCCACCAACACCTCTAACACAACAACATTTCTATCTAGGATTAGAACGCTGGCAGTAGAGGTTAGAAGTTAGTACCTCCTTCAAAGTCTTTTACTGCATTGAAGTGTCTGACGAAGATTAAATGGAAAAATAACTGCAATGCATTGGGAACGCCTTACTATTAATGGGTAGGGCCACGATTTACTCTTAAAACTGCCTTGACTCTTTGTGGTAAAGCTTCTACACGATGTTTGAAACACTCCTTAGAGATTTTATGTTGATATGATTTCACAAAGTGCTTCAGATTAGTTTGCTGCTTATAATGTGAATGTCTAATGCTACTACCACATCCCAAAGATGCCCTACTGGATTCAGTGACCTTGGAGGCCAGAAGACTACACTGAACTCCTCGTCACATTTATGAAACCAGCTTGAGTCGACCTTAAAGTAGCCATTAGAAGGCTGAATTGTGGCCAGTCTGACTGTGGAATTCAATGATTTGTTGGTGTCAAAGTTAAGTTGGTATGAACATCCATGGCACCAATACACCAGCAGCAACATGTCAGCATAGGACTCAACAAACAGATCAACTGGAGCCCTCTGGAGGGAAGTTTCTGTCCAATAAAATCTCAAAGAAATGGTGGTTCCAACAACTCCACAACGCTCTGGTGGACAAGTTGTGACCTGCACATTCACCACACTATCAGAGACACAGAGTTGTTTTAGATTTAAATTCATGCAAAATTGTTGATGCGTGTTTCCGTTGGGGGGCAGTAACTGAATTTGCCTCTAAAACAACCCTGTCTGGTAACATTCAGTTATTATCTCATAGCGTGGTGAATGTGCAGGTCACAACTTGTCCACCAGAGGGTTTTGGAGTTGTTGGATTGTGTATTTGATGCGTTTGATGACGGAAACCAAGAAATCCCATTAGCCTCAATAGCGTAGCTCTGAGCAGCTCACGGCTCTGCTCCACCGTTCTAAAAACAGCTTGCACCGACAAGTAAAGGTAACGAACCTACTGCTAAAACTATAGGGCTTATGACAATAGGCCAATTTGCCAAAATGTTGAACTATCCCTTTAAGACAAAAACAACATAAACAAGTCCTATTAAAGGCAGTACCTAAAGTCTGATTGAGACACATCTAATAAAAACCAAAACTGGCTCCACCAGACAAATAAAACAAAACATAGACCACAGCATGATCAACCTCATGAAACGGCTCATAAAAGGCTCTTATCAGCCACACGGGGGTACTGACAAAATTTTCCATAAAGAATTAGAAAAAATAGCAACACAGGGTATGCTAAGTGAAGAAGAGAGAGAGAGAGAGAAATCTGGCAGGAAATGGCCACCATATGTGGCCTCAGTATGGCTGGGTTGTTCACTCTGCTGGGAGAATTAGGCTGTCAGCACTGGACTCTGTCTGCCAAACACAACAGTGGGAAATGACAAGACACCCCTCTGTCTGTTCCCACCCCCCTCGCCTCCTTCATTTGGATTTGGATTTTACTTTTCATCTCCCTGAAAATACTGGAGGATTTTTAATCATCTCCGAGAAATTATACCGCACTGAATGGCTGAACTGTGGAGCTACGCACGTTTAGATGTTTCATTTCCAATTGAAAATCATTCCTTCATGACAATCACAGATAGTTGAACCTGAACCTGAAGAATTAGATTTTCAAAAGAACTTGACATTTTGAAAGAGAAAGGACAAAGGAGCGGCGGAGGCAGACTGACGAGAGACGGTGTTTTATCCCCGGCAACGCGAGCAGCCTCTCCACAACGACAGAGGGATGGAGCTTCATAATAGTCTGATCGGAGTCAAATCTTTGACCTGGAACATGGACTGACAGTCGGTTCAAGGCGTCTCATACATCCACATAATAACAGAGGAGATGCTGTATAGACCCTGAATCCAGTCATTTCACACCCAGTAGGAAATAGCAGGATTCTCCTTTATCCAGAATAAATGCTGCTATTTTCACTTTAATGCTGCTAAGTCCACTATCACCCACTGGACGACACTGGTTTTAAACTGTCTCTCACCGCTGTGGTAAAGAAAAACCAAACCTCATCATAGAGTAATCAGTCCATTGAAGGTTGCTCACCTTAGGACAATGGTCAAAACAAGTCTAAATATAATATTACTGAAGGAAGGTTGAAGGCTTGGTACGTAGATGTTTGGTGAAAATCTATATTAAATACATGGCTACACATTTAATTGAGATTATATCAAAGTCAAAAACAGGTTGGTGTGTGATCTGGATGAGATTAAAGCTGAAATCCATTTATTCTTTCTAAACCACAGTTACATAGTGATAAATTCTGATACGTATGTTTGTAGGAGTGTTCGTCACATGTCAAATAAAAAGAGGACAGCTGTGTTCTACACACACCACTGCACCTATACACACTCCACATCTTTCGTCTGCTTATATGAAGCTGTCATGGTTTCACAAAATCATAATACCATAATTGAGTGCCCTGTCAAATATATATATTTTTTACAGTAGTTTATACTTTTTTCTGGATTTGAACCTTCATGTATGTCGTCTGTTCGCCTGATTTTCCTCGTGACAAGCAGCTCCCGGCAAACTAGACCGGCACTGACTGGTTGATGTGACACCAGAGACATGGCATGTAGCTGACTATACTTCACATGGATATTAAACACATATTTCTAACCATTTTAGCAACTGTATGGAGACACATGTACTAGATGGTGACATACTGGATGGATGGATGGATGGATGGATGGATGGATGGATGGATGGATGGATGGATGGATGGATGGATGGATGGATGGATGGATGGATGGATGGATGGATGGATGGATGGATGGATGGATGGATGGATGGATGGACAGATAGATGGATGGACAGACGGACATTTTAGCAATTGTATGGAGAGACAGAGGAGACCACACATACTAGATGGTGACAGTAGGAAGATGGATGGATGGATGGACGGACGGACAGACGGATGGATGGACGGATAGATGAATGGATGGACGGACAGATGGATGGATGGACGGATGAATGGATGGGTGGATGGATGGATGGATGGACTAATGGATGGATGGATGGACGGATGGATGGATGGATGGATGGATGGATGGATGGATGGATGGACGGACGGACGGACGGATGGATGGACATTTTAGCAATTGTATGGAGAGACAGAGGAGACCACACGTACTAGATGGTGACAGTAAGAAGATGGATGGACAGATGGACGTACGGATGAATGGCTGGGTGGATGGATGGACTAATGGATGGATGGAGATGGATGGATGGATGAATGGAAGCTTGCTGCCATTGACTACTGTGTAAAAACTGTACTAATACACCAATGGAGCTGGTAAATGATGGTTAAAAACTAAAGCACATGGCATTATTGCACTCCATTTAGGGGGGGCATCGAGTTGTTGTTCTGCAGTCGACCACAAGGATACAGTAGCAGAAAGGTTGACTGAACATGAGATATCAACGCCCTATAAACAATCTGTAGACTTAATATGAAAGGAAAAGAAAAGGCAGAGGATCTGGACAAGGCCAAAAGAGAGACAAGAGACAAGAACAATGAGGAAGATGGAGGAGGAGGAGGAAGAGTGAGAAGTGAGTGCTGAAAAAGTAAAGAAAAAGATGAAGCAAAAGACACGTTGATGTCCTAAAGTATTATGCTGTTATTTTCTCTGGCTCTGAAGAAGGCATTAAAGGGGGGGAAAATGAATGATCCACAGAAATAAATATAAAGCGAACGGCTCTGAGAATGAAGATTGAGCGCGGTGTCATCTCATTTTTGGCCATGCAACAAATCTTGAGAGATATGGGGGATGTGAAACTGTGAGGTAGACCTGATGACAAAGCGACTGTGCGGCACAGCCTCCCTCCTTTTTTCTACTTACCAGTGTGGTGAAGATATAGTGATAATACTCTGTCATCATCCCCATGGCGAGAGCCTGAGAGAGAAAGTGACAGAAGGAGGCAGAGGGAGAGATTGGGATAGAGAGGAGGGGAGGGGGATTTATAAATGAATAGGGAGGCAGATCCAATATTTTGTCATATTTTGCACACATGCACATACAAATGCATTTGTCTGTTTGTGTGGCTGTCTGTGTGGCTGTATTACCATGTAATGTGAAGAGGCATATACTCTGCCACACTTCTACAGCCACGGGCTCAGACTTAAGAAACAAACACCCACCCGCAAGAAGAAGAAGGGAAAAAAAGAAGCTAAATAAAGCCAGAGATGGAGCTCAGTCTCATCATGGTACATATTTGACATGTGTAGGGAAACGTATAGAGGGTATAGCATGAAATTGAGATGTCGGGCATCTGGGTCATTGTCAGAAACATATATAAGGAAGACACCCTGCTGTCATAAGAGTTGTTGTTGTTGATTTTGTTGTTTTGAACTTCTGTATGTTTGAAAAAATAAAGAATAGTGTGTGATGTGATGCCTCCAGTCGTGGCTCTGCCAACCAGGAAACAGTGTGAGCAGCTCTCATTGGAAATAAAAGAAGCAACATAACATGAGCTCTGGTTTGACTAGATATACTGTGATGATTTAGGCTGACACATGAAATTATAAAACCATAATACACCGTTTTATTTCAAAAGCCTGGTTTGAACAAATCTACTCCTTCATTCAATAAAAGCAGCAAAAGGGGTCAAGAGTTTTAAAAGTCAGTACAAAACGGATTTAGGTTCAATACCCAAACCACACGAGAGTGAGAGTGAGATGGAGAATAAAAGTGACGGGCAAATTACTGCATTACGTTACATGTCACCAGCGAAGCAGAGACTTTTAATTCACCAGTCAATCTCACTTCATACTTTAACCCATAGTCAGCGGCGTCGCGTCGGGGTCGGCCCACGATTCAAAACAACTGCACCGGTTCAATTATTAGCAGCCAGCTGGTATTAATGAGCGCGTGCAATTACAGCGGTGGCGCTTGATGATCTATACGTTTCCTGCAGCAGCGAGCGAGCCCATTGTGGTCAGCGCTGTTTAAGAGACGCCACGGTCGTGTGAAGAGCAGAGATGGATGTGGGCAGAGGGGGAGAATCTTAATTAATGGGGAAGCGGCTCTCTGCTGCTGCTGCTGCTGCTGCTGCCGCCGCCGGAGCTCCACTTTCTATTTTAGGTTGATTTGATGAATAAAGTTTTGCATGAGAATCTGAGTTCTTGCCTTGTTCGTGTTCAGTGTGAGTCAGACTTTTTTTTCTTTTTTTGTCATCTGTCTGCAATTGCTGCTCATCTTCTGAAGCGACTCTGGTAGCTTCGCTGACAGGAATATGTACTCATTTGCACCATTACCAAGGCAATCTGTCTGTAAAAATGCACCTCTGAGATGAGATTTCTGAAGCCGAATCACCTCGCTCTGTATTATCATCTAGACTGTGTCTGTGTGTGTGTTTCTCCCTGTGTGTGTGTGCCACCTGCATGTAGCTATACAGTGGCGGTAGAGTCCTTCCCGCCGTGCAGAGACTCACTAAACCAATATGAATCATAGATTAGGACTGTGTGCAGAGGATGATTAAACAGGCAGGAAGGGATAATGGCTGCTGGCATCAGGTGGGAAACCTTCAGACTCTGCAGCCTTGTGTCTGAGGACCTGCCCACTCACCGCTGATTCACACGCTGCCATTTCCTGGATCTTCACATGCAAACCTTCAAAGATTCTCTGGCCTATCTACGTTATATTCCCCAAATTTTGTTGTTGTTGTTGTCGGTGAAAACAAATCAATAGAGAAAGGCATAATGTTGGGTTAGAATAACTGTTTTAAAAGCATCCATCAACGCTATCCACGAGTCAGAGAGAGCACTCGCTGCTTTTGTTGTGGCACTTAAAGGAGCAACACACCAGTCAAGAGCAGATTTTCACATATATTATAGCAGCGTCTGTCTGTGCAAATACGACACTGAAGTGACACGTTCCAGAGATGGTGATAGACAGTGACAGGTCTCTGTCATCAGCAGAGAGCTATAGGTCTGAATATTACAGCTGTAAATGTTCACATCTCATGTAGAGTTTGTGTTATGTGTTGGACTGTTAGTGGGGTCTGTTCTTAGGCTTTAGATTTCCTTTTGAATTGTATTTATGTATCGAGGAAAGCTGCACATGTTAGCACTACCTTACCTGACTACAGACCGACAGAGAAGCAGCTTGATGCTGGCTACCAACGTTACGATGTGGGCTAACACACTTCTACAGCAGCTGCTACAATACACTGTATGTTTTCATTAAAGCAGATATCAGCGGCCCGGCCGTTTTGGCTAATGCTGCGTTCAAGGCAGGCTTTTGAAACCGTAAGTTACAGCTTCAAGTCACAACTACGACTTTGTAGCGTCCCTACGTCACCACATTCACGCGCACCCCTTGGCTGCACACACAGCCCTTCATGCCGTTCTCTCTCCTCATTGGATAACACTTGTATCCCACAAGGAAAATTTTCACAGCAGAGCAGAGTTAAGAGACCCGTGCTACTCCGTGTACGTGATTGCTGATGGAAAATAGGACTATTTAGGACCCATATTAACAAAAACATTCCGCTGATATCTGCTTTAAGCGCTACTATGAAAATGATTAGGCTAATCCAAGTTCAACCCTTTCCAACAGTTGATATGTAGACAGTGTACAACTCCTGTTAACTGTTCCTCAAACAGTTTGAGTATAGAGTATGAATCAAATCCTGTCTTTCATGTACTTCAGGTTCAGGTAATGTTACAATGCTACATATTGGTTATAACAAGGGCTGCTCTCTTGTATAGTCTTGAAGGATGTGGTTTATGTTCCCATAGGTAATCCATTAGAGTTTAAGGATGTGATTTTACAATTTGGTGAAAAATAATAACACATCACAGTTATTGTTTTTTACCACATTTTGGTTTTGATTAGTGTGTCAAAAAAAAGCATATGCATCCAACTGCACAACTCGATGTTAATGAACAATTCACATTAGAGGCTTCATTGTGGTGGTGAGTAAGTTTGTCCTCCTGAAGCCACCGTACATCCAACAGACCAACGTCTGACACTGTCAAACCAAGAGTTTGAATTTTCCCACTCTCGTCTGTGATCAAACCAGCCATGACATCGAGTTTTGCCAATACTTTTTGTTTTTATTTTATTTTCTTCTTTTTATTTTTTAAATTGGGCATCTGGAGGTTTTCATTGTAAGTTTTCTTAATGTTTCCAGATTAAATTTCATTTGTTAAGGCGCAACTTTGACAGCCTTCGTTATAACACTCTACTTTTATCTCTGCATCGTGGTCCATCAGTGCAGCAGCCTTGTTTCTCCTGTTTCTGAACTGATATTCAGCATTTTCAGCTTTTTGTCTAGTGCACCCGTGACCCCTACTGCACATATACAGCATGCACATTAAAGCCTTCTGCAGTTTTCCGACCTCTCTGTTAAAATTGATCTCCTCCTCTTGACTGCCTCGTCTTGTTGTCCTTGTTTCTCCAGTGTTTGGGGCTAAAGGTTCGGCCGACAGCTGATGACTACATACAATCTCTAACCTACTGGTGCATCACGTAATGAGAAAATCAGGGCCAGACAGTTAAGTCTTTCATTACCTCCCATTAGCGGGGTTTCTCTATGACATTATTAATGAAAGCAGTCCTTGACCTTCCATAGCAATCTACCACTCAGGCATTGATTAAACTCCCTGGGAGACAGACAGAGTGCTGGGGGGTGAATCATGTTGTCTTAAATATTTGATAAATCCTACAAGCAGGAGAAATATGAGCGCTTGTTAACGGAGCCACTCGCTGCAGACGTCCTCTTTAACGCAGTCGTATGCATGACCTTCTTAATAAAGATACTGTGTAAAAAAGGAAGAAGTTCAATCGAGTCACCTTTTCTTCTGAAGTGGAGCTGATGTTCATTTTTTGAAGTTAGATCTTTAAACGTCTTTAATTTTTTTGGTGCCTGAGTATATTTCTTATCATCAGGAGGGAAAATCCAACAAAAGAGCAGTTGAAATAGTTTTTAGTGGGACTGGCAGCTCCTTCAGGCTGGTTTTACTCCACTGATCCCTCAGATCTGTGGACTCAACCAGTGTGGCATTTCTGAAAAAGCTGTGACCGATTTGCAGCTAAATTATTTGTTTTGGATTAGAGGCTGAAACGGTCTGTGGGCAGCGCCACCTTCACTCTGTTCCTCACAGTGTCAACAACAAAGGCTGCGAGTGTGAAATTAACGGCGTTGTGATCTTAACATATCTTGTCATCTCAATGTAAATGTGTCATTATCACGAGATAAAAGGATTGTGTGTTTCATGCTCCGTCTAACGGGATCCCATCATGTGGAAGAAGAGAGGAGAGTCTGTTTTCTTGTGGATTGAAAGGAGATGTAATGTGTGCATTAGTGAGTGTATTTAAATCGGTGTTGGCCAGAACAACCCTGTGATTAGACCACAGCTGATTGGCTCCTGTCAGATGTCCAATAGACATAGAGAGCCTAAGCGGAAGCAGGAAGTAGCTTCCCATGGGACCTCAACTTTCTCCTCAATTCAAATGAATGGACTGAATTTTAGTTTGGTTAAATTTAGACATGAGAAAAAAATATGACCTCTATCTGTTTAAAACATCACGTTTCATCCGAAAAAATCAACAGTTTATCGTAAAACGGCAACAGAAGAATGTATTTTGTGTGAAGGCTGCTGGACTACAGACCAACTGACACGGTAAACGGCGGCATTTGTTGTGTGGTGTCACCTACGCGACTTGTAGTCTTTCTGGTTACAGATTCTTCAGAATTTTATTCTACGATAGTTTTACGATAAACTGCTGATTTTTTCGGAGGAAACGTGACGATTTAAACAGGTAGAGGTCATATTTTTTTCTCATGGCGCAATTCAATCAGATCACGAAATAAAAATCTCACTCCCGTTCATTTGAATGGAGCGTTTTTCAGAGTTGAGGTCCCATGGTGACCGTTACTTCCTGCTTCCGCTTAGGCTCTCTATAAGGAACCAAGACAGTGGAGCCAATTAAAGGTAACGAACCTACTGCTAAGACTATAGGGATTATGGCAAAGGCTCAATTTGCCAAAATGTTGAACTATCCCTTTAAGGTAAACATCTTGCATAGTTCCTCTTTAACAGTCCAT
Source organism: Decapterus maruadsi (assembly GCA_030347415.2). NCBI lineage: Eukaryota > Metazoa > Chordata > Actinopteri > Carangiformes > Carangidae > Decapterus > Decapterus maruadsi. The sequence goes on from CM064894.1 coordinate 4,368,424, forward strand.
TAGTTTGTCCTTGTGATTGTGATCCCATTGTGTCATGTCATTCTACATCCAACAAAACTAGCAGCAGTGAATGTGATGTTAAAATCCTCCACTGGTCTGAATAGAAGGCTCTTTGGCTTTTATCAGCATTTAGTTTGAAGTTTGAGTTTAGTTTGAACCCCTCCCCCTCATCAGAGCTGCAGATCTTTACCAGCCTCTGATTGGCTGATGAAAACATCTTACGTTTGACTTGTAAAGTGACTGTGTGATCATTTCACAAGTGCTATCAACATGTTGAAGCATTGTGATAAATATTAGCCGCGTTCAAACAATGTCTTCTTTTTAAAGAAAAAAACTGGCTTGTTTTTAAACGACATTTCTTAGGAAAGCGAACACACGCTGGTTTTCTCATTAACTCTTAAAACAGTGATGACATCTCCATCGATTCTGTGAAGCCGCTTTGATTCAGCAGCAGTGAACAGAGGAGGATGTAGAATAGCTCCAGAAACCGAGGGCTTGTACTGTAGCTCGGCTGCTGCAAAGTTTCACAGTTTTCAAAGGATTTAGTGAGGTAAGAAGTAAAAAAAAAAAAAAGAAAGAAAAAGTTGTGATTTATGATTAATGAGCTAACATTTGAGAACAGAAGAGAGCTGGGAGTTATTCCACCAAAAAGGTTAGAGCTTTAAAATGATTTAGGAAATATTACGAGCTGCCACACAACAGGTCATTTTTACAGAATTATGTGAATATTAGAAAAATATCTGCAGAACAGGCTCCAGGCCAGGAACAGTGGACTGCACGTGTGTGTGTGAGTGTGTGTTCACGGCGGCTACGTCTCTGCTACTGCAGCTCTGTGTTGTTATAATGGGTTTACACATCTGTATTTGTTGTAAAGGTTATGTTGTCTGGTTAATGATGGTGAAATAGTGACGTCCAAGCATTTGAAGCTTCGTATGTTTGTGATTTTACTGATGCGTGTGTGACACTATACTAACATAAAGTCTGACTCTCAATATGTTCATAATTTAAAGGATCCACTGCAATATGAATATTGCAATGAAATGAAATATTGAGTCAGTAGAAGTGTGGATGTCTGGATGTAGGTGAGTGAATCAGGGAGGATGGAAAGGTTTTTTTTATAATCATGTGTCATAATAAATGATTTACAGACGTCTACCTACAGCCTTTTCTACAGTATGGTACAGTATGTAAAAACAGTCTTTGAAGTCACATGGCTGTTAGTATACACCAAGACATTAAAGACGTGCTGTTTATCACCGTGTATATTATAATGTAGATGTGTTCATCTCTTCAACAACATCTGGAAACATGATTTTTTTTTGGCAGAACATTCAAGATGATGCTCCACTGCCATCATGTTGACATCATTAGATTTTTTAGATTTTCAAACTGGGATAATATGATGGTCTGGCGCCATAAAAAGTGCAATTGAGTGGTTGGTCATGTGACATGACATCACTCTATCAACCGAATCCACTCCATTCAGCCGTTTAAATGCGGCATCAAGCTGAGAATCAGTTGGAATAGACGACCTCTTTCAATCCAATCAGAAATGTAATCAGATCCTGGTGAATCGGGTCCTCTAAGGTGTTTACATGAGGCATTTTCAATCTGATTGACCTCTTAATCTGATTATAAATATAGTTTTTTGGACCCATGTAAATGCAGATGTCATGTTGTACATTTACGTCCAGATTACCGACCTCCACGAGGAAACGTAAAGTCACTGAGATAATCCAAAACTCCCCAAACCCCAACCTTGACCGAAACCCACGACTCTAGTCTCACACACACACACACACACCTGTTTGAGGATCCCAGCCGCCATCTCGTGGCCACAGTCAAAGATGATGTGGAACTCCTTCCCCCTCTTCATCTCCTTCAACAGCGGCTTGGCGTCCTTGGTGTCAGCGGGCAGCTGCCGGATCTTTAACCGGATGTTGTACCGCGACGGCGCCTTTATGAGTTCCTGCAGCCGGATTAGACCTGAGGAGAAACCACACAGAGAGAAAAAGATGACGATATTAGAGAAATGATCCCAGTGGCTCTTCATGAGCGCAACACATTTCAACAAATAAAAAACACCAAAATATGTCTCTGCACATCATCAAGGTAACAGCGACTCCTGATACATCTGGCAGTGGTGCTTATGATCAGAGCTGGAGGGATGTAATCAATGGCTGTGTCCAAACTCAGGCCCTGGATCCTTTGGAGGACGCAGCCTACGTGGTCTACGGAGGCAACGGCTTAGGAGGATCTCCAACAGACGACCATCAGCAAATCTAGACTTCCTACTTGCATCCGAATGCAATCAACGTCCTCAACATTTGAAAGTGGCAGCTTTTCTACACTTTCTTGGCTATTTCTAGACATTACTACACAATGAATTGTTATTTAATCGCCAATTCTTAACGTTATCACGTAATTAACGGCCTGTAAGTGGATGCGTCAGCCTCATCTGAAGTGGGACAGGCCTCATCACGACGTTGTGACGAATGCATCCTCCGAAGGATGTAGTCCCCGAATTGAGACACAGCTAACGACTCTAATCTTTGACGACTTCTCCTTCTAGATTTCCCTCTGACTCCATATCCATATCTGCCTCTAAACATCTTTTAACCCGCATCGCCTCGCTATCAGCAGACATCGATGCAACTATACAAATATTCTTGCAAACACAAGAGAACAAAAGGCATATATCAATACTGCACATTACCTGACATTCATCATTCATCATAGATGACATTGATTCTGTGCTCTCCTTCGATCCCCCTCCCCCTCCTCCCCCTCCTCTCCCTCTGTATGCTGCTGCTCACTGTTGTGTATAGGATGTGTGTGAAGTCAACCTTGCCTGGAAATTGACAGTGGGACTTCGGCTGAAGCACAAACATCTTAATTTTGACAGATAAGCCTCGACTGTGACATCCAATAAGTATTCCTGCTCTCAGTGGCTGATCAATCATCTCTGTGTATGTACGTATACATCACAGATACAGAGCTGGAGGGATTTTTTTTTATATAGATTGGATTTTGTGCTGTGTGCATTTTCTTCTTCTTCTTCTCCTCTTCATAGAGATTAAGATTAGTTTTCAGTATATTCAACATGAACTGCATGACTGATGAATGAGCGCTGGTTACGATGCATCAGATTGGTGTGAGGTTTTGCATATAGACAGTTCTCTGGCCTGTTGATCAAAGGCTTCGACACACAACCCGTGTTTACTTATCAAAACGCTGCAAATCATCTCAGAAACAATGGTCGAAAAAAAGAAAGAAAGAAAAATAAAGCTTGACAAAGCATCATCTGGAGGCGTTGGGATTTGGACACTTGCATATTGTTTCCAACAAACAGTCGGTGCTGATTTCTTTTTTATTTCTTGTGCCTACAGCGAACGCAACTTCAACCACGGTGGCGGTGGCAGATCAGACCGTTTCATAACCGTCATTTGCATTTTGGAAAGCACTGCACTTTTTTTTTCTCTCTTCATGGCACCAAAACCCACTCAAGTTTAAATATAACATGCATATCGATATAAGTCCAATCACACACAGTCCCATTCTCAGTGACAGATAACAAGTGAACTGAGCTGCTGATTTACTGACATGTATGATGTAACAATGAATGCAATGTGGTAAAAAATGTGTTAAATGTAGCTTCTATTGGTGGAAAAGGACAAAAACAGATTTAATTTTGATTAATATATTTTTGGTTAAATGAAAGGTTAAATGATGAAATTTGATTTGGCAAATTGGCCCATTACCATAATCACTATAGTCATAGCATTAGGTTTGTTACCTTTAATTGTCGGTGCAAGCTATTTTTAGAACGGCGGAGCAGAGCCGTGAGCTGCTCAGAGCTACGCTACAGAGGCTCATGGGATTTCTTGGAGTTGCTGAATTGTGTATTTGATGAGTTTGATGAGGGAAACCAAGAAATCCCATGAGCCTCCGTAGCGTAGCTCTGAGCAGCTCTCGGCTCTGCTCCGCCGTTCTAAAAATAGCTTGCACCAACAAATAAAGATAACGAATCTACTGCTATGACTACTGTATCGGGATTATGGCAATGGACCAATTTGTCAAAATGTAGAACTATCCCTTTAAAGACATGAGACGTCAGTAAATCCTCCAGTCCTGATTTCAGTTGGTTTAAAACTAACAAGTGTCTGAGACTAAACAGGATGTCGGGGACGTTAAACATCATTAGGTTGGACATGAGGACTGCTCTACCCACTTGTCCACTTTCATAGCATCTCTCACTAACTGTGACTGAGGAAAGGCTTTAAGAGCTCAGAGTCAAATCTAAATACAAGTAGAAGTTCAGTGGAGGTGACAGTGGAGCCGCTTTAACAACCTAACATTAGTTGTAGTGGTTCTTCTGATTGTTTTAGACTCCAGACATCATGAAGTGGTTTCACTGGTGAAAACCAGTCAGAATCATAAACTGGTGTTTGCCACATTGTTTATTTTCAACAACAATCCAGAAGACAATGGAAAAAGAAAAATCCTATTGGCTGTTTGTGGAGGGAGCCATGGTGATGACACCATCCAGGTTGGCTGACAGAAATGCATCAAGCCTGTGGTGAAATTCACAATAAATAATACATTTTATGATAAATCTCGCCGCCCACTCACACTGTCCTGAGGTCTGCTGCTATGGTTTGTTGGACTGATGAAGAATAAAATTGATCTGAGATACACGATTATGCACATTTATGATCATTTTACAATTATAATGTATAACCTTAAACTTTAATAATGTCTTGTATGAAAACAGCGAATGTTCTGTTTGATCCGTTGCAATGACAAATGCTGAAATTTAAGCAACAGTGTGCACAGCTGAGATCTGGCACTTTGCCTTTAGCAACTGAAGTTGGGACGTATAAGGGTACACCACGGTGTTTTGTGTGACCTTAATACTGTTGGAGATGAATTACATCTTCAGTTCCAATGCCCTTTGTATGAGGAATGAGGAGGTTTGAGAAAGCCCAGATGAAGAATCCAGACTTATTCTGGATGTCTGAGCTTAATATGTTGTTATATTCCACATTAAATCATAAATTACTGTTTATTTTTAGGGGTGTAAGAAAAAATCGATACACCTAAATATCGCGATATTTATTTTCGCGATACGGTATCGATATCCGATATTCCGTATCGCGATTTTTTTAACTTTATTTTTTTCCAACCAATCAATAAAACATGTACAGAAATACAAAAACACAAGGGGGAGATAAGCACTACTTGGTCTTATTTTTTTCATTTCTTCATGCAAAAATCCTGCCAATGCTTTTATGTAAGTATGGATACATGTTCCTCGGAAACCCACGAGATTGGATGTGGGGTTCCCCAAGGGTCAATTTTAGGTCCACTCCTTTTTAATCTGTACATGCTGCCCCTTGGGGGCGTCATCAGGAGGCACGGCATCAGCTTCCATAGTTATGCTGACGATACGCAACTGTACATCGCCGTGTCTCCTGATGACACAGGGCCAATCGATGCCCTTTTTAACTGTATTTTAGACATTAAGTCATGGATGGCAGAGAATTTCCTACAGCTCAACCAGGACAAGACTGAGGTTTTAGTGATAGGTCCTGAAGGCCAGAGAGAGAAACTTTTACCAAAACTACAAGATTTGAAACCAACACAATCAATAAAAAATCTGGGCGTGATTTTTGACTCTGAGCTGAATTTTCTCCCACATATCAAAAATATGACAAAGATAGGTTTTTACCATCTTAAGAACATAGCCAGAGTCCGCCCGTTTCTCTCTCAGGCCAGTACGGAGGTACTAATGCATGCTTTTATCTCTTGTCGTTTAGATTATTGTAATGCCCTGCTCTCTGGTCTTCCCAAAAAGAGTATTTTAAATCTCCAACTACTACAAAACTCAGCCGCACGCGTGCTGACAAGGACCAGAGGGCGGGAGCACATTACACCTGTTTTAGAGTCGCTGCATTGGCTCCCCGTACGCTTCAGGATCGATTTTAAAGTTCTTTTATTAGTTTTTAAATGTCTTAACGGCCTTGCGCCTTCTTATTTATCTGACCTGCTTTTACCATATCAACCCTCGCGGACCCTGAGGTCCTCCGGCACTGGCCTTTTATCCATTCCAAAACCAAGAACCAAAACCCACGGTGAGGCGGCATTCAGCTATTATGGCCCCCACCTGTGGAACAGCCTGCCGGAGAGCCTCAGGACCGCAGAGACCGTTGATATTTTTAAAGGAAGGTTAAAGACACACCTTTTTAGTCAGGCTTTTAACTAGATTTTAACTTCTTTTTATGTCCTTATGTGGTTCTATCTTATTTTATATTTCTGCTTCTATCCTGTTTTAAAGATGCTTTTAATCTTATTTTAATGTTATTTATCATTGGTAGTATTTTATTAACTATCTTACATATTCTTATCCTCTTAGGTTGTTCTCTTTTGTTTACTTATTTCTTTAGGGTTTTTATCCTATCTTATGCTCTTGTTTTTAGCTTTAACCCCAGTGTTTCCTCAGGGGGGTCCTCCACACTGGGAGCTGTGTCTGGGCTGCTGCTGGGGGCGCTGTCCCTGGGTCCCTTCAGCCCGGCTGACTGTGGTCTGTCAGGGTTGGGGGGCCTGGGCGCCGGTGCCCCCTGTGGCTCTGCCTGTGACTCCTCCCAGTGTGGATGGCCCCAAATATGGTGCTTCCTAAATCCTCAGTGTCATGCCATGTCTCTCTAGCGAGAGTGTGCATGTGTGAGTGTGTGAGTGTGTGTAGCTGTGAATGTGTGTGTATGTGAGCGTGAGTTTGTGTGTGCGTATGCATGTGAACGTGTGCAGTATGGGGGGTGGGAGGGAGGGGCTTTATTTGTAATGGTTTCTTCTATGTCTTTCTTTGTTTTCTTTTTTTTCTTTTCCTTTGTGTGTAAAGCACTTTGTGTTACATTGTTTTGTATGAAAAGTGCTATATAAATAAAGTTTGATTTGATTTTGATATTTCTTCAGTAACGATGTTAAGCATGTAACAGCATGTGTGTGCTATGTGCTACAATTTTCTTACAAATAAATTCTTTCAAAGAAACTCAATATATCGTTGTTCCTACAGTATCGCAATATATCGCAATATATCGTATCGCTGCCCCCGTATCGTGATACGTATCGTATCGCCAGATTCTTGCCAATACACACCCCTATTTATTTTATTGTATATCTTGGAAGGTTGTTCGTTTTTTCATTTGTTTTTTGTTTTATTTTTCCTCCTAGCCCAAAAAACGTGCATGACACTTAAATAAAAGAAATCAATCTATCAATATATGCAGTGAAAAGTTCTTGTGCTTGTACTCGGTGGAAAGTGAAAACTAAATAATCACCAGTGGATTCACATCGGCGGGACCAGATGTTATTTTAAATACTGGCCCAGTATCAGTGTGCACATCAGCACAGCAGCACAGAAAAGAAAGATGAATGTAAAGCAGCGCAGCAGTCTCCTGTGTCTCTGCCCACAGCCCAGCGTCCCCAGCTGTTTGGCCTATGGCATTATTTGTTTACTTCCTACTTCCACATGAGCGCACTGCACCGTGGGAAACCCGGCAGCCCCGCAGTCTGCGCCGGAGCTTCGGCGGCAAGTCGCTGGTGTCCATTAAATCAAACACTCTGTCGCACACTGATGATGATCTCCCCAGAGTGTTGACCTGTGAGACACCGCCAGCGTTGCATTAACCGTTGCATGACGGAGCGACTCCTCGGCCGTGATTCACCGCCGCGACTGTGTGGGATACAAACACAGCGGACTCGCAGCGTCGCAGCTACGTCTCTGTGTGAAAACAATACTCTGAAATAGTGGGACACGCAGGGTTAGTATATAAAAAAAAGAGAAGCCTTAATAGATTCCTATGCGGTCCACTGGCCCACCAATGTGGCAGCCCTCTGGGATTTGTCCTGGTAAACCCGACGGCCGTCCGACTCCGTCTCACATGAGCAGTGGCCCGACCGTAGCGGCCCCGGTCAAAGAGATTTTTTTTTTTTTTGCTCCTCTGCTCTTTTCTAATCACGTCGAGCCGACAGCCGGGGTCGGCTCCACAACCCTCCGAGTATCAGCAGCAGAGCTAATGGATGGATGAATTTACATGCATAATGTAAAGCTCTTTATGTGCTCCTGGATAAACGGGGCATCACTTCTCTAACAATGAAATTAAAAGAACAAGAGGGAGAGGGAGAGAGGCTTCACTCCTCTGTGTGTGTGCGTTACCTCTCTTGCTCTCTGTGTAGAAACCAATGACAAATATGTGGAGTTAAGTGGTGCTTTAAATCACTGAGCATCATTACTGCCGATCAGATTTATTTATTGATCGATGGGAGGTGGCAGGAGGCCCAGACACACACACCTGCGGGGTCACCGTGTCGACAGTGAGATGAACCGAGCACAACTCCACCTGTCTGTCATTGTAGTAACAAAAAAAAAAGCTTGTCTAAAAGTTTGTGTGTAATGTGATTACATAAAACCAGTTTTATAGTGGACAACTGCAGCATGAGAGAAATGTATCTGTGCTTGACGTCTTTATGTAACTTAAAGAGGAACTATGCAAGTCTGGTCTCTGTGTTGCTAACCCTCCTCTCGGCCATGTGCGTTGGTCATTTTACGCGACGAGAGAAAGACGGTAAAACGTACGACATCACCATGACAACATATTGTCACACCTGTATTGTTGGCAGACCACTTGTTTACATAGAGGCTTGTTTATCCTGTTACATGCAGCGTCTGTTGTCTGTCTGACGTCTGCCTGGTTTCACGTGAATGCAACACCAAGAATACATTCTCGATATGCAACCACACCGCTAGACGGGGGGATTCCTACATATTATACCTTTAAGGTAAAAATATAGCATGTTTAAGCCACAAATCCTGCATAATTCCTCTCAAGTCATTGGAGGTCTGTTACAACCAAAAACGTAATAACGGCCAATAACGTAATAATTTTGGCCATTTCAAATGTAATAAAGCCAATAGTGTAATAATGTGCCAATAATGTAATAAAACTTTTGAGCCATAACGTAATAACTTTTTGCCGATAATGTAATAAGGCATTACATTATCGGCACCAGTTATTACATTTTGAAAGGTTTTTTTTAATACCAGGCCAATAATGTAATAATGTATAGTATGTAGGAATCCCCCCGTCTAGCGGTGTGGTCGAGAATGTTATTACACTATTGGCTTTATTACATTTGAAATGGCCAAAATTATTACATTATTGGCAGTTATTACGTTATTGGCCGTTAGTACGTTTTTGGTTGTAACAAGGTCTAAATGAGAAAGACACTGAAGGGGCCACAAACAGCGCTCTCTCCTCTGACCACTGGTGTTGCATTATTCGGGGGTGTGGCACTTCAGATCTGGATTTTCGATCTTTATTTACCATATATAATGTGTAGAAAATGTTTTTTTAGAGGGCATTTGATGTTGTCAATCATCTCTGGGCCTCACAAACTATCCCCATGTGTTGTTTGTTTAATCCATACCCAGTGGTTGATGTTTTAAGAGGGAGCCGTGTGTTGAAAATGTACATTGATGAATGAATGAGTTGAACTAGAAAAATTTAAATTCACAGTTATTATGGGTTATATCAGGCTGTTATTTTACAGCTGCTCCTTTGTGCTTTCAAATGTAACCTCAGTCAGAGGGTCAATTTAAACAAATCTAATTATTCAATCTACAAATATCACATCTGGTCTGAAAAACATGAAGTTTAAATAATCTGTAATCGACATCTCCATCCAGACTCTGAGAGCTGCTCCTGTGGGAATGAGCCGTCTGCAGTGGCAGCTCAACAGCTCCTGTTGGAAAAACATCTGTCCTCATCTGTCCACTGCCTGTGCTGCCTTACAAATGTGTTATTATTTTCAGACAGCACCATGTTTTTCGGAGCCCTTGAGCTCTGCCATCCCTCCCTTTGTGCTGCAGGAACAAATGGCTCCCACTGTCTCCCCGGGCAACAGGCCAGCGGCGTTTGTATGTGTGTGGACCCGAGTCAAATGAATTTGACACCTACACTCTCAGACAAATTATCAATAATGATTTTTTTAAAAAAGCTCCCAACAGAACTGAGTTTGGACTTCCACGGCGACTGCTCCTTTTTGCTGTTGGACTCGGCTCTGATCGACGCTCCTCCTCACGTCGGGGCCGATCCATGTATTTTTAGGAGTTTGCAACAAAGAACTGGCACAGGATCCGATCGGCGGCGTCTGATTCAGTGCGTGTACGTGACAGATGGACAGACGCCGCGTGGGACAGATGGACTCGTGCTGATCCGTTTAGGATTTCGCCGCAGCGCTCCAAAACTTTCGACGTCTCAAAGAGTCGTCGAGGTCTTCCAACAGGGTTTGGACGTGGAGTGATGCTGAGCTAAATAAATAAATAAATAAATCTCCTCTGGCTTGATCTGCATGTTGATTATACAAGTTGAGTGTTGAGTGGAGGATCAGGCGGGAGTGGCGGCGGCGGCGGCGGTTGTGCAGCAGCGATCCCAGTTTTTACGGTTAGTTAGTCAACATCGATAAAAAGCAGCCCGACACATCTGACTGCTGCACTCGCTCATCATAAACACCTGTCAGAGCGCCGCTTCTCCTGCTTCTCTCTTTAAAAAATAAATAAATAAATAAAACCCGCTTCCCCGCTCCACTCTGCATGGGCGCCGGCGCTGATCAGTATTGACGGTGCCTAATGCGCGGCGACTGTTCTAGGATCCATATTTAACTCTGCATGAATATTTCATCCACTCTAAGCGTTTATTACGGGGCTGTCTGGGAGTCTCCTGAGCGTAAAACAGTTTGGCTCGCCTGTGATAAATATCCTAGCGATGGGGGGAGGGGGAGGGGCTTTCACTCCCCCCCACCCCTTTCCCCAACAACTCCCACTCCAGCGAATCGCCGGCGTCGACGGATGGACGACGAGGAGCAGGAAAAGTTCCCTTCTTCACCGGGAGCCGCTCCATCATTATCAGCCACTGGAAGACATTAAAGTGATTCCCCGCAGACGGCCGATGCGCAGCGTTGCATGATGGGAGAGCGATGGTTGATGAGTCACTGAGCCGCAGACTCCCAGGGTCAAGGTTATTAATGCGATCCTCGCCACATCAGCTGGCTTATTTATGTTCAATTAAATGCGTGGAGCGCGTTGGAGAGAGATTAGAGCGCGGCCGGCAGTCAGAGGTTCTAATGGCTGCTCAGGAATGTGGAGGCCGAACACGCCGCCGCCACCGCCACCGCAGCTATAAATACACCTCTGGGTGTAAATGTGGGCCAGCCACAACAGTAAAAATGGTCTTTGTTATTAGATACACTAGTTCCTCCAGCTCTAAATCATTCTGTGCTGTATAAAAATAAAAAAACACAGAGCCGTTCCCTGAAACACCACTTTATTTTTCTGCAATTAACTTCCACACATATACTCTTAGCACGTATTAAACCCACAGAGGGGGGAAGGAAAGTTGTTCTTCTGCCACGAAAACGAGTTCAAAGTAATTAATTTTGGAAAATGGGAGCAAATATATTTAGTTACTGAATATCAAGATACACAATGCACAAATCAAAGGCAATGAAACGCAGGGGTGGAGCAGGAGAATGAGACCCAGCGGGCCTGTTCTCCTCTTCATACATCTACTGTCACACAGTTAGTCATTAAATCAGCTCAACACTAAACACCAGCTCCCGGAGCGGCTGGGAGCTTTAATCTGCTCACACCATGTTCGCACAAATATTAAAACTTCAGACGACCAATGGAACTCTATTTTATTTTTTTATTTACTTTACCGGTGAACAGGTCTGATTGATGTTTATATTGGCTGTCATAGTTTAAGTCAAATCGCTATTTATTGGTGTTTTAGGTCAGATTGCTGTTTATTATTATTAGGCTACATTGTTGTTTGACAGAAACGTTATAGCTACTAGTTTTGGTTTATAATGTAATGTCAAGTTTTTGCTCTGTTTTAATTGTTCAATTAGGTGTCAGCTCTCTCTGGTGCAATGATCCTGACAGATAAACAACAAACTGAACTGAACTAAACTAATCTAAACTAAACTTCTTCATCTATATGGTGTTTTATTATTATTATTAATTTTAACCCTAGATCTGAACCCAAAATCCACCTGCTAGTCTCTGGTTCTGATTCCTTCTCTGACTGAAGCTCCAACTCCAACTCCTCTTTCATCTGGATTAGCTGGTGGGCAGAGCCTAAAGTCTCGACTCAGGTTTGTCAATCAGGAAGTCAGCGGTGATGAGATTCAGAACATGACCCAGTTTTGTTTTTTACATCATTTGACCACTTTTATCTCAAACTGTCGCTATTGGAAACTCTTTGGACTATAACCCTGTTTTACAACCAGGACGAGACAATTGTAAAATAACAGTATAGTCTACTAACAATAAAATTCCCATCCTGATTTATTAATTCCAGAACTCATGCAACAGACGCGTTGAAGAAACACTTCACACGGTTTCATCAAACAAAGCAAACAAACACGACAGCCAATCAGATAAGTTGTTCTGCACGTTTTTGAAGATTGAAACTAATATGAGACTCATTAATACTCACTGGAGATAAATGTTGTCCTGTCTGAGTGAGATGAAACGTGTTGATGAGAAAGAAACTTCAAAATAAAACTGCTAATTTTAAAAATGCCCTGCTTCGCGTGTTCATTTTCCCGCTTTATCTCAGTCTGTTTGTGTGTTTATAACTGTTTTTATCACACATACTGTACTGTGGATGTAAAGTCGCTCATAGAAAATAAAATAAATGAAAATACAAACAAACACTTCCTTCTTAAAGAAGCTGCTTCTCACACAGCAGCACCTGTAAACGTTGCTGTTACCGACATCGCGGTGGAAAAGCCACATTCATGGATCCACTTCAGCCTGGCATCTGACACCGACGCCGTTTGTTGCCTTCACTCCTCATCAGCACTCTGTGCAGATGTTGTTTTCACTGCTGCACTGTCACCATTAACACCAACAGGCAGCTAAAAGGCAAAGTGAAGACAGATAGAAGAAGAGTAGTTTTTCCATTCACACCTCCTCTCTGGGGAAATCAGCCGTGTAAGGAAAAAAGCTCATATTATACAACTATACGAGATTTAAAAGGTCTCTTGTGGCTGAGTGTCCTGAATTTTCCTCAGACCACGAAAAATAGAAAAGAACTGAGAAAGTAAATATGCAATTAAGACAGGAAAGGTTATTTGTTGTTGTTGAACAGCACCAATCCACCATAATTCTCTGTGAAACTGAGGATTGACTGGAAGTCCATAATTATTCACCTCTGTTCCTATCATCGTCCTTTCTTACACATTTTACACTTTACTTATGATGTTGTGTTTGACAGGGTTCCTATAAATTTGAAATTTCCAAATTCCATACTTTTCCCAGACCCAAATTTCCAGGCTTCTTGGGGAAAAATTCAAATAATTTGTGATATTTGAGTAAATAGATGTGCATAATATAAAAAAAGAAATCATGCAATTGATCATTTGTTTTCATTATTCTAAATGTGTATGCAAATGTGTAAACAAATAATTTCCAGGAGATTGTAGCTTGGTACAATAAAGCATACAAAATAGTTCACCCAAATAACTTCAGATAAGACCAAACCTATATTTCCATATAATAATTTCCATTTTCCTTACTTTTCCAGACCCGGAAAGATAAAATCAAATTACTTTTCCATACTTGCATAGGAACCCAATATAACATTCAGAGAAACCTTATGATGAAGGCCTCAATCATGCCACTCATCAGCTTCACCATACTTCGATTTAATACAAACATACTCATTAGTTCAAATCAACATGTTCCTCTATAGTTTGGTCTTGAGTATTTATTCTGTTATTGTTCCTTCACTCATCCACTTCCAGTTTTAATCCAGGTGTTAATATTCAGCTCTTCTCTGACTGTTTCTGTTGGAGTTTCATCTGTAATTAGCTTCATTCCATCTGTTGTGATGTGACTTAATTATTCATGTTGCCAGGAACCAGTCGATGTTCTCCAATTTTTTTTTGTTTTTCTTTTTCATCCCAAATTGTTCAGTTCCCTTTGATTTCATACAGGTTCAACTGTCCTTGATTAGCCTCAAGTCAAAATGACAAACGGCAAAAAGACGATATAAAACACAGAAAACATTGCGGCTGCCATTAGCATTCCAACACTAACCGAGTGGGATTAGCAGAGTGGATTGTGAAGAGTCAGTGAGCCCTTCTCTAAACAGGCTGTTGAGTGGTAGTGGAGCGTATGATGGGACTGGGACTGCTGGTGTGGAGCCTCACACACATCAAATTGAAACAGATTAATGGAGGGGTCCTGGGACTGCGGCTGAGAGTGCGCTCTGGTAGAATATATACGCTCTTTAACAAGAAGAGGCATATTCTTAACCTTATACATATTGCACTTTACTTAACAACATTACTAAGAGCTTTACAAAAAAAGAACAGGAAAGAAACAAATCGATCAAAATGATAGAATGAATAATTTATCTCAAGTGCTTCCATGAAAGCAACAATTTCATAAAGTTTATGAGGAACCAGAATGGAGCCTTGAGGGACACCGTATCACCAATGGTCCATCCAGGAAGTGGGAAGCGTCACCTCTATGTGCCGTTAGCAGGAGGAGATTGGTGCAGCGTCTGCACTGTGAAGTGCTCTAAAACTGGACTAGAAACACTTCTATTGCTCATAAAAGAAATAAACTTAGGAGAAATTACTTTGTATAGAAAAAAGACAGCTTGGAGATTGGTCTATAGCTGCTGAGGGAGAGTTGGGTCTAAATTAAGTTTCTTCGGCAATGAATGAATAATGGTGTGTTTAAGACTGTCAGGGAAAAAAAGAGACGCAAGCGAATTGTTGAAAATGTATAAAATGACAGAGCTAACAATGGAAAATCTCTTGTTCAGCAGCCTGGTGGGGACGGCATCAAGGACTGCACTCTCTCTCACTGAAGCTGTAATGGGCTGAAAATGGGAGATGGAGGCAGAACTAACACGGGGGATGGGGCTGAATATGGGATCTGATACTCAACCTTTATTTACAACAGGAGCCAGATATTTATCACACAGTTCCAGAGACCACTATTAACAGAGAGAACTACTTTTAACTTCTGTGTCAACGAGAGTCGCATGAGGTCTTGGGTAATGGTCATATCTGGGGAGTCTCCATGTAATTAATGAACAGCTGTGGAAATTACGCAACT
This sequence comes from Decapterus maruadsi, assembly GCA_030347415.2. Taxonomy (NCBI): domain Eukaryota; kingdom Metazoa; phylum Chordata; class Actinopteri; order Carangiformes; family Carangidae; genus Decapterus; species Decapterus maruadsi. The sequence goes on from CM064894.1 coordinate 4,383,620, forward strand.
AGGAATCCCAACAAAGCTGCATATGATGGTTCATCAAGATGCAAAGATACTAATACAATGTTAGTGACAATTAACTTCAACAATACTGACATTACTGTTTTGGGATATTCAAATAATCCGAGGTAAAGGGTCATTACCAATGTGGCTTTAATGACAATGCAACAGTTGTCCAATGTTAAATAGCTGTTTTACTCAAGACACTAATTAAGTGACAGCTAAAGTGTTGGTGAAAACTCTAATATCCACAGCTACTTTGTATATCTACCATACTGTACTGTGTTTTCCACATTTTGTCCTGCTAAAGGCTTAATACTGTCCGATCTTTATCTCAGGTTTGTCTTCACCTTCCCATGCTGGAGTTTTTTTTGGTGGTGTAGGGATGTGTCTGTAGAACATTACATATTCTATTTGTTCTGTGTTTGTTTTAAATAGATTGCACTGAAATCAATGTATGCAATCTGTACAATTTGCCGTCATCGACAAATTCCCTCTTCCTGTGTGGATGTGGTGGGTTTGCTCATGAAGGTGGTGGATGAAGCCAGCACCAGGTCTGGACAGTTTACATTCACCTGAGTACTGTGCTTAGGTATGTTTTGCAATTATCTTTTTTTTTTAAACCTCCGACACTTACTCCATTACTGTATTTCTTATTTTGAAGCATCTTTTTGCTGATGTATGGATTTTGTTTTATTTTGAAAAATAGATAGATGATTTACTCACAGTGGAAAAACAATCACATCAATCAAACTCCTGCACTGTCAGTCACTGTCAGACTTTGAACCAACAATGTTTCACCAGATAAAGATGATGCAGAAGATTCTTCAGACCTCTGATGAAGGTTTAAATATAAAGATTCATTACATTTTCATTACATGTTTGTTGAGGTTCCTACATTACTGACTAAAGAAAGAGCTGACTTAAAAATATATATATAGTTTTAAACACTTTAACTACTAAAGTACCTCATTTAAACTGAACAACTTTTTCCACAATCTTCTAATACAATCTTGACACAACACTTCACTCTCTAACTATAAAGAGCTGTCAATACAGAGAAACTCAGCACAATAAAGACATCAATCACCCGTTATCTATCTGATTGTGGGAGGCGTCAGCTGCCAGAAGAATCAGAGACTTCAACAGACTTTACTGAGTTAAACAGACACTGAATAGTTAAAAAGATAAATAATGGGCCAGGTGTTCAATTGGAAAGTTCGTCTCAGACTCCAACTCATCAGGCACGGTAATCAGGATGTCAATTAGGTCGTCCATGGTGCACCACCTCAGAGCTAAAAAGCACCGGCTCAGCGTCCAAAGTAACTGCTCAATGGACTGCTCTTATATACGTAGCACTTTCCTTGTCTTATTGAGCGCTCTACCATACATGTCACATCCATCCTGTGTGAAAAGTCCAACATGGAAACACTCATTTCACCAGGAGAGGTCAGACTTTGCCCTTTGAAACTCAGTATATCACTAAAATGCTGCATTTCACCGCAGTAACTCGGGTAAGTATTGTTGCTCTATCAAGTTTGGGGCCGTAAGAAACAGAGATTAGAGAAGAAAAATTAAAGCAGAAGAGTTTGTGGTATTCTGACCTTCAGTTTACAGGATGTGCTACATTTACTGTCTGAGCCTGAGCTAAAAAGTTTGCCTTTAGAAAACTAATTGAGAGCCACAACAACACATTAGTCACTGTTTCCACAGGGTGAGTCGAATGCGGTCCTCCTGAAAATATAGAAACACACTGCGAATTCAGTCCTACAACACAACATGAATTATTCTAGCAGACTGACGGAGACGTGGCAACATGAAGGTCTGATTCTGACCACAGTCTGGGAGGCACTCTATATGATTCACTGGACAACAAGTCCAACAGGTTGACTACTTTAGTTTTCCCATTGTGTTGAGTATTTGCAGTGCTTGTGCTGGCAGATTGATGAAGATGTTTTCTGAATCTGGAGTTGCAGTGTTTTGGACTCTCAGGGCCACCATAGTTATCTGATCTTCTGGACATTTTGAAATTGGAACAAGTGTCAACGAAGATGTATTGCTTTAAAAACAAATAAACTGTGAGGAAGAAAAATCTGGTGATCGGATCTACTTTGTTTTCTCTCTTGAGTTTATGATTTAAGAACGGAGGACGAAATGTTTTCCCAGTCCAATCTTCTCAAAGGTCACTCTTTTCTTTTTCAAACTTGAAAAAGAAAAACTACATTCAACAAAGATCAGACAGGCCCACCCTCTAAATACCACTGTGACCTGTCAGGATGAGGATCTGACTTATTTCCTGCCTCTCTCAAATGATGACTGTAGAATTACACCATGCAGACATCCATATTACATTGCACTTGTCAAGATGACCTTTCATCAAGCACCACAACCAGAAAAAAAGAGAAGCCAGTGATGGATTATAGACTTTGAGTAAAGCATATACGGCAATAAAAAAAAAAGAAAAGAATAGAAAAAAAAGTGCTTCACAGGAAGTTTCCGAGGCTTAAAAAGTAAAAGAGTGCAGAAAAATTAAAAATGACTATGAGCTGAGTCACGGTGAACGGAGATGTGATTCGTCAGAGGTAATACAGCATCTCCTTCCTGTCCTCCGTCACCTCGGGGACGGTTTCAGAGCGCCGCTGCTGCTGCTGTGATATAAAAACCAGGGTACAGACAGGAAGCACTTGACTGGGCTGATAATGAGCCTGATGTTTTTGCACTGGAAGCAGCCGAGCCAAAGTTTTCTATTAACCCAACGCTGCGATCCGTGGTACAGTGTCACAACAGCCCTCGGCCGGTGCTTTGAAACACAGTGTGGACGATGTGGTCCTTGTTGTTCTTCACAATCTTGTTAATCCATTGATCATCTCAAGCTATTTTTGTACTGACGGCATACAGCAGCTAAGTTTACATTAAGTTCACTAAAGATATTCACCTCGGTTCTGTTCAATTCCCCTAAGAGATGACAGAAAGGTTTTCAATAGACCTTTTCAGGAAGTCTCAGGATCACCAGACGACCTTCTCCGCACTCATAATCATTCATATTAGTCTGTATTTTGATTATTTTTCAATAACTCTTCATCAGATCGACTTGAAACTTCCCAGGTGTTTTGTTGAGGAAGTGAAGTGACACTTAGCTGTGAATCCACTGATGCATGAAGTTGTGTCGCTCTACCAAAATTAAGAAGAACCACCACCCTTTTCCAACATCACTGACACCACTGTGTTGCATGATGTGAAACCACTTGAGAAGCTTTTGGCTTTGTCCTTATCAAACCTCAGGAGAAAGACGAGAGGAGATAAAAACACCCATGGTAGTCTGAAGGACTGAAATAGGTTTAATTAAGCAATTAAAGACATATTGATCTGCAGTCACTTTCTCTCTCTGTCTGTAACCCCCTTCTCTTTCTCTATCACACCATGAGTGGCCTCAGACATAAGAAGCTTGCCAAGCTCCTGTCATAAATTATCAATTAATTTCTTAAAGGGATAGTTCAACATTTTGGCAAATTGGCCCATCACCATAATCCCTATAACCATAGCAGTAGGTTCATTACCTTTATTTGTTGGTGCAAGCTATTTATAGAACAGCGGAGCAGAGCCGTGAGCTGCTCAGAGCTATGCTATACCAAGAAATCCCATGAGCCTCCTGCCCCTGAAGGCAACAAGCATAGCCTTTTGCAGCTCTGAAATAACTTTGAATCTCATAACGCTCACAACTTATCCATGAAAGTGTTGTGGAGTTGTTGGATTGTGTATTTGATGAGTTTGATGAGGGAAACTTCTGCTCCGCCATTCTTAAAATAGCTTGCACCGACAATTAAAGGTAACAAACTGCTATGACTATAGCAATTATGGCAATGGGGGAATTTGCAACTATCCCTTTAAGTATCCCCTAAACATGTTAATTAGCCTTCCAACTATTCAGTTAGTTTATATTAGTCTGCAATAATAATCAGCAGTATCGGAGATGTTGGTCCTGTCTATTCTGAATGACCACTGTTCAAACTATATATTTTCCTTAATATTCTGTATAACACGCTGTAACAAACTATTGTGTTTAGAACCACTTTTGATTGACCACGGAGATAAGCTGGAGGATCACTGAAGCCAGCATCTTTGCAGTGTAAAACTCAATTAAATTAGTCTCCCTGGAGTAATAAACGTTCCACATCAGTTCATCTCCCATTTCTTGAAACAAAGGAATGAATATTTATTAAATGCAAATTTCAAAATCCGGGGAGCAAAAGGCCGTTTCTCCACCTAGAACACACTCCTAGGGTGGTCGGATGGTTAAAAAAAGAGAAGAAGATCTGACTGGCTCTGTTTCTTGCTTCGCTTCCTTTCCTTCTCAGCTTTTTTCTTCGTCCTTCAACATTTCCAACAATCTTCTCTCCTCGTTTTACTGTTTCATATTCCTGGATTTTCTTATTCCTCTTTAGAAGTAGTGCAGAATATTTTGGGGAAAATAAATGAAATGATGAATTAATTATCCAAATAATTGCAGGTTTATTTAGAGTTGAGTAGCTGCAGCTGTAGTCTGAGGTGGATGAGACTGACTCAGCTTCTCTCTGTGGCAACTGACTGAGGTACGGCCTAATCTGATCCAGGGTCAGCAGCAGCAGCAACAGCCATGACTGAAGACTGTGTTGTTTGATTACAGATGAACATATGTGCGTGTGGAGTTCATAGTGTGGACAACAGAGAAGCAGTTGTGTTTTATTGTGCACTAGCCTGTTCTCTCTTATGACCTAATCAAAGTGTGTAGCAGCAGCATTGGTGGTGGTTGTTGTGGTTGTGTGTTTTCAGGTAGTTGTATGGATATTATGGGCTGGCTGGGAGAGCTATAACAAATGCTGCTGCCATCTCAGTTTTGCCATTATAAAGTTGAGCCGTTAGAGCAGTCCCATTAAGGTTATTGATTTTCTTGTTTGCTCCCTGCTTGGTGGAGAAACAGCACAAACAGAGAAGTTGTTTCCTACCTCCTTTATATCCCATTCCTGAAAAACAGACACGGTTTAAGAGCAGCAGAGGTAGAGAGGGGGAGGGGGGGGGGGGCAAGGGGAGAACCCATGAGAATTATATGGTAATATAAATGTTCTGCTGCACTGACTTTGCTCAGCATGCCGGGCCGACCAGGCGGGCGGGCGGCGGGCGACGTGCTTCTCTTACCGAAAGAGGAGACGGAGAGATTTAAATGAAATGGAATCCTGCCCGAACGTCGTCAAGATCCTCGTTAGATCTGTTTTCCATTTGCCCTCGGTGTCCACCATCAGCACTATCTGTCCTCCCTATCAGGTCCGCTGCGTAAATGGCCAGCAATGAGAAGAAGCAGAAGCTGTTTTTTCCTCTTCTTCTTCTTCTTTTTTTCTTTTTTTTTTTTGGCGTGTCGAGCAGCGAGAGGCGAGACTCATTTCCTCTCGCTGAGACAGAAAATCAAGCCACGATTAACCCCATAGTGAACTTACTTTGTCCATGCTACAAGTTAATTAACAGGCGTGGCGGGATCAGCGGCTATTAATTTCTCATTAACGCCGCCTACATGACCTGTAGGGCAAAGACCCACGCACACACCACACACACACACACACACACACACACACACACACACACACACACACACACATATCTTACTGTATGGCTTATATTGACATGCATTCATCTCCTCTCACCGTCGCCTTGACCCAAATTCAAACCTACCTTCACTACAACCTGAAAAACATGTCGACACTTAAAAGGTCCAGTGTGTAATAATCGTCCAGGTTTAATCTGAAATTAAATCTGAATACCCATTGGGGGGGTGTACCCGAACCCAAACACGTATTGAAGTATGAAGTTTCTCCTTATTATTCGGGAGCTTTTTTCTAAAGAAAAAGAAACGTTTGGATCAGCAACAGCAAATGATTTTGGCGACGGGAGTCACCCTGTTCCATTTGTGTCTAATTCACGTTAGGATTGCTAAGGAACAGCAACTCCCTGCATGCATTGCATTACAGTTTGCTCCCGATACTTCCAGGGTCATTATTTTTTCAGGATGGCTTTTTTTTCTATTCAGTCCGAACATTTGGAAAGTCTAGAAGAATTAAATTATTTTATTCCTGTTCTAGTTAGCTAAGCTCAGTGTTAGTCCACTTCCGGTTTCTTCCGGAATCCGAAGTTTTTTTTAAAAGCAAGAATTTGAATCCGAAAAGTGCACTGGCTGTACACCCCTACTCCCCATGAATATATGTGAACAAGAGTATAATCGCTATAAAATTAGATTTGTTTGTTTTTCATAGCCTTAAAATGATTTTTTTGTAAAAAATACAGTACATAGAGCAAGGGTCTTGCTTTAGAGAGTGTCACCATCTTGTGCCGCCATGTTTGTACGGCAACCCGAACGGAAAAACTGAAAGTTTTGCGAATGGAGCACAAGTTTTTTGTCCTCGGAGGCCACCGTAACTTTGGGGTGAGCGCTGCAATCTAGAATCTGAACACTAGATGTCATTTTACACACCGGACCTTTAACATCATCCACATACAGTACATAATACAACTCAAATTACTATGTATAAAAAAGCTTATGTGTGTGATGTCAAAACTACAGTTTGATCTGGAAATTGAACCTTTCACCGCTCTGAAAAACTCCAACGTCTTTAATAATGTTACTCTGCTGCAGCTTTACAGAGGAAAATACAGGGAACAGCTGCATTATTAAATCTGACACATGTCAACCAACTGCTTTGCCGTAGAAAGTCTGTGGCCTGTGTTTGTTCGATATGTCTCCAGCTGTGGATGATGAAGTAAAAGTACCACCACCACAACATAGAAATACACTGTGAACCCCAACTGGCTGTACTTTTTTACTACTATTACATATGTGGGAGGAAAAAGTGGCACAAAGGCTTTTTGTGTCTCCAGAGGGAGTTTGTGTGAAGTCTAATAAATGTTACATAAATGTCAGAGTCACCTGAGGAGACAGAGTTCTGGTTGGAGAATGGGGTTGGTAGAAAGTTCGAAAGAAATATTATTAGTTATGTCGATCAAATATATAAACAAGTGTTATGTAAGATGCCCTTTTACAAGACGTCGGATGGATGCGTCATATTTTATAGCATTAATAACATACAAAGTGTTTTGAGGACAGTGAAGTGTAGTAGTCCTACGATGTTACAAGTTAAAAAGAGTTGTGATATATTTGTCTCTACAAGTTTTGGTCCATTCACTCAAGTGTTTTCTGTTCACATGTCTGAGTGAATCTAATAAGAAGAGTTCCTCAGTGTGAGCAGCACACTGCTGCTGCTGCTGCTGCTGCTGCTGCTGCTGCTGCATCTCCTGTTTGGACCGGAGACTTTAATGTTTTTCATTAAAGCACCCTGGGTTCCCGTGTGTTGTGATTCCAGCTCAGCTCCATCTAACCTTGACCGGGCTGGAGATCTAATCAGACAGATTAGAGTCAGTAAAAACACAGAGCTGCGTCAGGTGTGTGGCTTTAAATGCAGGAAGATGTCATGAGAATACTCGCAAGGTAAAAAGGAACATGTTAAAGATTTTCCTCTTTCTCTAGCTCTCTGTCATTTTGCAACACACGTGTAGTCAAATTCATCAAGTGAAGTTGATTATGTTGCAGTGTTTTGAGCTCTCAGGGCACCGTAGTTTAAAGGGATAGTTCAACATTTTGGCAAATTGGCCCATTTCCATAATCCCTATAGTCATAACAGTAGGTTTGTTACCTTTAATTGTCAGTAAAAGCTATTTTTAGAACGGCAGAGCGGAGCGGCGAGCTGCTCAGAGCTACGCTACGGAGGCTCATGGGATTTCTTGGTTTCCCTCATCAAACTCATCAAATACACAATCCAACAACTCCACAACGCTCTGGTGGACAAGTTGTGACCTGCACATTCACCACACTATGAGAAATAACACAAACAAAATCTGCCAAGAACAAAGAAAGCTATAATACAGTGTGTGTTTCTGTGTGTATGTGTTGGCTCTGTAATGGAAGCTGCAGAGAGAGATGACCTCCAGCCTCTGACGACCCTGACAACCACAGTAAGGACCGCAAGAATTGCAATAATGTTTTTATTGAAATATTATTATTAATTATTCTTGATCATTTTTGTTCATGTGTCCTGAATGCTAAAACACATTAAACACACGCTGCAGCACTGCGATGGTGGGCTGGTTGGTCCCAGTGAGCTGCTGGATGGAGCTCTGGGAGCCTGGCAACCGCTCTCTGGGCTGGCACACACCCTGACCCGCGGCATATGGTGCATGTGCACAGCCTGCTGCCTTATTTGTCGCCGGGTGACCTGGACGGTTTGAACAAGGTCCGCTTTGCTAAGAAACACCATGACGACGACAACGACAGGCCTGGTTTTTTTTCTGCAGCCTCACACATACACACAAACAAACAAACAAACAAACACTCTCACTTCAATAACACAACAGAACATTTACAAATTGCAACAATATCCAGCTGAACATGGAGAAAAACAAACTTCACTCCCACCATCCCACATTAGTTTAGGTCATTTATAAAAGCAGAGAAGAGCAAAACATCCATCTTGTGTTTAATATTTATTTTGCTGTATGTAATATAAATAAAAAGGTCAGACTTGTGTGGCTGAAGGCTCCAGACTCAACACCAACAAGATGGATTGGTACACTGGCAATTTGCACAGTCATGTTTCCCAGAGGATGAACCACGCTGATGCTGCATTTACACTGTTTAGGCCGGCAAAGAACAGCAATGCCATTCGAAAGCTGAAATTCACAATCAGATGTGACATTTGGGGGGAAATTTAACCTAAGTTTCAGTTTGAAATGCAATATCAAGAGAAATCTGAATTGCATAGCCATAGCTTTGATGATAGCATTAAATAATACTTTCTGCATCTCGCTGCTTAAAATGAAATAAATCAAATATGTGGCCGTTTGATTTCATCCATCAGAGAACAATGTACGTCCATCAACTTCAGCTTTGTTTTGTGTTGACATTAAAATGTAAACATGCCAACACACCTCAATCTCATCCTAATGGTAATTAGAAGCTGTGAGCGTCACAGATTGATGATTTCTATCCTGTTTCAACACATGGAGTGAGCGACCCACTGGAGATATAAAAAAACAGTTGATTTCCAGTCGTTTTAATCACCACAAATGTCAACTGTCTTCTGTCACTGCAGGATTTCTCCTTCATCTCTACGAGACTCACAGGAAACAACACTCACTGGATCCTACAGTATGTCGTCTCAGTGGGCGTTCACTTGATACTGATATTTTTTTGACACTTAAACTTGCAATAAGTATGTTTTTAATGGGATTTCATGTGTGGATATTCACTTGTTTGTTATTGAGGGGCATTTGTAGATATCTTACCGTTACGAGACAAATATTCACTTTAAGCTCTTTGACCTGCAACAACTTCTGGTGGTTCATTAGCTTCTAGCAGTTAGCCGCCGTGCTAACTGCTGTCAATTGTGATGAATAATCACTTCTATCGCCACTGTACAGCTGTAATGAAATAATATAGTTTTGAATGCCTTTTTCCGGTTTTTAAAACATTATATCATGGAACGTCACCAGAGGAAAAAAATAAGATGTTTTTTTTCTGTATCAACAGAAACATAATCTGACATAAAGCCCCCTATCTATCTCCCTCTCTCTCTCTCTCCTTTGCAGTCGTCACAGACCACTCAGGCAGATATTGAAACATTTTCAAGGAGCCTCTGAAATGGGACAGTGTCGTCTGTGACGTCATCGCTCTTCAAACGCTCCTGAATTGGGACACGGCTTCTGTCTCAGTACAAACGGATGCACCAATGAAAAGGCCTAGACATGGAGTACGGGGGGTGTGACCAACCAACCAGCACCAGGGAGGGACGGTTGTTATTATACACTATTTTATCTACCTCTCTGTATCATGACGTATACTTAGGCCCAATTCCGATTCTATTTTTCATCCCTACCCCTACCCCTAGCCCTTAACCCTTGCCCTTGAAACGGAGCTACAAGGGGTAGGGGTAGAAAGTCAACCCATACGAATTGGGACACCACTTCAGCCGCCATACGTCATCAGTAGTCTCTGCTGGCGAGCAGACATGACAAGCTTTTGACACAAATCCTATATTCAAAACCATGCTAACTTAATAAAATAAAATAACATTTAATCAAGACTGACCGGTTCATGGTAAAACATTTATTTATTGATGTAAATGTGGTGATTTCTGTACATAGGCTCTAGAGCCGCAGTTGCTCCTGCATCCAAAACACACATCATTTAATTCAAACAAACTAATGCGACTGCCACAATTGTTACATTTCATCAATGAGACCAGCATTTATCTCTTAAAAAGAATGTAACTATCCGGCGGAAAACCGTTAAAAACCTGCGAGTAAATTAATTAGCGACAGTCTTTTCTACCGGTGTTACGTCGGGAGGTTGGCAGACAAGCCCTCCGGACGGGGTGGTGTCTCCGTGACGAGCCGCTGATCTGCTCCACAGGTGGAGGCTCCACCGCGGAGCTTCACTTCTCCGAAAAAACGTCTAAACAGCCGTCATTTGGATAAACCGACCGCACATTGGGGGTCTAAATAGCTACTTTCTCGCATGAAAAGATATTAAAACTTAACAAAATGACGTTATAACAGCGCTACGGTGATAAATAAAACAGCTGCCGGTTGCCGCAAGATGCATTCTGGGAAACTTCACAGCCCTCGGTCATAGCCCTCGGTCTGTAGTGTGCCCCTGAAAAATCTCCGTTTCGAGGGCCAGATAGCCCTACCACTTCCCCCTAACCCTCGGCGGAATGAGAATTGGGACAGCACTACCTCTTCACGTGAACGCGCAAAACGAAGGGTTAGGGCCAAGGGCGAGGGCTAAGGGGAGAATCGGAATTCAGCCTCAGTCTCTTTAATTATTTATACTGTTGACCCTGAGAAACACAGAAGAGGAGATCTAGAGTGTGTGTGCTGCTGCTGCTTGCAGTCAGGAGATGATGAATGACTGAAGAAAAAATCAGATCTATAATCTTTTTTGTGTTTTCTGCATTTTCGGTTTATGTCAATATACAGTGTCTGTATCCGGTGTCACATTAATCAATATCAAATCTGCTTCTCTCGTTCTGTTGTTCCCTCATGTTCCAGTGTGACACTGTGTGCACAAATGGGAAGTAAATAAGAAAAAAACAAAAAGGTAAATGTAGGAAAGTTTGAACCATTTGTGTAATTATGTGTCAAGTCTTGAGTTACAGACTGGTTTATGAGGTCACACTGATCTAATCTGTTCATTATTGAAATCATTTAAAGAAGTTTCCATAAGGACTGTACACACAACCTGAAAACAATATGTCTGCCATCCAGAGGAGTGCGGGAATAAAACAAAAGAAGAAGAAGAACCACCAGTAAAAAGCAGCAGAAGCAGGCTGGACTCACCGGTGCTGTCATCGTAAACCACGGTGACCGTCTTCCACTTGAAGAAGTGGACCAGGTCCAGGATGGCCCGGCTCAGGGAGGAGAAGTCCGGGTAGAGGCTGACGTAGAAGACGTCTCTGTTGTCCGACACCTGGTGCTTCCACTTGGTCTGGATGTGCGGCACCCCCAGGGCGTTGCAGATGGACTGGACCGCATTGGCCGAGGAACTGTGAGAGGGGCCGAAGATGGCCGCCACCCCCAGAGAGAGCTGGTCGCAGGCTGGAGAAGAGATGTATCGGACTTGTCAGTAATAAATAAATATTTACAGTATATTAGGGCTGGACTTTTCCGATTAATGTCGACCTTTACTTTAAAGATCTGACATCGATTCATAAAATCCTTAGATTGATCTTTTTATGTATCCCATTTCCTGTTTGTTAGTCTCGCGCGTGACTAACCGTCTTGGTTAAAGCATGTGTAGCGTAATTGTGTGCACAGACGCATTATGGAGAGAAAGACCTCCGAGATGTAGAATGTGTATTATCAAAGAGAAACACACATTTCAGGACGGCTGACTTGTATCATCAGAACAGACATGTCCTGTGATTTTCAGCCTCCTTTCATATCCACTACAAATATATATAATAAATATGAAACTGTACTCTCTTCCCAGACAAATTACCAAGTCCAGTTGCGTTCGATTTAAACTCCTTTTGAGATACTATGACCTGGACAAATGAGAATATGCACAGGCTTATGAAACTGTACTGAAGAGTTGCACTGTTTACTTCGAGAGTGAGTCATCATCGTGCATATTTTGGTCAAGTTTAAACATTAATATTTCCAATAATGCACCAAGTAAGAGAGTTCCATCTTTGTACAATTTGCAGCATTAGTTTAGTGAAAATCTCTTTAACAACCAAAATGAATCAATATTGAATTCAACTGGGACCTTGTGCATCGGAATCAAAGCGATACCCAGCCTCAGTCCAAATAAATAAGTATCTATGTCTTTATTCGATGTGTATTTACATTTCTGATCTGGTGATTTCCTGTATTTGTTTTATTTCCCACAATTTCTGACAACTTTATTTCTGACCGACTGCCCTTCTGCTCCACAGTCATTGTCACAGGCTCCCAGCTGTTCTGCTGAATGGACGAAGGTGGATCTCAGTTAATAGGAGCCGGTGGAAAGGGAGGGAGCACAAGGAGACACAGAATAGAGAGAGGAGAGGGAGGAAGGAGGAGTGTTGAGCTGCTTACAGCTTTTGGAGACCTTTTGTTGACATGAATAATAACCCTCATGCCTGAAGTATTTTTTGGTTTGGAGTCTGCCTGTGTCTATTTGTTGATCTAAATGAACTAAAACCCACTGAGCTCAGTGGGAGGGAAGGAGGGAGGGAGGGAGGGAGGGAGTCGACTCCTCTGCTGTAACGGTGCAGAGAAGCAGAGGAGGTGTGGAAGAGCAGAGCCACCTCAGCAAATACACAGTGTGCAAGCCAGGCCCTAATGAATGAATGTGTGTGTCTTTAAGTGTGTGTGTTTTTCAGTTTTCTCCACAGCCACTAATCCAATCGACTTCAAACACAGTGAATTACTGAGGACTCAGGGAAGTGCGGTGGAAACTGTAAAAAATATATATATATATATTTAAAAAAAAGGATGAGCTGCTCGGAGAAAGTCGAACAAGACACAGGCTCCCCTGAAAACATGATTTGTGAACATTTTGGGAGGTCTAGTTTTAGTTTATTTGCACCATAAAAATCAAGGACAATTACAAAAACAGAAATGATACAAGGATAGTAAGTGTGGGAGAGGTTAAAAGCCTTTTATGGGCTTATATAACAATATCTGCCCCGAAAAATACGCAAAGATTCAAAAACATTTCAACAACAATGACAAAAAAATATGTGTACGTGTAAAATGATGAACTGTACAAGGGAAGGAAAACTATTGGGAGTCTTAATATATCATCTCAAATTATGTGAACAATCTTACTCTGCAATGTATCTTTTTATATATATATACACTGTATATATCTGCCTCAAGAAGAATCATGCGTAAAATCAAGCTATGTTGATGTATTATTGGCGCATGACATCGAATTATTACTATTTCGCTTTAATGAAGATAATCTCACATGAGTGGCGTGGCTTATTTAAGAATATAGTTCTGTGTGTAGTTGTGTGTGTGTGTGTGTAGTTGTGGCATGTGACAGTGAAGCCGACGACCAGAGCAGAGGAGAGCGAGGAGTAGGTGGAGGTACTGGAGCAGTTGTCTGCACAGTTTCAGCTGCTTGTCAGAAAATAAACGCTGCACTTGGCTCCTGTGCTGCACTTTAAAGTCAAGTTTGAGACTGGAGCAGCTCATAAGTCTCTCGCTGTGTGTGTTAGTGTGTGTATTTGTGTGTCCTCTGAATAGTATAGGATCTACTCATACTGAATACACGACCTCTGTTGCACTAGATTTCCAATGACAGCTTTCAAGGAAATGCAATCAGATAGATATTCAAACCGGGGCTCATCTCTGCAAAAGGCTCAACTGTGTACTCAACTTATTTAATATAAGTGAGTTGGCTAAATCGCTGAGACAGAATATAATGGGCCGTAATTGATAAGAGACTTGAAATGTCAGTCTGATGCACACACAAAACTGGTAGATTATAGCACTTTATTGGCCGTCTCTGGGGGCCAAACAGGTCTTTGAATTACTGCCGCTGAGTCATTACCTGGAACCAATCAATTCTCTCTGTTTACATTTGAAGTGCTCAGCCATTTCTCCCTCGCCTGATTATAATTGTCGCAATCTAAGCCACTGCAGCTCGTAAGCCTCGAACGGGGAATACATTTGCATTGCAAATCTACTACGGCATAAGTATATGCACGCACACACACACACATATACACACACACACATCTGCCATTTTGGCAAGAGAAGAAGAAGCCATCAAACTGGAGGGACTGTCACCAAACACAGGAGGTGGTCACTTATCAGCTACTTACGATGCCGTCAAGAGATCCAACACCCATCCTCACCCTGACTCATGGCACTCTGTGGGTTAGTGGTGAGTTGAGGAGGGGGGAGGGGGTTAGAGGGGGGGTGATGACTCATGCCCTGTTCAGACCTGCCTAAACATGTGATCTGATCACAGGTGGTCGGCTCCCAGTGCATCAGCTCACACCTCTATTTCTGTCTCCACTGTGAGGCCTCGTCCACACGGGAACAGAGACTTTCTGTGGACGGATGAAGACGAAAGGCTTGCACGTTGTCATTAAAGGAGACCTATTGTGCATTTTCTTTTTACATTTGTTTAAAGGGATAGTTCAACATTTTGGCAAATTGGCCCATTGCCATAATCCCTATAGTCATAGCAGTAGGTTCGTTACTTTTAATTGTCGGTGCAAGCTATTTTTAGAACGGCGGAGCAGAGCCGTGAGCTGCTCAGAGCTACGCTAATGGGATGAGGCTCATGGGATTTCTTGGTTTCCCTCATCAAACTCATCAAATACACAATCCAACAACTCCACAACGCTCTGGTGGACAAGTTGTGACCTGCACATTCACCATGCTATGAGATAATAACACAACGTTACCACACAGTTGTTTTAGAGGGAAATTCATGCAAAACCGCTGATACGCGTTGCCTTCAGGTACAGGTTTTTTTTGCAGACTCTGTATTTACCTCGAAACGGCTCTGTTTCATAACGTTCCATTATTATCTCATAGCGTGGTGAATGTGCAGGTCACAACTTGTCCACCAGAGCGTTTTGGAGTTGTTGGATTGTGTATTTGATGAGTTTGATGAGGGAAACCTGGCTCTGGCCTCAGTACACAGTGGTAATCTGTGGGAAGGGGTGTGTCACTATGCAGCAGCCCCTCCCTACATTGAGAACACATACATACAATACATTCAACACATTCAGAACCTTTTTGTTGAACCTGGAAAGATCTCCACAAGTGCTAATTATCTAGTGAGTGACAGACCTCCTCCTCCAAAGATGTTTTTTGACTCTTTTGAAGACAAAGGTAGCCATGACACCTGCATGATCTTCTGGTCATAAACAGATACGTACCTTTCCTGGAGGCCTCGAAGCTGTCATAGATGTTTATCCTTTGGATGTCGTAGGTGAGCGTGGTGTTTGGCAGTAGGGTTCTGTTCCTGTTGATTGTGTTTAAAGCAAATTTAAAGGCTAGTTCCTCAGCACCTGATGGGCCGCTCTCAATGGACTCAAATATCCCCCCTGTCAAAGAGAGGGAGAGAGAAAGAGAGGGAGAGAGAGGCAGTTGATTAGCGGGGTTGAAAACGGAGAAGATGCTTTTAACAGTAGCCTGTGGTCCATGTAATTAAGTTATAACTTAATTACACGGACCCTTGTTGCTCCAGTAATTTGAGTCAGAGGAAGCATCTCAATCACAGCGGAGGAAGAAAACTGGGTTTGCACTTTTTAAAGCATCAACATCAGTTTGGAGGAAGAAGAAGAGGGAAACACACTCTCTGGGATTGGATTGGATTCACTGCAAAACAACTGAAGGCAAAGTCGCTCCATTTTTCTTCACAGGTGCTAAGTGATTAAAAACAGGAGCAGGATGCACCGGCTGCACACTGAGCTCTTCCTCAGCCTCACACTGACAAAGAAGTACAAAGTATAAGCACCGTTTCTATATGTTCCCACCAGGTCAAGAGGTAGTTACATCACCAACTCATCACTCGTCCTTTGACCGGCTTCAACTTCCCAATGGCTCACATCTTTTATCAAGAGGATTGTGATAATACAAGTTAATGATTATAGTAAAGAAACATGAAATATGTACATTCACTGTATATAATGGTGACATATTAAAGCCTTGTAGTGCTGTGTATTACAGTGTTGACTCGGTGTGAATCACCAGAGGGCCTGTGATACGATATTATCACGATACATGTGCCTTGATACGATATTATTGCAATATTAAAAATACTGCAATATGCTGCAATATAGTATATTTCAATTCAGTTTATCTGGAACTAACCAACTCACTCAGTATCCCTCCACACAGGCAGACTCTGCTGTTATTCCAAATAAACAGCTTTTTTTTGTTTGGATATAAATTTCTGTATAATATCAGTTTTCATATCCTTTATTTAACAGATAAGAACTCATTGAGATTTAAAACCTTTTTCCAAGAGTTTTACCTGGCCAGTTTTACGGCAGCACACAAACAGCTCAGTTGCATATCACACAGAAAAATCTGGAATTAAATACAATCAACTTTCAAGAAAACATAATTATCCCTCAATGCAATCACATGTCAGGCTCTGTCCATTATGAATGACCTGAATTCACCCAGAGTTATAAGATGTGTCAGTTTCAAGTCCTTCTTCACATCATTCAGCTGATAGGCTGAAAATTTAAAAGCCTTTTTGCCCAGTTCCGTTCTCACTCTCGGGACCTGCATCTGTATAATGTCCTGAGAATGCAGGCCATATCGGCTGTGGTTTCTACACATGTGCACACACAGATATGTAGGCAAGAGTCCAAGAATACATTTATAAATAAAAGTATAAGTATAAAATGTAAAACGAAAATTAAATGAATAATTGTCCATGTAAATGTTAAAAAAAAACGGTCAACAGAAATGTTATCTTTCACCTTTTTCTGTTTGAAATATATCTGCTCTCTCTGCCCCCTCCCTCCTCCCCCAGGAAGACGCTCCACTCTCTCATTGACCCATCGATTGATCCGTTTATGAGTGCTCTCTGCTGCTGCTCTGAGTTGTGCATCTTTTAAAGGAAGAGCATGTTGGAGTAAGTGATGTTTACTGGATCGAGGGCGCGGCGCAGAAAGCTCAACAACGCTCAATAACTCTGCTCCGATGAAAGTGTGATGAAACTGTTGCTGCAGGAGCTACACACTCAGCGGAGGCCCGGCTTTACCCACAGGGCCACACGGGAGGCTCCTCATTCAATATACACTATCTCTCTATATCACACACACACATTCACACTTTTTTCTTCTTTGCAATTATATTATTGTCCTATTTTTCTTTGCTTTCTTTTATTTGCTTATCGTGTCATCCATTATGTGCTTGGTTCAATCTATCTCACCATAGTTACACTTGTCTGCAATCGCTTGATGAAGGATAAAAGAAGATATTGTTTTGACATTTAATTTAAGATTATTGTGAAGTGAGAGCTGCTGAGACTCTAAGTAGTAACCTTTATTTTATATTTTGTAGCTAATGCAATACAATCAGAAAGCAGCTTTGAAACTATACAAGGTGGTAAAAACACCTTCAGGGATCAGATGATTGGGAGTAAAATGTTGGTGGTTGCAGGGGCGTAGCTTGTGGGGGCGTTAGGGGGGTTATAGCCCCAAAATCCAGGCAATATAACCAGCTATAATTGGTCATACTGGCTAAATATGAATGTTTGTAGGTTTCAAATAGATTTCTATACATGTATATACGTGACCGATGTTGTTCTGACCTGCCCTGAGTGGGTTTTGAACCCGGGAGACGATGCTAACCGTTTCAATGACCACTTAGCAGGTGGATTAGCACGTCTTTTATGGGTGAGTGAGTTTAACTTCATCGCCGCTAACCGCCACACGCAGTCACGTCTCCTTACTGGTACCTCGTGGCTGTGACTATACCCGCGGACCTCTATTACAAGTTTACTTCTTCCTACTCCCTTTCAAGCATGTTAAAGAGGAACTAAGCAGGATTTCTCCCGTGGCTATGCTACATTTTCACCTTAATTAAAAAGCTCTGGAGTAATTATGATCGTTAACTACATGACTTGTGACTTATTATGAGTGAGAACGGAGGCTCTCTGTCTTCACCTGGCGTCTCACGGCTGAAAACCAACCTTGCAACATCAGTAGGGGTGTGTATTGGCAAGAATCTGGCGATACGATACGTACCACGATACGGGGGCAGCGATACGATATATTGCGATATATTGCGATACTGTAGGAACAACGATATATTGAGTTTCTTTGAAAGAATTTATTTGTAAGAAAATTGTAGCACATAGCACACACATGCTGTTACATGCTTAACATCGGCTTGCTGAAGAAATACAAGCATTGGCAGGATTTTTGCATGAAGAAATGAAAAAAATAAGACTAAGTAGTGCTTATCTCCCCCTTGTGTTTTTGTATTTCTGTACATGTTTTATTGATTGGAAAAAATAAAGATACGGAATTAAGACTACGCAAAATAAATATTGCGAATTTACACATCAGTGTAAGTTACTCGGTCGACGCCCCAGTGTCTCCTCTCTGCGGCACCGAATCTTTTGTTTATGACGGTTAACAACACAAACACACACGCCGTAACATCGTTTATGTTATTTAACGCTTCAATTTATTGATTTTTAGCCAGCTTCGTTGTAAACAAATGCACATGGCTGAGAGCAGCATAACTAGAACAGTGGAAAAGCAAGTGGACTTGCATATGAGTATAATTTATTCATCAACAACCACCCCATGTTTTACCCAAAGTGACGCCCTTGGGTGGTGGTTGTCTCCTTGTGTTTTTATTCACACACATTTACAAGTCCACTGGTCTATTTGTACTGATTATTCACCCAGGAGAGGTTTATGTCCCTGTGGAAGTGCTGCAGCAGCCAACACTGTGTGTGGAGAAACTGCATATGCTCAAGCCCTGAAAAAAAAGCCTTTAATATCCCCAAAGGACGACCTTTGACCTGTGATCGCAAAAGCAACCAGATCCCGGGGAGAATTTAATTACAGTAATGTGTCCGGTATGAAGTGGTGTAATGCCTTTCCTTCAGAAAAAAAGCCTGTGAAGTGTGTTTAAAGGTGCAGTGACAGCCCTCCAGTGGATACAGCCACAGCAAATGAATGGACACAGAGGAGGAGGGGGAGGAGGAGGGGAGGAGGGGGGGGTCGTGGTGGTGGGTGTCAGCGATCAATGCTCTCTGATTGCCCCCGCGAATCAATCAATCAGGCCCTCCAGGAGCCGTGCAGAGCAGCAGCAGCAGCAGATTGAAGTGTGTTGTTTGGGTTAGGTTGAGCCCCTACAGCCGCACACTGGTGGCTCAGTGTCAGTCATGTGGGCTGGGGGGAGGTGGAGGGGGGGGGCGTTCGGGGGTCCGGACTCGGTGCTTTATTTACTGTAGCCACTCCACTGAAGAACCCTCGTCTAATCTAGACATAATCCATACAACAAGTACTGCAGGCCCCCGACTGTCAGCAGCCATTACCAGCAGAAGGAGCTGATGCTGATCAGCGGCCCCTCACAGTGGGCTGGGGGGGGGGACGATATAAAAGTTGCGCATGCCGCCTGGACACTTAAAGGGTTAGTTCAACATTTTTGGCAAATTGGTCCATTATCATAATCCCTATAGTCATTTAGCCTTTAATTGTTGGTGCAAGCTATTTTTAGAACGGTGGAGCAGAGCCGTGAGCTGCTCAGAGCTACGCTACGGAGGCTCATGGGATTTCTTGGTTTCCCTCATCAAACTCATCAAATGCACAATCCAACAACTCCAAAACGCTCTGGTGGACAAGTTGTGACCTGCACATTCACCACACTATGAGATAATAACGCAATGTTACGAGACGGAGACGTTTTCTATTGTGGTAGCTAATTGTTATAATCGTTAATATCGTGAGTATTTTACTTTTTTTAATTACTTAATTTTGTTGCTCTTTCTTCTATTGTCTTGCTTCTCTGTTATTCTTCATTTAAACCGTATCCATTTATCTTTTCTAAGCATTGCTGTTAATAATCATTTTAATTCCATCTAGCCACAGCTGTTTAAGTGTTGTCTGTGGTTGTCCGTGTTCGGGCAGTGGGATGTGATGTGTCATGGGTGGATGTTGTTCAGAAAAATAAAAAATGACCTTCCTGTACAGCAACTGTCGTATTCATGTTTTGTCATCAATAAAAAAGACCTTTGAAAGAAAGAAAAAGGAGGGGTGTCGGGGGGGTTATTTTGTGTTGGTGCTGGAGCCTGGAGCAAGCATCAACATAAAGACCTCTGACAGCGCCGGCACTGTCGAGAAGTTTTCGTCTCTCATTAGTATTCGTCTCGTGGGAGTGCCCTATTTTGCATGTCATAATGAGTTTGAAGGAATTAATAAGCATCAGTTAAGCGGGATGTACTATAATTGGAAAGCTGAGTGTTTGGAAAGGGGTCCGTTCACAGACGAGAAGCGCCGTTATTTTTTTTTTTCTGTTTTTTGTGTGTGTTTTTTCCTGCTGAGAATCTCTCTGTTGGTTTCCTGCTGAAAGGAATCTGGCCTGTAAATAAATACGCAGATGAATCGCTGAAGAATGGTGAATTAGTGAGTTAGAAAGGTGACTGTCTAAGTAGGTGAGTTTGAATATGAATACACAACGAGTCTAACGAGGAAATTGCTCGCTTGTCTGCAAGGACACGGAGAAATGGAAATGAAGCAGAGTAAGTGAGATGGAGAGAGAAAGAAACTCGTCCAGTTTGCTTCTTCTTCTTCTTCTTAATGAGAGCGACGGCGTCTTTACAGCGGCGACTGTTAAACCTCACTGTTGGTTCCTCATCGTGACATTGCAGACAAATTAGGAAAATATAATTTTATTTACAGGCACCGTGCAGTCACACACACACTGGGAGCTGGAGGCTCAGCACCTGAGCCCAGTGCTGCCTCACACACACACACTCACACACACACACGGTGGCGACCAGCGAGGAGTGAACTTTTTGCCGCAGCGGCATCACAACCTTTCACAGGAAGCAGCCAGAGTCCGTCATCACACACCTGTTCGACGCAGACAAGCGAATCAGAGGCTCACGCCGTGCGTCTGAGCGTCTCCTCCATTTTGAAACAGCGTGGCGCCGTGGAACAGCGGTTAACGCACAGCAAGACGGCTTTCATGTTCTCATGTTCTCATCTGAGAGGCTAAACACAGGCACACTGAATTGCGTGGTGATTATAATACGATATCATATGATACAATTAGGGATGGGTGATTTGGAGAAATTAAATTATCTCTTTTTTTTCTCCAATAACAATAATCTGACGATTCCCTTTAAAATGTGATTTTCAATTATTTTTTTCTACAAAAAATGCTGCAAAACTCTACTTGATGGAGTTGTTTTAGAGGTAAATACAGAGACTGCTTGCTGAAAAACTGTCCCTGAACACAACGCACATCAGCGGCTTTGCATGAATTTCTCTCTAAAACAACTGGTAACGTTGTGTTATTATCTCATAGCGTGGTGAATGTGCAGGTCACAACTTGTCCACCAGAGCATTGTGGAGTTGTTGGATTGTGTGTTTGATGAGGGAAACCAAGAAATCCCATGAGCCTCCGTAGCGTAGCTCTGAGCAGCTCACGGCTCTGCTCCACCGTTCTAAAAATAGCTTGCACCGACAATTAAAGGTAACGAACCAACTACTAACTATCTGCAAACCGCTCTATGACAACATTTCCTGCAATAACTTGTCATAACATAGCAACTCTAAAGTTTTGTGATCCCTGCTCCTCAACAAGTCTTCAGAAACTGTTTAAACATATTGTTTTTATACTGAAAAGCAACGAGACGTGAATCGTTCTCACTATTTAACGTAAACCTCAACATTTTCCTGAATGTGATCCGTTACACAAAGAGCGTCTGTGGCTTCGACCTAACCACATGTGCAACTGCAAACCTTGGTTGTGGGGGTCAGAATCCTGCAGTTTCTATGGTTACTGTCCAACCAGACCTTTTCCCACTTCTTCTTCAACATGTGTTTAGAGGGTGAACCTTGAAAAGCCCTTCGCTTCTGTACATGTACACAATCTGAGCAATTGTTGCATTTACCACAAAAAGCATGAGAGTAAACATTAGTTTGTCCAGAAAAATATACGTATATATTAAAGAAGATGGTGGCCATCTGTGAAGAAATGAAGAGGAAGAAGAAGAAGCAGCAGCGCAGGAGAGCAGTGATTCATTCATCCGGCCCAGATTGACAATTTCATTTACACATACATCTAATGCAGTCGCAATGCATCCCTCGCCACCTCCGCATCATAGTGCATCATGGGAGCATTGTCCCCGTATTGTCATGTGGTTAAAGCTCCGTCCACTTGTGGTTAAAGTCCCCCTCCGCGACCCGTTTTGGTTATTTTAAAACATTCTTTGTGGTCTTTAAAGCTGGACACTGTACAATTACCGATTCAGCATGTTTAGCGTAAAACTGCACACTGGGATTCGATTCCAGACTGGAATATAATCCTTGCTCACGGTGCAAGCTGCTCTACCAGGTGAGCTGTACCTGTTCTACCTTGACAGCTGCACCGAGCTGTCGAGCCTTTCACCTCTGAGCCAGATGCAGAGCGGGGCGGGAGCTTGTAGCACTAGTGCCCTCCCCTGGGGTTGTGACACGTCAACCCCAGTCTCCCTGAAACTGCCAGTTTGCGTCTGCAATTGGTTCACAGCAATTTGAAGGCAGAAAAACTCAGATATGCAATTTTGCACTTCCGTTTCTGCTGCTATGTCCTCTACCATAAGAAAAATGCCTGCATGTGAAAAGCACGAAAAACACGATTTTCATGGGAGGGGGTCTTTAAGATGCCAACCAAATCACCTCCCAAAAGTACAATCAATAACTCTATACAGGTTTTCTGAACCAGCTGTATTTTTATGGTCATTTTCTATTGCTTTGATTTATCAATACAAGTCCTATAAGAACATTTTGTTTAAAAAAATAAAAACAAAGGCTGAGATCCTCAGAGTTTATTTGGATGCAACTCTTGATCATAAATAATCACTTCCGAGTCACACCACCTGACCCAGAGCCAGAGATCAATCAGGAGACACATCCGTCACCACGTCATCAATCTGACCAGGCGACAGCGGACACGCGGCAGCGCTGAGGTGCTCGGTATGTACACACACATACAGTCCAAGCATTGCGTCAGTGATTGATCAGAGAGAGTACTTAAGCAATAAGCCACTCAGAGCCGTGATTTGGAAACAGGCTGGGATGTTGTTGTCGTTGTTGTTGTTGTCGGGCCTGGAGCCAGGTGGAGGAAAACACTCTGAGCTGCTTCAAAATCACTATAAACGACAGTCGCATGTGATTTATAGTTGTTATAAAACACTGTGCAGCAACGCACAAAAGGACGGACGTGATCGCAAAGCATACGCTTATTACAGCTACAATTTAAATTACTAATCTTTATAGTTGTAATTATCCTCCTGCTGCTGGTTTCCACTTTCATTTCATTTCTGAAATTGTTGAATTCTAACTTTTATGTCTGGACAGAGAGTTTGTTTCACTGGTTTCATTAGCAGAGAGTTCATATTCCTGACTGTTAATTGTATTTTTAATAAATCTATACTGTTACTGTTTGGTTTCTTTCCTTCTCCTTCCTAATAATAAAGCAGAATATGATGTCGTATCTGGAAATGAACCAACTTAACACTGTTTATAGAGCAGAAAGAGAGGACAGCCTGTCAACACATGTATTTAAAAGGCAGATCACACACATACGTTCATCAGGCTCCATACATTGTGTGTCAGTTTGTGGTATGCATGACTCAACCCCACACACACACACACACATACAAACACACAGCACCAGCACGTTCACGCTGCCTCGCTGCATTTAGATCAGTGTTGCACATGCACATATGTCAGGACCGGCACTTCTCACCCTGTAAATAATGCTTTCATCTCCACTTCACATACGGTAATCTCCCATATGTACATCACAACAGAGAGACTACACAAAACCAACACAACAACAACAACAACAACAACAAATGATTAGTTATGACACCGGCAGCAGCTTTGAAGTTCCTGTAAATCGTTACAACCTGAGCAGAACAGGCAGCGTTTGCCAGCGGTGTATCGACGTTAGCAGAAATCTGTACGACCGGCGTCTCTGGAGCCGTTTCATGTTACACAGCGAAGTTCAACACAGCTTGTGGTAACAACAAGAGACAACGACTACATCGGCCGCTCGGGTCTGATGTGCGTCCACTCGCTGGCTGCTGCACCGTGAGAACATCTGCGGCATCTGTCGGCCGCTAATCCAACAGATTAGACGGTTAGAGAAATCAAACAGGACGTGGTTATTGGATTACATGTATAGGAACATACGTTACTATGGAGCTTTTTGTTAAAAAGATCTCAATTTCTCTTCTCAATGATTTCATTATGAAGGAAAACTCGATTATTTCCAGATTTAGGCTATATAAATATACATTTTACCGTGAAAAGAGAAACATGGCAGGTCTCGTGTTTCCTGTCCTCTGATTGGCTGTCAGGGAACATTACATTAATGTCCAATATTTAGACATTTATGTTAATAAATAGCCAACAAAGGGAAATTTAATAAAAGATGTGACGCAGCCCTGTCTGCTGTCTGTCTGCACTGCTCTCCTTGTGCTTCAAACACACGTGTTTCAGCATTGAACAAGTATTTCTATGCACATTGTCATCACTTTTTTCAGTATTCGGTAACCCTTTAATTTACATGCTGTTAATTACGTGATAATGTCAAGAAATAACAATTAATTGTGTCATAAATAGCCTAGAAATAACGGTCAATTCCATAGTAATGTCGAGAAATACAATATAGCCAAGAAAGTAGATTGATTGTGTAGAAATAGTCTAGAAATAACCATTAATATCAAGGACTTGGTGGAGAAAAATTCTGACAAAGCATGAAAAGCATGTGTAATATTTAACCGCCATGAAAAACTTGACATTACTATGAAATTGACCGTTATTTCTAGGCTATTTCTAGACATTACTGTGCAATTAACAGCCTGTATATAAAGGTTTACCCACTTTTCCTGCCAACTGAGATGAACTATTGCAGCCAAAAAGCAACAGCGTCATCAATTATAATGTCAACGATAACTTGCCGACATTGATCTATAAGGTTGTTAATGGTAATATTCCTAATTTGCTTCCCATGATGTGTAACTGCCTCATGTGTCAGTGATGAAAATATCCAGTCGAAGTCTTGAGGGTTGAACACAGAATTCAACTGAGACTTTATCTTTGTGAATAATTTGTCATTTGTCAAGCAAAGTTTCGACCCAAGATGAAAAAATCAACAACAAAGTCTCTGAAAACTGGTTGTGTGTGTGCGTGTTTGAGCTGCAGAGGACGTGAGGTCGTGCTGTCCACTTGATGAATGTGCTGAGTGGACAATCCGTCTGCAGCACTCCTGCTGTGTGGTTTACTAAAGCAGCTGTTTTGTCTTGTTGCACTCCTGCTCCTCGTCTTTCAGCGGGTAAAGGCCATGTTGAGCCAAGAGACGGTCCGACTCCGAGGCTCAGCAGAGTTCAAAGACAGATTTACACAGAGCGTGGATATAAATACAGAGCGGCTCCGATTCAAAATTGATTTTATCACAAGAACCGACGCGACACTTCCACAGCTTAGAAAAATCTGCCTATGAAAGATAAGAAATGTGTTTCCCGCGTGAATGCGACAGTCTCCCAAACTGAATCACTGCCTGCAACTTCCCAAATCAATACTTAAGATGTCAGGGGGAAAGAAAAAATTGCAAACAAATGTCCTGCTGAATTCAAAGAGACAGCAAAGGACAGATGAGCTGCAGCCTGGGTTTACTGTCTGGACAGTGTCAAAGCTGCAGAGCCTCACCTGCATCCACATGGTTTACCTGCATAGACCAGTGAAGCTGGAGAAGATGTGGAGTAGGCCACATACTAACTGACCGGCTTCAGCAGGTTTTGAGGACCACACATCCAAAGTATCGCTCACGTACAGTAGTTGTAATGTTAGATATCGCCCTCCATCAGTATTAAATATTCAAGGAGGCTCCAACATGCTTGGTACAGTATTGTCCCCCGCTATTAAATATGAAAGAAGGCTGAAAATCACAGGACATGTCTGTTCTGATGATACAAGTCCGCTGTTGTGAAGTGTGCGCTCCTCTTCTATAATACACATTCTACATCTCGGAGGTAATGTCTTGCCACATAAAGGCTTCCTTCACCTTTCAAACGGGGCAGTAGGAGACAACGATGAACGCCACAAGCCTCCATTCAAAATCAATGTAAATGATGTGATGTCGATGTCGCTTGAAGTTGAGAAATTTGAACTTTTCAAGCGACACTGTGTGACACTGTGCCACAACATCCAATCAGCTTTGATATCTAACCACATCACCGACGCACATTTCAAAACACAGGCGGCCACAACAGGTAAAGTGAAGCTACGGTTGTTAACTCAGCCATGGTTGACGAGAGAAAGAAAACAGCGCGATCAAGCAACGAGATGCATCAGGAACGTGCATCAGTGGTTTTGCATGATTTGAGCAACAATAATTTGACAATTTCCTTTAAAATCTACAAAAAATGCTGCAAAACTCTACTTGACGGAGTTGTTTTCAAGGCAAATGCGGAGACTGCTTGCTGAAAAACTGCCTCTAACAGGAACGTGCATCAGCGGTTTTGCATGAATTTCCCTCTAAAACAACTCTGTGTGGTAACGTTGTGTTATTATCTCATAGCGTGGTGAATGTGCAGGTCACAACTTGTCCACCAGAGCGTTGTGGAGTTGTTGGATTGTGTATTTGATGAGTTTGAAATCCCATGAGCCTCCGTAGCGTAGCTCTGAACAGCTCACAGCGATCCTTCTCCTTAAACTATAGGGATTATGGCAATGGGCCAAGATGTTGAATTACCCCTTTAAGTCTGCACCGGATCACACACCAACAGATTTCTGCACCAACTTGCCACACACGCTGTCCTCGAGGCCTGTGAATGGTGGGTAAAATCGAGTAGCGTGTCCCCAGCTGAAGAGGTTTCCATTCTTGTGAGACTGATGTGAAACCCTGGGTGAGATAACCTCTTTAACCAGGAGTGAACACAGGCCCTGTATGTATCTGATCTGCTCTCCCTGGGCTCTGACTGGCGAGCTCGTCCTCTGGAAGGCTGCAGGCCGGCGCCGGCAAAACAGCAGCAGGCATCATCCATCTCAATTTCCTCTGCCTCCCAAAAAAAAAAAAAGAAAGAAAGAAATTAATAGCAAATCCTGTTTCAGCTCATTGTTTCTGTTGAGTGAAAATTATTTATGAGGAGAAATACGCCGGCTTCCCCCGGCAGCACCTCCACCCACCCCACCCCCACCCCCCGCCCACGGCACTTCAGTCACTGTCGGCTGTTGACAGTTTGATGGCGATCAGTGTCAGAATATCAGCGCTGCAGAACAGGAAGCGTAGCATGACGAGCTGCGAGAGCATGTTCCATCTTTATCACAGCTGAGGCTCTGCTGCAGCGGCTGGGCTGGAGGTGGAGCGATGGATGGCTGCAGTACATAAAGCATACAGCACAAAGGGAATATGGGATGTATGATGTGTATAGTGATGTCACCATTATGGATTTTCTTGGTGTGAAATATTTTCGATTTTCATGATTATTATGCATTAATTATTTCACAACACTATGAATGTATAAAATCAAATATAGTCAATATATGTAATATGAAAAATATTCAAAGTATCTAGGACCAATTATTAATCATCCAGGGGACATGTTTGAAATATTCAAGTCATTGGGCATTGCAGTCGTCTCTGGTTCGAATCCGGCATCGGCCGGCCCTTTGCTGCATGTCGTTCCCCTCTCTCTGCCTCTCCATTTCCTGTCTCTCTACTATACTATCCATTAAAAGCAAAAAATCCCCCAAAAATATACTTAAAAAGTCAAGTCATTCAAGTCATCTATAATTAATAAATTAAAGTTTATTTTTAATCAGCGTTTAATCTGTTATCTTTTAATTAAAAATGACACTAACATTTAAATTCCTACCAGTTCAGTGTCACATCAGGTATATTTACATTAACGTAATTTAACCCAGTTACTGTGCATTTTACCTTTACTTTGGCGACAAAGGCAGGTGGGTTTACCTGTAGGTGTTCATACACATTAGACATATTTCCTCCTTAGCAAAACTTGTAACACGTGTTTGTTGTGCAACTTTGTTTTCAATCAATGTGTTGCCTTGATGTGCTGATATGGTTCCGACAAAATCTTTTTAAAGTGACGGTATTTAGGAACCTTTACAATTGATTAATTAATTGTGACATTTAACACAGCGACTGACTGTGAAAACGAGTCACCGTGATACCCCTGGATGTGTAGCTGTACTGTGTAAACTGTGCAGTGATTGCGGCCACAGGCTCAAATGACAAATATAGATGAATACGACTGTGTCCTCCCTCAAACTACCAGCTGTGTTGCACCTGCTGAGCCACTTAAGACTGGAGAGTAAGACAGGGAGGACACACACAGAGACACACAGACAGAGACAGACGTAGATTCAGAGAGTGAGAACAGCTCACAGCCATGTAGACTGGAGAGAAATGGATTCGTTGCATTTCCTCCCCCAGTTTGTTTGTGTCTCCTCTCAGAGTGAGAACAGCAACAGAGTCACAACTGTGGTCCTGTTCACTTGGTGTCATGTTCCTACCACTGACAATCTGCAGCTGCAGGTGATGAATATCTGTGACAACTGCAGAGTCATGTGACCGGCCACTGAAGGCAAGAGGGAAGCGAAAAGAGGATTTTTCTCTGCATTAGGAAGTGACTAACTGAGCAACCCGGCTTGTAATTTGATACGACAAAATCAGCTGTAACTCAAACTGCACTGAGCGGAGGACGACAGCGTTGTACACAAACACTTGTGCACATCTGTCTGAAAACATCAGTCACATAAAAGTTAACTGTGTTCCATCTTGTCAACACGCAGCACTATGTTTTATCTTAATGAGCAATTAAGGCCCAAACATTAACAACATTAAATTATCTGCAGTCATGTCGATAACTCCAGCAGCAGCAGCAGTAGAAGAAGAATGACACGCTCAGCTGAGCAGAAATGACTGAAAACATCCTCACACTCAGAGCTACACACACTGTCCTCACTACTTTTGAAAGTTTATTAGGAATGAACGAGTACTGATACCAGGTATCGGGATCAGTATTTGGCTGCTGATAACACAGCAGTGGCCCGCCACTCCTTAATTCACCCTTTGTTGGCCTTCTGATTGGTCTGCTGATCCACCAATCAGAGGGCTTCTCCCTATGTCATGAGTTGTGCAACATTCTAAGGTTGGACAACCCTGGGATGAAACCGCATGAAACAAGCTAGGTAGACAGCATTTTTGTTTGGCAAAAACTACTTTAAAATTTTTCACTATGGTTCAAACATCTAACAACATTACCGTTGCTAATGTCTTTTGAAGTTTTACAAGGAGAGATGGGAGACTGGTGGAGGTTAAGCGTTAGCTATTAGCTAATGCTAGCTAACGTCGTTAGCTAGCTAGCACTTTTTCAATTGCTCTTTAGCCACGTCTGTCTTCTATCACCATTTTTCTGATAAATTAATTTGTAAGTTTTCCTTACAAGCAATTTAAATCTGCCTAATTTTCAATGGTTTCCAATGGAAGTTAACCCTTTTGTGACCATTGTTTGGCAAACTTTGCAACAGTCACCGTGGAAGGAGGGACTTGACAAGGGGTGAATTAATACTGTCGATTCAGAATCGTGTCGGAGCGACGCACAACTGGTTACCATTACTTTGTACGCTGCTAAATAAAATAGGGATGTCCAATAATATCGGCCCAATATCGGCATATCTGTCCATATCGTTATTGGTTTTTCTGCCGATAATGAAAACATGATAACATAATGCCTGGATGTTGTAGCAAATTAAATAGCAGCGGACCGCCGACTCACTACTTAATTATTGCTGTCCACGTGTTCTCACTACACGCTGTTCTGTTGTAGACAAACAAGCATGGCGACGACGCCGATGGCCCTTACACAGTCGTGAATCAGGTTGCCCTGAGCTACTGTAACTGGGTCAGCACTGGTCCGGTCCAGTCGGGCTCAGTTTGTCCAACCAGCAACACATGAGTGTGTCAGTTGTTGTGTGAATCCCTCGTGCAAACCACAAATAGTTTTTTAAAATAGGCTTTGAGTTCAGCATTATAACTTTCTGAGTTGTCAGAGTTGTGACTTGATGCAGTGATGTGTGTGTGTGTGCGTGTGTGTGTGACTCTGAGACACTGAAGAAGTGTCCTCCCAGTATGAAATGACCTATATTCTTCTTCTTCTGTTGTATATATTCTGGTTAGGATTCATTTCAATGGCAGCAGTGTTTAGGCCGCATTAATCCTCAGAACCCCACAGACACAGTTAATCTTCAAAGTCACAGCGACTCTTCTCACTTTAATGATTTTGTCAAATCTGGCCATGCAATGAGTACGCACACACACACACACACACACAAAACAGTGTATTAGCCTGGCTCTCTATATCACATGGTGTGAGGTTTCTACTTTGCAGTCAGACCACATAGTGAAACATCTTCACAGACCAACGGGAACCAGGTCAGTTCATGGTCGACACATTAAACCCTGAGCACCTGAACATCAGCTGCTGGTCCTTCCTAACCTACATTAAACATCCCAGAGAAGAAGAACATGAACAAGAAGAGGAAGAGGAAGGAGATACTGTTCCAGGATCAGAAATATCATGAAAGTGACCGAAGAAGAAGAAGAAGAAGGACAGCAATAACAACAACAACGAGAAACTGTTCCAGGATCAGAAATATGATGAAACCCGTCAAACAAACACAACAAAGCCAAAGAGGCCTCATGCGTCGTTGGATTAGCGACAGGGATAAGTGATGAGAATAACTGGCCCCAGATTTACTGTGTAACAATTCCATTAACCACAGATGTGTTGGGTTCAGTGCATCACTAAAACCATTAGAAATAAGTCTCATGGCCACACAGCGCATACTCCCAGGAAACGCGTGTCATTAAATCATGTCAAAGTTTGGTACAGCAGGAAGCCCTGACAAGTGCGTACTGTAGGATTTAAAACAGAAAAAAGAAAACCCCTGCCTGCACTCCGGTCACCGTTACTAACAGTAATTTTATCCACATCCACCCACCGACTGGAATGAGTGGCTGTTAAGAAAACCAGACGACTTCATTCATCACCTGCCTTCATCAGACTAACCTAGATCTGTGACCAACCAATCAGGGCAGCCAAATGTCTTTCCATCTTCTTTTAGGGAGGTGATGTCACACAGTTGGTTTCATACTGTCACAGCTGACCTCTTCACATCAGCAGCAGCCACCTCAAAGAAAAAGCCTCTCTGGCAGTCACTATATCAAACATGCCCCAATTTATATACCCTCTGTGATTGAATGGGGGCGGACCCAGCTGAAAGAAGCAGCGTCCTGATTGGTCAGGGTTCCTGCCTCTTTTGCAGGGTGACTACAGGTATGAGCAAGTTAAATAGAAGATTTTTAAAACCTTTTAAAAAGAGCAAAACTGCAATGGAAATACAGACCAAAAGTCTGAATATACTTGCTCAAATTAAAGGGATAGTTCACCCAAAATTCAAATTTCACTCATTATCCACTCACCCTCATGTCGAAAAAGAGACACCAACAAACATCCAAATACCTAAAGGTTGTAGCCCAGAGAAAACTTTCCAGACACAGGAAGAGCAGTGAACACTGGGAGTCCTCCAAGCTGAAAATGCCTTTTTTTCAGAACAATTTCTCGGAATAAAAGTTTAAATTTTTTGGGTTTGAACTATCCAACCATCATTAAGGACAAATACCTGTTAAATTCATCAACATGGAAAAGAAACACTGGGTTTGACTGGAGCTTCATTCATTTTTGCCTTGGAAACTAATCTGTCCTGTGTTCATGAGGTGATTTACACAGAGAATCCATTTGTTGTGACGCGGCACACGGGACAAAACACAAGACAAGTCGTTCATTATCACAAACAACCCAAGTCTGTCTGTCTGCTGCATAGAGACACAGTTAATGTGATATTGTGTCTAATCCCGACATAAGGTAAATTAAATGTGAGTGCTCCAATGAGACGAATATATGTGATTAGGTAAATGTGTAACTGCTGCATCTGCATGTTTATAGTTAGTTTTATCGTATAATGTCCAGTATTTTATTGAATATCCTCAAATTCTCCTTGTGTCCTGATGTGGTTTATGGTTTATGGTCCAGTTCCTGCTGCTCCGTGTTTGTTGCCTCTCTCTCTCTCTCTCTGAGTCTGTGTGAATCTCGCACAGACACTTGTGAATTTGTTTCATAGAGAGATGTCATTATTATTCAGCGGCCTGTTTGTGCAGAGCAGTTTGTACCTTTTTCATATAAGATCAACAGCAGCAGGCTTTATATACTTCAGGGAGCTGTCTGCGGCGGTTGAGGGAGGTTTAGAGGGAAAAGATTGAAAATGCTTTCACACACTGAACCACCAGAGAATTGCAACTAGGTTGTTGTATTTATTCCATCATTCGTCCTTTTCTTCTGCGCTCTCCTTCTTCCTTTCCTTTGTTTCCCCCCCCCCCCTCTTCTTTTCCCCGCCACTCGTCTTTTTCTGTTTCTTTTTCATCTGACATCCTGCGGGCACAGATTACTGTAACAGATAGACAACAGGATGTAATGTATAATTTCCCTCCCTCTCTCTCTCATAATAGAAAATCTTAGCAGTGCTCCACTCGGCACTTTCACAAATGTCAGTGCTTCTCAGCCATTGTCAAGCACTCGCACAGACACAAAATGTCAGCCTCTCTCCTCAGTCACAGCCTTTGTGAACTACTCACATCTGGAAATGTCAATGAGCAAAAAACCACAATGGGAGGGGGGGGGAGCAGATTCTTGGAGGGGCAGAAAGCACAGCATCCTCCAAACCCCACTACAAAGATCCAGTATAAGAGCCACAGAGACCCTGCAAACCCTCGGCAGCTGCAGGGACACATAAACACATTTATATGAGGAGTCTGGCTGCGATCGATACTTCATCAGATTGACTCGGCTCAGATTTCTGAATCACTGTGAACAAATGAGATTGGATTCGTTTCATCCTGTGACACTGCCCCTTTTTTTATTTTGATCAGTTTTCATCGATTCTATCGGGTGACGCAGCATCGAGCAGAACCTGAACGCAGCACTTCATACTTCATACACCTGTAGTGGCGACTATTCGAGATGAAACATTAACTAAGTCTCCTAGATATACAGGTGCATCTCAGTGAATAAGAATAACCCCAACCAACTATTGTGTGCATATAGATGATTAAAAATGCTCATTTTAATTGGTCTTCTTTTTTGAGATACTGAATTTTATCATTAGAATTAAAAGAATTACATTTTTAAAAGAAATTAAGTGTTTCATTATGTGTGTAATGGAACTAGAATATGCATTAGTTTCACTTTTTGAATTAGATTACTGACATATATAAACTTTTCCATGATGTTCTAATTCAGATGCAGCTGTGAAGGTGACAGTACTGAGACTTTGCAGTGAGCAGGTAGAAAGGTCTCTTTAATGTGGTTAAAGTCACTGAAAAGAGGTGATTGACTCTTTTTTTGACTGTGTGAACTGTGCAAACCAGATGTGTCACGGCTCATAGCTGAGTCGGAGCTCATGCAGGGCGAGAACCTTTAATCTGTCAATGTGTGGTTTTTAAAACTTATGCCAAGGCTGAACTTCACTCTTTTAGGGCGTTTTGAACCAAGGTTACGTTTGATGCGGTTGGTTCTGGTTTCACTCTGCATTATAGCGCACACAAGAAGTGTTTATGACATATTGACGTCCTGTCTCCCTACGCTTGACATTGATTGGTTCGTAAACAGATGTGTGTATGACGTAACATCGTCACCAAAGCTCTCCTCAAATCAGCGAGTTAGCAAAGTAGCGATCTAGGAAAATAAATGAACAAGTTTACATCAGGGCTGGGATTCACCTGTCAGTCCCTGCCATACTTGTGTCTTGTGACGATATTATTGTGATATTAAAAATATTGCAACATATTGAGATTATTAGCTTTTCCAATGCAACTGAAACCTTCTGTTGTTTCTAATAAGATTTACCTCTCAGTCTGTTCAGATTGTTACTTATCGTCCATATACGATACAATATTGCCGTGCAAAATATCGCGATTCTACGCTGCAATGATTTTTTTTCCCCCACCCCTAGTTTGCATCATGGCAACTATTAAATTGTGACATCACTACCGGCATCAGACCCAATATGGGGCCTTGTTGGGATTCAGTTTACTCTTTTGACTTAATTTTGACTCCAAATGTTTGTTTGTTTTTTCTGCGACCAATCAACCAATTAAATTTTGGTCGGCTAACGCTTGGTCGATTATTTGGGGGCGGCCCTACCCGTCCTAAGTCCCGGACTGACACCAACTCTTTTATAATTTCCATTCTTTGGATCTGGGGGGAGCTTTCACACCTCAAAATTAGTTTGGGCGCAAACAGAAAACTCAAAAGCCCCGCTGCACTGTACTGTAGCGTTTCTGGGTTAGATTTCTAAACTATCTATCTCCAGCAATCAATCAATCAGCATTGAGACAGTCTCAGACTCAGCTCACACTGGGGGAAATTGATTTACAACGTCTGTTTTTCATGCCGCTGCAGAACACGACTGTCTGAATGATTAGAGACGCTGGGATAAGAGGCACTTACTGTATATCAACAAGATGCATGTTACCTATATAAAGGCTACGGTATGTAAGCTGTGCAGCCCAGTGTGATGGGATACATATTGTCCCATGACTGTTGCACTGTTTGAATGTGTGTGTGGATCTGACTGGGTTTGTGAGGGTGCTGCTGTGGCATTTCTTTCAATTAACATCAGACTTCCTGCGAGCTGTGATAAGATGGAGCAGGATTCCTTTGTTGCTCACTATCCACAGTGCTATCTGTGTGCACAGTACCGCCGCCGCTGGTAGCAGCACTAATGTGTGTGTTTTTTTGTTCTTTTTAGGGGATTACAGCTGATGCCGCATCAAATCCGCCCTCGTGGAACAGAATACAGTTAATTTCTTTAAGTGTAAGTGAGAATCTGTTTTGCTCTTTTAATGCCAGTTATGATCTGATCTGGAGCCTGTGGAGGTCGACAGCGTTTCAGAAGACGCTCAGAGAGCAGACAGCTTCTTTACGTCTCAACCTCCTCCTCCATATAAACAATTAAAGGGATACACCAACATTTTTTTGAACGTGTCTTGCCTCACTCCCGAGTCCATGACCAGCAGATAGACACCAACCTTTCGACTGTGCGTGCAGTAACAAGGGAGATAGAGCCTGTATCACCCGTAATTAGCTTAGCTCAAACACTGGAAGTGTATGGGTAGTGTTAGCCTGCCTCCACCTAAAGTCATCAGATAAACTCAGCAACTCTAAACAGAACTGATTTCAGCTCAGGTAGGAGGCAGGCTAACACTACCCATACACTTCCATTGTTTGAGCTAAGCTAATTACGGGCGATACGGCTCTATCTCCCTTGTTACTGCACGCACAGTCGAAAGGATGGTGTCTATCTGCTGGTCATGGACTTGGGAGTGAGGCAACACACAAAAAAAAATGTTGGCATACCCCTTTAACTAATTCCCTGTGTGCTGAGGTGTGCATTCAGTCGCTGCGAGGGGGCGGCTCCCCGCCCGTCAGCCTGCAAGAAGAAGAAACAGATTGCTAATAGCGCGGGGAGTAAATCTTATTATTTCTCTCCTTTCTATCTCTCTCCCTCCCTCTGTGGATCTATTTGCTTAACAATGATAACAGTCCCTGCAGCTTAACTCAGCCGGGTTGGACCGGCGCGCTGAGCGGCGGCGGCAGCGGCGGCGTGTTTGCTCCCTCTCTTTTTAATGACTAGCTTTTGGTTTTGAACTTAGCTGAGGCATATTGATTTTCTGTGCTCAGACGAGTGTGTGATATTATCTCGAGTAAAGGGGGGGGGGGGGATGAGGGAGAAGCGAGGGGTTGAGGGCGTTTTTTTTTTTGTTTTTTTTCTTCTCCTTTTCCTCCAGAGGCGATTTTCTCTCCCGGTGCACCAGCGCGATGCCCCCTGACCCCTCCATTGTGATGTAATCCCAGACCGTTTAAGGGATCAGCCGGGGCTCTGATGAGATATGAAGGCGTCTCGACAGACTCATTGATTCAGCAGAGGAGGAAACATCTGCCGATGATCGCAACACACCACACGTACGCAAACAAAAGCCTTGCCTCTCTCTGGCCATGATTCACATTAATTAAGGTATACACTGGCTGATGGCTCCGATGCAGAGCTGTCTATAAAGCCCTTCCAGCCGTAATGGGATCAATGGAGGATCTTTAACGGCCTGAGCAGAGGTTCCTCAGGTCACAGGAGTCTTGGATCTCACGTGCCCTCCTCCATCCAGCCTCCCTCTTCCCTCCTTCTCTTCTTTTCATCACCAGTCTTCTCCACTGAGCTGCAGACAGTTTGACCAACAGATTTTTGAACGCGAGCTGCCAGTATCCGGTTTTGTTTGTGCCAATAATAACTCACACACAACCTCCAACAAATTCATGGCCAACAAAGAATTAGTGTTTACAGAATTTGTCGATAAACTGTTGAGCACAGTCCCGAGTTGAAATACACAGCAGACGTGAAACATCAGCGGCGCATAACCACCGCTACCGGAGCATCCATCCGTCCAGTCCAAACCCACGTTCATTAGTGCCATCGCCGTCCTCGGAAACCAGCTGTCCTGTCGCCGCCGCAGCCAGGAGGACGGCCGCCAGACAAAGTCTCTCGCAGTCTGTGTAAACATTTACAGAAATAGAATAAGCACCAGCAGAGAAGAGCTGCGGCGAGAAGTGGAAATAACCTCGACTCAAACACACGCCTATATGCCTCCTATTGAAATCACCCATAAGCATGTAGAGCGATATATCAGCACTGAAATGCAGATTATCATGGAAGACGTTAGGAAATAGCTGCTTTTTCACAAATCTAGTAACATTAGCGATGATTTGGAGCGATGCATCGACCCTGTGTGGAGTCAGGACTAAAACCAACGATATTAAAGTGCTGTCTTTTCATGAGTGTTATAAAGTTGAACGTTCACATTGTTCCACTTTATAAAATCTCCCTCATAGAGGAATTGGACACATGTGAAAGAGCCTCATGTTCCACTCTGAATAACCTCCTTTGATCTATCAGTTTGTATAAAATAAAAACTAAAAAAGCGTTTGAAATGAGAAGCGGTACTGGAGGAGCGGTTTAATCGTTTTAAACCACCCACTGAAAAACAGCCGTCCGTCATTTCAAAATGAAATCGCGGACTGTGAGACTCAGTGCTGGAGAATAATGTAACGGTACAGCTGTCCTCGTCATGTAATGAGCGCTCATCTTAACGAGGAAGTCTTCTCTCCCGGCGTATATTCTGGTAGCGTCTCATCATAGTCTGCACCGTGCAGAGATTGAGCTCAAGTCTTTCCATGTTTCTCCTTCTGCCAGAGTAAAATAAAAAAGGGAACATTTGCATACAGACAAGACGATTGTCTCGTAAACAACTATTTGAAAATGATTGCCCATCCCTAATGTTCAGTCATATTCACCATTTTAAGTATTCTTCATGTTTCCGCTCCTCTTTAAATTCTGTACAGTGAGAAAAGTTGTTGAAGCACCGTGGAGATTCAATACAAGTAGGTTTGATGTGAAACAGTTTTGGCTTTTTTTCCTATAGCCTGTATAGCCTTTCTGTAGCCTTTTTTTATCATGATATCAAATAAGTATCAAAAATCGTGGAAATTTACTGGTATTGGTGTCGACTACTGAAATTCTGGTATCATGACAAGCCGACTTCCAGCCATATGCACACTGTATTTCTCTGAGTCTCTGCAGTAAGCCACAGTGGAAGTAGAGGAGAGTGGGATACAGTGGGACCACATGGAGGGAGGGAAGTGCTCCAGTAGAAAAGGAAGTCCCCTTCTTTCATCACCTAGGGAATTATTCTATTCACATTCATCATCCTATTCTGGATTCATTTTCCAGTGAATTGCAGCCAAGACCTATTTATTATTAGGAAACCCTTTTTTTTTAAGTGGGAAGAAGGAAAAATTGAACCCTGGGACTTTCATACGACGCAGTGTGACTTTGTCATTTTCCGCTTCCTCTGTGAAATTGTGGAGGGTTAGGAAATGGGTGGAGAGGTACACAACATATTTTACAGATAATGAGAAAACAAAAAGGGGAGAGCAAATCAAATGTACAGAAATTCTATTTTCTGCAGAGAGAAAACAGCGCTGTCGAGTGTGCACTGAATTATAATGTCAAGAAGAGATAATTCAGCAGCAGCAGCCGCTGATAACACGGCGAGCGTCAGGACGACCGGCCTTTTTTAAAACAAACCTCCACACAGCTGCAGAGCTCATTCACAGCTGCTCTCACTGTAACAATGCACATATAGATTCAATGGGAACGTGTTTGTGTGTGTGTGAGCTTTGCACAATTAAGACTGAGATGTTTAACGGCACATAATATCAATATGCTGGTGATTTTATGTGTGTGTTTCACGTCTGAATGAGTCTGACGAGGATGTGATGGCAGTCAGCTCGCTGCACTATGAGACAAAAGACATTTTAATTTAATTCAATGCACAGCTCCTTCCACCTTCTCTAGTGAGCTGAAGCACATCTGTGATTACACGAACACTTGTTACACAAAAATGAAGTTGAATTAATGAACAAAATACTCGGATGGCTGCAAAACAACACAACGTGCTGCAGAAATACAAGATGAAAACAACACAAACAAGCTGCAGAAGCCAAAACAAAAACATATTTAACAATACGACAACCCTGTGTTTCTGTGTGTGTGTACTCCACTTAGCACTTGGCTCCTAATGGTCGTAGCGCGTTTTTCCCTCTTGGCCAAAATAATAAACTGTGTTTTAAGATGCAAAGGTCAAGATCAGTCTATAAAACTCTGTGTTTCCACAGGTCTGCAGCCACCGAGCAGCTCAACATGGAACTGGTCGTTTCCTACGATTAACACCTTATGTTACTGTATAATGTTACAATGAGCTGATAATCAGGGTCGGATGAAGTGTTAAATCAGTGTTTCTTAAAATGTTTCTGACCAAGGACAACTTAATCCATAAAAAAACACTCATGGACCAGCTGGCTCTAAATAGCCTCAAAAACAATCTGCCAACTTCAATCATTCACAAATTACAGCCTAAAATGACAGATTTACTAACGTCACATCTGTAGATGAAGGGTGTTTTTACACAGGCGGTGTTTAATCCCAGCTGAACTTTGCAACCCAAGTAAGGTGCGTTTGGCTCAGTGTGAACACAACAGGTGGTGAACGCGGTCGGACCTCGATCCGCTCCACACCTGGTGAACGCCACAAGTTTGAGCTTAATAGGCTTCCGTAGCCAGCTGGCCAACGGCGCTTTATTCTTGTAATCTATGATTTGCAAAAAGGAGAGGTAAATACCAACAATATCAAATGAATCCTACAAACAACCTGCATGCATGTGTCTCCATTGGTAAAGATTTTTAAAAACATCACCATGCGTCTTTTTCCAGACAATCGTTCAACACACGTTGGTTGTTGTGCACGACATAGAGCCGCCAATACTTGTTGTTTTCATGCTCGTTTATTCGGCTGGGGCGGTGCGCCTAAGCCCGTGTTTTTCAACCTTAGGGTCGGGACCCCATGTTGAGTCGCCTGATATGAAAAAATAACAATTTTTTTTTTTTTCAAATTATGATTAAAAACACCACACACAACCCTGAATAACAGTATTCTATACTTTCACTTTCTCAAATATAAATTGAGTTCAAATAAAATACAGCATATAAAAATATCTGAGCTGGCGCATCTTGATTGACGGGGGTCGCCTGAAATTTGTGATGTCAGAATGGGATCACGAGCCAAAAAAGGTTGGGAACCACTGGCCTAAGTGTTCCTACACTACACGTACAATGTTGTTTTGTTTTTTGTTTTTCATCAACTGGTCCGCAAACTACTTGAGTACTGATCCGTGGGGAGCGATCCGACCAGATCATGGATCAACAAAGATCTGTTGCACAAAGTAAGTAACAAAGTAAAAGTAACAACACTTTTAAAAGGTGATTATCATGTCCGTGAGCGACCCCTAGAGGTCCGCAGACCACCATCTGAGACTAGAGGAAAGGTCATAGATCACCAACGTTGTCTCTGTTCACCCTGAATTGAGTTGTTTCGAGATAATAAACATTCATCCACTCCAGATTTCATGGTTTTCCGTCCTCAAAAAAAGTCCAGAGGAATAATCATCCAACCATCCGTCTTCCTGCAAACCGACAGTTACACACCGACTGTTTGTAAAGCGAAAATCCAGCAAAGT
Source organism: Decapterus maruadsi (assembly GCA_030347415.2). NCBI lineage: Eukaryota > Metazoa > Chordata > Actinopteri > Carangiformes > Carangidae > Decapterus > Decapterus maruadsi. Next base: position 4,424,162 of record CM064894.1, read on the forward strand.
GCCTCGGCAAATAGGAGCCAGTCTGTCAGGGCGCTGTCAAGACGAGTGCGGAAACAGGCGGCGGAATATTTTATTTTGTCTCATAAATGATGAAATTAATGGCGAGATCTTTTATGGGGAACAAGGACGTGAGTCATGATGGTTCAACGAGAACATGAGTTTTAAAATCCATCACCGACGCAGCCGGATGGAGAACGGAGAACATTCCTCTGGCTTCTCCGGCGGTGACATTACGGCCCACTTCAGAGAGCAGGTGCCGCGTTAGTGACGTTATTTGTGTTACGCAGAGTGACAGAGTGCTGCGGCATGTTTGTATAAAGCCATTACAAAACATTTCTGTCACAGAGACGTGGTTGCTGTTGTTGGAAAGTAAAGATTAAGGCAGTAATGAATGGGTCTTTGTCCAGAGAGGCTGCGGCCACAGGGAGCTGACAGGACTGCTGTGTTTATTGAACTGGGGATCTTATCAGTTATTGGACAATGTCTCTTAACCCTGACACCTCTGTGTGTGTCTGCCATGTTCACATATTGTCTCTCCTACTGTTGTTCCACCAACTCGCTAAGCGCCAGCACAATGAAATCATCATGTTTCAGTGCACTTCCCATTTAGCACTTCTCTCCCTCCCTCTCTCTCTGCTCCTCACATGTCTCGCCTCTTTTGTCTCAACTTCCCCTGTAATGAAATCACAACGCAGCCTCAAGGTCACCGCCGGGTCGGCTTCGTGGAATCTGCCTTTGTCTGCCGCTTCGTCTCCCACATCCCAACAGGGTTTTCTGAGACATGGCTAATGGATGATGGATGAATGGGTGATGGATGACGGATGGATGAGTGATGGATGCAGCGGGAAGATGAACTTGCTCCAATTGAAACATCAAGCAGAACCAAGAAAGAGCCAAGACTTTACAACCTGCCTCATATGACAGTTTTCTGATCTGCTGCTGCCACGGCCGAGCTTCACCAACAAAAACCAGATGATTAGAGTTCAGAAAAGACGACGAGAACTGAAGAAATATAATACTGCTGTGTCCAAGTCAAGATTTCCTTGACCAAACACTGCTACTGTTTCAACAGGCTGCTATAAATACACTAAATGTCAAGTGCAGCTCCTCCCCTGGACACTGCACTTTGCACTGTTGTGACTTTAATTTTATTTCAATTCATTGTGCAGTTGTTGTTATATAACATAACAGACAGTTTTTACTGACTTTTTTGGGACGGAGCAACATGGATAAACGGAGTTGTAGAGACTGCTTGCTGAAAAACTGTCCCTGACAGGAATGCGCATCAGCGGTTTTACATGAATTTCCCTCTAAAACAACTCTGTGTGGTAACGTTGTGTTATTATCTCATAGTGTGGTGAATGTGCAGGTCACAACTTGTCCACCAGAGTGTTGTGTTGGAGTTGTTGGATTGTGTATTTGATGAGTTTGATGAGGGAAACCAAGAAATCCCATGATCCTCCGTAGCGTAGCTCTGAGCAGCTCACGGCTCTGCCCTGCCGTTCTAAAAGTATCTTGCACCTACAATTAACAAACCAACTCCTAAAACTATGGGGATTAAGACAATCGGCCAATTTGCTACTATGCTGAACTATCACTTTAAACTTAGAGAAAACTAGTCTTTTTAACAGCAGACTTTGTTGAACTTTAAATTCAATTTAGTAGAAAAACTAACAAATTAATTCATTAAAATGAGCTGAATAAACAAAACCAAAATGATGGATCCTACCATCATCTTTGCTAACATTTTCTGAAGCCTAACCCAGATAACTCAGGGGATAAAATATAGATTAAATTTAAAGCCAGACCTTGGCTACAAATCATACTCATAGGATTATTATTTATTTGCACACCATGCATGAACACTGCGTTGTTCTATAACAAACATAAAAACTGATATCTCCTGTCATGAACATCTTAGTTCTCAATGGACGAATTTACCATAATGTTCATTTCAAATGATTTAAAAATAAGATTTTTTATTATTACATATAACATGAATAAGCATGAGAATAGCTCATTCAGTCTTTCATTTCTACTTATTTGTAAATCATTTTAAATCTATTCCTCATTTAGCCTTTATTGCTGTTTGTCTTGGTTCCATGGGGATGTGTAGTGGGAGCAGAGTTGTGGGGGGTGATGGTGGGATTGCAGTGTAATTAATTAGTTTTTTGCTTTTATGTTTTTTCCGCCTTTCTTTATTTTTTTTCTCAATATCTATAAATATTAATCATATAAACACTGTTAAACTAATCCATTTAAGACCTTAATTAAACAATATTTTTCTTCCATTATTAAAACCTTCAGATAAAGATCCAGGCTGTTTGGGACCACCTTCCCTCAGACGTGTGTGGGTGGAGGAGGCGGGAGGAGTGGTCCCACCAGGACGCCACCAGACCAAATCTCCTTTCCTCTGCGCAGATGTCTATCACACAATAATAATAAACATAATTAAATCCTCGTTTCATCGGTAACGTCCTGAGTGAGCCGCCTCCGAGCCTCTCGCGCAAAACAGCTCCTCTGTGACCGCACATAATAGAATCATCTACAGGTGATTTGTTCCAGTCCTGCGGCCGCGCCATTATTCACTGTTACTGCCGAGATCACGGCTCCCTCTCCCTCTCCCTCTCTCTCTCTTTCCGTCGCCACCTCCACATCCCTCCTTTGGAGATGAGAGGTGGCTGCGGCGTGTGAAGGGATATAAAAGAGCAGGCATGTCTGCAGGTATGAGCCATGGGATCCATTATGGCCAACTAATACATTAAGAGACATTTCAAACTGAATCACAGCAGGTGGAGAACAGCTCTCCCTCCGGGCCGACGGAGGCATCTGTTATGACAAGGAAACCAAATCTCAGCTTTCCCCTGGATGAATTACGAGTCACATCCAGTCACACACACACACATATATATATATATATATAATATACATACACACACACACATTGCTGCCATCCCCTCCATCTCTGACACGTCCCTCCCTGCTGGTTTGTACTCTCCTGACACCTCCCCCCACCACCCTCTTCTCCATTTCCACCATCTCTCTGCTGCTGTCACCTTCCATCTTTCATCTTCCTTTCACGTTCTGCAAAATACTGCTCCAAAGAGAGGAAAAGGGAAAAGTTCAGTGGAGTAGAGAGGATGTGGTGTGAACATGCAGTGTCGAAAAAAGAAAAAAAGAAAGAAAAGACAGAGAGAGAGAGAAAGAAAGAAAGAAAGAAAAGAACGCGTAAAATAGTGGAGTAGAGCGAGTGCCTGAGGCATAAATGTTGAGATAATGGTTTCATTTGGAGAGATCGTGATGAGGCCCTTGAAGGGAAAATCCCCTCCGATGGCTGGATGAGTTACCTCTCTCTTTTCATCTCTCTGCCACCAGATCACACTGTCCTTAAAGCCAGGGGAACATAGGGGCCCTCTGCCTTTAACTAACCCTGACAATCACAGCCGAGAGGCAGAGAGAGGCAGAGAGAGGCAGCCTGCTCAGCCTTGTGCCTGCAGACTCCTTTAAAAACATAAAAAGACACTCACATGGAGGCACAGTCGCACTCACACACCATGAAGCGCACAAAAACGCATAAAAAAAGTGAAAATTCAATCAGCAATCAAAGGTAATATTTTTTTCGTGAAATAAAAAAAAGGCCACCACGTCGGCATCAGACGGAGAAAGCATTTTCAATCAGCCAAATATCCAAAAAGGCAAGACAAATGAGCGTTGACAGAAACACTTTGCACAGGCTTTTAAAAGCAGGCAATCGTTTTTCCCTTTTATGCATAATGCAGCTTATTTATTTCAAACATTACTACGCATTTAGAGGATGTTATTCCCTCGTATCTCAGGCTTCTGTTCGCCCCAGACACACAGCCAGATGCCTTGCAACTGTGTCTGTGTGTTTGTGCGTGTTGCACATGTTTGCAGCCATTAATTTCTGGGAGCTGATAATAATAGTGATGACGATAGTGCTGCTCTATAGACCACTTCTATGTTTGTAAACAATGATGACGTATGTTGTGGGCGGGGCTTAACTGGTGGCAGAAAGTGACAGTTGAGCCGGTGTCAACAGTGGAAAGCCGGCATCAAAGGCGATCAAATCAAAAGATGGATCATACAGAGGCCTTGTCTGATTATTTTAATGCTTTGTCAACAGAAAACATCATTTAGGCTAAATTACCGATTAGCAACGGACTGTGTTGTGTGTTACGGACCGACGTACTGTACTGCCTAGCAGCCAGTGACAGTGACACAAAACACTGCTGTATAAAGACGTGGGCGATCATCAACAAGTCCGCCAACTATGGTATATACTGACAGCAAACTGTACTTGTATTTATATTACAGTTATGTATGTCTATTATTTCTGTAGGCTTACTTGTTAGGCTATATCATTTAGACCGAATATGGATTTTTTCCGTTTGGATTCCTCATATTCGTCTATCTCAAATCAGGTGATACCAAACAACGTCAAGCAAGTCAGAGCTTTTATTTCTCTCTCTCTCATACACACACACACACGCCAGTGACCTAGACAGCACAGCCAGATGCAGCCTGGCTCCAGCCTACTCGTCGATTTAGGTCCTAGTTTAAATCACAGCTGAGTTCTTTATAGTTCCTTCGCAGCAGTCGTTGTATCACCCCAATTTCCACCGGGTCCGTCAGCGCGGTGGTCACCGCTGATCGCTCCCTCTCTAATCAACATTTCACCGGTCTCGCCTGTGTGTTTGTGCTCTGTCAGCTCCAAACTCACTGTTCTGCAGCACCCTCTAATTGGGCTCATCATCACAGATTTCTGGGAGCTGATAATAACTAGTCAGGATGACTTCCGATTTTTCTGCCACCAGTGGTGCTCTGTAGAGTGTTTGTGATAGTGATACAGCATCACTTGCACTGACTCAGAACGATCAGAAAGACACAGTGTCTGAGGAAGTGTCCTACATGTAGACTTGATGTTTACACAATGATCACAGTGGATTTAGACCATCAAGGCCACACACGCTCTCCCTCCACATCCACACTAATTACATTCACTAACACATTAATAAACCATCAGGATAAAACACATGCAAATATATATTAATGTGGGGGATTGTACTGTAGTGTTTTACTCTCACAGTATTGGTCTGGATGTGGAATGGATTGCATGTAGAATCTGTATTAAAGAAGTGAAACACATTTCAGGAACGCTGACTTGTATCATCAGAACAGACATGACCTGTGAATTTCAGCCTCCTTTCATATTTAAAGAGAAACTGTATATGCAAGTCCAGTCGTTTTCTCCTCTGTGTTGCTAACCCTCCTCCAGGCCATGTGCATTTGTTTACAACAAAGCTAGTGAGAAATCAATCAATAGAGCCGTAGATAACGTTTTATATCATACACGACGTGTATGTTTGTAGTCCAATCCATCATAACCAAGAGATTACGGGTTACGCAAATGGAAGACAGAGAGCTTCAATTCTCCCTTGTAACAAGTCAAGTCATTTATTATTATGATTTATTTATCACAATTACTCCAAAATTGTACAATTAAGGTAAAAATGTAGCATAGACAGAAGCGAGGAGCCTCAATACCCTGATCGGAGCAGCCCAGGGCTCCAGACTGCCCCTACTGTGAATGGAGGCTTTTTGCCCTTTAAATTTGAGACAGTAAAAGTCGATCTTTTATCTACTTGTGCATGCACAATCACTAAATTGGCTGTTTGTGTTTTTCAACACTGGTGAAATGTAGAAGAGGCGACTCAAAGAAACAATGTGTGTGAGGATCATGAATAAAAAAGGAAATGTGAATATTTGCTTTGCGAGTCAATTAACAGTGTAAATTTTAATCTATGGGCCACTGTGCTCCTAGTAAAAAAAAACAGTGAGTCTGCAGCCAAAGTGTGAGTCTTTCCTGGACCAACAAACCAGGATGTAAACCACGTCTCCCACCTACAGGTATATACTGTATGTTCCACCTTGAAGAACAAACGGCACATAACCCAAACACTGATTGTTTTTCCTCTCCACACTTCAACTTTATTTCTGCAGCTGAAGCGTTGCCCTGCTCGCTCTGCGTCCAGCCTCTGGCAGCTCCTTCCATCTCTATCGTGGGCACCTTTCGACAGCACCTGCAGCTCTGGCTGGCAAACGTGGCCAACAGATATAGTTGCCACTGCGTTACATAACGTTATAGCACAGAAGAAGAAAAAAAAGTTCAAAAGCGCAGCTTAAATATACACACTGACAGGAAACATTACTGCACTACAGCAGATCTCTTCATCCTCACAGATTACACACCGAGGCAGCAGACTCATAAGTCTCATTTCATTTCTCCTACTGCTTATTAGAGCTGTAATTGAGTTTCTCATGATGTGTTGTACCGAGCTTCTTGTCCAATGAGAGCCGATCGTTTCATTTTGATTTAAACAATCATAAAAAAATGCACAATGCAACAACTAATCATGAAAAATCAACAAATTGACAAGAAGTCTGGCTCTGCAAATGTACAGTAAACCACCTACAGCCCTGTGATCTCTAAATGTAGAAGTTACAAGGTTTGTAATGGAGGCAGGCTGTTGTTTTTATCTATTGCATTACTGCCCTGATTATTAGTATATAACACCACATCCAATCAGAGCGAAGCACTGTTACTGTTATGATAGTGGGGCTGCAGGGTCAGCGTTGGATTCACTTTGTTTCTGATTCATGCATATTTTACTCTTAAGAGCTTTATACAAACACACTCACAGAAATAAACCTGTATAACCACAACAGCTGGATAATAATATAGGGACTCTGGAGTACATATACATAACTATTAGCAGCAAATTCTATTCTATCTATGAAAAATATTCATAGTACCACAGTGTTATATTTATCATGTATAGTATCAGAGATGTATAAATAGTTTCTACACAGTTCCATAGAGGATGGATCAGTCAGAGCGCTGTTGTGTTTAAACACATAAAGGTAAAGCTTCACAGCTCAGATCACACAAATCTAAACCAACAGTCACCGATGTGATTCCTTTGATTCTCTGACTCTCCCATCCATCTAACTATTCTGTCACAACAACTACGGCAGCACAGTTCACTGAAACATAATAGAAACTGTAATATGGCCGAGGGCAGTGTGCAGATTATAGGAGCTGTGATTCTTTTCATGAAGGAGCATTGTTAGTTAGCACTAAAATTGGTCCTACAGAAAGAAAGAAAAAAACATATTCTCCTGTGTGAAGAAATGTGTGTTTGGTTTCCCAGAAAAATATATAAGCATTTTTGTTATATTTTTTGTTTTTTTGGAAAAATTGAACTTTCAGTCCCAACTGAACTGGAAACACCTGCAAAATAATCACTGTAATCACTAAGATGTTTTGTTAAGGGGTAAGGGTTATGAGTGGGTGAGTGAGTGAAGTTGTGAAGTTGTTTTGTTTATGTAAGATTTCCTAGATATGTTTTTTGTTTGTTTGTTTTTTAATACTCTTTTCCTTTTTTTTATTGTTTTTTGTTGCTGTAATGGTTGTCATTGTGTTGTAGATATCTGTTGTAGCTTGTCTTGGCCATAACACCTGGGCTGGGGCAGATACAGCTGCTATTGCAATTTATATTGGGTTAACATGGAAAGGATCAATAAACAATTGATCACAAAAATATCTAAATACCATCATACTCATCATATTCCACCATGAAGCATGGAGGACATGACTTCAGTGAGACCTGCATGATGTCACAGAGCTGCAGTAACTTCACCTTCTGTTTTATACCAAGCTGGGGCGTAGCCCCCCCCCCCATCAGTAATGAGAGGAGCAGCTCTTCCACCTGCTGACGGGGAGCCGTGCAGCGCTGAAAGCAGCCGGGGTTGAAGCAGTCTGGATGACATGATGATCCTCCCACACGCTGCAGTTCAGCAGTTGAGCCTGATCGTGGCACTGATCCAGGACCAGCTCTGCCTCCCACATGAGCAACCGACAACAACAACACCTGCTGGGGTCCAACGCTGCGTTCCTGCACACACACACACACACCACTCTACCACTGCTTTCCATTACACCCCCAACATGGATGGACCCACCACCACACACACACTCCAACCTCTTCTGCTTCCATTTACACACGCACACACACAGTCTATTTCTTAATAGGCAAATTAACACTTTTGTCACACACACACACACACTTACACTTCCCGGACGGAGCACAAGCGGAGCTGTAGCAACACACGGCGGCGCGTAAACGCTATGTTGCTAGAGGTGGGAATATGGTGGGAATATTTCACACTTCCTCAGTGAGCTGTAGACGCTGCAGCCGGCTGAGTGTGAGGAGAATGTGTGGCATGAATATCCACAGGTAGAGCAATCAGAGGCAGCCAAGCCCGCCGGCGCCGGAGCCGGAGCCGGAGCAGCGGCGCTGTACGGGCGCCGGGCGGCAGGGACAGATTATACCAGGTTACGGGAGAAGGCGGTTCAACAATGGAGCGATACGGAGCGCAGGGACCGAGCCACCACCGGCTGAACGCTGCCCCCCCCCTCTACTCCAACACAATGGAAGCAGCCAACAGCCTCGGCTATTATCCCCTCACACCGCGGGGCTGAGCTTCACACACACACACGTGAGGGTGTGCGTACCTCCACATCGAAGAAGAAGGCAGCTCCACACACTTTGTTCATTTGCATGTTGTTTTACTAAAGCTGATGTATTAGTGGTTTACATAGAGGCTTGTGTATCCTGTTATGTGCAGCGTCTGTTGTCTGTCGGACGTCTGCCCGAGTTCACGTGAATGCAACATCAAGAATACATTCTGATATGCAACCGCACCGCTAGACGGGGGGAATTCCTACACATTGTCCCTTTAATTTACATTATATGATCATAATAACACAGTTTGTCTCACACACTGGCTTAAAAGAGCTCTCCTCTACACTACAATCACTTTCACCCCTTCACCCACACACATCCATACAGCTAACTCCATCTATTTCACATGGTGTCTCACACTTTCACACTCATTCACACACCGATGACACATCCAGAGCAATTTAGTGTATGCCAAGGCCAAGGACATGTGGACTGGAGGAGGGGAGGGGATCGAACCACCGATTGTCTGGTTTCTGGACACGTAATAATGATGATTACAGTATTAGACAGTATTATTATTGTTATTCAACTGTTGCTTCTTTCTGTTGTCCATAAGTTCAGTAATTGACTCAAATATTGTCCAAACTTACGAAAGAAAGAAAGAAAGAAGGCCTTGCTCAGACATTTCCATTCCTCCAAATCACAGCGATTACATTATCATTGCCAGGGGTTACTGTACATTGTTTTGCATGTGCAGGCATCAGCCCACATTTATAGTAAATAATAAAAATAAAGATCAAATGAGGCCAACCTTCCTACCCCTGTGTTTTGTGCATCCCTAAACTACTGCACATTAAAACCCTATAGAAGGAGCAGCAGTGTTTGTTTGAACCCTTTGGGCGTGGCGTTCATGGACCTCATCATAAGGTGTAGACAGAAGGAGAGCAGGCAGACTTTTTAGTGACAAAGCCGTCCCCAGAGAGCCGCGGCAGACATATGTAGGACAGAGGAAAAGATTATAAATAGAGGAGGTAAAAATAATCGACATCAGAGTGGTGTGATACAAGTCAGACAAGACACGCCGCTCTTTGTTCTTGTTGAGTTAAACAGTTCCTTTAGCAGAGGAACAGCCATGTGATTCTCCTCTCTGACAGGAAACAACAGAGGGAGGGAGAGGAAAACAAAGAGCTTGTGGCGAAGAGGAGGAGGAGGAGGAGGGGGGTGATGAAGGTTGAGTGAAGAATGTAATTGTCTTCAATACTTAATATCCAAGAAAAACAAGCTCATCTAAGTGATTTTCACCACTGGGGGGTTTGTGGGACGCTGAGGTTTCAGCCTCTTCCCCTCTCTGCTCGGTGAATCAGATACAACTCTCACACACACACAGCAAAACACAACAGAAGACAATTGGACATGGTTTAGTTATCAAATATGCACAAAAAAAAAGCCAAAGCGTCTTCACGGCTGCATTTCTAGATTTCGTCTTTATCTTTTCTGGAAGACAAACAGGGGTTTGTAACTGCAGCGGCCCAGAGGCAGCAGTGAAATGACTACACATAAACGTCCACTCCTGGATGTTGGTTATTAAAAGAATCAATTCCTGTGTAGACACAAAAAAAAAGAAAAAGAAAAGCTGCATCTGTATGACTGTGGATGGGATGGGAGGTTTTGTTGCTGCAGTCCCACCTGATCCAGATTTATACACGCTGAGGATCGTCTTTACAAATCGATCCTGATTCTGCACAGTCGTCACTTTGAACAAAGGCTATCATGTATGTTTATGTGTACATTAGAGATGTTGCAGCAATAATATTTGACCCAATGTGAACTGCAACGGTCAATTCCTGTTTCATTTTCTATCAATAAAAATATTTAACGAAATAAACACATTTCAAATTGAACTTGGGTTATTTAAAGCTGTCATTGCATGTATCAGAAATAGACGCTCGTTTACTTGTTGACCCCAAGTTAAAGGTAAAAAGACAAAATCTGAGCTTAAGTTTACATTAACTGAGATGACAATCTTTTCATCTGGCATATTATTACTACATCTCTGCGTCTAACCCTTCAGTGTTGACTTGTGCCCTATGGATAGACACTGCCATCAGGATAAATGTGAGTCAGGTGTTTCGCTCCTGTGTGAGGGAACTGAAGCACAATATAAAAGTACAAAGAGCTTTCTGCCCGCCTACCCACCCCCCGTCCCCAAACCAAGGATCACACAGTGATTTATGTGAGGTTATTTATTTTTAATAAAAAAAAGAAAAGAAAGAAAGAGAAACAATAAGAAGCAGCTTCAGAGAGAAACAAAGCTTTAAACTAAAGTAAACTGTCTCAGCAGAAAGTGCTGACTAATCGTCTGGGAATCCAACGAAACTCAAAGACAGTTACTGAACCCGAGGTAAAAGCACAAACACAGGCAGCTTCACTCTGCACCAAAACCTCTGATCTGTTCACACTCATGTGACAATACTCACACACACACACACAGTTAGACTGTCACACACAGAGTCAGTGTGGAGCTGTAATCACAGAGATCAATAACACAGCCTGGTGTTACTGTATGATGAAGGTAGTAAAGGATAAACTACATAAAGGTATCTTTTCACTTCCTGTTTGCACCATCAGATGGGTGTGGGTGCACCACAGGGATCCGGTCTGGGGCCCTGTGTGATTTCAGTGTGACTTTCTAATGATGACATTGTGATAAATGTTGACTCATGTACCAAACAAATGTGTTCTTTTACATCTGGAGAACATGAATTTTAGGACGTAGGGATGTCATGTCACTATTATAGATTTTCTTGGTACGCAATTATTATGCGTTAATTAATTTCACAACACTACACGTGTGTAGAATCAAATACTCAAAACATTATTATATTACTAAATATATACACAAAATATTTTAAGTATCTATTAATATACGACCAATTGTTAATCTCCCAAGGAAGTGTTTGATATATTTAAGTCATTACTTGTCATCTATACAAAATGGCAAAAGGCATTTATTACTCTATTACATCCCCCTCCTTATCTCTCACCAACTGTCTTTTCAAAAAAGCCTGAGGAAAAAAAAAAGAAAATGAAGAAACCAAACCAGAGCTGGTGGAAAACTGCAAAACTGCCCAAAAAGAGTAGAAAAGGTTGACCTGCATTTATCAAAAAAAAACTGCAGCAACAATTCGTTGTTGTGTTTTCTGTTTCGTTGTTGTGCTTAATGATTTGCACTTCAGGGCCACCGTAGCTTTGTGCTCTTGACCATATTGTGTTTTCAATTCTATCTCAACTGAGAGCAGTGAGTTGAGTTATTTGTGAATCCAAACGACCTCCTAAATTTAGTCCGGGTTTGAATTTATGAACTCTTTTCTTGAAGTCTCTATTTTTATCTTGGTTTTATTATCGTTGCCACAATCTGTCGACTCATATCCTGGTGAGATCCTACATGACTCACAACAGCAAAAAGAGGAAGAAAACTCGACACACATGCACCATCTGCCTCTCACGGTGCATGTGTTTGTTTGTCTTTTTTGTGGATGTGCATGTGTGCTTAACGGTGGACGCTTAACACCGACCCACCGCCTTAGAAACGCTGCAGCTGTCGTTCAGTCGGCATCAGAGAGGAAGGAATGGAAAATTAAAACTGTAAAATTATGAGGCACAAGATGTTGAAGCGGTTTTTGGAAAACAGTGTCGAAGATGACACGGGTTCACAAGTTCAGAGCCGGAGGGATTGGATGAAGAGGATGTGACAGCAGCAGCAGCAGCAGCAGCAGCAGCTCCGTCTGAAGACCAGGAAGGGTTTTTATTTTCTAAAGTTTTCAAACCAGCTTTTCAACCTCACATGGAGTGTGTTTTGTGTAGGGATGTCACGATTACTTGTTTTCACAATTAACATTGGTATTAAACACCACAATCAATCAAGTGTCATGATTCCTAAATACCATCACTTTCCAAAAAAGATTATGTCGGAACCATATTGGCAAATAAGCGCCAAAATAAAGGTAGCTAAATTTTCCTAATGTAACACTGAATTGTATTAGCATGTCATTTGGAATCAAAAAAATAAACATCTTGGTATAGATCACACTTATCAAATAAAATAATTAGTAGCGATGTAATGTTTTGACTATATTTGATTTAACACTTTCATAGTTTGTAAACAAAAGTTAAAACTGTGACATCCCTAGTTTTGTGTAAACACATCCTCAATGTGTCTCAAATGTTGTTTCTGTGCACAGTTCATCTAGTTTGTGTTATGATGGCGTGCTTTGTGTGTGTGTGAGTGAGTGAGACAGACTGTGCGTGTTTGTGTAAAGTGACTGAAAGTGAATTGCCACCTCCACGTTTCTTTCAGGTGTGAGTTCTGCTGCAGTCACACCTGAGGAAGGTGTCTACCACCTGCTGGGGACGGACGGTCAGAGCCTCACACCTACCCTGCATTATTTTATTTTCTGTCGGTGTCTTTTTTTTCTTTAGAGACAGAGAGAGAGAGACTCTGAGGTCCGGGGCCATCACCTCTCTCTCTGCCACTTCCTCCTCCGCCTGTCACCACGTCAGGATGTGAACATCCTCACCAATAAAGCCGGACAGAGGCTCGACAAGACGGATGGCCCCCGGTTGTCAATGTGAAGTGGATGGACACGAGGACGGGAAAACACAGTGCTGAGGTGGTGAGACTACAGGATGTGAGCCGGTCGGAGGCATCGATCCCTGGTCCCGCACCAGTCACTGAGTACAATCCTGCGCACACGGGCCGAGTCGATCGATGAGCTCAGCTCGCTCAGGATCAAACTGCCACACAAACCTGTTGTCATCACTCTCAGGTCAGATCCAAAACAAACAACTACATCCCACCCGGTAAACCAAACCCCAACTTCACGCAGAGTGATTCATATCAATCTTCATTTGAAAGATCTGATATCGTCCTTAAATTGATCTTGTAATGTATGCCATTTCCTGTGTGCATGATCGTGACTTTGCTGTTTACATTTTGTTGTGTCATCCAAACTTCACCCACTGTTTACTTCTGGAGTGGATCATGTTAAATAGATTATGATGCATTAATGGAACTGCTTTTGGGTCCATTTTTAATGTAGACATTACGTTTTTAAAGGAGAAGTATGCAAGTCCTGTCGCTTTTCTTCTGTGTTGCTAACCCTCCTCTCGGCCATGTGCATTTGTTTACAAGTGAATCAATAGAGCTGCGGATAACGTTTTATATCACATAAGATGTTACGATTTGTATATAATGTGTAGTCTTATCTGTCATAAACAAGAGATTATGAGTTACGGGGTGTGTTACGCTCTGATCTTACAAGGTTGGTTTTCAGCCAAGAGAAGCTCGGTGAAAGGCAGAGAGCCTCCATTCTACCTGGAACTAGTTACACGTCATTGATTTAACCAGCACTAGGACTCTGGAGTTGGTTAATGAAGGTAAAAATGTAGCATAGTTAAGCTACAAATCCTGCATAGTTCCTCTTTAAATAATGCACCAGGTTAATGTACCATCTCTTAACAATTTGCAGCATCAGTTCTGTGGAAATCTCTTTCATAACCAAGCAAAATTTGTATTAGAATTGAAATATCTCTCAATGAATCAATACCGAATCGAACCGGAAGTCAAATCCAATCGGGACCTTGCGAATCGGAATGGAATCAGTTCCGTAAATCAGTGGCGATACTCTGGGCTCTAGTAGCGAGCGAGACACCTGCAGGTCCTCTCCTCCCGTGCTCCCGTCAATGATGTCAGAGCGGCGGGGGCGACCGCGGGAGGGACGCAGGAGGTGTGAAAACAGCCAGAGACAAGGCCAGAGAAAGGACACGGGCGTAGAGGCGCGGGAGGTGTGATGTTGCCCTCTGCCAGCAGCTGGACACAAACAGTTTTGCAGAACGGCGTGAGATCAGGGAGGAAAAAGAAAGGACACAATGAAACGTGACAACATGTGCACGGTGGAAATGTTGTAAATATCCTTTTCAAACCGCCATCGCATCCTCATCACATCATGTCGTTTTCATGAGGTTAACACTCAATTAAAGCAACAAAACTATAGTAAATCATATTAACATTAGTGTATAATAATAATGACAAATTAATTATCATATTCATGTGTTAAAAGTGGGGAAGAGGGAAGGCCCAGAGCGTCTCAGTCACTGGCCCTGAGTAAAGTTGTTTTCACATTTTCACAGTCGAGTCCTGACGCACACACACACACACACACACACACACGCAAACATATCCAGCAGCTCTACAGAGCAACAACAGCACATTCAGTAACACAACATCAGAAATCTGTTATATTATGGGAAGATAAAAACATTTTTGGTTCATTACAAAACTGTGGTGGGAAAAATTTTGTCTAGGTGATGAATGTGAAACACTGCAGTGTGTGTGTCAGTGTGTGTGTGTTGTGTGCCTGTGGACGCACGTATTACTCTCTTGATCGTGCTTCACAGTGAAATACTGCACCACTGACTTGAGACCAGCTTTTTTTTTGTGCTGGTCAACAGCACAATCACTTTCTGCTGTCTCAAGATAACAATGTGCCACAGCGGCTCCGGCCCACGTCTCATTTTAAGACCAACGGCCCAATGGGAGCTCAGCTAGACAAACATGTGTTTACTATTCAGACAACGTGGGCGCGAGACGGAGAAACGGCAGCGGCATCAGACTGAAACCAGCAAAGACAGAGACACAGGACGGAGACCAAAGAGGTGGATTCATGAAATGTTGTAAAGATGTGAATGTACTGGCAGTCAGAGCGGCCAAATATGGGCGTTCATTTGTTCAGACCTGTGTCATCAATGATCATCACATCTCACAGCTTGATATGCAAATAAACATGGTAAATCTTATCATACCAGTAGGTTCGTTACCTTTAATTGTCAGTGCAAGCTTTTTTAGAACGGCGGAGCAGAGTTGCGAGCTGCTCAGAGCTACGCTACGGAGGCTCATGGGATTTCTTGGTTTCCTTCATCAAACTCATCAAATACACAATCCAACAACTCCACAACGCTCTGGTGGACAAGTTGTGACCTGCACATTCACCACGCTATGAGATAATAACACAACGTTACCACACAGAGTTGTTTTAGAGGGAAATACAGAGACTGTTGATGAAAAACTGTCCCCAACGGGAACGTGCATCAGCGGTTTTGCATGAATTTACCTGTGCCTTTAAACTAATGAGACATGTTTCTTTTGCTTAAAACAAATACAGAAAACAAAACAGACACGTCTCATTGTTGATACTCAGTAAACAGTACATAATGCAGTAAATAAACAAGTAATTTAAATAAGATCGTGAACGGTTATTGGTTTATTTAAACTAATCAGTGATCGGGTCTAAAAGTCCTAATCATGTCAAGACTAAGGTTCATGGTCAATGTGCTTCTATGTGTTAATGTGTTTAGCACCAACTCCATAGGTGAACCATCTCTGACAGCTCGACCATCACTGAAGTCATTTCCATACTGGCTCAGATCACGGTCATTACCAAGAGAACAAGCTTTCCTCTTGAGTCCGACCTACAAACATAACAAGACTCTTCCTCCAGAGAGAGTTTAACTGCAGCAGGTTGTGGGCTTTGTATTCTCAGGTCGGTGTGGACAGCGGATCCATGTAACTCCCATCAGCACCAACACACACACACACAACGTCAATAACCAGAATGAATTATTTAGTTTAACTCGGAGGTTAAAGTTCCAGATTTGCATCGGATCGATATTTGCAACAGTTATTCGTTGTCTGTATTTAACATGAGGTGAAAACATGCATTGTGTTGTGTTGTGTGACTTCCTTGCTCCGGTGGTTACCGCTCTGCTCCGAGCCCGAGGGCGAGCGCCAGCACCATCAGCTACACGGGCCAATTATAATAATTCAGGAAGTAATTACAGGCTCGGACGTTTTATTGCTGATTTCACTCTCTCGCCCGTTCAGCAGGTGGAAGAGGATGTGTGCAAACAAAACACTAACGAGGAAAGAAGGTCTGCAAGTCAGCGTATGTGTGTGTGGGTGTGTGTGCATCTCATTTTCATGTCTTCCATACAGACAAGCTTGTGATCACATGACAGAAGCAATGCAAACAGGCTACACTATGAGAACATCATTACAGATGTAGCCACCTAGAAGTTCCCCCTGGTCCCTGGTGGGACCACTGTGGGACCGTGATGGGTCCGTGGCGGGTCCGTGACGGGCTCCCGCTTGGCCCGTGGCGATAATGTAATCCCCCGCGATGACGTAGCGAACGCAGCCACGACTGTTAACGCCCCTCTGCAGCCCGTGTGAAAATCAGCTGCAGTGTCTCATTTGTCCACGGGGAGGAGCAGTGATTTTGACCCGAGTTAATCTGTCAATCACTTTTCCTCCTCCTTTCTTTTTTCTAGGGCTGTTTTCGACTAAGGATTTTCATAGTCTAATCTGATTCGTCAGATTTTGCCGTAGTCGACTAATAGTCGGACCTTTATTTAGGCCTACATATTTTTTTTTTACATAGCAGCAAGATCGTATTTGCAACTTTTTCCCGTTTCACAGATAAACCCAAACCAATACATCCATGGGTAAAACAAAATTAACGGAGGTCACAAGGACTCAACAATCCGTACATTACGTTGTGTCTTTTAATCTTAATCAATATACACTGTGACCGCGACACCGGCAGAGAGACAGACAGGCTGCAGAGGGACGAGATCACAGCTGCGCTAATGGTGCGTTCATGACAACTCGGAAGTCGCAAAAAACGAGATCCTCTTCTGAAAAACTCTTGACATGTCAAACTTTAGGATGTGTTAGATAACTAATTATTCTGTCTAAACATCAGAACTACGACACATGAAACGGTAAACACAGCTGATCGATCGAAAAAACAATTACAGCTCGAGATTTCCAATTTCCGTGGTTGAAAGCAGGATCTTGAATGCAACCTGGTCAAAGTCCGCATTCTCCGTATGTAACCTGCATGCTGACAAAGTGAGATGTCAGACCGGTAGCCTGTGTGGGGGCTCGGAGAAAATTGCCTTTATTATACTTGATTTTAAACTTTGGCGGCTCTGCCTCTCCTCTTTCTGCCGCTCAGTGAGCGTCTGCAGTGACTTCACCGTGACGTTGACGGTCCTGTGTGCAGAGCAGTAGGCCTATCGCTCTGCCTGCGCGCTGCTCACCTCCCTGCATTTGATTACAACTGCAGTGGGTGATTTATTAACACATAGTAAGAAGCTAAAAAAACAGGACCTCCTAAAGACATTCATTCTTTCTAATCATGCTTGGAGATGGTGCTGCTCTGGAGCAGGTGTGAATGTTCTGTAGTTTGGGGTGTGTTGGGCCCGCCCTGCATGCATACTTTCCAGTATGATAATAAGAGAGTACAATAGGTTAGCCAGACAGTATTTTGTGACTAGTGAAATGTGTGAATGTGTAAACACTTTATACTGGAGTCAATTTCCCTTTTGTACTGTTAGCATCACTTGGATGGAAGTGATGCAGAGCCTGGTGACAATACATGTGGACAAAGCCACTTATTGGCCAGACAGGGTGGACATTGAGTCCCAACCAAAAAACAGGACATTCTCCATGACTGGTATCACTAGTAGTAATAGTAGGCCTATACATATTGGTCCCAATAATATTCTCTCCGGTCCAGCTCTCACGGAAGATGTAATTTCCCTCCTTACACAATTGGAATACTTCTGGAAGTTTGTGTCTGAACATATGATTTAAGCTCTGACGACAAACACAAATGATGTTCAAAGTTGAACAGCCAGCTGCATTGCAGGAATGCATGATTTGTGTGACAATAGGTGACCAATAGATGGCCCATTAGTGCGAACAAAGGACTGGGCAATGATGATGCTAATTCCCTAGTCGAAGGCATGCACTGAATACTTGCAACTGCAAACATCTTCCAAAAGGCTTTCATCACTCCCTTAGTTTTTCCTCTTTAAATGTAGATTCACAGTAAATAAATTGTGATTTAAAAAAATTGACAGTATTTATTATTAGCTACAAGTTTACAACAGTTTATTTCCCGATTAAACAGTGGCCAGGGCATCTCCAGTAGCTAGGTCTGTTATAATTTCACTTCTTAAATCAAACATGTACTCGTGGTTCTATGACTTATGTGACTTTCCACTCACCACCAGAGGCAGTGCTTTAAATGCCGCCTCTGGCGATATGTACTGTATTCTGTGAGAGAAGCGCCATCTCCTGGTCATGTCTTGTATTTCATTGAATGGGTGGAGTTCCAGTAAAAACTAGTCACACCCAGGAAAAGGAGGGGGTCACTCCAGCTGCTGGGACTTTGCTGGAGCTCAGCTGGAACTCTCATGGGAACAGCATGGCAACTGCATGGCAGTTGCATGGCAGGGGAACTTTGATGTGGCTCCCACTGTATGTCTAAGTTCATCAGCGTCTTTATTAATTAATGATTTCATCCCGTGTATAGCTCAGAGGCTACCAGCAACTAATCAACACTTTGAAGGTTCACTGCTTTCTCACATGTTATTCATTGGCATTTGGAAATCAATCAACCTCCTTCAGATGTCAACATTACAACTTTGATTAATTCATTTGTTTTGACTAGCTTTTATATGCTTTAGTGGCGATCAGATCTCCAAACTCTTCAGTTACTGCTTCTTTAAAGTCTGAAATGTGTCCAAACGCTGCCTTGTTGAAGAAGTGGCAGGTTGAATGACGTTTTCTTTATGCTTTTCCATTGCTCACCATGCACTTCCACCACAGAGTAACATTTCAGGTTAGTATGAGTACAGAGCATCCATTAGAGGTCTGAAAGTCTGAGTAAAAAACAGTCCAAAAAAAAAGAAAAAAATGTAACCCAGACTGAAAAGTATAATCTTTTTTTAGAGAATTTATGAATCGATGTTGAATCTGTGGAAACAGAAATGTGATTCTAATAGGAATACTTTCATTTTTTTGCACATAATTTAATAATTTAGCAAACTCATTCAGGTGAAGCTAAAAGATGAACTGCAAAATGATGTTGCCTCCAAACTAGGATAGACCGAGTATCTGCCTTTAACATCGGTCGATATTCCGTATTTTTATCCTGATCATTTTCAGCCATTTTTTCCATCAATAACCATTCAAATACATTCATTTTAAAACGTTTCTCTGCCTGAAGTGAAGTCACCACTCTTGACTGAGTGACAATGTCCCGTCCACTGAACCAAGATTTGTGTTGGAGTTTATGTTATTTGATAAAAATGTAAGGTCTTTTTTATCAAAGATTTACAAAAAGTTCATTCAGTCTAATCCCAGGTGTGTTATTCTTAATTTTGAAACCAAGATTTTCATCATTGACTGCACATGAATATCGGTTCTAAATATCACCTATCAGTTTCCTTGATTACAAATTATCGGTATCAGTATCAGTATCTGTATCGGCCCTGAAAAAACCATATTGGTCGATCCTTACTGCAAATGTGTGAATGTTGGGTAAAGGTATAACAACACTGGACAGAAGGTGTGGGAGCAAACAGCACCAACCAAACACTATGAGGATGTTGCTCCATAAACAAACATTTCTAAAAAGGTATATGGAAGATGTTTTTGCTTTTTCATTTTAGACACATTTGTTAGAAATAAATGTGTTCATTCATTCATTCATAAATGTATAATCAGTTGCATTCTGTCGCTGCTGCATCACACAGGCTGCAGGTTAATGAGGTCTGCAGTCTAAATAACGGTCTCTCAACCTCACCCTCACACAATGGGCAGGGGGGTAAGAAAGAGATCTATCACCCTAATAACCACTCATCATCCTAATTACACCTCCCTTCCACACACACACACACACACACACTCCTCCCTGTCAACGTCAGGAACAAACAGTCGAATTGATAATTGAAATATCTGTTGGGAGGAGAAATAATAGCGAGTGGAATTCCAGAGAGAGGAAGAGGACAACGACGAGGACTGTTGCTGCTGCTTCAGGTGTCTGCCAGCTCTCGGTCACTTTGCGAGCGAACACTATATACTATAACAGCAATGGCCGAGGTAAGAGATGTAATTGACTGCACACATTTGGCAAGTAACACCTGAGGTGACCGCTGGCAGCTCGGTCTGTCTGGGAGGCACCGAGCCGGATTCCAGTCAAAGTGTTGAGGAAAATCCACTCACGGGAAGAAGAGAGACTCCGGCGGCGTTCACATGCAGAGAAAAAAAAAGTTTGCAGCATTTTCAACTCATCGCCTAATCTATTTACGATGCATAATGGAAGCGGAGTGTATGTGTGCATTAATGCCAAGGCTGTACTGTTAATACTAGCATGCTTTTAGATTTTAAATGCATAATTCCTCAAAGAGTGAATAAATAATATTGTTTTCTTTCCCTTGAAGATACAGATTGAAAAGTTACAGGAAGAAATAAAGTCGAGTTTCCACCAGAAATGATCATTATAACCTTCATGGAGGGGATGATTTATTGCAGGACTGCTGCTTGGTTTTTGGCCACATATTCCTAATAAACTGATAAGTGGGAGCAGATATCAGTTTATTAGGTACACCTGGAGAGAAGTAATGTCATAAATCATCCCTTCACGAAGGTCAGTTTTTGTTGAAACCATTTAAGAGAAGAACTGATTCCACTGTTTGATTATTTAGGCTGCAGCAGCTGGAGACTGCATTATATACACACAGAGAAGTGTTGTGTTTATGGAGCCTATCTACCACAGGGGAGAATGCAATAGCAAACACTTGTCAGCATTTATGTGGATCCTAAAGTATGATGTTTTTTCTTCCACTCACCACATCGTCTGTGGGTCTGAACCAAACTGAGCATCAGCTAGTCCTAAAACAGATTTGCAGTGCAGTGGTTTTAGGTGCACTTTGGTAATCAGGTCACTAGGAGGAATCATGGTGCATTTACAAGCACTGCAGTAACTGGAGGTATCAGTGAGTTCTCCCCATATCACATCGGGATATCAGTGCTGAGATTTGGATCAGGAAATTAATTAGAGATGTCAAGATATACACAAGTCTGTCGGTCGGTCCCAATACAAATGACATCCCATGACAGACGGTGAGGAAAGCAGCCCAGATGACCTTTGTGAATTCTGTACCACAGCAGAACAGAGTTGTCACAATCATAAACAATCATACTAACAGTTCAGGATCTGAACACTGTTTTCAGACCAGATCGTTTGGAGCGCTTCACCCCAACGATCACTTCATTTGGGCCGATGTGAACACAGCAATCGAGCTTGGATGCTGCTCTATGGAGGATGACTCGGGTCGGCTTCCTTTGATTTATTTTTTTTATTCTTTTGAATGTACGAATGATTCACAAAGGTGTCCCACAAGGTCTAGCATTAGGTCCTCTGGTATTTGCAAACAAACCACAGGTCTTAGAAAACGTGTTGTCTTATTTAAAGCACAATGAAACTCCCTCATCCTCACTCTGTAAGCATGTCGATGTGTGTCTTTCAGCTGTTTAGAAAAGTTTGATATTCCCTGTTTGTGTCAGCCAGCCCTTTTTTACCACGATAGACGGCTTGCAAGTTATAGATCGATCAGTCAAACAGCTAAACGCTGCCTCGCCCATGGCAGAGCTCACAAGCAATCACACTATTTGTCATGTGTGGTGTTAAACAGATACAGTAGATAATAGATAATATAACTCCTGTGGGCATTTTGCATGAGCCAGCTGGCGATGTCAGCTTTTCCATACAGATTAATACGGTTAATGAAGACAGGTGAGCTGTGAGCGCCGTGTCACTGAGTCACAGTAGGTGCGTTTACATGCAGTGTTTTTCTCAATCTGATTGTAAACAATCGTATTAAATGAATCGTATCCGAACTGTTTACATGAACCCTAAATAATGCGATCCACATTTAATCCCCGTATACATGGACCCAGCTGAAGCCGATTGTAAACAGCTGCAGTGTCGCTAAATCTGGCAACTTTCCAAACCCTCTTGCCGACTTTTTTGTCAAAAGCGACTAGGAACAAATCTAGCGACTTTTTGCAGTGATATTACAAACGTTTTTTTTCTGGACCTGAAAGCACGTTATTACAGTTTTAACAAGCAGCGGCGCTGCCGCGAGCACTCGCTGGTTGTCAGTTGGTGTCACAGAGTTGTCTCCTCCACCACACCATTAACACATGAAGATCGCCGCTGCTCCTCCCCCCTCTCCCTCCCCTTTCCCCTCATCGACAGAGCGACTTCTAGCGACTTTTACTGACTTTGGTTCTCCGGTTCGTCTGGAGGCTGCATCAACGGCCGGTAAATGAGTATGAGACGGTCTATTGTGATTGTGTCCGACTGTAAACAACGTCCTAACGTTAAACATTTGAAAGTGGCGCTTGCAACGGCTCTTCCGTTCCTCCGCTCCTCACCTGTGTGGCCGGCGGAGCCCGGCTCAGCGGGCGACCGCGCCTCCAAGCCGGCCACAGAGCGAGGATACGGCGGAGAGCCGCTAATAGCATGCTACGTTGCTAATAACAACAACGGCACGCCCACAAACGTAAATATGTGACGCCTACGTACTATGCCGCGCATGCGTAGAATGAATAATCCACTCTGTCAACTGAATCCCCGTTTACATGCGGCATGAATCTGATTATCAATCGGCGTAGACTACCTCTTACAATCCGATCCGAATTACAATCCGATCCGGGTGAATCGGATCCGGTCCGGTGTTTACATGAGACATTTACAATCTGATTGATCTCTTAATCTGATTGTAAATGGGATTTTTGGACCCATGTAAACGCACCTAGTGATGCAGAAGGACTCGTCTACATGGGTTCAGTGTGCTCCCGTCGCCTAAACCAGGTTGAAAGATGAAATGTAAACCAGGAAGTCCAGATAAAAGGTTTAGGGGAAAACGTTCTTGAGAATTATTACAGTTGGGCGTCAGTTTTAAGTCAATAAGCAAGATACACAAACAGGGAGAGAGGACAGTCTGAGAAATAATTGGGCGAAAGCGGGGAAGAGGGAAAGAAAAGAAGGTGTTAAAGCTGTTCCATTGTTAACAGGGGTTGAGATTGTTTATCATAGAAAGTGGAGTCTCAAACTGTGAAATTAAGCTAGTATAGAAGAAAAAGGAAAACTGAAGCTACAGTTTTATTTTATTTTAACAAGCACATTCTTGATGTTATTTTCCTTGAAACGGGACAAGAATACTTATTCATTATAAGAGATATTGTTATTTATAATCCTACAGAAGATTCTGTTAAGATTCTGTTGGCAGTGCAGGTTATTTTAAACCATTTCAGAACAATTATAATAGGCCATATCATCATTATTACGACTTAAGTGAATGGAACTGGGAAATCAGGGAGTCTAGTCTAGTGCATTTTTCCAGGGGAAAGATATTGACTAAACTCAGTCAATTCATGTCGATAAAGTGCACCGTGCAACTTTTTTGTTTGACTTTCTTCCCTCTCTTAGTTAAGTACTGATATAAGGCTGTGGACTTTAATCTTAGAACCACTCAAGGATGTAATTACAATATCTAAAGAAATATTTTATATATAGCCTATCAGAGTTGATCTGATACACAAACACAAACAACCGGTGCACAGCTGCTGAAACGGTCTTGTGCGGTCATTAAGCTCAGAGCTAATTCCAATCAGTAGATAATGTAAAGCCTGTGGCCAAACAGGTTTAACATTATCTGGCTCAGATGCTCTCCGCTCAATGGGTTCCATGTTGTGAAAACAGGTGATTCAGCCGAGCGCTGCACTAATCTGAATAAGTGCCACTTAATGCTGAATGGCGGCGTTATATAAGGCTTCAAACCGTCAGAGGCTTCCAACCCACAGGGCCATAAACAGCACTTCATAATGGAGCTGTTCTGAAATCCTGAAAACTACAGTGGCATGGACAGAAAGTATTGTGTCTCACTGCATAAAAAGCTTCTCCCAGATCAGTTTACAGCCATAAATGAACATTACTTTTCTTTATCTCTCCCTCTCTCTGCATAGTTGTTACATCAGCACTTTTGCAGGAAGCGGTATACATTCAATTTAATTTCAAAATATGGTACTTGCAACGTAAACAGGCATTAAAAGGGATTTCAGCAACTCTGCCAGATCTTATTTTGACAAAAACAAGTTGTTTATGCAATGAAGTTACGTTAATTTTATACATATATGCTAAAAATATATACAGTACTGCCACTTCATGTTACTGTGCACTTTTGCATTGGAGGCTGCCTAATGTAATGGTGTTATTTAAATGCTTGATGCCAGTTTGCTCTCCTCACAAGCTCATCCAAGATGTTTCAAAAAGGTAAGTTAGTTAATGAGATTATGCTGGAAGGTTTTTTTTAACTTTTAATCAAACTAAACTATCTTAATTTGCTTTTATTTTGAAATGCTTGTGTTGAGCGATTGTGCTTCCACTTGTCACATGTGATTGACAGCGTCACCTGATCAGACAGAGGATATTGAAATGTTTTTGTCTTGCTTTTAAGAAAAATGTGACTATGAAAACCACCGTTTGCCGAAAGCACAACAACATCTTTAAATCTGTCACCGCATCTTTTTACAGTGGAGTTCTGGAAAAGACAGCTGGAAATATTTTACCCTCAATTACACTTTTTTTTTTCTTTTTTTACAGTGTATGGTTTATAAATATGTAATATCTGTAATCCTTCGAGTCACGGTTCAGGTCCTAAATGAAGCATCCTTAAATCAAACCTCTCCTGTATCAAAGCAGCTCCCAGTTTTCATCCTCATTTCCCATTTACAGCAGCAGATTTATTAACAGTAAAGGAGACAGAGAGTTTCTACAGAAGCCTCTGAACCTGGCTGTTTTACATGAGAGACAGACGCTGCTTCATTTGATTGCAATTCTGACACTCGGCGGGAGTCGGGGCATTACTCAGTTGCAATTGGTTGATTGACAGACGACGACCTGTGGTTGCAAAACAACAGACGCAAACACACACTGCTGAGTCGCAGGGTGGGTTCAGGCAATTCCCCCCACTGTTTCTGCGAGGCGTTGTTTAGCGGCTTCAGGGTGATTGCTGTGTTACTTTGTGCTTGTATAGTTTGTTTCCTGTGCAGTGAAGTGCTTGATGAAGAACCTGAGGTGTGTACGGTGCGGGGTTGAGTCAGTTGTGACTCATAATATGCTGTAACATCAGTGTTACGCGCTGTCTTGTCGTGATTGAACTGTGTGCGTCGTACATGGCGTGTTTCTTTTGATGGGTCCCCTCCACCACACCTCTCATAATGTGCAGCCAAGCAGAGATAGGATGCTCCATAAAGCTGCCAGACACACGGAGGGGCTGGATAAAGGAAGACAAACCCTACAGGTCCTCGATCAATACGGCCAGCATCAATATTCACCACCTGACTGCCCTAATACCAGCCTCCAGTTAACTAACAGTCTCAGCTTCCACTGCTCTGTCTGGGCATGTGTGTGGAAGACCAAAATAGAGCAGAGTAAGAATTTACACTCAATATGGTATCGATTTCATTTTTGCTCATTTCTCATGTCTGCTCTAGCTTTAATTGGATCTACCATAACAATGTGCCAAGGATGAAGACGGCGCAGGCGGCACCGAAATCAAAAAAAAAAAAAAAAAAAGCCGTCAACTTACTATTCCCTCATAAAAAATGACTACAACGCTTCAATCTGCCCTATTGTCTTTGGAACGTGTCAATCACAAGTGAAACAAACACTTGGGGAATCGTTCTCTTCTCTCTCTGTGTTGTGGCCAGCATTGATTTTTCTAAACCACACACACACACAAACACACACATAAAAAATACAGACACAATACTTTTCATGTTGATCTGATTCTCTTATTGCATTCTCGGACAGATTGGATGCTTCCTCTAAAAAAGGAAAACAACTCTAAACCGCTTGGCCGAAGCACAGTGAAAAGCCCTGGAGGTTGATTCATTGTTTTTAGGCTCTCTCTCTTCTCTCTTTTAATTATGATGAATCGCTAATTATTTTCAGTACAATGCTGGCGATTTCCAGCCATAACTACACCAGACGAGCCATTTGTGGACGGTGCTGCTGAGGCAATGAATATGTGTCCACAGAGCTGCCGTAGCAGGAAACCCACGGTGCATTATCAGGAAACTGCAATGAAATACGAAGACGATCCTTCACCGTTTCATCAGTAAACATCTAAAAAGGGGATGAGGGGAAATCCCGCTGAGGTGATCAGCATCATGCAGCTTCAGGCTGCTTCTGTCGACCCTGAGTGACGACAATCAGTTAGCTGACTGAATAACCTCTCACCGGTTAATTGTTTCCTGCACGGTAACACGGCGCTATAAATATCCAATAGGTTTGATTTTTTTCTTTGTCACCTGGCCTGAATGGCATTAAACACATTATACACGTGATACAGCTTTACTGTATTAAACTTTACTGAGCACATTCATGCTCAAAAGTAGATACACTTTATGAAAGACTGTTTGCCTTATTCCCCATTTCCTCTGGTCTTCTTTATTTGGCCATTTGTAAGTAGTTGTTGTTTGTCCATTACTATAATTGGTTGTCAATCATTTTCAATTCGCATTTTAGTGTTAGCTGACTTCCCTGAATAGTAGCGGCACATTTTTCTTTTGAAAAACAAGATATTTTTAGCAATTGATTGCTGCTCCACAGCTCCTAGATTTAGATAACATCAAACACACGTTGTATCTTACAGTCCTAGAGGACGCTCATTGAAGAGGCCAGTAATGAGTCTTTAAATCAGGCAGTTAGGGACCAGTCAACATCTCTTCAATCTCCTGAATCAAAGTCATGGAGAACAAGGCCTGCTGCCAACTAAACAAGTACCAACTGTACTAGAACTGCAAACAGTAGAGTGGCACCTCAAACCAAAACAGTGTTGGATCTTTATGAGTTTGGGAATGAGCAGAAATCTTCTGTGCTGCTGCAGGTGTGATGTGTTGACACTAAAATGTTCAAAGTGAATATTAATATTATCAATTCCAACTAAACACTGAAAGAACTGATAAATCAGAGAGAAGTAAAGCGTAGCACCGAAGGACAAAACAAAACAACAAGGAGAGAACAGATTGTCCCCAACTTTAAGAACAGATAATAGTACATCGGTAAAACAAGTGACCTCGTATGAAGACACAGCTCAGTGTGACTGTGTGTAGCGGTTCCAGTGTTTTTTCCTCATTGTCGGGGTGAGCGGTGTTAGCAGGTAACAGATGGCAGCCTGATCGTGGCGTGCTTTCTCTCAGGTGACTCTTCATTACCTTTAAAACAAATGTGAGGAAAATTTCCCTCAATGCAGTGCTAATAGGACTTCATGCTGAATCCAAGGCCTCCAGCGCCCGACATATGGATACGCAGACTCCTCGCATCATTATGATGAGAAAAGCACTTTGTAGCCACATTTAAAAGGGTTTCTTTATCCAGGCTTCTTTATCACCCTCTAACGTCTACAGATTTAACACAATGTGTGGATGGATGTGTGTTTTTGTGCTACTCACTAAACCTGCGATTCACAGCACACAGCAGGGACCAGTTTCACTCTGGTGTGTCAGACTGGCCTGTGAGAGTTGGTCCAGTCTTCACCTGGCCAATAAGTCAATTTAATGTGAATCAACCAATTCTTAAAAATAAAGACTTACTTTATTTAGACAAAAACATTATTGACACCTTCTCCCGGGCCAAGTGGGGCCTGACCAGAAGGACTAAAACACATGACAACAACAGGAAAACAAGGTTTAGAGTTTGTTGTTCTCCTCTGTTCTTCTTTACAGTAAAATCCATTGTAAAGTGCAGCAGTGGTAGAAATAGGCATAAAGAGGAGGAGGTGGAAGCTTCAGGCTTTTGTAGAAATGTTTTCTAAGAATTGAAACAATCTTTGAGTTGGTTAGAATAAGAAAGGTCTAGAGCAGGGATCACCAACTGGCGGACCTCGGTCCGGACCCGGACCGAGAGATTTAGAGACCAAAATTAATTAACAACATCATTTTCCTAGAGCATTTTTTCCGACACAGCTTCAATCCTTCACTCAATTGAGCCAATCAGATTGTTTGTTTACAGGATTTTTCCTGCATTATAAATTTTGGGCGGCTGCCGCGCTGGAATGAATCTTGGTTGAAACTCTGTGTGCGGTATGGAGCTCAGTGGCGCAGTTTTCAACTCGGTTCAACCACTCGACTGCACTGTTTACCCTGCGCGGCCAGTGCGTCCGAGAGGGAAAGAGAAAGGAGACGGACTGATGACAGCATGTCTTGCTGCAAAATTAAAAAAAAAAAAAAAAAAAAAAAAGGCTGATGCCGAAGGCAAACGCGAGCCGCCGGGCGGATCGTGGCCCAAAAACCCAAACAAACTGCCATGTGCGCTCACAGCAACACCGCCAAAAACAACGCCGTTTAGAGTTTTCAGTGCGACGTGCCCGTTTCCTGCTTCTCCCGCCGTTGTGTCAGACCCCCGGTTCTCCCTTGGTCTGGAAACTTTTTCACGCAGAGCTCTGCCCCGTTTGGAAGGAGCAGGAAGCCCATATGCGGGAAGAGGTCGCCTCCGAGATGTAGAATGTCAGTATAGAAGAGAAAAACCCATTTCAGGACAACTGTCTTGTTTAGCGTCCTGCCATATTTAATTGAGGGGGACAATGCCTGACAGTGCAGCTGTCAAGACGCTTTTGACACCTTGGCCTCAAATAAAGAATAACAAAACAAATAGGGAAATTTCCATTTATTCCATCTTGTTCTCTTTGAAATGTAGGTCTTAAATTAATTTGCCTGGGGGATACAAGTCCACTATGTTAAATGTGTTGAAAACTGACAATAGATATGAAAATGCACTTTGTTGATTTCATTTAATTGACATAGGGGTAGTCTATAAGATACCATTTGGACTTTATAAGGTTCGGACCTTTCACTTGGATGAAAGTTTAGTAACTGGACCTCGATGAATTTTAGTTGAATACCCCTGGTCTAGAGGGTGTCAGATGTAGACTGCCAGCAAATAGCAAATACCAGAGGACCTAATGCTAGACCCTGTGGGACGCCGTTATCAATCTTTCGTACATTCAAAAGGCAATAAAGCAACAACATTATGAACTCCAACAGAATTTAAACCGGCTACATCAACACTATCAACACCCACTCTCTGCTCTCCAACAGCACAGCTTCATGTTTGCAGTGAAAACAGGCCAAGAATGGAAAAACTCTTCACTGGGCCTTTGTTCTGCTCAGTGCTTTCTAAAGCTGAACTAAAGTCAATTAGTTAATACACAAAGAATTCATCTACACCAATTTTCATAATTCATTAACTGCTGGAGTTATTTTCTTGAGGAAAAAATGGCTCCAGCTTATTACATTTGAATATTACTGTAGCTAAGTCTTCTCTAATGGAAAACTGAATATACCAGCCAAAAACCACAGACCAATCAGGTATCCTTATTCGGTTAGGACAACTGAATTAAACAATGTAGTAATTAATTGTTGTTTTCATGTGTAAACTGTAGGAAAAAAACACAGCAAATTCAAATAGTGTAAAGTCAACATGTCCCAGAACATTAACTCAGTGTCCTTCTGCAAACTGAAGACTGTATTGAGATTGTAGGTACTTCATTGTGATGTGCACTCCAGATGCAGCATCAGTCTCACACAGAAAGTGAAATTTCCACACGGCCGAGTCTGACATGTTTTGTTTTGGCGGCAGCCTGCAGCCTTGCTCCTTTCTCCACTGTGAGGTCAAACAGCCTCCAAACCTCCAATATGGCTGTTGAGGCCCTGACAGCATCAGCACCAGCAATTACAACACCCTGCAGAGAGCTTCAGTTTTCAGGCTCTAAAGTCTGTTCAGAGGCCTTTTCACCTCCACAACACTCATATTAACAACTCAGCATTCAAAAGATGAGCACTAGGCATGGGGCGGTATGAGATTCTGGTATGATAACCTGAAACAAAAACATCACGGTTTCAAGGAACATAACATAAATGCAGTCCTTTAAAGGAAGCTATTTGTTGGAAACAGGTTCCAGAGGGGGTAATCTCAAAACACCACCCCAAATCAGATCTTTTGTGAAACAATGTGGTTGCAGACCCACGTCTATTGTAACCTGAGCCACACAGCTAGACATAACGTAACTTAAAAACAACAACAACCACCGTGGACTACTATCAGGTCCCTCAGATACTGCGGCATGCGTTATTTCAGCATTGATCGTCATATTTGGACCGCGGTATGACTCCCAATAACCATTTAGTCGATTGAGTCGTTTGAATACATCGGGGAAGCGTTCCACCGTGACGTTTCCATATCGTGGTGGTATACCTTGAAACCAGTAATTGCCCTATGCCTGATGAGTACATGATGAAAGATTCAAAGTTTCCGATGCTATTATTGACAATGACTCTATAAACTGTGTAGTCTAGAAAGCCCATTTTCTCTTTCTTCCCTCTTCTCATGTTCAAAGTCAGTAAATACCTTCCTTTGTCTGTGAGCCTCCCCTCCCTATGAAACAACCTCACTCGCTCACTCACTCACGGAGCAGTAGCTTCAGGAGCACTGGAGCAGTGTTTTTGGATGCTGTGAGGAAGAAGATGAAGACAGAAATTTTGCAGTAATGACAGTTGTGAACGGTAAGAGATGAGATGAGAGCAGCTTCTTCTTTTCGTCTTCCCTCTTGAGCCTTTCCTTCTCAGAGTCGCTGCGTCGTCTTTGTCTCGCTGTCAGGATTATAGACACCAGCTTTTTTGACTTAGACTTTATCTCTCAATTCCCCCAGCAGTTAAAAGGCAACGTAGGAGATCTGAGTCTGCCACCACAGAAAACCCACTCCCTCACCTGCACACCCACTCTCCACTGTAAGCCTACAGACATTATCTCAGTTAAGAGGCCGCAGGTCAAGCGCTAATTTCTGCACCGGAGCTCTTAATGTTTCCTGGCATCCATTATAGAGGGAGAGGGACACGGAGAGATTGTTGATAATTAGACTTAAGGAGGGAAGGCATTTTAACAGAACATGTAATGGTTATTATGGAGGGGGTTAGTTAAGGAGAGATTGTAGAGAGAATATACTTGTGCCAGAGTTAGCGAACCCAGCAGGCCGGCGAGGATAAAGCCTCAACAGTTCAGAAATAACACAATTAGCAGCGGGCCGTTGTGCAGCCTCACACTGCTGAACTGCAGGTAAGAGACAAACACAACATCTGAATGTCAAACACCCTCTGTGTCATTTTAATGAATCTGTTTTTATCAGTTCAACAACTTTTCCTTATCCGCCAGCCTCTCTAAAAGGGGGGGAAGAGGGAGGGGTGAAGCATCTGGTCACCTGGAGTGAGAGCAGAGTGAGGGCTGAAGGGCAGCACCGCGTTTCCCCAAATGACTCCACAGTTAAAAAGTTCGACCACATTAACCAGCTGTTCCAGTCTGGTTACACTGGATTGTACCATCAGGCCATTAGAGCCAAATTATATTCTTGTTGCAACATGAATCTGGTAATTGTCTGATAATAAAATCCTGCATGGTAATGATCCAAATATTAATCGTTTGACTTGGGTCTTTTAACAAAATAATTTCCCGAGCGTTAATCCATATTTAAGCAATATTTAATTCTATTGTAGTACAAAGACAGTTTTTTTTTATTCTGAATGATGGCATGACGTTAATTTCTATATTCTACATCTAGACAACCGTATCCTGTTGAAAATAGGTGTTTATCACCACATTATGTAATAATTGGCCACAATTTGTAATAAGCTGTGACATTTGCAAAGAATTATTATATTTTCTTAATTTAAAAAAAGTGCTACACCCACATTTTCTGACGCAATATGTAGCAACTTATTACAAAATGTGGCATTATTACATAATGAGTTGTAAATGTATGACATAATGTGCTGCTACAAGGTTTCTCTATTACCCAATAGTTTTGTTTTTTTGTTTTTTCACTGAATGATAGGCTGTAATCATCAATTAAACAGTCAATACAGGTTGGTAGGTGTGGATCCGTACCACACTATACTGTCAACCGTCTCTGTCTCCGTCTCCCACCTCTGTAGTTAATTAAGGTTTGTTAGAGTCGGTAATGTCAAAGGGAAATGTCAAACTGCTGGTAAAAGCCAAGATTTAAACAACAGTAGCCTCTCTTATAGAAGTAACAGGCTCTGTTGACCCATCATCCATCCACAACAATGACTCCTGCACTTATTCCACCTCACTGTTCACATCAGTGGAAAACAAACAAAGCTTCCTGGGCTCGTGCTAATCACCAGTGTTGACATTTTTCCAGCGAGGACGAACTCTGTCCTTGTCAGTAACGACGACTTTGTCCTCACCAAGTTAATAGGTGAGATGTGGAGATATGTCAACACTGCTGAACACCTCCGTCTCCTTCTCTGTTCTCCCCTTCCCTGGGATGGGAGCTTTATTTTGTGTCTTTGCTGAAACTAAACTATCATCACAAACAAAACATTCATTCTCTCTCTTTCTTTCTTTCTTGCATTGGCAGTTAAAACTCCTACTTACATCCTTAAAAAAGCAGCAGGATAAGAAACTGAACCAAGTGTCCGGTCTGTCTATTGATCATCTCTGTTCAATCATATTTGTGTATCACTGACCCAACAGCGGCTTTTTTGACACCAAGTTAGCTTTGCTTCTCTAATGTTTATGATACAAACTCCTCACACTCCGATACTGCTGGACTTCATCACACAGGATGAAATATTCAAGCTGCTTATGACCTTTAGAGGAGACGTCTTTCCCTGAAGGGATCAATAGTGTAATAGTTTTTGAAGGTTCTGCGGGAAGACTTGACGACTGAAATGAGGAATGATGCAGCAAATTCAAACCATCTTCATCTTTTCCGCTGGTTGAGGAACTGAAGCATCTGAAAATCACAAATAGAAGAGGAAGTGCGCTCTGTCTCCGTCTGAATGTGAACAAACTAAATTCCAAATCTCTGCCACAAATCGATCAAGCCCTTCTTTGTCAAACCCAGTTTTCCATCACCCTGAAATGAAATCTGCCAGCTGAGAACAACTTGTGATGTAATGTCGTCGCTGATGGCTGCCTCGCCCACCGCAAGCTGTTTAAGGGTCAACAGAGGCCAGCCGTAACTCCATTAGATAGAGAAACGGATAGCTTAGTATCTGGAGCTTGACACCTGCAACGTGTGTTGTCAGAGCGGCCATGAAGGCAGCGGCGAGGGGGAAGACGAGAAGGCAAAAGAAAGGGTAGATGAAGGACGGGTTAGGAGGTGAAGGTGGTTTAAAGGTTGAAACAAGGTCCTAATTAGAGATTAGAGAACAAATAATCGATTATTGGTTAATTGTCTGTAAGAACTTCTTAATTTTTTTGAAAAGCACATGTCTTATAAACTTCAACTTCAGAGCTTTCTGTCTTCAGACTGTCCTGACCTGTCCCTGAACATCACACAGGACAGGTCTTAAAGTCAGAGGAAAAAATATGTTTAGGGTGTTTTTACTGTTCCTAAATGTGGAATTGGTCACACATTGGACCCTCAACATTATTTAAAGGTTAAATAATGTGTTACTTAAACATTTTTCATTGTGCTGCGCTCTAAAAATAGAGTCCCGTATAAGGAATGTTCAGGATCAATTAAATTTTAGAAAAAAAAAAAATAATTTTAATCAAACATTGAGCTTGTTCTGACTTAACCGCGACTTTATCATTTAATGAATTAATCGATAATTTGCATCCCTAGTCCTAATGACACCAAAGATGGAGAAGCTATACAACATTGAGATGATTTTTTGATTTGCATCCCTAGTCCTAATGACACCAAAGATGGAAAAGCTATACATTATTGAGATGATTTTTTGATTTGCATATGTGATTTATTCAACCATCAACAACTGTTTTGAATAAAGTTAACAAATCATATCTTGCAAATGTAAATGAATGTGTTTGTACAAGAGCTACAAACAGAAATCACATCATTAACGTTTATTTTGTTTTCAGAGGGAATGAATTTTAAAGAAATCTCCCCCCAAAAAATCACAATATCTGCCAATAATTGCAATTTTCCAATATCTGTGTCATGTCTGTGTGTAAATGCATCACAGGTAAAAGAAACAATCAGATGAGTGAATGATGGATGGAAGGATGTTGTCCTGTCTTTTCAGCTTTCTTCTTTATTAAGCTCTGTGGGAAATTGTTTTTTTTCCCCCGTCACGTTACGCCGTGTATGACTGACGTTTGGAAATCAAATGTCAATATGACAACTTTGACCATTTCATTTGGTTTTATTAAGCGGATATTGCAGACTGAAGGTAATTTATTTCAGCGTTTCCACATCTCACTGTATCAAAGTGGAGTGTAAAAGACTCATACTAATAGATCAGTGTTGGGTTTTATGAATCAATATCAGATTATTTAAATGAAATTGATTTTAATCAGAGAATGGATTTAATCAACCCAACCCTAGTGAATATATCACATGATTCTGTTGCACTGATAAAATTAGTGTGGTGAACGTATTACAACAAACAACCCGTGTGTTGTTTACAGGCCTTCTATTAGAAACAACCTTTTGTTTGTGTCTAGTGGTTTGTATGAACACAACTACAGCTTCATCAGCTTTGTACCAGCAGACAGCACAGCACTCACACCGCTGATCCACTCTATTCAGAAGTTTGGCTCCAAGCTGTGTGTGTCGTTTCCAGACAGACAAGAAAAAAAGAAAAAAAAGAAAAACCTTCCTCAGACAGCCACTGACCCTGGAAATAACACTGGTTTATATTTCTTCTTCTTCTTTCTTTTGTCCCCTGCTACAAATCGAGCAGAAGTAATTTGATTTAGCCATGGGCATTTGCCATCGATTGTCTGGCCTGCAGGACGCTACGGTCAAGTGTTTGTCCAAACAGCAAGAGACTGAATAACACACAGAGAGGAGGAAGTTATGTGTGTGTGTGTGTGTTTTGAGAGAGAGAGAGAGAGAGAGAGAGAGGAAGAGCAAGAGTGAGAGACGGATGAGGAAAAAGTCAAGATTAACTCAGTCACCTATGTGCAGTCATCCACAGGAGGGCCTTAAGTAGTGATCCCTCGTTCTTATGAAAAAATAAAAAAGACGGGGACAGATGTCTCGGTGCAGGAGGCCGCCAAGTTCAGCAGCAAAACGAAGGCAAAACGCTCTGTTTATGAAACCGTGATGAGGAGTGTGGAGAATCACTTGGAAACCTCGTACTTCCTCCAGGCTTCACCTTTACTTGACTTAATGTAACAGACACAAGTCAAGTAGAAAGTTCAAGCTCCGTTATTCTAGCTCAGGGAAATTAGTTTATGGTGGAGATTCAAGTGAGAACATGGAGACTACTAAACGTAGTAGTCCGACTAAGACTGGACTCCAGATCCCACTAAAACACCCAGATCATGTGATTGGAGATTGATTTTCTTCTGCATGTATAATCATTTTTACCCACAATTCAGTCTGGCCAATAGTCTGCTCCGCAATCCGCCGATACCCACCGGACGATGCGCACTGTTCTAACTCCACTGTACATCGGGAATCACGAGGAACGTTTTGCGGGAAATATGATCTGCCATAAACACAGTATATTTCATTTTGAAATTTAACCGAGTGTTTTGTACACAATTTCCTGCTCCTTACGAGCTGCTCTGTGTGGAATTCATGCGTTGAGTTCAGAGCCTGAACTCACTGTCAACTCCTCCACAACTTGATCCATACCTGGTATTTCTTTTTAATGGGTTTCTCACGGCAGATAGCTGTACAAACAGCAGCAGCAGCAGTGACCTGTTTTGGCCCAAACCCGGCCTAGCCAAAAAAAAAAAAAGAAAAGTGCCAGGCCTGATGCGTCAGCGCCGATTCACTACAGTTCACAATAACAAAACACACTACAACCGACAAGAAGATGTGTTTCATAAGAAAAGAAAAAGGCAGCCAGGGTCCCGACCCAAACCGGGCCTGAACCACAACCTTTGCTGAGGAGGTGGACATGTTACCGGCGTCATCCATTTGATTTTCCCTGTTGCATGTAAACTGGGACGAGGACAGATATGTGATGATGTGCATGTAAACACACTTAGTGTGACTCATCACAGTTAGAAAGAAGAGAGAGTCCATAAAAACACCTGCTCCACATTTATTATTCTTTTAATCTGATCGGTCCTGCTGTTAATTGTGACGATCCAACAAACAGCTGCCACTACGTTACAGGTAAATTTATGGACTATTAGTAAAAAACCAAACATGGGAAGTGGAGCATCGCTGAGAGACACGCCAGCGTCAGTGATTCAGCTCCATGAGTGAGAGGATGGATTTCTACCAAATTGTTATGTGACCTACATAGCTCTTCTTTACTGGCACTCTAACCCTGTGCCATGCTGCATTAGATTTGCCACTAGGAAATTATACCATTCAAAAAAAAAGAAAAAAAAGCGGGGGGGTCTGGATGATTATGCAAATTTTAGAGGCGTTTTTCTCCACCTTGGTGTGGCCAAGCTGTCAATACCCACTTATACGATCAGTGGGCTACTGTCACCGTGGAGATGAAAGGCCGTGTTGTCGACTGGTTTATCTAACTTTTCACCCGTCTTCATGACAGATGGTTCACAACAACACCATGTCGTCTCAGCCCGCCTCTTCAGAATCGGGTCGGGGGAGACACACAATAATAATCTACTAGTTACTTTGCATGCTTTTCCACAACACAGTTACAGCTCTGCTCGACTCGGTTTAGGTCCTTTTCCATTACAACTTCATAGTTCTTCATAGTTTTCATTTTAATATTGCCTCAGCTCGCGTGGAACTCGGGCTGAGGCGTTACCAAAACAGTACCAGGTTCCAGGCACTAGGGGCTGATGGAAAAGCAAAATAACAGGTCGAGTTAGTGGAAAAGGGCCGTTAAACCCTCTCAATCCACTGAGTTTATCAATATACAACGATGCATGTCCTGGAGGAAACACTGAACACTGTGGACACATTCACAGACCACACTGCTACATATAACATACTCTAATTAAAATACCACTGGGATAATAAACAAATATTATGTTTACATTAGTGTGTTAGGTGTGATCACGGTCACGGGTCACTTTAAAACCAATCTATTTGTATTGTTTATCTAAATGAATATGCATGCCTATTAATGTTATCATCATATGTATATAATGAGCTGATCTGCTGGACATTTGAATATAATACATCAATCTATTCATCAATCTAGAATAACGCCATTATTGTTATAATGAAGTGATGCAATTTCCCCCTTTCCTGTTTGGAACAACAAGAATGAAACGGAGTTTCTGGCATGAGCATCGATACTCGGAGCCAACAAGTGGTCTGACTAATCACTGAAAAGATCAGTTTACACAAAGAGCAGAGTACACAATTAAATAGAATTACACACACAGACACACACACACTACATCGCCACAATAAACTGGGCAGATAAAAGGTGGTCACTAGTGTTGGGCGATCGTGACATTCTCAGATCGTCCCAATCGCCACCCCTGGAGATCGCCGATTGAACGATCGATCGCCGCGGGGGGGGGGGTTCGGAGGACCGGAGCACCGGGAGCGCTCCACGTGTTCGGTTGATGGGCGGCGGCAGCGAGTTTCGCTTTCGCTTTTACCGTGCGCTGTTGTCATGCATGCACGCTTCTCTTTTTCTCTCTCCGTGTGTGTGAGAGCAAATAAGAGAGAGAGAGAGAGAGAGAGCTATGATCAATAATCTGAACGATACTGTGTTGCCGAAAGCCAACACCTCGTCGGGCTATGACAACAGGGCTCGCGTCGCCTGGTCACAGCCACAACACCCGCTAAACGTGTTTCCTCAAATTTGAGGCGGAGTGGCCACTCTGTTTACCACAAAGATTTTGTGTGCGGTCATATGACGACCTCTCTCCATCTGATTGGACATCGCCAGTGGCTGCATTTGATTGGTGAAACACCGTCATGTGACAGAGTAGCTGTAGGAAGCAGCCGGAGACGCGGCTTGAAAACAAAACAAACAGATTTGACGGCGCATTGGATCAATAAAAAAGTAGCGAGTATGTGTGTGTACAATCGCCAAGAAAACAACAGATCGCCGATCGTCCTTTCAATCGCCGATAGACGATTGGATCGCCAATCGGCACAACACTAGTGGTCACTCAGAGAATCTGCTGACTTCCTTCTCCTTCCTCCTTCCCTCCCAAAAACCTCCATCCTTTGTAAGTGTGAGGCGGTGAGGGAGAGCCAGCCCTGAGCCCTGAGCCTGCCTCTCATATGTGACATCAAGGTGAACTCCTGCCTGCTCCACCAGGAATACTGGGCCTATTAAAAGAGAAAAGAGCCGTGGGCCAGACCGTCTGTTTCCTTTTTTAGCCCATCGCCCTCCAGAGGTTCGGCTTACAAAGCAAGAAACAAGGAGAGAGGGAGAGAGAGGGAGGGAAAGGAAGGAAGGAGGGAGGAAGAACATGGTTTTGATCTCCAAAATGAACCTTCTCCTCATTTATACCCCATTTATTGACACGAGTCGAGGGAAAAGACTCAGCGTGTGTGAGACTGCAGTTGTTTTCTTTTTTTATAAATCAGTAAAGAAGCAGATAAAGCAGAAAATCTTTGAGGGTCACACTTCTAAGGAAGCAGGAAGAGCAAAAAATCCCTCTGACCTCCTCTAATCCCAAGGTCACATCCAGCATCGTCTGCCCACTGACCCCAGATCAGACTTTTTACTTGCAAAGTTAAATATATCAGCTCAAACATCTCCCCCCTCCAAACATGACGTAGCAGTTCTCATTGGACCGTTCTTCTGGCTGGCTTGCACCCAGTCTCATTACCCTCCCACCCCTCCACCATAATTAGCAGGTATAAATAGCTTGTTTTCTTTTTTGGTTTTTCTAATGCAAGTAATCCTGCTAATAAAAGCTGATTGACCCGTTTTGTCCTCCTGTTTGGACTGAGGACACAGCAGCATGCACAACTCCAAGAAGCAATGTCATCGCAAGCACTTACACAGCACACACACGCACACACAGATGCAGTGCAGGGAGAGTGAGCTGTTAGCCACGGTGCAGACTGGTGAAAAGGATCCGTCACGTCTTCTCCCTGCTCCATGTGAGACGCCTCAATACGTATAATAGCGTGTTTTTAAACTGACCTCAGACCCGCAGCTCTCTCTTTTTCTGGGCCAGGTGACTGCATGGTTCACCTAATCAGAGCTGGAGCCGATTAATACCTGCATCTACTGCAGAGTCATTGGCCCAGGTGGTGAATGCTGATTGCACCTTTATTTTATTCCCCATTGCCAGCAAAAAGCCTGATGTTGACTGACTTGATCTTTTCCCTTAAATCCCTAAATATCTCAGCCGACCTGAGGACTGAAACCTCAAATCCTGTTTAACTCTGCATGAGACAACTACCACCCTTTTTTCTTTTTCATGATGACATGAGGAATGATTCAGCAATTTCAGACTATCTTTATGGCTCTCCCAGACTGGAACTGGCTGAAAAGGTGAAGCAGCTGGAGATAAAAAAGAAGAAGTGTGGAGTGGTTCATGAGATGAGGGGGAATGACATACAGTGTTTTTAGGACAAATCATCAAACAAAAGACTAATTAAATGAGTGTTGCAGTGTTTTCTTTAGGTAGTTTCCTTAAGCTAATGTTAGCGACGTCAATAACCCGCCGTCAATATCCACTCACGGTAACCCATCGTTACAAATAACTAATCGCTGCATGTTCTCGGTCGATTAGCGAACACATTGAATGCACGTTTACATTATGTGACGTTGCCTTAGATTGTATAGGATCTGCTCAGTGGACTAGACTTGACTTGACTAACCCTAACTTTTTTGTAAACATGAATTACTGGATTCTGCCCTATAGTTCAGATATCTATAAGTCAAACTTCAGCCATAGATAAAAGGTTAAAAATAGTAGCTGTAAGCTGCACTTCCTGGGAGGCTAAGCACAACACATCAAGCTCACTACGCTGCACACAGGTATTATGAGGACATGTCTGCCCTCTGAGCAAGTCTGGTGATGATGACTGGAGAGTGCATCACAGAGATGTGGCCCACTTCCTGTTTGTTTCCGTTTGCTGCTCTACCAACTCCATCACGAGCCGGAGAGACGGTGGCAAGGCTGTAAACGCCACACACACACACACGAATGAACAAGTAATAAACAGGTAAATGAAGAAAATATCCTCGGCACTGAAGACACATATATCTGCAAAAAGAGGCTTGTGTTTCACGCCTTTGTTAGTGCACAGTCCCACTGCAGCCTAAATCCTGACAGGAAACACATGCAATTAGTCAAAACACTTCAGCACAACTGACACAGGCAGAAACAAGTTGTCCTTTTTTATCTTTTAAATGTTTGGCAAAAAACAAAAACAAATTCAGCTCAGCTTCTTCCTCTCTTCTTCCCTCTTGATGCTTATGCCTGCAGCCCCCCCCCCCCTCTATTAGCTACTGACTAGACCCATAATGACATAAAAATGTTAAAGTCATAAAAAAGCATCAATGCAGTCAGCACATCTACATGAGACAAGAACTGGAGACTCCAGGATAAACACCCTGCAGGGCCCCGACCGGCCTATTATTAGATCACTTTTGTCTGACCAAGCGGTTTTATTTTGGAGAAAAAACTAGAAGACAGTCAACTCTAGTTAACTCATATTTATTTATAGCGCACATTTAAAAGTGGTACAGAGTAAAATCAGCCAACATCAACAAACCCAGTCAAAGGCATTGACGATTAAAAACCACATCAAGCAGAACCGACTGCGACAAAAGGCACGGTCACGCCTGAGATTAGATATAGATAGTGACACAGTCAGGACTGGAGCCCCAGGTAAGACAACCTGAGGCTCCCAGAGGGGCAATCAGAGAGAGATAAAAGGTCAGAAATACAGAGAAGCGTCTGCACATCATTAAAAACAAATCAATTCTCAACCACACTGGAAGCTATAGTGAAGACTAGAGAGCCAGAACAGGGCTGATGTGGTCGCTCCTGCCACCAGTGTTTGGGTCAACAGGCTAATTCCTGTGTACAGGGATTTGCAATAATCTAAGCATTAGGGAAATAAAGGCATGGAGAACTTTGTCAAGGTCTTTGCATGGAAGATATGACTCGATTTTTGCAATGATGCAATAATGATAAAAACTTAAACTTTATCTAAACCAAATGCACAGCACAACCAGTATCCAGTGAACAGCTGAAGGTTCACACTGGATTCATTGCAGAGTGGTAATCTATTGCTCAGCTTTCACCAGCTGGTCCTGGGCTTTGAAGTCCTTCTCTGACCTCTACGCCGCATTGTAGTCCCTCAACTATACAGACACACACATACACACACACACACCCAGTCTGTGTTTTTGTTAGTTCTGCCGTGCAGCATGGGGTCGTCTCACACTCCTCAGTATAGGACACCTGGCAAATACCCGGTCTCTCAGCAGATCCTCCATACCTATTTTCACCTCAGAATGAGGTAGCAGGCTCACATCTCTCCCACGGTATCTCCAAAAGCTGTTTTCACATTGTACTTTGCGCGAGCAGCCATTGTGTATTGCCACTCACTCACTTTAAATCACCTTTTTCTTTTCTTTTTCTTTTCTTTTTCTTTTTTTTTCACAGGTCTGAGCGATCGGGGGCTGAAGAAGGGCCAAAGAGCAAGATGCCAGAGATTCTTCTACTTGTCAATTTTAAATGAATTATTTAGTGTCCAATTTTCATCCATGTTCCTAATGAATAAGAAAAGATCCCATGAGTAGTGACCTGTGTAGCACTACACTGATTCTTTGAAAGACGTAGAGGAGGAGACGGAGGTCTGTGCATTGGAGCTGTCAGACTGGAGAGGGCTTTAAAACACTCACACCACTGAAAGAGTGATGATTTACACTGTCTTCACACAATTTCTTTTTTCTGCCATTTTGTGGCATCCCACAGACACAGTTGGTCAGTTTTTATTTTAAAAAATATATATAGTATAGGTCTAGCTGCGGCATTTTTTAATTTAGTTTTTTTTTTTGCCTGGGACAAATCAGCAGTGTGACCCATTGCCATCGTTTCCTCTCAGCAGTGAAGCTGTGGCGCCTATTGACTCAACATTAATTGGATCTCACAGTTTCCAAGTGAATATTAACGTTTTAATTTAATACCCAAAATTACATATTTGTATAACTGCAACAGGTACAGCCAATTTAAATGTTAAATAAATGTATGGCCAGCTACAACAGTTCAATCAACACAGTCTAAAATAATTTGAATTAGGCTAGATCAAGTTTTTATTTTTAGAAAGATGGAAAAAAAATGGGAGGGGGGGTATATAACAAAAAATAACTAATGATGTATAATGTTTCTTATATATTTTTACAGGCATGCAATTGTAAGT
This sequence comes from Decapterus maruadsi, assembly GCA_030347415.2. NCBI lineage: Eukaryota > Metazoa > Chordata > Actinopteri > Carangiformes > Carangidae > Decapterus > Decapterus maruadsi. The sequence continues at coordinate 4,466,974 of CM064894.1, forward strand.
AAGTCAGTCTACATGTGTTAGCTGTTATAATCATTATGAAAGCAATTATTGCAAGACTACGTTAGTTTTAGATGGATGTCCAAATCCCAGTTCCCATCTCAGATACCCACAGATCCAGTTTAACCCCAGTACATCCACATCTCTACACTCATAATGAAGACGGTACGATTGCACAAACGGTCAAATCAGCCTCTAATCTTCCTCATCAGATAATGAGCTGATGCATTTGGGCTAATTAAAAGTCACAATGATCGGCTCTATTAACTCCAGGATGCAGACATGTTCATTTCCACAGTTTCCATCTTTTCCAATCCAGTCTGTGAAAAAAATTACAACGGACCATCAACCTGAGCCACACAGCAGTCCCTCAGTAAATCCTCCGTGCTCTGATACTACTACAGTATTGTGACAGTCGGTGGGGAAACAAGGACAGAGTGACCTGTTGTTCTCTCCAGAAGCAACCTGCCGTTTGGCTGCTGTTAACATCCCCAGCTTTCCCCCCGGGGACCGAGCTGAGGATTACAGCCAGGACAGGCATAGTGAGGCGAGCAACACTGCATTGTACTGTACTGTGCCAATGGCAATGGGCTTACACACTCGCACACACACACACACTTACATACTCTCATGTACTCGCTGTTTACAAGAGGAGCAGACATACAGCACTTTAACACTGGGAACAAATATCTGGGACATACACACAAACCTGTAGCGTAACATAATTGTGACTGGCTCAGGTACAAATATTGTTCTTTCTTGTGCACCCCCGCACAAACACAAACACAACGGCTGCAAACAATGGCTAGGCTATATCATCACCATGGAGATGCTCACCGTGCAACTCCCCTCTCGCAAACTGACTCTCTGATCAGCATCTTTAGTGCCAAGAGAGTATCAACAACAACAACAGCCTGGACTCAAACCACCACTGCAACTATACCAAACACTGGATTTAGCTTTAGTCAGTCAGCACTTACACATCAACACAAAGCTTTGTTTACACAGTCAAGCTGCATACACAGTACAGCTGTGGGCTGCATCTCTTAAAATATGAATTTGCAGGCTGCAGCTGGTCAAAAAACGCAGATGTTCAGAGCCAACTGTCCTTTTTAAGACAACTTAGGTCATCCAAAATGTCCAATTTCTCAATTGACTACTTAACTGCACATCCACATTTTCTTTTTGTATCATAGCATTTTTAATTTTTTGCTGGTTGAAGCAAAGTATTATCTATCTAGCTCTATGTAACTACCAGTAACTAACTGCCCCCCAATGCATTTCAGTGCACTTGGATTATTGCATTAATATGAAAATAGTAGAGAAAACTAAAATACATCTTTCAAAAAACTCTTTTTTCTTTACTTCTCCCTGTTTTCTTCTTCATAATTAATAGCAGCATTTTTTGTAAAAGCAAAGCCTGTGGTCGGATAGTCGTAGTGGCAGAACGTGCACTTGCAGCTGTCACAGTTGCGAGGCAACGGTTAGCACGGAAACCGAACTAGCTGACGTTGTGACGTCCGTTAGCATCGAGCGACTAGCCACCAACAAAAACCAACACAAACCTAATCAACAATCAATTCATGATCCTGCTCCATTAAAAACAGCAGCCTGTACTCACCCAGACACGAGGCCCGCTATCCACACAGCTCAGCTCCACCTCCGTGTTTTCCATCGAGGGAATTATTTTAGCCGACCCAGCTAGCTTAGTAGCGTTAGCCTCCGGTTGCTCGTCGTTAATTAAACATCGTTAAAATCCGGTGAATTTGGAGACAGTAAACTCTTGTTATCCTCCGTCCTTCTTCTCCTGACATCACCTGCCTCTCGTGTTTGGACTTCTTAAACATTACAATAACCGAATAAACTGATAAAACCGAGAGAAAAAACAGTTGACAAGGGGGAAAGGGGCGTCGTCATCAGGTGCATTGGTCACACTTGATTTCCCACAAGTCTCGGCTTCACAAATACCGCGATAATTCATGGACGTTGATAATTAATGTTTTTTTTATTAAAACCAAAGACAGTTTAGTTCAAACTTGGAGAGGAACATGGAATAGAAAAATAAAAATAAAAGGTGAAAAATAAAATGTTATTTAAGGTGAAAAATAAAATGTTTTTTTTTTTTTAAATAAGAAATTACAGTAAATTCTCCAATGGAAGCCCAGACTTTTCTTTTTTTTTGCTTCAACTGCGAGACAGGCACAAACCTTATTCTCAGCAAAGATGGACAATATGGCTACTGTCAAAGAGTAAGAATAAAAGGAAAGAGCCAGGTCCAGAGCGTGCATTCATTTAAGTTTAATTGGCACTGATTAGACTTATTCTAAATGCTCCGGCCATAGACTGATCTGGCTCTTTCCTTGGGTCAATCCAGTAACGTCAGGTCCATGTTTCAACACTTGGTTCTAGACACTACTCTGAATTTAGCAGCTTAGAAACTGCTCAAATGGGTGATGTGGGCTTTGAGAGGTTCATAAAGACTTGCAGAAAATACAAATGATAGAAATAGACTTGGCTTTCTAATTGACACCATCTTTTATTTGCTCAAACCTGTAGCCAGATGTGGCCAGTAGACTGAAGTCTATTTGAGACTTTGCTTTTATTTGTGAATTTATTCAATTTGATGATGATTAAAATGGCGCTGTAGCTGAGGCCAATCAGGAGACGCCTGCTTGACTATGTGGTGCTCCTCTCCAAAAAGCTGCAAAGTGCATCAATTAGTTATGTGATGTGCAAGAGAAATCGGCTCAAAGCGTACACGGTTATCATAGAATTCCTGCCAGCTAAAAGAATCTGGACCGTGTGAATAATGCAAACTACCTCTGCACCTCACATGACAGTAAATCCATGAGGCAGAGGTTTGCTGTTACAACACATGAACCATAACAGAAGCAACAGGAAAAAATCTCCCCAGAGCTGTAAACTGTGTGTTAAAAGCACTACAAAGCAGTGTTACCTCATTCAACCTAACAAGAAACCAAGTGGAAAGTTTCTTCTTCTCTGAATGCTGATGTAGTATCAGCACATCTGAGGTGTGGTTAAACCAGCTTAAGATTCAACGGCTGCACGAATCACTGAATGCGGTCTGTATTTCCCAGTGTGTGTTTGAGGCACAGAGAGGTGTATCTGTATTTTATTGAATAAAATATTGCCTTTGCTTTTGTAAAAAAAAAAAGAAAAAAAAGAAATGGTGCTGAGCATCACAAAATGCCAACAATGTGGTCACTGCATCCTGCTCTAAATCGCGTTTACAAGCCTAGGTAGTTTCCTATTGTACCCGAGCTGAAATGCCATACAACACATAAATCACTTCTGTTCCTTTTCTCTCTTTTTTCATGGTAATGGTGAAATATACGAATAGTTTTATCATCCCGCAGTCGTGTCGTCGGTACTTGACAGGTTGCTTTTCTCCCAGTTGCAACATCAATTACACATGAAAAGGAAAAGAGACCAAGGGAAGAGCTGCAATCGAGTATTTTGAAGTGTCACTAACACAACTAATCAGACCTGGGCATTGGAGCCTGGAAATAAAAAATAAATAAAAATAACATAAAAGTGGGAAAAAAAACAACTGGGAAGCCATTAATGATTGTTGATGACATTTCTAGGAGCTGATGAAAAGGCCATCGCAACAATTAACACCTATTCAGATGTAAATTCACAATTTTGAGTCTCCTGTGGCTTTAACCATCGAGTCAACAGATGAACCACAGAGAGGGGATAAAAAGCTATTATGTAAACTTACTTCTAAAAGTCAACATTGTGGAGGAAAAAATAACTGAACATTAGTAAATTAAATATAATTTGAAATCACTCAGCATCAATATACTGAAATGACATCTATTTGTACTTCCATCCATCCATCCATTTTCATCCACTGTATCCGGCATTTGTACTTCAAAAGTCTATTTTCATTTGATTTACATTTTATTTTCTTATTCCCTCTGATAGTGTTTAACATTTATTTCATTATTGATTTCATATTTGGGTCACATAGAAACACAGCAGCCGTAATGCAATCTTTGTGTCCTTGAGAAGTTACTTACACTGAAATCACAAATACTAACAGACTGAATTTGTAACACACACACATAAACAGATTGACCATGGGCCCAGTCATGTGTGTCAGCGCTGAACGGAGGTTTATATGGAAGCTTGTGAAGAGAGAGAGTCCATTAATTAGACTGCCAGCTTCCATCTATGTCCAACTCTCCCAGTTAGTGTAATTGTAACCCTCACAGAGCAAAGACCCTGCTTGTTAAATTAGACTATTTCCATATACTTAACTGTTCAACAGCCTCCTACACTGGATACACTGCTTAAGTTAACCTGTTCTTGAATGAATACAGGATAACAATGAGGGAGTCACGGCTACTGTTCTCCAATTCAATGTCAATTTGACTTGATTTTAAGGTCACATTTCGATGCAACTAACCAACTAACTAACCTTTATCAGCACAGATGGCAGTGTTAGAATATGATCTTGACCTGGGTGTGTGCAGACCTTGCTCTTTTGTATCAGTTGTTCCAAAACATGGAGCGTTCAACCCCAACGATTGGTTAATTTATACGTATATAAGCAATTGCACTTGGATGTGACAAGCAGGCTGAGATCAACAAGAAGTAAAGGGCTAGTCTCATTTTAGCTTCCATTTGAGCCCTACAGCTGTTCGTTTGCAGTGAAGACGTAATCGACTCAACAACGGACACAACTGATTCAAAAAAACAAACAAACTAGCCAACCACCCTGCTGATGTTACATGTTTTGTTTGTTTTTTTCCTAGAAAACCTCCTACTCCTTCTTCTGGGTAAGATTTCTGACTAATGAGAGAACAGCTGGTTCGCACATGGCATTTGTGTACAACTTTGGATCGCTTGGAACTGTTACTGTACCTTGTAAACACAAAAAAAATCCAAGAGGAAAAATGCAACCATTGAATTGTTTTTAGCCGATGAATCAGAAGAAAGCAAATGAGCCTGACTCATGACCCATTACATTTCTAAATCCTCCTACAAACATTTGCATTTGCAGCTGAATTGTAAATGTAACTGTAAATTCAGCATCAAACCTCACTTGCTTCATGACCAACATCTGTATCCAGAGGTGGAGAGAAACTGATGCATGGGATGAGAAGAAAATGAAAGCAGCCTGACTGTAGTCGCTAAGAAGACGAGTACGTGGATGGAAAAGCTGCTTGTGTCAACGATGTTGTTTCCCCACTATAATCTATTTGTTTACAGCGCCTGTGAAGATTTGCTGCCACATTTTTGTGTTATATCTGAGGAGCTGTACGGTGCCCATGTGTAACATCACCTACAGACTGTGGTTAACTGACCGAGAACACAAAAGATTTCCACACCAGTGACTGCAGGGAGCCAGGGACGTGGGATGTTGTTTCTGCAGCGGTGGCTGTGATATATATAAGGAGAGTTAACGGCTAAAACAGGTGTCAACTGTGAAGAGTTTGTGTTGGGTCGGAGTGGAAAGAAAAAAAAAAGCACATGGAGAATCGATGACTTTTGATTTTGAAGGTCAAAATCAGTACAATAATCAATCAGTTTTTTATTTAGAATCATAATCCTGACACCCTTCCCAACAAATATCCCTATCCTACAGTAAATCTACCATGCTCACTTGACCGTAACATTAGATTTTTTTAGTGCATCGCCTATACTGTAGATCCCTCAATGAGGCAGCAGACTGTACTGCAGAAGCAGAGCCTGAGTGAGTGAAGCTGAAAGACGGTGAGCAGATCTGCAGCTCAAGGATATTGTCATGCATTTCCAACAGCACTTCCTCCCTCACCCCCTGAAAGTTTATGAGAAGAAAGTCTGGAAGCCTTTGAAGTGATGCTGGTGGAGGAGCTGGACAGATTCCCCCTGAAGAGTAGCAGCAGCAGCAGCAGCAGCAGCAGCACAGGATAAACGTACAGTAGAGCAGAGCAGCTGACACAGAGAGCAGCATTCAGCACATCATGAATAAAGGTAATAAAAAACCAGGTTTGTTACACTTATCCAGAAATATAGTTTCTTTCACATTGCATAATTCTCATGCTCAAATAGCTGTGTTCGAAATACCCCCCTATCACGGATGTAGTGCACTAGGCCTATATAGTGTATTCACCATTTTGTAGTGTTGTGCCAATTCACCACGATTAATTTCATCCACTATGTACGACAAAACACCCACAATGCACTGCAAAATTGAGTGAACAAGCCATGTACACTTCTACTTTCTACTGCCGTATCCCACAATGCAATGCGGTCGTGTTTTGCCTGAGAAGAAGAGCAAGCTAATTAGCATGTTAGCTACGATTTCTTTAGGGTTATTTACCAATAAACTCCTCAGACGTATTTGCCTTCGCCCCGTTTGCCTCGCCTGAGGAGCAGGAGTTGGGCGAACAGCATCCGAACAATAACAGGCAGCATTAAATCAATCTACAGTAATAAAAAAGTTGTAGTAGAATATGTAGTAAATACGAGCTAACGAGCTAAGCTAATAGCAACAGAGCCGTTAACAGTACTGTAGTTGACCAAACCAAACTACCGATATTTCAACAGTTTATTGTCCGAGACAATTAATTTTTTTCAATTTTATTTTTAGGCCCTATGTGTCCGGTTTGTTTACATTATTCTCTGCGCATCTGCTTATGTCAGAGCAACACCTGGCGCATCTGCTGACGCAACCACGTTCAGAAAATTACCGTGTAGTGTTCGAATTCTCCTCCCATCATTCCCTACATTGTGTACATGATGTTAGTGCACTATACGATGTAGTGGATATGGAGTAAGTGAATGAGTGGATGATTTGAGTCATTGCACATGCACCACTTGCTGCTTGTGTGACCTTGAGCGACCATCAGACTGTAGTTGTAGGCTACTGGGATGTTGTTGCAGTGAAATTAAATACTAACAAAACAAAAGAAGGCCAGATTGAGTTTTATAGAGGCTTATATGGTTCTGCATGATCAAGGGCACTGTCAATATATAGGCAGTGGAGCAGCCCACTGAGTTTATTGTTTATTGATTATTAAATATTAACACCAGAGCCACAGCAGTGTAAAATATACATTATTATGGGCATTAATATAGTAGCCCATTTACTCATTTATATTCACACAATGTTATTTTTATGCAGCTGAGGTTGAATTATTGTATCGGTGACTCTGCTGTTGTGTTATCAGACAGAGCTGTGCCAGGTCATAATTCATCAGAGCCTGTAATGGATAAAAAGAAGCAGTTGATTGATGCCAAACAGGTTTTTCAGATCTCAAAAAAAAAAAAAAATCAATGTGGTGAGTTCTGTGAGTGTTTTTTTTTATTACCGAGAAGAAGAAGAAAAACTGCAGAAACAAGAACTCGGTTTAAAGAATATTTCAATGCATTTTGCAGATGATTTATGATGCAGTATGAAGATGTTAATTACAGGGCTTGAATTAAAGGCGAGCTGCATCTTTTTTAACTGTTGTGTCCCGACAGGCTGACGAGCGCAGTGTTGTGTTGTTGACCAGCTGAGATGAACTGCGAGGGCCCACAGTATCCCCACTGCCGTTTACAGTCATGTTTAATTCAAAGGAAACATCCTTTATTTATTTGCTCCCCTCCTCTCTAAAGTGTCTTCATATTTTTCTGCAAATTTTCCCCAACTGACCTTCATACCATCCTCTCCCTCCCTCCCTCCCTCCCTCTGACACACACATACACACAAGGATGCACACACACACACACACACACACACACTCTTTTCCCTCCTCTTTAAGTAGAAATTGCTCTCTGAAAGCGATGAGGCCTGACCGGGACGTCTTGGGAAATCAAAGCAGCTCCCCTCACATTCTACCGACGTGAGCCTATACATGAAAACGGGCACACACACATACACACACGCACACAGACACACACAGACAAACACACACTTTGTAGAAAATCAAAAACCATAGCAGACAATCAGGAGTTTTCAGGGAGCTCACGGCGGAGGCACAGATTTCCCCTCAGAGTTACAAAAAGGACACATTGGGAGAATCACAGTTCAAGAGGGGAAGTCGGGAAAATGCCCGAACAAGAATAACAAAAAAAAAACAAAAAAAAGTGCAAAAGAGAGAAAGGGGGGAAAAAAAAGAAAAAAAGAAAATCCCCACATTCACAGTGCGGATAAAAACGCCCACCCAACGACCGGTGGGTGATCCTGTTGGTTGTGATGTCGCAGCACTTCCAAGAAATGCCTGGAGTGTTTCTGTAGTCTTTGGTCAGCAGTGTGTGTGTCTGTGTGTGTGTGTGTGTGTGTGTGTGTGTGTGGGGCGGGTAAGACTTCCTCCAAGAGAGCAACTTCCTCTCACACATCTGTGAGCGCGGCCACACTCCCGTGCCGACGTTTGCTGTGTGAGCAAAGAGAGGGAACTGCACTGAATATGCAGCATTAGCCTAAACCCTTGGCGGCTCCTTCACTCACCTGCTACATACAGAGTGTGGAGCCGCATCGTCCACCGCACCGACTGAGATTCATCCACTTTGCTCCGATACGTTCTCTCCTATCAACGCCTAATATCAACTTCAAATGGCCCCCAAACATCCACCGCTAACCATTCATCAAAAGCCAAACACTCCACAATTGGTGGATCGATTTCCTAACACACAGGGAGGCCACTGGTCACCACTCCCCAACGCACAGTGTGAAAATCAATAAGAAACTTAAAAGGATAAGGCCAGCGCCGCTCTGGATTTATCTTTATTGTGAACAGATACCATCACAAACAAACAAACACTTGTGTCCATTTTCTCAACGAATTGACATTGTAACCACAGGTTTACATAGAGAGGAAATATCTGGGTTTAATGCAGCGTTCAAGACAACTCGGAAAAAATTAGCTCCAAGTTGTGAATGAAATCAATGGGTTCTATGCACAGCTCCACTATTTCCTGAATTTAAGGTAGCTCCTTTGTTTCCTGTCTTACATTATTGGACAAACTGATTAATCCGGGCGTGTCTGAGCATTGTGACTACTCAGTCTGTCCAATAATGTAAGACAGGAAATAAAGGAGCTACCTTAGATTCAGGAAGTAGTGGAGCTGTGCATAGAGCCCATTGAATGGCGTCAATCATTATCGTCATCATTTATAATGGAAATGTAAAATGAGTTATTTGTTGATGTTTTCACGCATCTTCATCTGCTTCCAAAATAAACATAAATTGCTGCTGCATATATATTTCATTTTCCACAATATGACAAACTTCTTCCATGTTTTTTCTCCCGTAGCGTGAATGCTACGATGTCGGAAGTTGGAATTTTCCAAGTTAGTTACGACTTCTCGGTTACTTCCAAGTTGTCTTAAACGCAGTGTAAGTTTCCGGTCATGGTTATAACATGGAGTGCTACTGTCACATGGGAATCGAACGCCACCCTCCATTGTTATAATCGTCTATCTACTGTACCTCCTCCTGATGGCGACTTTGTCTTTTTAACTACATCGGCGCATCGGTCATATTCACTCCGACCACTAGGTGTCGCCTGGTAACAAAATACGGACAGATGGACCCCGTTGTCTTTGGAAAACATTATTCACTGGGGCATTGGTTTGAGATTGTTTACTATTTCAAATTAGTGCACACACTCAGACATTTAAGAACAGGGCTGCGTCAAACGGACTATTTCAACGAAATGGAAACTTCCATGTTCAACAAAATCTGTGAGAAGATTGAATTAAAATTCAACACGGCACCTGCTGCTGCTTGATTTCACACTCGCTGAGCACTTTATTAGGAACACCTGTGCACCTGCTCGTTCATGTAATTGTCCAATCAGCCAATCATATGGCAGCAGTGCAATCCATCCCATCCTGCAGATACAGAGCCAGAGCTTCATGTAATGTTCATTGTCACAATGAGGACAAACGTGATGTCACTGACTCTGACTGCTGGTACCATCGTGAGATTTTTCACTCTGATTGAAAAACAGTGTGCAAACTACATACAGTATATTTTTCGTAGGTTAACTCAGTATGAATTGGCATTTAAACCTCAACACAGTTACTTGTCCAACAGTATTTTCAAAGGCCCAGTTTGCAGGAGATCTGTCAGCGGTGCAGTCAGCAGCTGCAGGGTGGGGGGGGCGGGGGTGGGGAGGGCTTCTCTATTAGCTCTAACAGAGCTTGTCTCCCAAAGAGAAACCTCTCAATCAGCTCAGTGTGTGAACAGACGTCCACTGAGTTTGTTCAGACTCTGATTACTCTTTCTCCTCTTAATGTCCCTTTGTAATTCATTCTGTAAACAAGAGCCAACGCCATTAAGTTGGTTGTAACTTTCATCTCAAAGTTGGATGTAATGTTCCACATCAACAGAATTAATCTGCACCACCACCACCACCACCAACAACAACAACAACAACGACACCCATCAGTGTGGCTGATGGTGGGGTGATGGTGCGGGGGGGGGGATGTTTTCTTGGCCGACATTGGGCCTTAACACCAATCAATCATGGTGTGAATGGCGATCGCTGTCTGAGTATTATTACTGACCATGTCCATCTCTTCTTGCAGCTGGATAAAAAAGAAGAGTCCCCCTGAATAACTCCTGGGTGGGGCTTGAGGTTTACTCTGTGCTAAAAGCGAGATGTGACGCCAAGACAAAGGCCCAAAATAAGCAGCATTATGAAAACCCAGCATTACAGTATGAAAAAAAAGTCTATGAAGTTTGATGACCAAAACTTTGCACATTGCATTGCCTCTATTCTGCAGTGGAGAGACAGCGGTTGGTTCTCCCCCTCTTCCTTTACCGGGAACTTCCTCGGTGGAAACAGGGTTTTGTATGTATGTGAATTGTGTTCTTGTGCATTCAACCAAAGAAAATGATTTGCATGAAACATCTGGTGGATCCATGACATGAAGAAACATCTGGTGGATCCATGACATGAAGAACTAAGGGAACAACCCAGGGTCAGTAGTGTGCTGTTCCTAATGAAGTGCTCAGTACACATGGGCTGAAAGAGATGCTGTATCTCATACCTGCTGCTGCCTATACACATCTATAAAGCTCTGTTCAGGTTTCACCATCGATGCTGCCACACAAACAAGAGAGCCCACACACACACACACAGGGAGAAGGACACAGAAAAAAATCTGAATGAATTCCAGACAAGTTTGTTTTCCCTAGTCAATACTTGCTTTGATTGCTCGAAACTATCATCTATTTTTAAAAATCAATGATGTGATATTGTCCAAACTGGCACAGCGCAACAAAGCCCAAATCACACCGATCAACACACTGGCTATTCTGCACTTTTAACGGTAGATGTGCTTGATTTGTGTGCTTCGTAATGATAACAATAATAGAAGGATAAATAAATAAAATAGTTGTTTGCAGCCTCAGACGTTGGCTGTCTGTGCACTCAGTGGGATGGCACATTTTCAAATGGTAAGAGAAAAGGTTTGTTGTGCTTCCATCTCCAGCAGCAGCACAGGTCGCCTACATGTTTTTGCAATGGATCTTGCTCTGCTGGTAATCCAGCTTTAGAAATCTGAACACTGTCCAAATCACAGATGTTGTGAGACCTCTCTCTGCACCAATTTCCTCTTCTTGTTCAGACGTGTGACTCTCCTCCCTCCTTCACACATGTAAGTTACAGTATATTACATAACCATGAACATGCTGATTGTGCAGATGAAGTTTCACCCAAATGTAGTACATGTTTTTTTGGGCGGGAGGTAAAACACTTCAGTTTAATATCATTATAGTGAGAATTTATTCCATGCTAATTATCACTCAGGGCCAGGACTGAGCCAAAATAATCTGCACTAACCAGATCCATCATGAAAGAACATGTTGCTTTTAATAACGACTAATGGAACAGATTAACCATTTACTCAAACTTCCAGGTCCAACATCAGAGTATGTTGAGGTCTTCTTCCCCTTTTCCACAAATTGAAATAGTTCCCAGGTGTGTTAAAGGTACAATGTGTAGGAATTCCCCCCATCCTAGCGATGCGGTTGCATATCGGAACGTATTCTTGATGTTGCATTCACGTGAAATGGGGCAGACGTCAGACAGACAACAGACGCTGCATGCAACATGGCCGCCTCGGTTCGGTGCGTCGCCCACTTATGTCTTTGTTTATGTTGTTGTACGATTTCAACCAAGGGAGCCTGAAAATTACAGCTTTTTTTTTTTTTGGCAATTCTTATATTTCGGGGGCTCGAAGGCAAACAACCAAATATATGTTGAAGAGCCTTCAAAAAGTAAAGATGTCCCCTTTAATATGAAACCACTGTTTGTCTGTGGATGGACAACATGCAGCCTTCATGTAGTCAACCACTATCTTGGTCTCAGGCGTTTATCATCTCACACACTCAACATTCCTGACAAAGACCTAGAGAAACTGAGACAATACGATGATCAATATGATGCTGAGATATGTTTTAAGTGACACTTCACACAACGCACCTGCGCCTGAATATCTGAAAATCTCCAATTATCTGGAACAAAATGCGAATGAAGAGTTGGACTGCACATGTACAGTAATGAGAGCTGCAGCCTCCATGTTAATCTCTCAATCTCCCGTCCCTGCTGGTAATTTACATAGTTAGATTATATCTCTCTGAAAACTCATTTTTGTTTTGTCGTCCTTGGCTTGAAAGTCTGATGATGAGTGGCACAGGCAGCGAAGTGTGTATCTGATATGAAATCCTGTCGAGTCATGCTTCATGATGTCACATGAGTGACAACCATTTTATACTGTAGTTTAAAGGATAAGGAGAGAAAAAAAGACAGAGAGACTCTACTGACATTAAGCCCAATATTGGTATGAGTCTTTATGATCGTACATTTCCTCTTGAATTTCATGTCTGCTATTCGTCTCATGTTAGTTTAGCTTCCTGTCTTCGTGCTGTTTCGTCTGCAATTTGTAGCGTTGTATGTTGAATATGAATTCAGGCCCCTTTTTAGACTCATAATATTCCACAATGCATCTTGAAAAGTAATAGGTGCAGTATATACCATCATGGGTTTCATTCATGCTGACAGACATGGAGGCAGTGTGGAGAAAATGACCTGTTCAGCATCTGAAAGTGTTTTTTCATTTCACCGATGAGCTCATTATATCGTCCTCTACACCGACCTCCCTGGATGTTGAGTGATTTCAGACACAGTCTCTCCTTCGTCGGGTTTGGATTTCATGGAGGTTTAACCGTTCGCTGCCCTGGCCTCTTCCCTCGGTGTCTTCAGCATTTAGATTTTCTGTTTGTTGCTGCTCCTTTGTTTCTCCTGAGGCCTGGCCGCAGTCTACGGGCCTGACCTCCTGTGTTTGTCTCCACACTGCTTTGGATTGAGGTTTTGTTTGGACTGTGCTGTTGCATGGCAGCTTTTCCGCCTGATTTGTTGGCTTGACATTAGGGCCCGTAGCCATCTTATACTAACACATGACGAAGAATCTATATAAAATTGAAATGTTTTAGTAGTAGGCTAATCCCCTTTTGTTGAGGTTGAGTAGCAGGTTGTTTCAGAGTGACATCAGTCTTACAGATAAAGACCAAATTATATGTAGCCTACAATGATATCAATCAGGAACCAACCAAAGGCAATATAATTTACTTTTGGATACCCACAATACCCATTTATTGTTCAAATGTCTTCTTATAAAGTACAGACTGTCCCTCTGAACCATTGCACACTTGTTTTTTGATTATGTTGTGTAATCAAAAGACGTGTGCAGTGGTTCAAAAGTGTTTTTGATTGGCCGGTGTGCGCTCTAGCCTAGCTACTTGTTTGTTATTTAGCTAGCCTACTAGGCTAAATGACTTCTTCTACCTGTGCACAGACCGCTACAAGGTTCAGACACTGTGTCAGTTTGAAAAATATATGCAGCCAGGTGTGATATAGACTATTTCGACAATGTAATCAATCAATCAATCAATCAACCCCATCAGACAGTGATATCACTCCAAAATGGCGACTTGCTAGCTTGCTAGCTAAGTAGGCTATAGGCTAATTTACAAAAACAAAACTCTCATGGTTTTAACAACTTACTAAATCCATTTTTAGTCAAAGTGTTTTCTTCTGACATGTTGTGACACTAGTGTTTGCAAAAAATAAGTCTGTTTCATTTCCACTTAAAGCTTCATGAGACACTCGACTCTTTACCACCAGGCTGCAGCAGGTTAAGGACCAATGTTACTATGGTAACATGGTAATCAGTGACATCTGTGCAGAGCAAAAAGCACCAAATAACAAAAACACAGGAAAACATGGCTCATATTTTGTGATTCACAAACATTATTAGCAGTGAAGCTGAGAGGAAAAGGAAGAATTTTAGGCACGGCAATCAACATTTTCTTTCACTCTTCAAGTAAAATGTCCTTGAATTGTTCAAGACAAACATTTTCAGACGGGTTTTTTTTTCATAGCTATTGAAAGAAAAAAAATCTCAGAATTCATCACACCACAGTCAGACGTTATAAGATCGTCGAGCACCAAACTGCCTTTGTGCAACAGATGAATTCAGATGTCTGTCTGAAGTCGGACTGTTTGTTACATAAGACGCAGTCGGAGCAGAAAGCGGCCCCGGGAGCCGACGGAGGAGTAACGAGCTGCTGTCTTAGTAAATCACCGGCTTGGATTCACGCAGATTGCAGTTGCAAACTCAATGAAAAACCCAAAGCGCAAATAAAATTTCCTCAGTCGTAGGACATCTGGCCTCGCGTGTCTCCCAACGCATCGGGCTGCCGACTTATCAGACTGATGATTCTATTAAAATTGAGAAGCTGAGAAGGAGCCTGAACACACACACACTCACACACACACACTGCTGAGATGCTTAGAGATGCAGCAGCAGGCTCTCATGATATGGATGACACTTCAATCTAAATACAAGCTAATGAAAGAAACTCCCTGGCACTGAGGACATTATTGACATATAATCCCAGCCCCCGGGAGAGGCGAGAAGCCATCATTCTCCATCCGCCAGCCAATCTAAATGGCCCAAATTTTAATATGACATTTTAAGGAATTGGATTTATGGCGTATCAGCAGAAATTCAGCCGATTGACAGATAAGCGTTGTGGTGCGGTGCAGAAAAGGGGAGGGGAAGGGAAGGGAAGGAAGGGGGGTGGCCGCCCGGTATCTGTTCCCCCGTTGGCGCTGCTGCATTCTGCCATCGATTTTCCTGGAGGATTATTATTCCGGTTCCTTCAGCGACTGCAAGAAGGCAGGATATGGGGCTACCTTCCCCTCAGCAAGATCATTCTTATTCATAACCCCTTTTTCCAAATGAGTTATTGACGAGGAGACTGTTCTCATTCAGAGACGTTTCTACAATAAATAAATAAATGAATAGCACTGGTCTCCAAACACCTCGGCTTAGGACAGAAGGAGACGATCGGGAAGAGTCAGATGAAGAAGAGAAACGAGGGCGTTGTTGAGCTGATGGAGTCGCCCTCTGGCTGCTCACGCTATTGATCCGTATGTTCTGCTTTGTGCTCATCTAGTCATGCGCGAGTCTGTGGGCAGCTTTGACATGGTTTTTCCACACAATATCATCTTCTCAGCTCGGCGTATACATAGGTCAGCATCTGGGCTAATATCATAAACAACGAGCAGATTACTGAGGTTAAAGGAGAAGTCTCGGCCGGGCAGAAGGAGGAGGAGTTGTGTTATCTATCCACGGAGAATTAAGATTAAGCCGTAAATATGGTTGAAGAAGTTTGTGTGTGAACTTTATGACTCAGATGTTGTTGTTTGTTTGATGTTGTGACCCCGGTGGCGACCGCTGGACCGGATCTGAGCTCGGCTGACTGTATTAACGGCCGCCATCGTCCATGAAGGAGCAAAGTTACAAAACTTTTTTTTTAAAGATATTCCCTTTCAAAAACAAGATTAAGGACCGTGGAGAGAGCCAGACGAGCCAGCCCATCTGCACTCAGACCAGAAACGACTCATTCAAAACCACAAAATGCTGATCTAATGGCGGCACTAGAGGAAATGCCAAAGGTTCACCACAAGTCAAGACTCATCCGTTGAGGAACATAAAGCGATCCATCTGATATTTGTCGAGCTATTTTAATTAATCTGGACCTGCCGGTTCTGTCGTCACCCTGCAGAACCAAACGAGCAGCAGCAGCAGCAGCAGCAGCAGCATGACCTTGGCATGTTGTTGCTGCACAATGTCTGAACAGTGGAGGATCGCAGCGCCTTGGCAATGAAATAAATCAACATCTGATAAACACAGTGTGTAGTGAAGGGTTTGTGTTTCAAGTCGGTTTGATGAAAATGACACAGTGAGAAAGAGACTGGACGTTTGCTTTCATTCTCTTTGTCTACTTCCTGTCTTCCATGTGCTACACCTTTGTTCAGTCACCCTTTGCCTCCTCGTGTGTAATTAGTCTCTGTCATCCCTCACTTGTCTTTGTCAGTCCATCTGTTTTCATCCTGAAATCCTGCTCGTTCTCCAAATGTTTCCTCCTGTGTTTTTATTTTTGGGATCCTGCATGGCCTTGTGAGTCATCTTTTGTAATTGAAGCATTTATTTCCACCAAGTCCCTTTGTTTGCTTGTGTTTGTGCTGCTGACACACATGTAATTTAACAACGGTTGTAAAGGCTCTTATTTTCTTAGGAAAGGTTCCTCACTGGGTGAAATGAGACTGAGGAGAGTCTGAGCAGCATCGAGATCGACCCTAAATAAGTTTTAAAGGTATAATACGTAGGAATCCCCCCCATCTAGCGGTGCAGTTGCATATCTGAACGTATTCTTGATGTTGCATTCACGTGAAATGGGGCAGATGTCAGACAGACAACAGACGCTGCATGGAACAGGATCATTTGTCTTTGTTATTTCAACATTTTAATCCAGATTGACTTTGTTTCTCTGTGTTTGGAGAGGAGAATCTACCGTCCTAGTTTTATAAATAACCCAGTAGCACCCCAATTTTCTTATTTTATTGAAAAATATTATAAATTATAAAAATGTAACTTACAAAAATAGTCATAATTTGTGTTTCGTATCATTTTCTGAGGGTTCTGGTTCTCCAAACTATGTTTATTTGAAGTTATTTGTTTGGTTTATTTGGATGTCAAGTTTATTTAATTGTAATTGGCCAATTCTCCCAGTAGCGATATGCATGTGTGAACTGGGGCTTTTTAGTTAATTTGGTCACTTTTAAGTCAAAGTAACATCATTAGTGCTGTGTAAAACAAGGCTGATTATAAACAGTGTTCATAAAGGTATGGATGTGAGTTATAATCATGGTTGATGGTTAAAATAGCCATTAATCATAAGTGTATACTTATACAAAGAGCTAAAATCAAGTAAGAATTAATTAGAAATTGATTAAAAACAGTCCATAACATGATATGAGTTGATTATTGCTATTGTTATCACATCACATGTGTTTTTGTGAGAATGCTGATTTAATAATATGGACACAAGTGACTAAAAGTCTGAAAGTAATGAGAGTTACTATTATTTTGCAGGCTTGGTTTTTGAGTGCACTGTGGAAAATAGAGCAGGATTTGGATTTTCTTCCTGAAAACGAGGAAGACGGCGAGCCACTGGGAGATCCGACTGCGTCGTTCATCCCAGAGGGAACTCATCAATTCCTCCTGCGTTACACAAGTTCACTGAAGTGTTAGGATTTGACGCGACATCAATCACCTTATGTTGACTTTTTTAACAAACAGGGTGCACACAGAAGAACAAAAGACAGTTACTTGAAGTTGAAACGTGAACAAACTCTTTGACTACACTTAAGCCATGCAAGTATAGGCTGGCATGAAATGTGCAGAGTTATAACTGTTTCAAGTATTGGAAGCAAAGAAACTGAGCTGATCTTATGTAATGTTCTTTTCATAGAGATGCCTTCATAGATATTTTTTCTTTCTAAATATAAGGTTTTCAACTTTGGTTAATCCCTGGGTCTGTGTTCATCTTTCCTGGCAGCATTTCTCTCCACAGACCTAATCTAACTAATCAGAGCTTACTTCTGGCCCTGCACCATTACAGGCAGGTTAGAGCTGTTTAATGGGTTACGTAAGTCCTCATCAATTCTCCTTCTTATCTCTCTGTGACCTCGTGACCCTGCGGTTTAGAAAAAAAAAGGAGATTATTGAGTTTGAGTGTTCGTCTGCAGCCGCAAGAGAGAATCAGGATCTGAATTTGCAGAGTTTGTGACTCTTCTTAACCCTCCCGTTGTCCTCCTGGGTTAGGGAAGGAAGGAAGGAAGGAAAGGGGAAAATGATTGTGGAGAGAGGAAAGGAAAAATGAAAGAAACATGGAGGGAGGGAACAGATTGGGTCAGTTGGATCAAAAGAGAAAGGAAGAAGAAGTCAGGACAAAGGAAGGAAGGAGGGAAGGAAGGGAAAAAATGGAGGGAAGGAACAGATTAGGTCAAGGAAAGAAGCAGAAGGACGGACCAAGGAAGGAAGGAAAGAAGGAAGGAAGGAAGGAAGGAAGGAAGGAAGGAAGGAAGGAAGGAAGGAAGGAAGGAAGGAAGGAAGGAAGGAAGGAAGGAAGGAAGGAAGGAAGGAAGGGGAAAAGGATAGTGGAGAGAAGAAAGGAAAAAGGAAAGAAATGTGGAGGGAGGGAACAGATTAGGTCAAGGAAAGAAGCAGAAGGACGGACCAAGGAAGGAAGGCAAGAAGGAAGGAAGGAAGGAAGGAAGGAAGGAAGGAAGGAAGGAAGGAAGGAAGGAAGGAAGGAAGGAAGGAAGGGGAAAAGGATAGTGGAGAGAAGAAAGGAAAAAGGAAAGAAATGTGGAGGGAGGGAACAGATTGGGGAGATCAAAAGAGGAAGGAAGAAGAAGTCAGGACAAAGGAAGAAAGGAAGAAAGGAAGGAAAAAATGGAGGGAAAGAACAGATTAGGTCAAGGAAAGAAGCAGAAGGACGGACCAAGGAAGGAAGGAAGGAAGGAAGGAAGGAAGGAAGGAAGGAAGGAAGGAAGGAAGGAAGGGGAAAAGGATTGTGGAACAAAAGAAGGGAGAAAGGAGGGAGAGAAGGAAGAATGGAGGAAGGGAACAGACTGGTTCAATTTGACCCAGAAGGACGACAGGAGGGGAAAAAAGAAAGGAAAAAAAGGGAGAGGATCGGGATTATACTGTGTTTCAGATGTTCTTTGTGCAGCTCTGAGGACACACCGTGACTTCACCAGGATGCAGCAGCGGTGAGAGCAGAGGACGCCGTGTCATGAGACGTCCTGGCTTGTATTGTATTACCGCCATGGTGATACACAGAGAACGGATCTGGTCACTTATGTCCTCGGTGTGTTCCCGATCAGCAGGAACACAGTGTCTCCATCGCCGCATAGCTCCACACAGAAAGTCACCTCCAGCTCCGCCGCGGTCAGCAGCATCCAACGCCACCGGCTTCGCAATCACATCCACACGGTGCGCATGCGCGTGATTTCATTTTGGTAACACTTTACTTGACGCCTATCTCTATAACGCATTATAACCATACTTAGAATGAGTCATAATGCAGTTATAGCACTTAACTATAATTATAAACACTCATAAATTATCATAATGCTTTATAACAATAACCATAACACACTATAAAGCATTTTATCATGACTTATAAGGTCAGGTATTATAATAGGTTATAATTGTTAGTAACTGGCCGACAATGCCCACATTGATAATGCATTATAAATATAGTTATAATGTGTTATAATTGGCTTATAAACGTGTATAACTATCATTATAAACACTCATAAAGACTTTATAACAATAAGCATAACACATTATAGAGCATTATAACTCTATTATAAGATCTTATAAGCCATTATAAAATGCTATGATGTCTTATGCTTATTGTTATAAAGCCTTATGATAATTAATGAGTGTTTATAATGATGTTATACACGTTTATTAACCTATTATAACACATATTACTATACTTATAATGCATTATCGGTGTGGGCATTGTCAGTGAGTTACTAAAAGCATTATGATCATTTATGAGTGTTTATAACTATAGTTATACAGTGCTATAACTGCATTATAACTCATTATAAGTATGGCTATAATGCATTATAGAGATAGGCTTCGGGGGTGCGGACCAACATCTGGCAGATACGTTTTTTTTCTGTTCCAGCTGAAGGAAGTGGCGCAGAGAAGCAGCTTTAACATAATCATTTCATGAGGCATATTAAGTGTCTTCATGTGCAGATCACGAGCCTGAGAGGACATGGCATGCGTCCTCCCGCTTCTGAGACACAGCAGCTAAAGCCACTCATATCGGAAAAACACACACTGTGCACGGGGGCTTAATGCTCACCAGCTCCTGCTTTCTTTGTCCCCCCCACCTCCCTGAAAAAGTGAAATGATATATATTTTGTATCCATGTAACTGATTTTGCCAGCTTGAGATAGGTTCAAATTTCTATAAACCAGCTATGAGTGAAATATGAATATTTTAAGCAGCTTAGCACTGATTTAAATATATTTACCAGCAGTGTTTTGGCTGTGGGCCAAGACACAGTGTAATGCTCACAAAGCTACCACTGCTAAACTCAATTTAAGAAAGCTGATAATTCAGACTGGCAGCGCTAAAGCAAATAAAGTCATTTAAGTAAAAAATATTTCATTTTCTCATGCTTTGAACAAACAGGGAGAGGAGAATGGCACAGAAACCGGCAGAGGACACGGTGCGGACTAGAGGACGCTGGGCCACGAGAGGACGGAGCAGACGAGGGACACGAGTCGACTGTTAGAGACTCAGTAACAGGATCAGTGATGTTCCACTGATCTTTTATTATAGACGATACACGGAGACCTCAAACCTGTGCAGCCAACGGCAGTAGGAGCTGAACAACAAGAGCTATAGATCTTAACCCTCCTGTTGTCCTCCTGGGTCAAGGAAGGAAGGAAGGAAGGACAAAGGGAAAGATGGGAGGAAAGAAGGAAGGGAAAAAGGAAGGAAAGAT
Organism: Decapterus maruadsi; assembly: GCA_030347415.2. NCBI lineage: Eukaryota > Metazoa > Chordata > Actinopteri > Carangiformes > Carangidae > Decapterus > Decapterus maruadsi. The sequence goes on from CM064894.1 coordinate 4,487,870, forward strand.
AGATGGAGAGAACAGATTGGGTTAATTGGGTCAAAAGGAAGGAAGAAGGACGAAGGAAGGAAGGAAGGAAGGAAGGAAGGAAGGAAGGAAGGAAGGAAGGAAGGACAAAGGGAAAGAAGGATGGAAAGAAGGACAAAGGGAGAGATGGGAGGAAAGCTAGATGGAGAGAACAGATTGGGTTAATTGGGCCAAAAGGAGGGAAGAAGGAAGGAAAGAAGAAAGGACAAAGGGAAAGAAGGATGGAAAGAAGGCAGGTAAAAAGGAAGGAAAGATATGGACTGGGTCAAAAAGGAAGGAAGAAGCAAGGACGAATGGGAAGATGGAAGGTAGGAAGGGAGGGGAAAAAGGAAGGAAAGAAAGATGGAGAGAACAGATTTGTTCAAGGAAGGAAGAAGGGAAAGACGGAGAGAACAGAATTGGATCAAAAGAGGAAGAAAGTAAGGACAAAGGGAAGGAAGGAAGGGAATAAGGATTGTGGAAAGAAGGAAGGGAAACGGAAGGAAAGAAAGATGGAGGGAGGGAACAGATTTGTTCAAGGAAGGAAGAAAAAGGAAGGAAAGATAGATGGAGAGAGTAGATTGGGTTAATTGGGTGAAAAAGGAAGGAAGAAGTAAAGACGAAGGAAGGAAGGACGGAAAGATGGAGAGAGGGAACAGATTTGTTAAAGGAAGAAGGGAAAGATGGTCAATTGGATCAAAATAGGAAGTAGAAGGAAGGAAGGAAGGAAGGACAAAGGGAAAGAAGGATGGAGAGAAGGACAAAGGGAAAGATGGGAGGAAGGAAGGTAAAAAGGACGGAAAGATAAATGGAGAGAACAGACTGGGTCAAAAAGGAAGTCAGAAGTAAGGATGAATGGGAAGATGGAAGGTAGGAAGGGAGGGGAAAAAGGATTGTGGGAAAAAGGAAGGAAAGAAAGATGGAGGGAACAGATTTGTTCAAGGAAGGAAGAAGGGAAAGACGGAGGGAACAGAATTGGATCAAAAGAGGAAGAAATTAGGGACAAAGGGAAGGAAGGAAGGGAATAAGGATTGTGGAAAGAAGTAAGGGAAAAGGGAAGGAAAGAAAGATGGAGGGAGGGAACAGATTTGTTCAAGGAAGGAAGAAAAAGGAAGGAAAGATAGATGGAGAGAGCAGATTGGGTTAATTGGGTGAAAAAGGAAGGAAGAAGTAAGGACGAAGGAAGGAAGGAAGGAAAGATGGAGGGAGAGAACAGATTTGTTAAAGGAAGAAGAGAAAGATGGTCAATTGGATCAAAAGAGGAAGTGGAAGGAAGGAAGGAAGGAAGGAAGGAAGGAAGGAAGGAAGGAAGGAAGGAAGGAAGGAAGGAAGGAAGGAAGGAAAGAGGGAAGGAGGGAAGGAAGGAAGGAAGGAAGGGAATAGGGATTGTGGAAAGAAGGAAGGGAGAAAGGAAGGATGGAGGAATGGAAGGGATTGGGTCAATTTGGCCCAGACGGACGACAGGAGGGTTAATAATATTTTCTCCTGACGTGGCTAATTGGACCTCCGTTGTCATGGTTATCATTAGCAACATGCAATGTGTGGTCTAGAAAAAGATCCTCAATACATGTGCCACATCAAAAAGCTTTAGATATAAACATAGATAAAGTGTAAGATAAATTAAATGTTTGATAAATTACTTGCCATAAATAGAAGTAAAAAGGTTGCAGGTGCACTGGTGCTTCAATGTGTGAACCTTTAACTCTTCAATTATTGACATAACAGCCGAATGCTCCAAAGCTAAAATAAAAATAAAAGACAGCGTCGACCCTACTGAGAGGTCCACACATCATTAGTCGACCACATTTCCCTCTTTTTAAAGCAGAAAAGTGCTTTAAAATTGTACTTTTGAATCGTCAAACCATTATTCCCAAGGTCAGGGGATGAAGCAACTAGTTAGGAGCTCCAGCTGCGCTTCAAATCATTATCACATTAGAGCTCGGTGCTGGTTGATGTGCTGCTTTTAAAACATGAGCACTGCCTGCTCCGTATTTCTAGTATGAATAAGACCGAGTATAAGACTCCCCATCAGGAGGAAGAGGGAAGTCTTCAACTGGGAGAACAAGTGAAAGGGAAGTGCAGCAGCCATGGTAGAAAGCCTGCGCTGCTGCTGCCGTCGCTGCTGCTGCTGCCAAGGGCATAAAAAGAGTCACTGACACATTATATGCTTGAGTTACCTGCAGTGAAGGATGATACAATGACTGTTGCCATTCTGCGAAACAGCTGAAGTTCAATCTGTCTCAGCCAACGTGCCCACCGGCTAAAGAAGAAGAAGAAGAAGAAGAAGAAGAAGAAAAAAAAAAGCAGGGTCCCAAAGACTGTGCAATAACAACACACTACACTCACTCTGTCTGTCTGTCTTTCAAAGGCAATAACATTTAGGTCCGTTTCTATGCTCCCGTGTGGTGAAAGTGAATTCCTTCTGCCCGGATTGAGGTGTAAAGATGTTTAAGGGACCTTTAAAGGGATAGTACCATTTTTTTTTAAAGTGTGGTTGTATGATCTACAAATAGCCCCTACTAAAGTACTTTAATTGCAGTAGAAGACTCTCTGCACTCCTCCCGTTAGCAACGCCAGCCCATAATAGCCCTGCCCAGAGATTTACAACATACATTGTTGTGAATGGACCCAAAGAAACGGCCTATTTTCACACTAAAAGAGGTTTTACGTGAAAAAACAAATACACAGTTCCATTGTTGGCTATAATATAATTTTTTCCAGCCCTTCAAAGTGCAGGAAAAACACAGTTTTTATTTGGAGCTAACCAACTGCTGATCGGCAGGTGCTAACCCTGGGCGGAGGGATACGTGAGTTGGTTAGGTTCAAATAAAAACTGCACTTTGAAGGGCTGGAAAAAATTATATTATAGCCAACAATGGAACTGTGTGTGCTTTTTTTTTCAGGTAAAACCTCTTTTAGGCCGTGAAAATAGGCCGTTTCTTTGGGTCCATTCACAACAATGTATGTTGTAAATCTCTGGGCAGGCCTATTATGGGCTGGCGTTGCCAACGGGAGGAGTGCAGAGAGTCTTCTACTGCAATTAAAGTACTTAGGGGCTATTTGTAGATCATACAACCCCACTTTTTAAAAAAATGCTACTATCCCTTTAAAGGTGCATTGCACAGAAACAGCTTGTTCTCAGTCGAGCTCATTGGAGCCGACATTCAGGACCACGGATCAGTTTGGGGGCAATACATTTACAAAACTCAACATCTGTGCCTGACCAACGTCATCTCTTGAATGCTACCCATTTAAAATCCATTATTTCTCTCTGTTCTTGAATGCAACACTCAGTTTATTCTTAGAGTTTTTATTTTTCCTCCAACATCCTCCATCATCAGGCCAAAACTTGCACAACATTTAAACGCTAAAAACTTGATCTAATGACCTTGGTTCTTCCCACTCTGGTCCGCTGTTCAGTGCAAGTGTCAGGATAAACTGTCAAAGATTATGCACAAAGTCTCTGGTGGAGGAAGTGCAGGCTGCTCAGCGGGGAAAACATTTAGACCGTTTTTTAACTGTGGACCTTTTGCTCTGGCGCTCTCATTTTGTTTTACTTGTTGAGTTGAACTGCAGAGCAGACGGAGCTATTACATTAATAAAGTAGTTTCTGGCCTCAAATTGGACTTCCTTCTAAAATAGCCACAGTGTGTGTGTATGTGTGTGTGTGTGTGTGCTACAGTTTGCTTCTTCCTCTATGGAATAAAAACTACACTGAGCAGTTGGGCTGACCAATTCATCTTATTCTTATTATTTTTTTTGTACGATAAACATCGCAAATGGTTGCCTGAAATGTCATGAGAGCATTTTGTTTAAGTTAAGTTTATTTGTCCCACAGCGGGGAAATGTACATTTGTGCAGCAGCAAATTGCAGAAAACAACTGGAACTGTATGGATAATATGCACATTTGGATAATTGCTTATTTATTGCACGTCATATCGCCATCACGTTGTCTTCACACATCGGATGTTCGATATCGTTCCCACTGAGCAGATACAGAAATGCAGAAGTTAGGAATTTCACACCCGACCCGTGTTACAACCATTCCCAGTCCGGAAAACACTAGTTCAAATCAAATGTTTAATAAGATCATGTGTACAAGTGATATTTAAAGGGACAGTGAGGATTTGGTTATAACGTTACCACTTGTTAAAGGGATAGTTCACCCAAAATTCAAATTTCGCTCACTGGATAAATTAATCACTTTGTGTTTATAGTTATTTTGATATTATTATTAGTGGTCGCCTCGCCCAGCCTTTCCTACTTTCGGTTTCGTAGACGCTGCCTGGCGGGTCATGGGAATAACGCTGCCTAATCGCCATTTATGGTCAGAGCTACGACGGTATTTGATCGTCTTCCAACCTCCGACTTTCATTCTGGATAAATGAAAACATGGGAAATGTAGTGTGAAAACTTCCTGAAACTCCTCGTATAGTCCCTTTAATGATTAATGATGATGAATATCAGCCTGGAGAATTAAAAGAAAACATATTAGCCAAGTTCAGCAGTTCAGGACAAAGCTCTTTGAAGAGGGGACGTGATCTAACTAAATCTTTTACGCTGCCAACTGGCAACGCTCCAGTCACACGCCACCGCCATAAAAGCACATCTGTATCTGTGTGTGTGTCAGAGAAGCAGCGTATATACTTTATATACATTCATGCTTGTGTATGCTGCATTCAGCCAAACTTTGTTTCTGTATTCAGAAGGATCCTTTTGGCCGAGGATGAAGGTCGCGTTGCTGCTCGTCCTCCTCTCGGTGTCATAAAGCAGCGTTTTTCCCTCTTGCACACAGCGTCCCATTGTTAATTGAGTTGCAGGGAAATGAATAGACGTGTTTTCACAGTAAGTCCTCTCTCTGTGCTGGTGAAAGAAGTGCTGATGGCAGATAAGCTACATTTACACCATGGGGAGGTGAAGGGAACACAAAGGCACCTGAAGGAGAACGGCAGCGTGTTTCAACTCTGAATGTCCGTGTATATATATATATATATATATACAGATTTCTGTGCTGTGCTCGGTGTTATTGGTTTTGTATCAGTGCACGACGTCTTCTCTTTCTCCGGGTTTTTTGTCTGATCTCCTCGTCTGTCACATTACAGAGGCTACAAAAATGAAGAGTGGTCATAGACGATCATTCTCAGGTACACGGCGAGCTTTGAAGTCGATGAAACTTTAAAAAAAAAGAAAAAAGGGAGAAACCTAATTCCATTCCCAGAACAGAGATGTCTCACATTAATCTGCAACAGCTCGGGGGGTTTTTTGTCTTGGAGATATTACAGAGTGAAGAACATGCTCTTTATATATACACGTTATGTATTTTATTTTCCCTGAAATGGTCTATGGATTACAATAATGGCATTCACAAAAAGAAGCAGTTCCCCCCCCGCTCTTTAAAATGGCTGCGTCTTCACCTTACACTGATAACTCGAGCATCAAATACCTGCTGCTCTTCATACAGGAAAGAAATGTCAGGAAATTGATTTCCTCTTTTACGGATATCTTCCTTCAAAAAAAAAAAAGAAATAGCCTCCCTTTAACACGGTTCCATCAAATCAGATTAGTTTTCTCTGATTGAGGTCAAATGTGGTTCAACCAGCAACGCTTTTAATTGAAATGATAGCACCGGTGCTATAGCTTGGATAACCTTGACTTCTAACACCTTCTAATTCTGCTCGCTAATTCAAGTAGGGAGGACGTCGAGCTGGTAAACAAATTAGCAGAAAATCAGCCATTTGAGCACGAGGAGACGCTGAATGCAGCATCACGCTCCGGCTACAAGTGCTGCGAGGAGTTTGAATGTGACTGGAGACTGACTGGCTGTGAGATTGTGCACAAAGACAGTGATGAGTTCACACTCTCACACTCAAACTGAATGATTAGTCATGCTGCTGATAATTTTTACATCCTCCATCTGCTCTGCATTTGGGAAAGCAGGAGTAGAGGGGTTGGTTACTGTAGCCTAGCTCGTAGGATGGAGACTGGAAAAGAGGAAACACCTGATTGGTAGCTTGGAGGAACCCAGAAGAATTAACCCTCCATTGAGTTCATTTTGCTTTGCAGATCCGCCTTGGAGATGAATCCCATTCAAAAGCTTGGGAACCAATAACATATGGCGACAGAGAAGAGACCCTTTTGTCTACATGCAACATGGCGGCCATCAAAGAGCATCGTTCGAGAGACTGTAATATTGATATTTTCACTAAAAAGCGAACAAAAGAATCATTAACTTTACGTTTTTCATCGACTGGATCATTGCTCTGATTGGTTTAAAGTCTTCCCAGATGCAGATCCAGTGCATCATCTGATGCAGATCCAGTGATGAGATGCATTTTAGATCAACATCTCATCTGATACTCAATACAGCTATTCAAAAAAACAGCATTAACACTACAATGTGCATTGCTTTGTCGTCTGGTGCATTCTGATTGGTTTGACACCTTCACCCTAGATGCCCAAACCCAATCCATCAAATGTGATGAGATGCAGTCTGGTGTTAGCCTCGCCCACCTTGTTGGGTCAACCGTCTACCATCCCGATCATCTGATACTCAATATGGCTATTCAGTCAATATCTGGGTCAATATCAGAGATCCCCATTGAAAACCTGCATATGACGACAGAGAAGCAACGTCTGGCAGCTTTTGTCTACATGCAACATGGCCGCCACCGAAGAGCAGCCATCGGCTACTGTAATTCAGCTGTTGCTTTCATTTTGAGAGACTGTAATTTTTTTCGCTAAAACGCAAAAGAAAAAATAGCATCAACACTACAATGTGCATTGCTTTGTCGTCTGGTATGCTCTGATTGGTTTGAGGTCAGTCCAATCACATACTGTATAGCCTAGATGCCCCTTCACCAAACCCACGGTCCATGTGAAATGTGATGAGATGCAGTCTGGTGTTAGCTAGGTAGCAAGGTTGCCAGGTTTGGTACCGTGAGACCAAAATGATA